>CM060338.1:17323984-17348493 GCA_030674155.1 Stramonita haemastoma
AGTGCTTATTCATTATCCTCGAAATGAAAGAATTTGGCTTGCTTTCCCTTGCCTTGCCTTGCCTTGCCTTGCCTTGCCTTGCCTTGCCTTGCCTTGCCTTGTCTTGCCTTGCCTCTCTCTCTCTCTCTCTCTCTCTCTCTCTCTCTCTCTCTCTCTCTCTCTCTCTCTCTCTCTCTCTCTCTCTCTCTCTCTCTCTCTCTCTCTCTCTCTCCTCCCTCCCTCCCTCCCTCCCTTCCCCCCCCTCTCTCTCTCTGTCTCTCTCTTTCCTTCCCTCCCTCCCTCTACACACACGCAGAAAGAGATTGTTGATGTCTCTTTCCTTGTCTCCAAATAATATCGCAAGTGTTACTGCATAATCATGTAGTGCCACGATTTCATTTAAACTAACCAGATGCGCTGGGCCTGACTTGTCAGGCGCTTAATGGCAGCGCAAGGCATTTTCACTCATATGATAGATAACAATAGTTGCTGTCTGAGTGTTCGACGTCGACAACGGCGACGATGACGAAGAGTCAAAGTCAAGTCAATGTCAAACTTTTATTTTCAGATGGTGCATTGAATAAGCAGTGTGGTTGTTGTTTTTTCCCATCAAAATGAAAGGAGCAGGCTCCACCCAGATTTGAACTCGGATTGCTGGATCCAGAGTCCAGAGTGCTAACCATTACACCATGGAAGCTACAAGAAGAAGAAGAAGAAGAAGAAGAAGAAGAAGAAGAAGAAGAAGAAGAAGAAGAAGAAGAAGAAGAAGAAGAAGAACAACAACAACAACAACAACAACAACAACAACAACAACAACAACAACAACAACAACAAGATGATGATGATGATGATGATGATGATGATGATGATGATGATGATGATGACGATGATGATGACGATGACGACGACGACGACGATGACGACGACGACGACGATGATGATGATGATGGTATTCCATGATAATCACTGAAAAGTGTTGCTGGATGTTATAACCCATCACATGCTGCAAGGCTGCTGTGCTGCAGACGTAGCAGGAATGATGTGATGTTGGTTGGCGGCGACTGTTCAAACACCGCTCCCTTTCAGTAATTCCTCTTCCCTACCACCCCCCCCCCCCCACCCCCACCACCACCCTCACTCACCCACAAACTGATTGCTAATGGGAGAGGACATAACCTCTGGTCATCCATTCCTGTTGGCTGAGCACACAGACAACAGACTTACTGGCTAACACCTCGAATGCTCCGAACACAGATCACCACTGTCCCATTATATCGTTCTTCTACCTCTTCTTCTTCTTCCTCGTTGAACGTTTAGCTGGACAGCAACTATGATTGTCTGTCGTATGGGCCCCAAAATATGTTTGGGCCCCAAACTTTTCCCCCATCCATTAGACCATGAGTGGTGGTCTGGGTGCTAGTCTTTCGAATGAGACGATAAATCGAGGTCCCGTGTGTTACACATCATGATTTAGCGCACGTAATTTAAAAGAACCCACAGCAACAAGGGAGATGTCCCTGGCAAAATTATATAGTAGGAAAAAGCCACTCTGATAGGGAAACAAATACAGTTGCAGACAGGAAAAATAAGAAAAAACAGGTAGGCACTACACATGTGGCAACACCGCTCTCCCCAGGGAGTTTTACGCAGAGAAATCTGCTGTGACATAAAGTGGTATAAAAAAAATGAACAAAAATGCGTTGTGCTGCTGTTAAGCACCTCACAAACTCGGGCCCAGCGCATCTGACTTTAGTGTGGGAGGTAATGATTTTTATGTTTTGAAGTCTTTCTAGAGAAGAAAAAAGGGGGGCAGGAGAATGGACCACGAAGGCAGATAATAGACAAAGGGGAAGGTGACTGAAGAAAGGGAGCAAAGCAGAAACAAAGAGAGGGAGAGAAAAGAGGGGAATACTTAGTACAGAATTTCCAGAAGGTGGGGATGCTGTTTATATGAACAGCCCCCTGGCATCCCTACGGGAAATGTCACATTGTAGTACGTAGGTTGGAAACCTATCGGCTTTTGATCTGTCGTTTTTATTTATTTTATTGTATACCACTTTATGTCACAGCAGATTTCTGTGCATGAAATTCGGCATGCCCTACCCGGGGAGAGCGCGTCGCTAGAAGTGCAGCGCCTACCCATTATTTTTTTCTTTTTCCTGTCTGCAACTGTATTTGTTTCCCTATCAGAGTGGCTTTTTTCTACAGAGTTGTGCTAGGGACAACCGCCTAGTTGCCGTGGGTTCTTCTACGTGCGCTAAATAGTATATTGTATATAGAGAAATGACTGTCTTGTGTAGTGTTCCAAACCTGCTTTACCCACGCCACTCATTCCGATACCACCTCACACGACTATAGCTATGTGTAACTCAGGCTTAATTGTGTTGAAGGCCCAAAGATCAGCAGTAGACTGTCACCATTGTAACACAGGCTTAATTGTGTTGAATGGCCCAATGATCAGCAGTAGACTTCCACCAGTGTAACTCAGGCTTAATTAAATGTGTTGAAGGCCCTAAGATCAGCAGTAGACTGCCACAATGTAACTCAGGCTTTAATGTGTTGAAAGCCCTAAGACCTGCAGTAGACTGCCACCTGTGTAACTCAGGCTTAATTGTGTTGAAGCTCCTATGACCAGCAATAGTCTGCCACCACGTGCAACTCAGGCTTAATTGTGTTGAAGGCCCTGATAGGACCAGCAGTAGCCTGTTTCTGCTGTGTTGTAGTCTGCTAAAGCTGGTTGCAGAACCTTCAGAGATGCCCCAACAGTCTACCACACTACGGGATAGCTGAAGGTGATGAAGAGTCTATCGAATACTATCATACCAGGCTGCTGTATATTGTATTTCATTTGTCTCATGTTGCGATGGCTATTGTCTCCGATTACTGCTGGTGGGTACACAGGATGGCAAACTGGCAGTATACATGTCAAAACCAGGTTAGAATGTTAATGCTATGCAGTCTGGGTCCATGGTAAATCTGTCCCTTATCCATGAATGCATCAGGCTGTGCGTCTGTTCGGACAGCCTCTCTTGTTTAAGCAGCAACATCAGCTTTTTTTTTGCAGAGGGTGTCTTCCATTTTGCTTTGGTTTGTTTTGCAGAGTACACAGTGTGAACCTGTACTATAGGGATAGTCGCATTGCACCAGAGGTCCATTGTTTAATTTTCAGCATGTTATTGATAAGCAATGAACGAAAGAAAAAAAAAACAGATTGAAAATGGGATGGTTGTATGACAAGTTATTATAAACTAAAGTGCTTGATACAAGGAAAAGATAAAATGATATATTAAGGAGTTTTGCATCATAATAGAGCTTTGATTTGTTCTCACAAGATTATAGCGCTATATATATTCAATCTATTGCAGTTATTATCATTATTATTAATATTATTATAATACTTTTTAAATTTATTATTATTATTATTATTATCATCATCATCATCATCATCATCATCATCATCATTATCATTATCATTATCGATGGTCCAAGGTGAGGAATTGGGTGATTTTAATCACGCTTTTGAAACAAAAGAAAGCAAAATTATATCTAGATACTTCAGTACAAGATAAGGAAAAAGTGTATAGTTTTATTATCAATTAAAATCTCAAAATCCAGAACATGACCCCTACTTACCTAATAATTATGGCTGCTACTGGAAAAGAGGGTCTGGAGCACTACCACTCATTCCATGGTGGGTATAAACATTCGCAGAGGAACTGAAAAAACAAAAGCCAAACCCCATACGTTTTTTAAGACAGTATAAAGAGTATGTTCCTTCAGTGAACACACAGTATCTTTTTAGAGACACAGAGTGTGACGAGTGATTTGAAGCTGCGATGCTTGTGCAAGGGAGAGATGATTACGCAAAACTGGAATATTTCCAGAATAAAACACACCACAAAAATCCTGACAGAGAGCAAAACAAAACTCTACAATGCTGCAACAATGGGAGGATGACCAGAAAGCTTCAGATTCACCCCAAATCTGTCATGTTTATGCATCTCCTCTCCACCCCAACCCCCCTCCCTTCCTGCCGTTCTGTCCACGATCCACATAATTCCCCAAATTTTTGTCATCAATGCATTCCCTGACTCTCCCCAAGGTTTCATCAGCATGGGAGATACAGGGAGATACAGAGAGGTGTGTAAAGAGAGAGAGAGAGAGAGAGAAAGAGAGAGAGAGAGAGAGAGAGAGAGAGAGAGAGAGAGAGAGACAGACAGACAGACAGACAGACAGACAGACAGACAGACAGACAGAGAGAGACAGAGAGAGACAGAGAGAGAAGGGGGGAGGGATGAGAGATAAGACTCTCAAGAGGTAGTCTCATGACACTGTGATTTTCACATAGATTTTTTCCCCGGTTTGTCACAGACGCTGGGATTGGATGTCAAGCGGGTGGACGTGTTTAGCGCGTGCCGAGTTACCAGAGATAACAAAGGGCCGATGAAAATTGTCGTCTCCTCTTGCATAACCTAGGGAAAACAACACTGTTTTGTATGGGTTTGCAACAGGATAAAATAAAATAAAAAAGATATTAAAAAAATAACAGTCAGGAAACGTTTTGCACAGCACAGAGAGAGAGAGAGAGAGAGAGAGAGAGAGAGAGAGAGAGAGAGAGAGAGAGAGAGAGAGAGAGAAGAGAGAAGAGAGAGAGGGGAGAGAGAGAGAGAGATTTGATTGATCTGATTTATTCTTTTATATCGAGGATAATGGAATAAGCACTCTTGCGCTTTTTCACATCCAGTCCCCGTGTGTATGCTGTTTTGTAAATGTCATCTGTTCCCACCGGCACACGATGGCCTACTCTTACGAAAAGCGGAACAGGATTTAACGTGTGCACAAGATGTTCTGCGTGCGTTCGCACACGGGGCCTCGGTTCATAGTCTCATCCGAAAGACTTTTTGGGGAGAGTGGAGTCAGTACTGATTTTACTCCGGGAGAAAAATCTCCTCGACCGGACTCGAACCTGGGTCGTCAAATTGCCAGCGCAATGTTCCGACCACTAGGCTATCTGTTGTTGTTCTTGTTGTTGTTGATGCTGATGATGTTAGTGGAGATGATGGTGGTTGATAGCATACATCCAGTGAATACAATAATAATCTAAAAAGAAAACAAACCCAAAAGCCACAAGAACCTCACCAAATTAAGTACAAAAGGCACAGGAATGGTCCGAGTGTCATCACAAACTTTCACTATCCCATTGAGGAAAGTTCTTTCTCTGTCCGGACCGCAAAATATAGACAGAGAGACAGACAGTACGCTACTGGAACTAACTTGTCTCAAATATCTGTTGGTATTCAGTCTCGGACTTGGTTGGAGGGGGGGGGGGGGGGGGGGCGGGAGTTGGAGGGGGGGGGGGGGTGGACGGGGGTTGGAGGGGGGGGGGTTGGACGGGGGTTGGAGGGGGATGATGGGTGGACGGGAGTTGGAAAGGGGGGGGGGGGGATGGTGACGGGAATTGCAGGGGGCCAAAGGGTTGGGGTGTGGAGTGATCACGATAGCGTTTGCACAACTGTGAGTCATCATGGCAGTCATTGAAATCACTGGATTGTCTGTTAGGCCTACCGATGGAAATTCATAGTTGTGTGGGCCAAGGTCCCAAGCTTATTTTTTTTGCTTTTTTTTTCTTTCTCTTTGTCCAGCTACCAATTGTGGTTCTCAGCAATTGTAGCAATATTATTTTTCTATTGATGTATCCCCGAGCTGAACTTTTGTACAAGTATTTACTCGGCCAAGCTATTGTCATATATTGTTATGTACTGTTATGGATTGATATAGTTGCTGTACTGCGCTGTTCCTTGCCTTGAATAAAGCTCAGAGGTTCACCAATAGTAAGATTTTGCGCCTGCGACTGTTTTTGCCTACGATTGAGATAACCGCATTTCGACTTCGGGGAAATGTTATAGACGCCACAAGTGTACATTGATTTTTGTCATCCGTTCTCACCATTATGAATGGCCTATTCTTCTGAAAGGGAGGACAGGTGTTTAATATGTGCACAAGGTGTTCTGCGTGCGTTTGCACACAGAGTCGCGTTTTATAGTCTCATCTGAAGGACTTTTAGGGGAGTAGATGTCTATCTACCTACCTACCTACCTACCTACCTACCTACCTACCTACCTACCTACCTACCTATCCTACTATCTATCTATCTATCTATCTATCTATCTATCTATCTATCTATCTATCCATCCTCATCCATCCATCTATCTCCATCTATCTATTATCATCTAGCTAGCTAGCTAGCTATCAGTTCCTGTCTGTATTTGTGCTGACGCGTGTCTGTGTATGTTTGTACGTGTACGCGTGTATTTGTGTGGAAAATGGTATTGAAAGAGAAGCACACACGCGCACGCACACACACACACAAACACACACACACACACTACATACATACACACACAACACAACACACACACACACACACACACACACACACACACACACACACACACACACACACACAACACACACACACACACACACACACACTACACACATACAGTGGCAAGCAGAGCGAATGACAAGGAAAGGTAGATAGTGACAGTGAAAATGGTATTGAAAGAGAACATACACGAGGGAGAGAATGATGCCAATCTGTTTTTGTATGCATCACAGAGATCGATAGACGAAGGAATGAGAGACTGGGACAAGGATGAATGAAGAGACTGACAGACAGAAGGATAAATGAAGAACTGACAGACAGAAGGATAAATGAGAGATTGACAGACTGATGAATGAACGAAGATTTTGACAGACAAGGTGAACGAGATTTGACAGACAGATGAAATGAAGATTTTGACAGACAGATGGATGAATGAAGATTTTGACAGACGATGGATGAATAAGAGAGATTTGGGCAGACAGAGGATGAATAAGAGATTAGGCAGACAGACGATGAAGGAGACTGACAGACAGTGATGAGTAAAACGATTGAGAGACAGATGAATGGATAAAAAGACTGACAGACAGATGGATGAGTAAAGCGATTGAGAGATAGATGTACGAGTGAAAAGATGGAACAGACAGATGGATGATAAAGAGATTGACAGAGGATCATGAATAGACTGACAGACAGAAGATGAATAAGAATGACAGAAGATGACTGATGAAGATTGATAGCAATGAAAGATGGAGATATTAACGAAAGAGAAAGATGAAAGAGACAGACAGAAGGATGAATAAAAGTGAAGACAGAAGATGATAAAGATGACAGACGGATGAATGAGAAGATTTTGATAGGCGATGATGAATGAGATTTAAGAAAGATGAATGAGTGAAAGATGGACAGACAGAAGGATGAATAAAAAGATGGACAGACAGATGAGTGAATGCAGAGACTGACAGCCAGGTGAAAGAATGAAAAGATTGATAGATGGATGAATTAAGAGAATTGACGACAGATGAACGATTGAAAAGATTGACAGGCAGAGGGAAGAATGAAGACATTGAGAGATAATTGAAGTAATTAAGATGTTTGACAGACAGATGAATGAATAAAAATTTTGAGAGATAGATGAATAAACAAGAGATTGACAGGCAAATGAATGGTGATATTCACTAGCAGATCAATGAAGAGATTGACTGACAGAAGGAGGAATGAATGAAGATATTGCCAGACAGATGAATGACTGAAGAAAAGAACGGCTCACAGACGAGGGCCGAGTGGTTAAACCAATCATGTGCCAATCTGGGGGTCCTCTGTAAGACAGAGATCAACCTTCCGGAGGCAAAGGCGCCTGTTTGCCTTGACCTGGAGTGGAGTGGAGTGGAGTGGAGTGGAGTGGAGTGTGGATGTGAGTGTGGGTGTGATGTGTGTGGTGGGTGCAGTGGAGTAGTGGAGTGGAGTGGAGTGCAGTGCAGTTATAACTGTGTTTTCGTGGAAATTTGTTGAGTATTTGACGTCTTCTCTGCAAGAAAAAAATCACACACAGATAATCATCTTGTTGAAACATTAAGATGACATTTATGTATGATATATTTGCATTAAGGTACGGGCAGGTTCGACTAATCTGTCCGTTGGGTGATTAAAAAAAAATTTTCAATTCTAAATTCTTTTATTTCAAGGACGATGAATAAACACGCGTGTACTTTTTTTTTAACATGCAGTCTCCGGTTTTATGCTGTTGTTAAGATGTCCATCTCTTCCCTCCGTGCGCACAACAATGGCCTACTCTTCTAAAAAGGCAATAACCCTTTAAAAAAAAAACACCCTACCTTTAAGGAGCTAAACGGAAACCATTATAGAGAAGATTTCTATTTCTAAAAGCAGGTTAAGCAAGCAGCGAAAACTTCACCTGAGACCAGGATGCCAACATTGTGTGAAAGATATAAAAGCTGACACTAACACCTTTCTTCAAGCAGGCATTTAGAAGAGGTGGTTAAAAAGATATTTCAGATCTTGAATACACGTGAAGTAAAAAAATAAAAAAAATGATGGCTTCAATGAACACGCATAAATCAAGGTGATAATGACGTTGACACGAAGATCCGAACTGTCACCCTCTTAATCAACTGGGTGATAGGGAGGGCATTAGAGATTTTGCTGCTGGGCACAAGTCACACTAACCCCTCAGATAGGGCGATGCTCATGCAGTCCTCAACCACCTTTAGAATTATGTTCTTAATTATTTCTTTCTTTCTTTTATATCGAGGATAATCGAATAAGCGCTCATGTGTTGTTGTTTTTTTACATCCAGTCCCCGTGTGAATGCGGTTTTGTAAATCTTGTCATCTGTTCCCACCGGCACACAATGGCCTACTTTTCTTACGTAAAGCAGAAAAGGATTTAACGTTATGCCAAGATGTTCTGCGTGCGTTAGCACACGGGGTCTCGGTTTAGAGTCTCCTCCGAAGAGTAAAGTCGCAAGCCACTGGTTCAAATCTAAGCGGCACGCAGAATAATCATTAAGAGTGGGATTTTTATATAAATCGAGATCCCGTATGTGCACGCACGCAGAACATCTTGCGCACACGTTAAATCCTGTTCCGCTTTTCAAAGAATTGTCATTGTGTGCCGTGGAACAGATGACAAAATTCACAAAACCGCATACACATGGGGATTGGATGTAAAAAGCACATGATCACCATCAAATAAAAAAAATTTAAAAAATAAACACACATACATACACACACAACACACCCTGACACACCCCCCCTCCACACACACACACACACAACACACACACACACACACACACACACACACACACACACACACACACTACACACGCCTCCTCCCCCCCCTCCTCTCTCTCTCTCTCTCTCTCTCTCTCTCTCTCCTCTCTCTCTCTCTCTTCTCTCTCACTGGCCTGTGGGTAGAGCTTCAGGTGTTGTTAGCTGTCCCCAAAGGAGGGGTGATCGAGGTGTCTGACACATAGGGGGTGAAGGTGAAGGTGAAGGTGTGTGGGTAATGCAGGGAGGTGGGGGGTGGGGGAGGGGGGGATCATCGTGTCACTGTTATCTCCTGAATCTGGGCATCCTTACTGATACCGTAATTGTTTCGTGGGTCTAAGCCAATCCTGAAATAACACACACCCATCTCCTTTATCAGGGGGAGGCGGGATAGCTAAGTGGTCAAAGCACTCGCTTTCCCCCCTAGTCAAGTTACATTAAGCAGCGTCGAGCGTGGTTACCAAGTTGGATGGGTGACCGTTTATTTGCACGCCTTGGCTTCAGTACAGTCCCCCCCTCCCCCCTTCTTTAGGGTCAGGGAAGGTAAAGCAGCGAGGGAGAGGAGATGGGCGCCACCGCCCTCAATATGCTGACCCCTAGAGAGAGCTGAGGTTTGTGATGCCTCGCTCCCCTACGACCGCCTAGGTAATGGGATACCTCTACCTTAACCTTAACCTATCTCCTTTAACTGATCACAATCCTTGAATCAGATTGAAAAGTCAGACCGTACCGCTGTTTGTTCGTACCAGCTTGTTATATTGATGGGGGAGGCAGAATTAGGATTGTTGCAGTCTTAAGATGAAGCATGGCTGGTGCTGTGTGTGAACATGGATACCATTATGAAGATGTTTCAATGAATCTGCTATCACTACAAAATAAAACCTTTCTTTCTCTCCAATGCCTAGTGTTGTATTTTATTTAATTCTTAATTTTATTTTATTCCAGTTTATGTCACAGCAGATTTCTCTGTGTAAAATTCGGGCTGCCCTCCCCGGGGAGAGCGCGTCGCCATAAGTGCAGCACCTACTATTTTTTTTCCTGTCTGCAATTGTATTTGTTTCCCTATCAGAGTGGCATTTTTCTACAAATACAGTTGCAGACGGGAAAAAGAAAAAAATGGGTAGGCGCTGCTCTTGTGGCGACGCGCTCCCCCCGTGGAGAACAGAACGAATTTCACGCAGAGAAATCTGATTTGACACAAAGTGTTGCAAAAAAAAGGAAAAGAAAGACCATGTAACAAAACAAGACCAAAAGGGCTATAGAATATGACAGTGATGATGACAGCATACGCTACATGGTATTGTTCCTCTTTGTAAAGAACATAAACGGGACGTTAATATAGACCCCTTCATCATGATAACACTTTTGAGACCTTATGAAAACATCCATCACATGATTATTCTTATCAAGGAAATGCACGAGTTCACAAGTGGCAGGTATGTTTCTCTGTTTATCTGGGATCATGCTAGAGGCCTTGCTGAAATAAGAGATGCGAAAAATGAATGGCCTGATGAATACTGAAAGTAAGGCCCTTAGGGTTGACAGCAGGTGACCTCTCCGGTCCTTCTTTGTTTGCAGTTCACTCCTTTCCCATCTCATCTCCCGATTCTGACCTTGACCGAAAGGTCAGTATTGAGATTTTTGGATTTTTTTTTAAATCTGTGGGAACAGTCGCCTGTTAGTGGAAAAAGTATTATCGTGGTGAGAAAGAAATACAATAAAAGATAACATTGTGTGAGAGACAAAATAGAGTATTACATGACAAATTACTATTTCAGAAGTATTAAGTTGCCAACATTACAGAGTTGCGCTCAAGTCTAGTCGCAACCCAAGTCATTCTGAGACTAGTGCAAACTACTTTATCATTGAAGAATTACATAGAATCAGAAGGAAATTGATATCGACACTTTCTGGTCAGTATTTCTTTGTGTTTTAAACATGTGCATTTAGGAAAAGCATTCACAGCATCAAAACATTTAGTCATCACTGTAGGAATTACCATTCAGGGAATTGATTAAAGTGTGTTTTGACTTGTTTAAACATGTACTTCAAAACATTGATTTTGACATACATCATGTTGAGCAACAACACGCTTAGGAGTCTGTATAGTGCTCAGTCTGATGGACACATTTCTAACAAACAAATGCACTGGCAAAAGCTTGTGGGAAACGACATTTTGCAAAGAACAAAACAAATTCCAAACTGATATTGAACTTTTGTTTCTAGTCGATAAGACAACAAATCTGAATGGTATTATTAAAAGGAAAACAGCTAAGCTAATACACAGACACGAAATAATTAAATGATATACAGCAAAAACTGTAAATAACGGAAATAAATGATATGACTGCAAAACTGTTTTATAAAGGAAGCATATGATATGATAACAGCAAAACTGTAATAAAGAAAACATATGGCGTGACAACAAAACTGTTAAATAAAAGGCAATGTATGACATGACTGCAAAAACTGTTCAAACAGGAAATATATTTTATGAAAGCAAAACTGTAAATAAAGAAACACATTTTTTAAGACAGCAAATCAGTAAATAAAGAAAATATATTTTATAACACAAAACTGTAAATAAATAAGATATAATGATAGAACACAAAAACTGTAAATAAAAAAAATCCACAACACAATATACATCTAATAACTATACAAAAACATCAAAATCAAACTACTAAAACACCATAATAAAAAAAAACCAATAAGACAGATCCACAAAGATGACCAAAACATGTTCAATCAAGGTAGAGAAAGGTGAGAGGTTATTTAGTAAAGCACTTCATCATCCCCTCTCATCCCAAACTCTGCAGGAAACTATTCTCTCTTCTAAAAGGAAAACACGTTCACATTAGTTCCTCATTCATGTCACTCTACAGGCACTTCTCCGAGAGAAAGAGACAGACACGATAGAAGAAATGACAGTGTGAGAAAGAAATTAACTATGCTACGTAAAACAGTCGTAGCAATAAACAATAAAAAAAAACAAAAACACCTTGAAGTATATCGGGCACATCAACAGAAGCACAAGAATTAATACTTGATGACGTTAGTCCTGCTGGGAAGGTAGAGCGGCAGCAAAGAGAAAGCAGAGATGGAAAAGAGGTCGGAAGGAAGGAAGGAAGGAAGGAAGGAGTAGGAAGGAAGGAAGGAGGGAGGTAGGTAGGGAGGGAGGGAGAGGGATGAAAGTAGGATGAAAGGAAAGAAGGAAGGAAGAAAGAAAGAAAGGAAGGTAGGTAAAAAGGAAGGTAGGAAGGATGGAAAGAAGGAAGGAAGGATGAAAAGAAAGAAGGAGAAAGAAGGAAGGAAGAGGAAGAAAGGAAACCAGCCACATACCTCCTTCATGGACAACATCACTGATGCTGGCAGCAGCAGCAGCAGCACACTGAGGGAGGCTGCAAGACATCCTCCATCCTACACAGGAGGAGAGAGCAGACAAGACATCCTCCATCCTACACAGGAGGAGAGAGCAGACAAGACATTCTGCATCCTACACAGGAGGGAGCAGACAAGACATCCTCCATCCTACACAGGAGAGAGCAGACAAGACATTCTGCATTCTACACAGGAGGAGAGAGCAGACAAGACATCCTCCATCCTACACAGGAGGAGAGAGCAGACAAGACATTCTGCATCCTACACAGGAGGGAGCAGACAAGACATCCTCCATCCTACACAGGAGAAAGCAGACAAGACATCCTGCATCCTACACAGGAGATGAGAGCAGACAAGACATCCTCCATCCTACACAGGAGAAAGCAGACAAGACATCCTCTATTCTACACAGGAGAGAGCAGACAAGACATCCTCTATTCTACACACGAGGAGAGAGCAGACAAGACATCCTCTATTCTACACACGAGGAGAGAGCAGACAAGATATCCTCTATTCTACACAGGAGAAAGCAGACAAGACATCCTCCATCCTACACAGGAGGAGAGAGCAGACAAGACATCCTCCATTCTACACACGAGGAGAGAGCAGACAAGACATCCTCTATTCTACACACGAGGAGAGAGCAGACAAGACATCCTCCATCCTATACAGAAGAGAGCAGACAAGACATCCTCCATCCTACACAGGAGAGAGAGCAGACAAGACATCCTCCATCCTACACAGGAGAGAGCAGACAAGACATCCTCCATCCTACACAGGAGGAGAGAGCAGACAAGACATCCTCCATCCTACACAGGAGGAGAGAGCAGACAAGACATCCTCCATCCTACACAGGAGGAGAGAGCAGACAAGACATCCTCCATCCTACACAGGAGGGAGCAGACAAGACATCCTCCATCCTACACAGGAGAAGAGAGCAGACAAGACATCCTCTATTCTACACACAAGGAGAGAGCAGACAAGACATCCTCCATCCTACACAATAGGGAGCAGACAAGACATCCTCCATCCTACACAGGAGAAGAGAGCAGACAAGACATTCTGCATTCTACACAGGAGAAGAGAGCAGACAAGACATCCTCCATCCTACACAGGAGGAGAGAGCAGACAAGACATCCTCCATCCTACACAGGAGGAGAGAGCAGACAAGACATCCTCCATCCTACACAGAACAGCAGACAAGACATCCTCCATCCTACACAGGAGGAGGCAGCAGACAAGACATCCTCCACCCTACACAGGACTGCATACACACGGGGACTGGATGAAAAAAGCACATGAGTACTTATCCCATTGTCCTCGATATAAAAGATAAAAATAAAATAAAATAAAATATGAAATAAATGGATAAATAAATAAATAAATAAATAAATAAATAAATAAATAAATAAATAAACAGGAGGGAGCAGACAAGACATCCTCCATCCTACACAGGAGGGAGCAGATACAGACCGTGTGTGTATTGTTGTGTGTGTGTGTGGTGTGTGTGTGTGTGGTGTGTGCTGTGCGTGTGTGGCGGTGTGTGTGCGTGTGTGTGTGTGTGTGTGTGTGTGTGTGTGTGTGTGGTGTGTGTGTGTGTGTGTGTGTGTGTGTGTTAGCTTGGCCATCCTTCAAAACAAGAAGTGGATACAGATCCCACTGGTGTCCACGGCGACAGAGACAGGTGAGAAGAGGTGGATCGGCGGTCTACAGGTAACACACCTTCCTAGAAACCGAAAAATCCTGGTCGGAAATGCACGGTGGTTTGATCCCCGTTTGGTCCCGAAACTTTTCCCCCCATCCATTAGACAATGAGTTGTAGTCTGGGTGCTAGTCTTTCAGCCGAGACGATAAGCCGAGGATCCATGTGTTACACAATAATTCTTTAGCGCATGTAAAAGAACCTACGACAACAAAAGAGTCATCCTTGATAAAAAAGTCTGTAGAACAGGGGCCACCCTGATAGAGAAACAAGTACAATTATTGACAGGAAAAAGTTTAAAAACAAAAAATAATAATGGGTGGCGTTGCTCTTGTGGTGAAGCGCTTTCCTCGGTGGAGAGCTGCTCGAATATCACACAGAAAAAACTGTCGTGACTCAAAGTACTATGAATAAAGATGAAATAAAATTTGAAAATAAGTACGACCTTCCAAGATGGTACAGTCACATAACCTGTTTCGTGTTTTCTTTGTTGTTGTTTTCCTTTCTCGGTGCAAAACAATTTGTGATTCCGTTTCTGTCCTCACATTTCTATGGAGTATTATCTCATTGCTCTTTTTTTTCTTCTCCTGTTTCCATCAGTTTTCAATTCCATCTCAGTTCATTTAACACCATAATCAGGTAAACCTACACCACCACTGTGAAGCATGCGTCGAATGATAATAATTATCAGAACAAATGCTAGGAAACAAACCATTACAAAAAAAAAACCCAGGTGCGCAATACTAAGGATAGGAAGGACGGTGGCAAGATGGTTAAGACGTTCGCCTGCCAATAATTATGTAAACCGCGAGTTTCTGGGTTCGTACCCAGCTCGCCCTTTCTTCCCAGTTTGACGACAAAATCGCACTGAATGTCAAAGTCATTCGGATGAGACTATAAACCTAGGTCCCGTGTGCGAACGCACGCAGAACATCTTGCACACACGTTAAAATCCCGTTCCGCCTTTCGGAAGAGCAGGCCATCGTGTTCCGGTAGGAGCAGATGACAAAATTATTATAAAAAACAGCATGTACACAGGTGTCGTGTTTAGACACCATCGCTGAGGGGGGAAAAAATAATAATGGGTAGGCGCTGCACTTGTAGCAACGCGCTCTCCCCGGGGAGAGAGAGAGAGCAGTCCGAAATTCACGCAGAGAGATCTGCTGTGACATAAAGTGGTATAAAATAAAATTTAAAAAAATAAAATAAAGTCTTAGAAACTCGACCCATGTATGGTTTTATAATAGTATTGATCCCTGAGTTCGGAGTGTGGTTACCTTAATGGTAAAGGTAAAATTGTCGCACATGCAAAACTCTCACCGTTTGTAGACCCCAGAGCTTCAGTTGAGGAACCAAAAAAAAAAAAAAAGATTTTTTTTTTAAAAGATGCTTGTGACTTTTTTTTATTTATTCAGAGTGATATTTTGGTTTTTCTTACTCAAATTTGCAAAAAAAATTAGTTCTTTTCACTACTTAGCTGATGACTGATCTTCAAGTACGAATTCATGATCAGTTAAAACTAATTCTAATTTTATAGGAATAAGAACTGTGTCTAGTCTTCAAATTCATCTCCTCTTCGAACCTATCATCATCATTACTCTCATCATCATTATCATCGTCGTCGTCCTCCGTTCTCTGTCTCTCTGTCTCTATCTCTGTCTCTGTCTCTGTCTGTCTGTCTGTCTGTCTGTCTGTCTGTCTGTCTGTCTGTCTGTCTGTCTGTCTGTCTGTCTGTCTCTCTCTCTCTCTCTCTCTCTCTCTCTCTCTCTCTCTCTCTCTCTCTCTCTCTCTCTCCTCTCTCTCTCTCTCTCTCTCCTCTCTCCTGTCGGAGTGGCTTCCCTTGCTTGGCTGCCAGCAAGACGTTTTCTGTGAGCTGTGAGTGAATTTTTGTTGTATTTTCTCTGTTTATCATCAAAATGCCAGTCACAGGACTCCCAGTGACTTTGGAGTGCATGCTCAATGCCGCGTTGCAAGAGCAGACACTATCTTCATTCAAAGTGGACGGCAGAGGTGACCAGACTGTTATCATCCTAAGGCTAACAAGCAAAGCCGACAACCATTTTCCTGTCACCCAAGGTCAAAGGTCATTTCGCAAAAAATCTTTTTCGCAAGTGTGTCGTGACAAAAAACGTGCCGAAGCACACAGAGCAAACCGTGATGAAAAGGTAAACAAACAGGCTCCGTCTCCCTCCGGTTTATTCTTACCCACCCCGCCCAGTCCACTGTATGCTGCAAACCGTGCACAGATTGACGCTCCAGCTGATGTGTCCATGTGTAATACGTGCCCTCCTTCAAGTAGCTGTTTTGACAGTCAGCAAATTGACTTGACACAACATGACACAGACAGACAGACAGTGACAGTCAACTTTGACAGTATAGAAAGTGATCAGTTGTGTGGTGAATTTGGAAATGGAGGGAAGGAATGTGATAATGATGACATGAGTGCAGAAGTAAGGGCAGAGGAGATGTGTGAGAGAGAAAAAGAGGATGGTGAGGAAGAAGTGAGTGTGTCTGGTTCTGAATGTGCGGAGAGTGAGGCAGAATATGGTAAATATATTGAAGGGCAGACATGTGAGACTGAAGAAACCATGTTTAGGGATATTTTGAACAGCTTAAAAGAAATCAATGACAAGTTTAACAATAGAATGGACAATATTTCGAGTAAGCTAAATCAAATGACAACAACTTTAAAACCTGTTACAAAAGAATTTGTTTGTAGAGATGTGTCGTAGTTGCTCCAATGATGACGGATGACAGTCTGAAATTTTCATGAGAGATGATGTTGTCTTATTTAAGGATAACCATAAACAATTGAATAGAATCTGATGATAATTTGTATCACAGGTATAGTTATTATTGATACTATGCAATTATTGCAAACCCATGTTGTGGATTCCCATGACATGTTGTTCATTTGGGCTGTTATTAACAGTGTATTCTTTTTTCCAATTTATGTGTGTTGTGCCCAGTCCCCCGTCCCTCTGTCCCCTTGTGAATGGGCGTAAAGCTTATCGCAAATAAACCATTGTCATTCTCTCTCTCTCTCTCTCTCTCTCTCTCTCTCTCTCTCTCTCTCTCTCTCTCCCTCTCTCTCTCTCTCTCTCTCTCTCTCTCTCTCTCTCTCCTCTCTCTCTCTCTCTCTCTCTCTCTCCTCTCTCTCTCTCTCTCTCTCTCTTACTTTGTGCCAAAGACTCAGACTTTGTGCCAGTCACACACTTTGTGTCAACGACTCAGACTTTGTGCCAGTCACGCACTTTGTGCCTACGACTCAGACTTTGTGCCAGTCACGCACTTTGTGTCAACGACTCAGACTTTGTGCCAGTCACAAACTTTGCGCCAAACGACCCAGACTTTGTGCTAGTCAAAACAACCCTCCCCCACCCACCCCTAACATTCTCATCCCCTTCTTACCCCCCCCCCCTCCACTCCCCCCTCCCCACCACCCTGAGAAGAATTCTTTCACCATTCCTCACACACACACACACACACACACACGCACGCACGCACGCACACGCACACACACGCGCGCCACACACGCACGCACACACACACGCACACACACCTTTTTGTTCATTGTAGTTTAGTAAGTAAGTAAAGTTAAGGTTGTATTTTTTTTATCAATCCACATGTAAGCTCTATTGATCCCCTGAAATTCCATCTTCCATACATTACCAACTACACCCTCCTCCCCTGACATTCACACACCATTCCCCCTCTATCTTTCTGTCTCTGTCTCTCTCTCTCTCTCCTTCATTTCCGTCTAATATCACAATTTGTGAAAAGACGTTAAAAGAAATTGAACGCACACACACACACACACACACACACACACACACACACACACACACCCGCGCGCGCCACAACACAACACAACACAGCCAATTCTTTATATTAGCCTAGGTATTCACAGAAACAGCCCAGAGGCCTCGTTGGTCGTAGACTATTGAGACATGTGAGGAGTATTGTACTCAGAGTTGAGAGGAGGGAGGGAGTCCACTTATATTACTCAATATTTTTTGTTGGGGGGGTGGGGGGGTGGAACCGTACCTTCACGTTTGAAAGGTCTCACATACATGAACAGACCACAAGCCTATGTACACACACACATAAACACACACACACACACACACACACACACACACATGCGTGCATGCACATACGTGCATACGTGCTGTGTGGAGGGGCGCGCGAACTATGTTGTGTGTGTGTGTGTGTGTGTGTGTGTGTGTGTGTGTGTGTGTGTGTGTGTGTGTGTGTGTGTGTGTGTGTGTGTGTGAATCAGAATCAGAATCAGAATCAGAATCAGGATCGGAAATTATTTATTGCCATTAAAGTCACATGGACTTATTGACACAACAAAATAAACTCAACACATTCATCAATACAACATACTATTCACTGGTCAGCATGACTGAAATGATGTGCAGGCAAAAAACACTCAAGTGTGTGTGACTTTTGTGTGTGTTTTTTTTTCTTTTTCCTTTGTGTGTGTGTGTGTGTGTGGTGGGGGGGGGGGGGGGTTCTGTTTTTGTTGTTAGCGCTGTTGCTTGTATTTTTTTTATAGGCATATTCTATTTTTGAAGCTGTTGAAATCATGTTGGTTAATTAATGTTGGTGAAGTTTTTCTCTGCTTTTGATTTTTTTTTTTCTAATTTTTTTTTTTAGATAGATGGCTTGATGAAAAAAAAAAGTAAGTCGATGCTTACTCAATGTACCATCTGAAAATAAAATTTTGACTTTGACTTTGACTTTGACACTCACACCACAACACATACACAGACACACACAAGCACATGGGGGCTTCTTCCATTATCTTCAAAATCAAAAAATAAATAAAATACACAGAAACAAACCCCCCAGAGGCCTGTTTAGTCAGTAAAAGATAGAAACACATATGACTGAAATCCGGAAGAAATAAAAAGGACATGACTGTTAGGGGAAGGGGGAGGTGGGATTAGGGTAATTGGAAAAAAAAGACACAGGAAAAAAAAAAAAAAAAAAAACAAAAACAAGTCACAGAAAAAAGTCACAGGAAAAAAAGTCACAGGAAAAAAGTCACAGAAAAAAAGTCACAGGAAAAAAGTCACAGGAAAAAGTCACAGAAAAAAAGTCACAGGAAAAAAAGTCACAGAAAAAAGTCACAGAAAAAAAGTCACAGAAAAAGTCACAGGAAAAAAAGTCACAGAAAAAAGTCACAGGAAAAAAGTCACAGGAAAAAAAGTCACAGAAAAAAGTCACAGGAAAAAAGTCACAGGAAAAAAGTCACAGAAAAAGTCACAGAAAAAAAAGTCACAGTAAAAAGTCACAGGAAAAAAAGTCACAGGAAAAAGTCACAGGAAAAAAAGTCACAGGAAAAAAGTCACAGAAAAAGTCACAGAAAAAAAGTCACATCAGTAAAAAGTCACAGAAAAAAGTCACAGGAAAAAAAGTCACAGGAAAAAAAGTCACAAGCGTGAATGCGTGCGTGCGTGCGTGTGTGAGCGTGTGTATGTATTGTACTGCACTGCACATTTTTCTTGATGATATTGCTCTTAATTTACTTTTATTCTCTGGCCTGCATGCGTGCGTGCGTGCGTGCGTGCATGCATGCGTGCGTGCATGCGTGTGTGTAAGTGTGTGTATGCATTGTACTGCACTGCACATTTTTCTTGATGATATTGCTCTTATTTTACTTTTATTCTCTGGCCTGCGTGCATGCGTGCGTGCGTGTGTGTGTGTGTGTATGAGTGTGTGTGTGTGTGTGTGTGCGTGCGTGCGTGCGTGCGTGCGTGTGTGTGTGTGTTTTGTAAACTGGATTTAACTTGGCTTTGTTTGACCTGATTGTGACTTTTTTTCCTGTGACTTTTTTTCCTACCCAATTTTGTGACTCTTTTCTGTGACTTTTTTTTCCTGTGACTTTTTTTTTCCTACAACCGGGATTAGACCGCTATATATACATGTTACTCAATGTATTCACGCTCCCACATACCTCTGCAATGTTAGTCTGTTTGAGAATAGACCTACTCTCTGTCTCTGTCTCTGTCTCTGTCTCTGTCTCTGTCTCTCTCTCACACACACACACACACACACACACACACACACACACACACACACACACACACACACACACACACACACACAACAACCACTTTTTGTTGTAGAAGAGAGTACATCACACAGCCACCATTGTGACTTTTTTCCTGTGACTTTTTTCCGTGACTTTTTTTCCTGTGACTTTTTTTTCCTACAACCACATACTTAACCCCCCTCCTCTTCGCAACAAAGACTCGAACCAGCCACTCAGACCAAAACAACCAACTACAACAACACAAACAATCTGTTAGCACAAAGTTGAAGCTATTGGCGCAAAGCCGTATTCAATTTGGTATTTGTGAGGTTGTTGTGTAAGAGTCAAGGCCACACAACCTTTGGTCCAACGCTAACACAGACCGCGTGACCTTTGTACTAAACGCTGACACAAATCACAAACTTTGAGTTTGTGCCAATGAGCTCAAACTTTACTGTACTGCGGGCATACCATACGAGTTTGTCTTTTTTGGGGGGAAACTATTTAAACCAGCCAGCTTTGAGCTCTGGTAATCATTCGCTCGTTTTGCTCTTCATAGGAGGCCAAACCAGCTTGCTTTTATTTGCATGTCTCTTACGGTACCCAGAAAACTCTTTTCAGCTATGTTTGAAGAACTCCTCACGGACGCTGTTCCTAACGACACAGCACTCGCTGGGGTTCCTGCCGCTAATCCCAAAAGGGTTCCTAAAAAGAACCGACCTCAGCCTAGGGACCGAGATACATTCGTAGCTTCTTACACAACAACTAAGAGAACTGCCATGAACCTTCTCCGAGCCGTGGCTTCAGGGCACATCGTGTACCTGACCCCTAAATCTATCGTAGTCAAGTACAGCCGCACACTTTTTAAGAGCTTCTCTGAGCTCGAGTGTGACGACAGCGAGTACAGGGTCAATACGGATCTCCTGAAGTCTGACCTAAAAATGAGGTTTGTTTCCAAGGCAAGCGCCTCCTGCTTTCTACACTCTGCTCAGAGAGCGCTGGAGACTCGGGTAGTAGTAGTAGAGTCCCACCCCAAAATATCTGAAGACAAGGAGTACATCTACCCAGTTTGTTTTTATGCATGCAAGACAACCTCTGCAGGTCCTGTCACAGAAGCGGACCTGTCCTCTCCAAGCTGCTGGGTCTATATGTCCGTCAGTCCTTCCTGCACTCTCCCTCTCACCAAGATGAAGGCCAACAAGACGCCTCTCAGGCTAGGTGTTGAGTCCGGTGAGCGGTTTCCTCTGGTGATGATGCCGGCCCTGCCTGTGACGCTGGCTGATGACCAGGGTAAATGCGTGTTGAGAACAGACAGCCCAGAGTTTGTGGAGCTCGCTTTTCCCGTCAACACGCGGCTCCACACATACATGGTCAAAACGAGCGACATCCCTGGTGGCTTGATGATGGCTGAATGTTCCATCCAAGCCGTCAAGAGGCTCCTGTACATCACCTTTCCTCAAGAAGATGAGCCAGGATGTTTCGTGCACGTGGTGGGCGTGCGCAAGAAGTTTGCCAAGCGCGAGCAGAAGGTGGCTGCGGTGATGGTAAAGGCTGTTGAAAATGACGATACAGAGGATGTTCCCCAGAAAGATGAGGATCAGAATGTTGTTGCATCACCTGCAGAGAGCGAGGTGGCTATGGAGGTTTCAGAAGACCTTGTGATATCGGAGGATCAGAATGTTGTTGCATCACCTGCAGAGAGCGAGGTGGCTATGGAGGTTTCAGAAGACCTTGTGATATCGGAGGATCAGAATGTTGTTGCATCACTTGCAGAGAGCGAGGTGGCTATGGAGGTTTCAGAAGACCTTGTGATATCGGAGGATCAGAATGTTGTTGCATCACTTGCAGAGAGCGAGGTGGCTATGGAGGTTTCAGAAGACCTTGTGATATCGGAGGATCAGAATGTTGTTGCATCACTTGCAGAGAGCGAGGTGGCTATGGAGGTTTCAGAAGACCTTGTGATATCGGAGGATCAGAATGTTGTTGCATCACTTGCAGAGAGCGAGGTGGCTATGGAGGTTTCAGAAGACCTTGTGATATCGGAGGATCAGAATGTTGTTGCATCACTTGCAGAGAGCGAGGTGGCTATGGAGGTTTCAGAAGACCTTGTGATGTCGGAGGATCAGAATGTTGTTGCATCACTTGCAGAGAGCGAGGTGGCTATGGATGTTTCAGAAGACCTTGTGATGTCGGAGGATGAGGAAGAGTTACATGCAGCCCCTGAAGACCTGGTTACTGCAATTATGCGGGTCATCACCAAGACGACCCCAAAAAGGAAGGTCACCATCACCATCACCATACACGGCTCTTCTGACGAGTGAGAAGGAAGAGGAGAAGGAGGAGGAGGAGGAGGAGGAGGAAGATGAGGAGGAGCCTCCTCCTAAACGACCCATAAAACTGCTCCCTTCACCTTTCTCAGACTCGTCCTCTAGCGACTCTGAGTAGATTTCTTTTTGCCTGTCTAGGCCCCCCATCCCTTACGCGAGAGGGCAGGTTGTTTTTTTTGGTTGTAATTGTTGAATAAAAACTGTTACCCCTGTATATATATGTAAGGTTTATTTATGCCCGTGCGAGTGTGTGTGTGTGTGACAAAAGAACACCTAAAGCTTAGGGCTGCTTTACACTCGTGTGGGTACCTAAGGGGTGTTTGACTTTATTTCAAACGAGCACTCCAGGGTGTCAGAGTTTACAGTTATGCTAGGTATCCACGTCTTAATAATAATAATAATAATAATAATAATAATAATAATAATAATAATAATAATAATGATAATGGTAATGGTAATGGTAATGATAATGATAATGATAATAATAAATGGAATTTATATAGCGCTATATCTTGCAAAAACAAATCAAAGCGCTTGCATTCAACCAATTCTTGCGCATGCAGCCAACAACAATTTAGATTTTTAACAAAGTCAATGTACACACACACACACACACACACGCACACGCACACACACACACACACACACACACACACACACACACACACACACACATAGGGGTTAAACACTTTGGCAAGGTGGTGGATATTTCGGCTGTTGAGAGCAGGGGCAGAAGATGAAACAGGAGGGGAAAATCTTAGCTTTGAAATAAGTGTGCCTTGAGGCTGGATTTAAATGTGTCATAGGTAGGCATTTTACCAAAGGGAGAGAGGGAGATCGTTCCAGATCACTGGACCAGAAATAGACAAAGAGCCAGGCCAACGGTGGATTGATTGAATCTAGGTATTTGTAAGCGCAGGGTATCTGCAGCAGAGCGGAGGGAACGAGAAGGAGTGTACGGGTAAAGACATTCACAGAGGTAGGAGGGTGCAGTATTGTGGAGACATTTGTAACAGAGGGTACTGATCTTATAGTTTACTCTCTGTGGCACAGGCAGCCAGTGGGAGAGATTGCAAGAGAGTAGTAACGTGCTCAGATTTTTTTTCTTTCTAAGGACGTCTTGTAAAAAAGTTGTGTGTGTGTGTTGGTGGTTGTGAGGCGTTTTGTACATGGTGTAACCAGCCACAGAAGCGACAATAAAATGCTTATTTATTTAAACTGCAAAATGGAGTGTGCCAAGTCTTTTCTAGTGTGAATATTGCTGAGTTTGTTTTCGCCTGCATGCTGTCAGTGAACCGTATAGGTGGTGTGCACGGGTACGTTTGTTCTTTAGCCAGCGTAATGATACGTGTCAGGTATAGCTTAGACAGGGATTGAGACAAACACTCTACAGGATTGTCGTTTTTTTCTTGTGTAGACCATAGATGCATCCCCCCTTACGTGCTTTCAAGCATGAGGTGTATAATTATGTTGCTGACATATCTCGACTTCTGGACTATAACCTGTTGCAACTTAAGGTCTAAGACAGGACTCCTCATATACAGCCTTTTGAGGTTGTTGTTGTTGTTGTAAAACAAAAACGACCCATTGCTTGTTGGGCACCCCTTTGATACTGTAAAAAAAAAGACCCAGTCTGCCCTACCCTTAAAGGTAATCGAAAAAAAAAGTCACAGGGAAAAAAGTCACAGGAAAAAAAGTCACAATGGTGGCTGTGTGATGTACTCTCTTCTACAACAAAAAGTGTGTGTGTGTGTGTGTGTGTGTGTGTGTGTGTGTGTGTGTGTGTGTGTGTGTGTGTGTGAGAGAGAGAGAGAGAGAGAGAGAGAGAGAGAGAGAGAGAGAGAGAGAGAGAGAGAGAGAGAGAGAGAGAGAGAGAATCTTAATTGATGCATATGAGTGG
>CM060338.1:17348593-17363593 GCA_030674155.1 Stramonita haemastoma
AAAAAAAAGAGAAAAGAATCCCAACCAAGTAGACAACTCCCTAATAAAAAACACAACAACAACAACAACAACAAAACGAAAAAACCCCAACTAAAAGCAAAGACAAAATGAAACAAAACAAACCCAACACAGCTATGCAGATGTTGGAAATATAAATCTGATTTTAAAAGTCAAATTTTTCATTCGTCCCACCAAATGATTCTCGTGTAAAATATAAAGTTGACACTTGAATTTAAAGTTAAAGGTAAAAGTAAAAGGTAAAGGTGTCCCATAACCCGTAGTAGGGGAGCGAGGCATCAGAGACCTCAGTTTCTCTAGGGGTCAGCATCTCGAGGGTGGCGCCCATCTCCTCTCCCTCGCTGCTTCCATGACGCTAAAGAGGGCAGGTACCCATTTACAGCTGGGTGAACTTGGGGAACTGTACTGAAGCCAAGGCACGCAAACGGTCGCCCATCCAACTGGTAACCACGCTCGATACTGCTTGACTTGAGGAAAGCGAGGCTCTGATACTTGAATTAGTTGCATAAAAAATCTCAACTTTATAGACTCCGTGAGAAAGTATTAATTAATTTTGTGTTCCATTGCGTTCTTCAGTCTTAATGAGCAATGTGTAATTACCCATCTCAAAATTAAGAGAGGTTCTTACTGACACTTGTAAATCTAGAATTTGGAATATTTGCTTGTTTTGCTTTGTATGGTGGCGGAGGAAAAGGGGGGGGGGGGGGGTTGGAGGGGAGGGGGGAACCAAGCAGCAACTAATTGAAATGTCTGTTCTGCAGACAAAACATAAGTTGTTTCATGGGGTGAAAGAGTTAAGCGGTAAATGATATTATTATTAGAACTTTAACCGCTTGGGTTTCTGAGAGAGAGAGAGAGAGAGAGAGAGAGAGAGAGAGAGAGAGAGAGAAGGAGAGAGAGAGAGAGAGAGAGAGAGAGAGAGGAGAGAGAGAGAGAGAGAGAGAGAGAGAGAGAGAGAGAGAGATGGATTGATGGATTGATTGATGGATTGATTGAAGCTCTTTTTGTTTTAGAGAAAAGGCTAAAGCGGTAGGGACATACAGACGTACAGTAACAGAGACAGACAGACACAGAGAGAGCCCAAAAAACCAATGCACACAGAAAAAGAGGAAAATAATAATTATAATCAATTTGAAACGAAAAAGAAAAATAAATCGGAAAAAAATCAGCGAGTGAGATGGAGATGGAATATCAGAGGTTAAAGGTTTCGAAGATGAACGACTCTATGAACAAAAGGGTCAAATGAAAAGAAGAAAGAGAGAGAAATACAGGCAGACAGACTAGATAGACAGAGACAGAGAGACAGAGAGACAGAGAGACAGAGAGAGGCAGAGGCAGAGAGACAGAGAGACAGAGAGAGGCAGAGGCAGAGAGAGAGACAGAGAGAGACAGAGAGACACACATAGACAGAGAGACACACAGAGACAGAGAGATACAGATACACAGACAGACAGAGAGACAGACAGATATGCAGACTGAGAGAGAGAGAGAGACAGAGACAAAGACAGAGACAGAAAGACAGATAGAGAGACAAGACAGAGACAGACAGAAAGGAGAGCGAAAACAGAAAAAATAAGAAAAAAAAACAAAGAAACAAAATAAGATAACAGCAAAGGGAAAGAAAGAATGGAAGAAAGAAAGAAAGAAAAGAAAGAAAGAAAGAAAGAAAGAAAGAAAGAAAGAAAGAAAGAAAGAAAGAAAGAAAGAAAGAAAGAAAGAAAGAAAGAAAGAAAGAAAGAGAAAGAAAGAAAGAAAAAAAGATAGAAAGAAAAAAGTAGGAAAATAGAAAAAAACTAGTTCTGACAGAGATAGTGTAATCATTTCGTGAATGCCAATTGCAATGTACAACACTGACAGCCACATAATACAGCAAAGGACATTGACTTGGACGCACATGAATAGGCTATTGATTAATATCCCGTCTGACATTTCAATACGATTTCAAAACCGAAATCAAAATGAAACAAGCCAGCAAGCCCCCCCTCCCCTCCCCGCTCCCCCACCCCACTCCAACGCACGCACGTACGTACACACGCACACACACGCGCGCACACACACACACGCACGCGAGCACACACCCCCCCCTCACTCCACACACATGCACACCCCTCCACACACACACACACACAAACACATACGCGCGCGCGCGCACACACACACACACACGCACGCACACACGCACGCACGCACGCACGCACGCACACACGCACGCACGCACGCACGCACGCACACACACACACACACTTCGTATCAGACTATAAACCGATCCACGTCTGCCAACACACACACAACTTCTTGCGCACATGTTAAATCCTGTTCCACTTTTCAAAAGAGTAGGCCATTGTGCGTCAGTGGGAACAGATGACAAAATCATACTACACAACTGCACACACACAGGGTCTGGATGTAAAAAAAGAAAAAGCACATGAGTGGTTATTCACTTATCCTCGATATAAAGGAACAATGAATAAATGAATACGTAAATGAATAATACATAGATAAATACATACATACATACATACATACATACATACATACATACATACATACATACATACATACATACATACATACATACATACATACATACATACATACATACATACATACATACATACATGCATACACACATACACACATAAATACATAAATACATAAATACATAAATACATAAATAAATAAATGAATAAATAGATAAATAAATAAATGAATAAATGAATAAATAAATGAATAAATAAATTAATTAAAAAAATGATAGTAAGTTACTGTGAGATTCGATTTTTCTTCTCCAGTCATTTTTCACGAAGGAGATACTGACCTATCTCTAAAACCGTTTCTGCTTTGAGCACTGAAAATAGTGTTGCCAAGTGCTTTTGTTTCGAAAGATTACATAAAAATCACATTTCTATTAATTTTGTCCAGTGTTTAATGAAGCTCGTAAAAAATATTTACCAAAATATTACGCTAAACATCCAAAACACTTTGAAGTATGAACAACTCTTTTCTTCACCAAATAAGAAGTTCTCTGTTCAATATTGTTAAAATGATTGATAGTATCAGAAATAACATGTAAACTTTGTAAGTTTGATATGTGTAAACAGATCATTTTCTTTGTTGTTCTTTCCTATAGTAATTTGTTCAAATATTCAGTTACATGGTACATGTATGTTGTTCAGTTATGATTTTGTTTATGGCTGTTTTGTAAAAATCCTCCATATCCCTAAAGGGATGACAGGAAATAAAGAATTTGAAATTGAATTTGTCCTTTACAAAGTGCAGCTGTACTGTGCCCACCTACAATATTACTATTTTTGTTAAAAATACAGGTTAATGATCTTAAACACCCCCTAGTCTTGTTTTCGGGGTAAAACGGTTATTGATACAGAAAAAGGACATAAGGAAAAAGAAAGGAAAAAATAGCTGGAAAAAAGTAGTGGAAGAAAGAAGAAAGAGAGGAAAAGAGAACATTAGCAGAAGTGGCACTGGGATCAAAAGCAACAGGCAGGGCACTCCACGCGGCCATTCATTTTCACACCTCTCCCGGGATGGGAGATCAAACATCGCCTCTCTCATCAAACTCCATCTTCTGGAAAAGAGAGAGAGGGAGAGAGGGAGGGAGGGAGGGAGGGAGAGAGAGAGGAGAGGGGGGGAGAGAGAGGGGGGAGAGGGAGAGGGAGAGAGAGAGAGAGAGAGAGAGAGAGAGAGAGAGAGAGAGAGAGAGAGAGAGAGAGAGAGAGAGAAGAGAGAGAGAGAGAGAGAGATAGACAGAGAGACAGACAGAAAGACAGACAGACAGAGACAGACAGGCAGACAGAGGGACAGACAGAGAGACCGAGGAAGAGACAGGGAGACAGAGATAGAGACAGAGATAGAGATATAGAGACAAAGAAGCAGAGAGACAGAGACAGAGAGAGAGAGGGCAGAGAGATTCGGATTCGGATGATTTATTCATTAGGCCATAGTCAGAGGGGAGAGATAGAGAGTGAGAGACAGAGACAGAGACGGACAGAGAAAGAGACAAAGAAAGAGACAGAGACAGAGACATAGACAGACAGACAGACAGGCACGCAGAAATGATTTATCGCCTGTTACAATTATTTGGTCCCCTTTAACAAGGGTATACTAAAGCTTTGAAGCCTAATCGGCCATCACTGCCAATAAACAAAGACCCCCCCAAAAAAAACAACAACAACAACAAAAAGACAAAAAACAAAACTGCATGCGATGTGACACAATGATTATGCTTGACTTGGAAACGAGGACAAAACTCTCTGTGCATTGTCATAATCATCCACTTTCCTTTGGGGACATTGAGGGCCTGTCAGTATCAATGACATCCCCCCACCATCTAGAAACTCTGTGCTAGGAATTCCCTCTTTTCTATCCCTCTTTTTGTTTCTGCATTGTCATAATCATCCACTCCCCCATGGGGACGCTGGGGGCCTGTCAGTATCAATGGCATCCCCACCCTCTGGAAAATTTTGTGCTAGAAATTCCCTCTTTTCTATCCCTCTTTTTGTTTCTGCATTGTCATAATCATCCACTCCCCCATGGGGACACAGGGGGCCTTTCAGCATCAATAGCATCCCCACCATCTGGAAAATTCTGTGCTGGAAATTCCCTCTTTTCTATCCCTCTTTCTGTTTCTGCCTCGTTTCTTTTCTTTCTTCCTGACACTTCCTGTATATTTTTCAGATAGACTTAAAAGATAACAATTCTCTCGTACGCCGAAGTTGGATACGCTGGGTCTGACTTGTCCGGACTTAACGGTTGCGCGAGGCATTTTCGCGTTCATAAATTATGAGAGACAATGGTAAAGAAGAAGAAGAGGAAGAAGAAGAAGAAGAAGAAGAAGAAAGAAGAAGAAGAAGAAGAAGAAGAAGAAGAAGAAGAAGAAACAAGAAGAAGAAGAAGAAGAAGAAGAAGAACAAGAACAAGAACAAGAAGAACAAGAAGAACAAGAAGAACAAGAAGAACAAGAACAAGAAGAACAAGAAGAACAAGAAGAACAAGAACAAGAACAACAAAAAGAGCGAGAAGAACAAGAACAACAAAAAGAACAAGAAAAAGAAGAACAAAAAGAACAAGAACAAAAACAACAACAAGAAGAGCAAGAACAAGAAGAACAACAAGAACAAGAACAACAACAGGAACAAGAATCACTCCCACAATGTAGGTGAAACAGCATGCAGACCTGTGGTACTGTTCCCATGCTCAGAATCACAGCTTCTAACACTCAAAAGAAAAAACTGAATGGCTCCGCGTAGTACTTTTTTATTTTGGCAAAGCATATAATTGTTATGATTGGATTTCAGCGCGTTGGTTTGTGTTGTGCTCGTTTTCTCGGGCTCGAGACTGGGTCAAACTTCACACCCCGCTCACATAGTGTATCTACACTCTCTTTTGTTTTTTGTTAGATGCACTTGAAAGGACAATTTATTTTTTGTGGTGTAGTTTTGGACAGTATTGGGACAGACAGAGAGAGAGAGAGAGAGAGAGAGAGAGAGAGAGAGAGAGAGAGAGAAGAGAGAGAGAGAGAACAGAGAGACAGAGAGACAGAGAGACAGAGAGACAGAGAGACAGAGAGAGACAGAGACAGAGACAGAGACAGAGAGAGAGGTTTTGATTGTTTATTCACGTTAACAGAGAGGTCGACAAAACTCAACATTATTTCCATTTCCATCTCTCTCTCTCTCTCTCTCTCTCTCTCTCTCTCCCTCTCTCTCTCTCTCTCTCTCTCTCTCTCTCTCTCTTTCTCTCTCTCTCTCTCTCTCTCTCTCTCTCTCTCTCTCTCTCTCTCTCTCTCTCTTCTCTCTCTCTCTCTCTCTCTCTCTCTCTCTCTCTCTCTACTTCTACCAGTCATAGACATTTATACATACACTGGCAGTTGCTGCAGCAAAATCACGCAATCTTCACAATCGACCAGATCCCAATCATTTTTATATGGTTCCCTCTCTCTCAACACAAAGACATATTTCTTATCAACATTTTTTTTAGTTAAACTAACAAAGCGCAGCACGTCTTATTTTTTCACATCAAATACACATTCAGTTTTTTGGTTAAGAAATTCACAAGTTCCTGATTAATTAATTGGCCATCGCTATTGTCTCAAAAGTCTTTTTACGACCTTCATTATCCTCTTGGGGCGTGGATTACATACTGTGGATTTTTAAAGTCTTCCCTTCCAGAATTGTATCAACAATTTTTTCTCATGAAGGGATTTCTTCCTGATCCAGGTGGAATAGAAGTGTTTTTCAGCTACATAAGCAGGATCTGTGTACTCGTGGGTCCAGGGAATCACCCAGGTGAACGACCTGCACGCCTGTGACAAGACAAGGTGGCCATACGGAATGAGTCGCTTTGCACTTGACCCACTCTTCCATTAGGAGCCATTTTAGGCAGGTGGGGGTCAGGTTGTCAATTTTCAGATTTGGATTGATTATTAAACTTTCGCAATATTTCTGTCTTGTACTGAAATACCAAGGTGTAATTTTGTTTCCTTTCGATTCAAAATGCATTTTAAAAAAATTCCCAAACCCTTCATTCTGACCACCTTTTACGGTGTAAAAATGGTCAATTTCTCATTTTGTCCTTTCTTGCAGTCTATCATTTTAATTTGTAATAGCTTTTCACAGAATTGTCCGATATTCCATCTGTTTTCTGTATTGAATACTTTTTTGTAGATCAATATCGTGTTAAAAACTAAAGATTAACCTCTGGTGCAATACGAATCATTCTGCGGTGAAACGCCATTATTAAGTTGAAGAATTTAAATTCACTTTATACTCACTGTGTGCTTTTATTTAGGGTCCATTCGTTGAAGGTTACTCTACGCTTTTATCCATCACAAATTTCATCCATAGTTTTTACTTTTTATACATTTTCACAATTTCTTTTATACCTTTCTTTATTCATTCGTCGTTTTGGTTTTTGTTAACTTTCTTGTTTCGCTCCTTATTTCTTTCTTAAGTCTCTGTCATGATTTCAACCTTACAAATTCAAGTGACAGTACATTTCCAATAACAAAATTGTAACTTATTACCTCCCAAGCCCCAACAGCCTCGCTCCACGACAATATTCGATTTCTCCATCATATCCCAAACCATCCCTGGCCCCCAGGCAAAAGCTTTGAAGTTTCACTTGATTCTCAAAACATCAACTTGGGTGAGTACAGCATAAAAACCCAGCATGAGCCAATCCCTACCGAGTAGTGATACAAGGATACAGATCATCCAAACTGGCCAGTGGTGAACCAATCACCTCTCTATATACAACCGCAACCCTGTTACATGATTAGGGGAAAAGCCCCTAAGTTTCACTCAGAAAGATAATTGGAAGTAACTGAAAAAAATAATAAGCTTGGCCAATTTTCAATACCCACACACGTGCACACCAAAAATCATTGAACACATGACATACACACTCTATCACACGTTAAATCCTGTTCCGCTTTTCGTAAGAGTAGGCCATCGTGTGCCGGTGGGAACAGATGACATTTACAAAACTGCATACACACGGGGACTGGATGTAAAAAAGCACAAGAGTGCTTGTTCCATTATCATCGATATAAAAGAATAAATCAAATCAATCAAATAAAATCTCTGTCTCTCTCTGTCTCTGTCTGTTTGTCTGTCTGTCTGTCTCTCCCTGTGTCTCTCTCTGTCTCTCTCTCATTTTCTCTCTTTCTCTGTTTTTCTGTTTCTATGCTTGTTTTTCTGTCTCCCTCCCTCCCTGTTACACGAATAAAGATTCAAAATCCGAAATCTCTCTTTCTCTTTCTTTTCCCTCTCTGTTTCTCTGTCTGTCTGGCTCCCTCCCTCCCATTCCTCCCTCCTTTCCTCCTCCTCCTCCTCCTCCTCCTCCTCCTCCTCCTCCTCCTCCTCTCTCTCTCTCTCTCTCTCTCTCTCTCTCTCTCTCTCTCTCTCTCTCTCTCTCTCTCTCTCTCTCTCTCTCTCTCTCTCTCTCTCTCTCTCTCTTTGTCAAAGGGTAAGCAGAGCTGTCAGATGTCAGAAACAAATAGTGAAAGTTAAACAGACTTTCACACATAGTTGCATGTAACATTGACTTGGATATCACCTGACCCAATAAAGAAATCACAAGCTGTGGAAATGACTATACCAAGGCCTTTTTGGTATACAGAGAGAGAGACAGAGACAGAGAGACAGAGACAGAGAGACGGAGACAGAGAGAGACAGACAGACAGACACAGACAGACACACACACACGTAGAGAGAGACACACACACACACAAAGACACAGAGACAGACAGACAAACACACACATGTACAGAGAGACACAGAGACACAGAGACAGAGAGACAGACACAGAGAGAGAGACAGAGACAGACAGACAGACAGACAGAGAGACAGAGAGAAGAGAGAAAGGTTGCTGCTTTTATTTTCCTAACCGTTGATTGCAGAATTTTATGTTGCTGTCATAATAATCACCATCCTTGTTTCTGTGGCTATGTTTATTCTTTGTACACATCTATCTTGTTGTTATTGTTGTTGTATATCGCCCTCTGGGCTTCTTCGATGTAAAGTGACAAACAAGTGTCCGTTACCTTGTATGATATCACGTTCATGGAGAGAGAGAGAGAGAGAGAGAGAGAGAGAGAGAGAGAGTTACGAGAGAGAGAGATGAGAGAACGTGAAGAGGGAGAGGGAGAGGGAGAAAGAGAGAGAGAGAGAACACTGAGCACTGAACACTGAAACTGTTTGATATACATCGGCTTGAGGCACAATACGAGGGAAAGGAGAGAGAGAGAGAGAGAGAGACTGAGGAGAGAGAGAAGACGAGGAGAAATGAGGAGAGAGAGAGAGAGAGAGAGAGGAGAGAGAGAGAGAGAGAGAGGAGAGAGAGAGAGAGAGGAGAGAGAGAAGACAGAGAGAGACAGAGAGAGACAGGAGACAGAGAGAGACAGAGAGAGACAGAGAGAGACAGAGAGACAGAGAGACAGAGACAGAGACAGAGACAGAGAGAGAGAGAGAAAAGGGGAGATAGAGAGAGAGAGGAGGGGAGATAGAGAGAGACTGAGAGAGAGAGAGACAGGCAGGCAGAGAGATAGACAGACAGAAGACAGACTGACAGAAGACAAACTAGACAGACTAGACAGACAATACAGAGGTCGACAGAGACAGAGGCAGACAGACAGACACACAGACAGACTAGACAGTCAAACAGACAGAGACAGATACACAGACAGAGGGTTTGGGAATTATATATCACGTTTTAATGAAGGGGGCCTGAGGGGTTTTCAATCAAGCTCACAAACACCAAAGCGAAATAAATATAAAATAAAATATTAAAAAAAAGAAAATATAGAACTCTTCCAAACTTTGCAAAAATGGCTGGATTTCAATTAACTTTTGCTCCTAGCTTGAAAAAAAAAAGCACAACCAAAATGCACAGGGCACAACACAGATCTAGATTGTGAATGTTTTAGGGTAAATAACTTATCCAGAAATTAGGGTTCTGTTACCATTCTCATCAAGTGAATCTCATACATCAGCAGTATTTAAATACTGCATGTATTACATCTTAGACAGACTGCATACATCTTTTTCTCTGGAGTTAACATCAGTGCCGACTCCACTCCCCTCAAAAGTACTTCGAATGAGACTATATACCGAGGTCCCGTGTGCGAACGCACGCAGAAACATCTTGTGCACACCTTAAAACCCCTTCTGTTTTCCGGAAGAGTAGATCATCGTGTGCCGGTGGGAACGGACGATTGAATTTACAAAACTGCATACACACTGGGACTTGATGTGAAAAAGCGAATGAGTGCTTATTCTATTATCCTCAAATCAAAGAATAAAGTGTATTATGATCCATTTCGGTTTCAGATTAAAAAAAAAAAAAGATTATCCTTTTATTTCCAGGATAATGGAATAAGCACTTATGCGCTTTTTATATCCAGTCCCCGTGTGTATGTAGTATTGAAAATTTTGTCATCTGTTTCCATCGGCATACAGTGGCCTACTCATCCGAAAAGCGGAACGGGTTTTAACGTGTGCGCAAGATAAACGGTTTGTGCCGGTTCTAGTTTTAGTCAGTGAATGTGATTACGCGTTTAATTTTTTGCAGTATTCATTACTGTTTATGTGACAATTGAACACTTAGACCAATGTTTAAGACATCTATCTATGTGTCTATCTATCTATCTATCTATCTATCTATCTATCTATCTATCTATCTATCTATCTATCTATCTATCTATCTATCTATCTATCTATCTATCTATCTATCTATCTATCTATCTGTCTGTCTATGTGTCTATCTATCTATCTATCTATCTATCTATCTATCTATCTATCTATCTATCTATCTATCTATCTATCTATCTATGTGTCTATCTATCTATCTATCTATCTATCTATCTATCTATCTATCTATCTATCTATCTATCTATCTATCTATCTATCTATCTGTCTATCTATCTATCTATCTGTCTGTCTGTCTATCTATCTATCTATCTATCTATCTATCTATCTATCTATCTATCTATCTATCTATCTATCTATCTATCTATCTATCTATCTATCTATCAAAGCTTTATTGAGTTCTAGGCCTGTCCATTCGCTGATGTTGTCCTCCCATCTCTTCCTTGGCCTGCATCTTTTTCTTCCTCCCTGGACAGTGCCTTGCAGTGTTGTTTTTGCAAGTCCATTTGATCTTGTGACATGCCCGTACCATTTCAGTTTACGCTTCTTTACAATTGATAGAAGATTTTTGTAGGGACCAATGGTTTGCTGGATTCTGTTGTGCACTTCTTCGTTGCTTATGTGGTCTCTGTAGGAGATGCCAAGGAGTCTCCAGAAGCATCTCATCTCTACCGCCTGTACTCTTCTCTCCAAATCAGCAGTCAGGATCCACGATTCAGTCTGATCTTGGAGTTGAGTGAAATATTTTTTGTCTTTCCAGAGAGAGTAATAGAATATAAAACCCCAGAATTTACCGTCACAAAATGTTTATTCTAAAAATCTCAACAAAAAACAATCACAATTGACCAATGCACTGTTGTTTTCAATCACAGTTTGTTTTTTTCACTGTATTGTATGAGTGGTATTGTGCTCTGCTCTTCAGTGTATCGCTTTTGACTATTTTGTTATCATGCAAAACGCTTTGTGCTTCCCCCATGAAGAAAAAGGAAAGCGCTGTAAAAAGTGTCCCCCTTCATCATCATTATCATGAATAACTGACAGAGTTTGCTTCTCTGAGCCCACTATTACCCGCGAATGTCCCCGTTTATCTCTATGGCTCACTGACTACAGCAACAGTAGAGATGAATTATGGTAGTGCAAACAACAACACTCCTACCCCTTCCCCTCCCCCTCAGGTTATGATTGTGGAAACACCACACTCCTACCCCTCCCCTCAGGTTATAATTGTGCAAACACTGCATTCATACACTCCCCTGCTACCCCCCCCTCCCCCCTCATTCACCTTGTCTCTCCACCCCCTCCTTCCCCTCTCTAGTGACTAATTGCCAATGGGAAGACAAGACAATCTTTGGTCGTCTGTATCCCTTTGCGGGCCTCTCTGTAAGGGGGATCAAAAGTTAAAGGTTAAATGTTGTGTTTTTTTTGTCGTCTGTGGATTGGAAGAAAGAAGAAGAAAGACCTAGGTGCAGACGAACCGTAGTTGGTTATTTATTGTGATTTCTGTTGGCTTTACTTTCGTAGCCATTTTTTCCAATCTTTTTACTGAGTATCCACTGTAACACTTTATTTTCAAACTATATTATGGCACTGACAAAAAATGAAATTTAATTTGCTATTTTTGATGTGATGAAGGTATTTTATATTTTTCGTGTAAACCGATTTTAAGATTTAACCACAAGAAAACATGACCGTTACATTTATGGACTAGCTTTTATAGTTGTTTTTGTGCACGTTTAAAGAGAGCACCAATCTTCATAAACCCTACACGACACTAATCTTGATAGCAAATCTTTTCAAGCAGAAAATAATGCGTGTGTTATCATCCAGCAGATGATTAATGTTATCGTTTATTTCTTGCTTAAAACGATTTTAGTCCAGCAGAAGGAACACGCTTCTATGATTTGATCAAGAATTAAAAATCGGCCAATAATGCCTTCAACAAAGATGGTGTGTGTTGTTTCCACCATTGAAATCTGCGTGATGAATCCATAGCAAGAATACGGCCAGTCATGAAAATTGTTACAGACGCCCTCTGGAAAAGTGGCATGATATTTTTGCCATGTAAACCTGGGTGATAAACACTTGGCAAGAATGTGAGAAATAAACAGCAAAAATATTCCAGAATTGTTTGGGATATCACACAGGATAATTATCTTATCATTCATCTCTTGTTTAAGGCAATAAACTGAAGTGCCATTCTTTTTTCACAAGTTTGTGCGTCTCTGTTTACCATATGATTCTCAGACAACAAGGGTTGCTGTGTGACCCTTCGACTACAAAAAAGAAAAAAACAGATTTCCTGAACTAGCCTTAATCTCTCTCCGCCCCCCTCCCCTGCCCCCGAATCACTTTTCCTGCTATTTCAAATCACACCCACCCAAATTAAGGCATGCATTGGAATCTAAAAAGGAAATGTGCAGACAAGAAAAAACAAAGCAACACCAAGAATGAGCAAAGAAATCTGCAAGCACTTAACAAAATAAAAACAGAATAGATTCATAGACATTTTTAAACCGATAATGATCTCCGGAATGGGAATGCGGCTACCTTTATGGGTGCACGCAAAGTCTCACAATTGGTGAATCTGTGAGTTCTAGCCCAGGACAAAAAAAACCCGAAGAAACCTGATAATGTGTCATTTATGCTAACTTTGGTTTTATGTTCTCTATTTTCTTTGTCACAATGTATTTACTCGGATTTTTATTCTCAATTTATAGTACAGTGTTAAGAGAGAATAAAGCATGCCATTTCTCTTCAATAATCGTGAGACTTTTTTTTCATTGACGAAACAAAGGCGGTTTAATCAGAAACGGTACAGTTCTTCTGTACCAGACTGATTTTGATAGGATTGTTTTTTTTGTTTTGCCTCGACTGTCATTAATCTTGCACACATTAATCTTAATAGCAGATCTTTTCCAGCAAAAAATAATAAAAATGGGTGCACTGACTCCCACCAAAATGATCGATGTTGTCACTTATTTCCAGTTCAAGCCATCGTGGTCCATTAGAATGAAAAAGCAGCCAAGATAGGATCAAGATTTAAAAGCGTCTGCAGTAGTGCCCTCAAGAATCATGTCGCGTGTTGTTTCGCCATTAAAATCTGGGTGATGAAGACAACGCAAGGATATGACAGGTCAGGAAAATTGTTGTAGATGCCCTGTAGAAACAAAGATGACTGGTGTTTGGCCCTATAAATCTGCATGAAGACGACATGTATAGCAAAGATTCTGAAAGATTATGGACACTGTTTTCACTATCTTCAGGCATTGTAGACAGGATATTTTGTTATCAGTCATCTATTGTTTGTGGGAATGGACGGAGTGGTCCATTGTTAAAAGTTTGTGTGTTTCTGTTTAAATACGGAGGTGTCATTTGAAGTGGAGTATTCCATATCTATCTACCTACCTACCTACCTACCTACCTACCTACCTACCTACCTACCTACCTACCTATCTATCTATCTATAATAATAATAATAATAATAATAATAATAATAATAATAATAATAATGATAATAAATAATAATAATAATAATAATAATAATAATAATAATAATAATAATAATGATAATGATAATAATAATAATACATGGAATTTGTATAGCGCTATATCTTGCAAAAACAAATCAAAACGCAATCTATCTATCTATCTATCTATCTATCTATCTATCTATCTATCTATCTATCTATCTATCTATCTATCTATCTATCTATCTATCTACCCCTTAGTCTGGAGACAGTAGAGGTACCCTTGAAGACTTGAAATCCAGTTCTCTCCATTCCTCTCTCTGTTTTACCTTTCTCAAAATTTTGTTCAGTTCTAGGCCTGTCCATTCGCTGATGTTTGTCCTCCCATCTCTTCCTTGGTCAGCCTCTTTTCCTTCCTCCTTGGACAGTGCCTTTCAGTATTATTTTGGCAAGTCCTTTTGACCTTGCGTCAAGCCCGTACCATTTAAGTTCACACCTCTGTACGGTTGATAGAAAGCTTTCATAGGGACTATGATTATCTGCTACACCATAATTTCCCGAACAGTTATAGTTGGTAGATGTTTGATATACTGCATAAACCTATCGTACATAGAGGACGCTGGTTTCAAAATCTTCAGCTGTGCCCCCACGGTCCACGAGACTACGGGACAGGTGAATGTGAAAGGGAATAACCCTATCACTGATGAAGCCTTGAGGGTGTGCTGCGCTGGGTATAACCCTCACTCTGTAACTCATAAATTGTTACACAAATCATGCCATTTTTCATGAGTATAATTATCAGATTTTATGGACACATGCACGGATGTTTAAGAGATGTGCATAGTCGTTGATCTAGGGGACATCTGAATGATTATGTGTTTAATTCATTTTTTTTTTAAATTTTAATCTTCTATTTCGAGGATAATGGTAGAAGCACTCATGTGCGTTTTCATATCTATCCAGTCGCCATGTGTATGGGGTTTAGTAAACTTTTGTCATCTGTTCTCACCAGCAAACAATGGCCTACTCTTACAAAAGGCGAAACGGGCTTTTAAGTGCGCAAGATGTTCCTCGTGTGCATTCCCTGTGCGCCATTTAAATGAAACCAGTGAGTTTAGACAAGTTTAATGATCTTTTTCTCAAATCGCATTACGAATGCGGCTGCCTTGACGGTGGGAAGGAAAAAAGGTCGCGTACGCAACATCTCACCATTGGTGAACTTTGGAGCCCTAGCCGAAGAACAGAAAAAAATTCACATTGTTATTTTTGGATGATTTTTAACACTGCGTGCTGTTGTGTTTTTCTAAATAATTGTATAACCGTTGATTTCCCATCACTACTCTGAGTTT
>CM060338.1:17368593-17376093 GCA_030674155.1 Stramonita haemastoma
CTGACATGTTATTACTCTGCAATAACAGGGCTATAGAATACCAAAAAAAATATTGAAAATCTGACAATTCTATCAAAAGTTATTACAACTTGAAATGATAGACTGCAGGAAATGACAGAATGAGAGATTGACAAGTTAAGCATCCTATGAGGTAGCAAGAATGAGGGCTTTGGTATTTTTAAAATACACGTAAAGGCAAAAGGAAACGAAATCATACCTCAATATTTCATTGTAAGGTAGAATAGAGGCTATAGTTTTATTATCAATCAAAATCTTAAAATCGACAACTTGACCCCCACCTACCTTTGATGCCTGCTAGTGGAAAATTAGGTCAGGTGCTAAGCGACTCATTTCGTGGTGGAGCCACATATTTCTCTATGGTCTGTTCTGGTTATTTGTCCCTTGGAAATATGTCCAGCTAGCCTTCAATTTGTTTTGTTGATTTTGAATTTGCTTCAGCATGGAGTTAGTTCCTTTAATGCCGATGCAGGTTTAAAATTCAGTGTATACATACAAGATGTGTTTTTAGAGCTGCAATCATACACAATTCTACATTCATTACTTTAGACAAACTTTAATGTATTTAACACTGGTCAGTTGAAAGATGGGGATGGGATAGATCAGTGGTCAGAGCACTTGCTTTCCCCCAGCCAAAGCTAAACAGCGTGGAACCTGGTTGCCAATTGGATGGGTGACCGATTGCATGCTTTGGCTACAGTACTGTTCCCCCAGTTCACCCAGCTGTAAATGGGTACCTGCCCTCTTTAGGGTCAGGGAAGGTAAAGCAGCGAGAGAGAGGAGATGGGCACCGCCCTCAATATGCTGGCCCTGGAGAAGCTGAGGTCTCTGATGCCTAGCTCCCCTATGACCACAAAGGTTATGGGACACCTTTACCTTTACCAATTGAAAGATATGTTTTCAGAGGCATACAACTAACAGTTTATCTCGATCTGATTTGTGATTGTTGTCATAGCAAATGTTGATCAAATCTATTTGCTTTTGTATTTGTATTCGTACTTTCCCTTATGGGGATGTCGGGGCCTGTCAGAATGAATAGGTTCCCCACCTTCTGGAAATCCTGTACTATGAATCCCCTCTTTTCTATCCCTCTCTTCTTTTTTTTTAGCTGTTTTCATTTTATTTCTGTTATTTACTTCTTGTCTATTTTCTGCCCTCTTGGTTTATTCTCCTGCGTTTCCTTTCAGAAAAAAAAGATGGCAATTCCTTCCCGCCCGAAGTCGGACACGCTGGGTGTAACTTTTAAGGCACTTGATAGCAACACAGTGCATTTTCGTTATGTGACAGACAACAATAGTTGCTTTCTGAGTGTTCCACGACGAAGAAAAAGGAGAAGAGAGAGATGAATTGTGAAGAAGAAGAATTAAGAAGAAGAATTAAGAAGAAGAAGAAGAAGAAGAAGAAGAATTAAGAAGAAGAAGAAGAAGAAGAAGAAGAAGAAGAAGAAGAAGAAGAATTAAGAAGAAGAAGAAGAAAGAAGAAGAAGAAGAAGAAAGAAGAAGAAGAAGAAGAAGAAGAAGAAGAAGAAGAAGAAGAAGAAGAAGAAGAAGAAGAAGCACAATTTTGCTCTACTGACGTGAAAATACACTAGAGAAGGATTTATCTGACAACACTGTGACATTGATGACTGTTGTAGGATATGCTTCACAATGTCAGAGTATGTGCCAGGCTATATCGTGTCAGCATACAAAAGTCTGTTGTGTTACCAAAACAACAACCATGGCAAAAAATATCAATCAGATATTGTCACTGTAAAGGACCCCCATAATACAGAATGACATCAACTCACTGACTACAGTGGCATGAGACGTTGCATTGAAGAATCAATCCGAATAATATTGAAACTGCTCACCAGAATAACAGCAAGAATTTTCTGCTTTACCATGATAATTGGCACGGGTAAGAAAGCAGTATAGTACTGCTATAGAGGATGTCAATGCAACCCAACACCTACATTTCACCATTCTGGACTCTGTTTACATTCGTTTTTTTGTTTTTAATAAGGTTTTAAGATCAGACTAATCATTCCTTGGTCATGTTCATATGTTTGTGTGCACGTAGACCATAACAGCAGACAATGAAAGAAGGGAACAGACTTTGGAGATAAGATGCTTTCGTGAAGTTCATGGTATCTCATACAGAGAGATCACTTAGCTAAGAAGGAAGTGAAAACCAGAATTGAAAACGCTTTGGGGGTACAGCTCCTGACTTTAGTGAAACTGAAGTGATAGGGGAACGCCACATGAATTTAGGACTGGCCAAGAAAGTCATACAGGGAACAATACAAGGAGAGAGAGGAAGAGAGGTAGACGGAGAAAACAATGGGAAGACAGCATCAGAGAGTGGATGACCTTAGATGGAATGGCTCGCCACAGAAAGCAAAAAACCGTGTGAAGTGGAGGAAGCAGATTGAAAAATCTCCAGTGATGCCGCAACAGTTTACTAGACTATGGAATGGGTGGTAGTGGTGGTGGTAGTGGTTAGGCTTTATTTACCAATTCAGTTGAATATTTTTTTATTTTATCTTATTCTATACCACTTTATGTCACAGCAGATTTCTCTGCGTGAAATTCGGGCTGCTCTCCCCGGGGAGAGTGCGTCGCCACAAGTGCAGCGCCTACCCATTACTATTTTTTCCCCTCAGGGATGGTGTCTTAAACACATCTGTGTGCATGCTGGTTTTTAAAAAAAAATAATTTTGTCATCCGCTCCTACTGGCACACGATGGCCTGCTCTTCTCAAAGGTTGAACGGGATTTTAACATGTGCCCAAGATGTTCTGCGTGCATTCGCACACGGGGCCTCGGTTTATAGTCTCATCCGAATGACTTTGACATTCAGTTCGATTTTTTCGTCAAACTGGGAAGTAAGGGCGAGCTGGGTACGAACCCAGAAACTCGCGGTTTACTTATTGGCAGGCGAACGTCTTAACCATCCTGCCACCGTCCTTCCTTAGTCTTAGCTAACTGTGTGCTCATTGCTCATTGCCCTTTGTCCAGCTGTTAGTTTTGAGAGGGTTGAAGAAGGCATGGCACTGAAACAGTATACAGGTTTCAACCACCATCTTAGTGCCTTAAGCATAATGACCCCAGAGCTTGCAGATAAAGATAATAAAAGTGCAGTGGCTACAAATGTCCTATGATTACAATTGACAAAACTTGTCCTCTTTTTTTTTTTTTTTTTTTGGGGGGGGGTGGTAAAACCCCAGGTCTCTGATCTCTTTATCACCCATGCAGGTTTAACCAATGGGGAGCGGTCCATTAACTAATCAAAGCAGGGGAATGGCTGACAGCCATTGCAGAATCAACGACTTGAGGCAAAGCAGGATGCGGGTTTATCTCCCTTTGTGTATTCTAGCGTGGTTTGACGGCAGGGGTCGCCCCGAAAGAGGCGTACAACATGAAGGGAAGCTCAGACACAGTTAGGGTCCACAGACTGGGTGTGCTGACGTCTGTGAGAGGGTATCTGGTGCAAGTGCCTTTCCCCTAAGTCAGTTTTCTACTCTTTTCTGTTCTAATGTACTTGCCAGAGGGTTAACTTGCCCGGCAACACGACGCATTTTCACTCATATGACAGACGAAAGTAGTCGCTATCTGAGTGTTTGACAGATGATAGTAGTCAAACCCGTTACTGTTCACTTTTTTAATTCGGGCATTGTCTCTGGTCCCCTGAACCATTTGTCTTCAAAACGTAGTACATCCTCAGCACATCATGTCAATAACATGATCTCCCCACCTCCCCCCTCTCTCTCTCTTTCTCTCTCTCTCTCTCTCTCTCTCTCTCTCTCTCTCTCTCTCTCTCTCTCTTCTCTCTCTCTCTCTCTCTCTCTCTCTCTCTCTCTCTCTGTCCCATTATTCCATTATCCTCCCTCTATTCCATTATCCTTGATATAAAAGAATAAAAAAAGAATGAATCTCCCCATCCCTCTCTTCTTCTTCTCCTTCTCCCCATCCTCCTATGTCTCCTTCTCCTCCTTCTCTTCCTCCTCTTCCTCCCCCTCCTCCTCCTTCTTCCTCTTCTTCTTCTACTTCTCCTCCTCCTCCTCCATCTCCTCACACCATTTTCTCTGTCCCTCTGTGCCTGTCTCTCTGTATGTGTTTGCACCTCTCTCCATGGTGTGTATGCATGTGTGTGTGTGCACATGCGCGTGTATGTGTATGTGTATGTGTGTGTGAATATAATTCTGAATGTAATGTGAATCAGAGCTGACATAAAGAAAAGCTCTATTGCAAGACAAAATACTTCATCTTTGGCCAGTTAAGGTAAAATGTGAATGGCCTGTTATATTCTTTCAAGTACACACTTCCAATTCAGTCTTGAATCAGCCTGTTCAGTCTGCTGTATAAACTATCAACTGTGAATGAATAAATTCACGAATTCGAATAAAACAACAAATACCATGTCAATGACAGTCATAAAGGCTGTCTTCACCGACATTGTAGAAATGGGACACATTCTCTTTGCATATCAATGCTGGGAAAAGCAGAAACATTATTACAGAAACGTGTCCATGACTATGGCGACACTGGGGGGTTGGTTTATCTCCCTTTGTATGTTCCTGTGTGAGGAGTGACTAGGAGCGTGAGTACACATGGCCTGTATAGTGTGTGATGTGGACTGTGGGCTGCAGTATACAGCTGCTGATTAGGGCCAAAGTATCATACAGCCCTGGACTAGTAGTCTATATATCTGGGGTTTATAGAGGTACTGTGAACGATGCTTTGAAACAGAATATGTCCATAACTGGAGGTCCTGGGGGTTATTCTAGTCAAACAGTGTCCCTTAACCAGCAGTCACTGTCGTACAGTCATGGATGCTTGGGATCAGTATGGCCAGATGTTGGAAGGTCACTTACTGTTAAGACAGCATTGGCGTAGAATGTTACAGGTTTTTTCCCCCCATTAATTTTACCACATGCAAAGGCTCTCACCAGAACACCCTCAATAACTTGTATGCTTACCATTTTTAGCAAACTTCTCTGTTAGTAATCACAAATTTGGCTCTTTTCTAAGATGGACATGTCTCACTTATGCCAAAAGCAATTTCAGGTACATCATGCATGACTGTCATCAGTCACATAGCAGAAATGAGACACAATCTTTTTATATTATCATCAATGGACAAAGAAGTGGAAGAGCTATGACAGCAAAGTATCTGTGGCTATGTCAATACTGGGAGATGGTCTGTCTCCCTTTCTTTATTGTTGTGTGACGTTCATTCACTTATTTATATATGTATAATATTTGTTTGTTTATAGTTTAAAAGAGTTAATGGGAATAAATGAATAAATACTGTGAAATTGGATTGGAGTGGCTGGGAGGGTGGGTACACATGGCCCACATAGCATGTAGACTGTAGGCTGCTGTATACAGCTGCTAGCTAGTGCCAAAGTACTGTCTTGTCCTTGTGCAATTATCTCATGAATAAATGTTGCAATAATTGTCAAAGACACTTGGAAGTTATCTGATTTTTAGTCCTAGGGAAACTGTTATGGGTTCACAGATTTTTTTCTTTTACAAGAAACAGCTAGAAAACTGGGATTCTCATGACTAGATGTCTTAAGGATTCCCTTTACATACCATTCATCTAGAAGGGTGTATATTTTCTGTAAACTTCACCATGCACAAAAGCTCTTAGCAGAAAATATACAGTAACATCTATGTACACAGTTTTGTATATAAACTGTTCTTGCTTCCCTCATAGATTTATCTTTTCTGTGTAAAATAAACTTGTGAGTTACCTTACACCCATATCAGTTATATCATTGATCTTTGCCTTCACCAACATGGTAGAACTAGGGCACAGTCTCTTTGCATATCAATGCTCAGAAAAGCAGAAAGCTTATTACAGAAACGTGTCCACGACTACGGCAACACTGGGGTTTGGTTTATCTCCCTTTGTATGTTCCTGTGTGAGGAGTGACTAGGGGCGTGAGTACACATGGCCTGTATAGTGTGTGATGTGGACTGTGGGCTGCAGTATACAGCTGCTGATTAGGGCCAAAGTATCATACAGCCCTGGACTAGTAGTCTATATATCTTGGGTTTATAGGGGTACTGTGAACGATGCTTTGAAACAGAATATGTCCATAACTGGAGGTCCTAGGGGTCATTCTAGTCAAACATAGTCCCTTAACCTGCAGTCACTGTAGTACTGTCTTGGGTAGTTGGGATCAGTATGGTCAGATGTCAGAAGGACACAATCAAGTCAGCCTTGGCGTAGATTGTTACAAGTTTTGGAGGGTTAATTTTACCATGTGCAAAGGCTGTTAGCAGAAAACCAGCAATAACTTGTATGCTTACCATTTTTAGCAAGCTTCTCTGTGAGTAGTTACAAATTTGACTCTTTTCTAAGATGTAAATGTCTGAGGTACCTAAAAAGCAATTTCAGATGTATCCTTCATCTCTGCCATCAATCACATAGCAGAAATAAGACATAATCATCAATGCACAGAGAAGTGGAAAAGTTATGGTAAAAAAATGTCTGCAGCTATATCAATACGGGAGGATGGTCTGTCTCCCTTTGTTTATTCTTGTGTGAGGTGAATTCATTTATTGATATTTTAAAATACCTTTTGTGTCTCTATAGCTCAAAAGAGTTAGCAGGAATAAATAAATGTAAATTATGAAATTGAATTTGTGTGGCTGGGAGTGTGAGTGCACTGGCCCACTTAGTATGTAGACTGTAGGCTGCTGTATACAGCTGCTGGTTTTAAGTGCTGTCTAGTCCTGTGCTGTTATAACATGAAATAATGTTGCAATGATTGTCAATGACACTTGGAAATTATATGATTTTTGGCCCCAGGGAAACTGTTATGGGTTCACGGATTTTTTTTTTTACAAGAAACAGCTAGATTACTGGGATGAGTGCTTAAGATTCCTATCACCAGATGTTTTAAGGATTCTCTTTAAACACCATTCATCTAGAATGCTGTTTATATTCTGTAAACTTAACCATGCACAAAAGATCTTAGCAGAAAATCCACAGCAACTTATATGTATAGAGTTTTGTAGAAACTGTTCATGCGTTCGTCAGAGGTTTATCTTCTCTGTGTAAAATAAACTTATGAGTTACCTTACACCCATATCAGTTGTATCATTGATCTTTGCCTTCACCAACATGGTAGAACTAGGGCACAGTCTCTTTGCATATCAATGCACAGAAAAGCAGAAAGCTTATTACAGAAACATGTCCACGACTACAGCAACACTGGGGGCTGGCTTATCTCCCTTTGTTTGATCCTGTGTGAGGTGTGACTAGGGGCGTGAGTACACATGGCCTGTATAGTGTGTGGTGTGGACTGTAGGCTGCTGTATACAGCTGCTGATTAGGGCCAAAGTATCATACAGCACTGTGCTGTTATCTCATGAATAAAAGCTACACTAACTGACAATGATGCATGGAAATGGTTGTGGTCATAGGGATATTGTGATGGGTTTATGCAATTCTGGGTAAAAAAAAAAGAAATCACTGAAGGACTGGA
>CM060338.1:17383593-17393593 GCA_030674155.1 Stramonita haemastoma
GATATTTACAAAAACTGCATACATACGGGGACTGGATGTAAAAAAACACACAAGAGTGCTCATCTCATTTTCCTCGATATAAAAGAATAAATCAAATCAAATCAAATCGAAATCAAATCTCTCTCTCTCTCTCTCTCTCTCTTCTCTCCTCTCTCTCTCTCTCTCTCTCTCTCTCTCTCTCTCTCTCTCTCTCTCTCTCTCTCTCTCTCTCTCTCTCTCTCTCTCCACACACACACAAACACTTACGCACATTGGTCACCCATGTTATCTTTCCTCTCTCATCCAATTTATATAAAAGTTTATATGCTTGAGCAGGCAGTCTATTTTCACACATTTGAGCCACTTTTAACCAATATGTAATACACTTCACATAAGAATTCAAATACAATGGATGTCTTCCAAGCTCACCATAAACTAAATCGTTAGGTGTTCGCCTGTTAACAAGTAAGAAACGTTTCATGGCAAATAACTGAAGTTTTTCAATTTCATGCCCTGCATAGAAGGCCCATATTTCTGCACCATATTGAACAATTGGCTGCACCTGTGCATCAAACATCTTAAAAAATAACTCTGATGAGGTATTATCAAATTTATTCAGAAACATTAATACGTTCATGGCTGCTCGTTTACCTCTGCTCACAAGATCTTGGCAGGCAAAAGTAAAACAAAGCTTAGTAGAAAAATATATACCTAGATACTTGTAAGCATTTACAACTTTTAGTTGAGATTTTCCGTAAAACCATCTTTCACGAGCAGCCAGGTACCCCCCCCCTTACGAAATACAATGATATTACTTTTCTCCATGTTTACTTTTAACTGAAGTCTTTGAGCTGCAGAGTGCAAACTGTTCAGTTGCGTTTGTAAGCCAATGACAGTATCAGATAACAAAACAATATAATCAGCAAACAACATAACGAATATTTCTACTACATCTAAAGTAACACCATGCCTCCCATTTTTGATAATATCAAGTGCTAGTTCGTTAATAAATAACGAAAACAGAACAGGGCTGCATACGTCACCTTGTTTAACCACTAATGTACATCTAATACAGTCACTAAACTTAGCACCATCTCTAATTTTAGCCTTTACATCGTTTACATACTTTTTATACAGTTGTAAAACTTTCCTTTAATACCATTTTTGCTCAGGATAGGCCATAATAATTGTCTTGAAATAGAATCAAACGCCTTCTCGAAATCAATGAAGGCTACAAAGAGTTTACGATTGTTTACAAACTGTTTTTGAACAGCAGCCAGTAAAGTAAATACATGATCGATTGTACTATAGTCTTTCTTGAAGCCTGCTTGATATTCACCTGTGATATTATGTACTTCAATCCACTTAGATAATCTTTGATTAATTATTGAGCTGTATAGTTTTCCTGCTATATTACATAAAGAAATCCCTCTGTAATGGTTTTGCATTTGTGTGGCTAAATCAAGGTGTTGGATGTGTTAAGAGTTTTCTGGCCTCCTTTAAACAACGTCTTATAGATTGTAGATGGCAAAATTGGGAGAGCCACATTCAAAACAGCTATAGATTTTCCTTGTACAAACTGTTTAAAACAAATCATTTTATTGAAACATATTTAGAGATGAATATGAATAAGTTTGTAAGATGTGTATTAACCAAGTTTCGATTTGGGGTCACAGATATAATGGTTCATAATCAGAGATACAAGAAAAATGACAAAAATATGACGTGTCCCATGTGTAAATTAAATAGAGAAGATGAAGTACACTTTGTTTTCTGTTGCCCAGTTCTTGAGGATTTAAGGAAACAATACATCCCATCTAAGTTTTATAACAGACCAGCACTATTTCGATTAGTTACACTTTTGTCCTCTACCAATGTAAACATTATAAGAAATTTTGCTCTGTACCTCTATAAGTCATTCAAACGAAGAGAAACGATGATGTCATAATTTTGCTCTAAACTGAAAAATTGCTATGTAGATTTGTTTGTTTGTTTGTTTGTTTTTGTTTAGGTGTATGACCTTAGTGTGGAATGTACAACAAATATCAGTGATGTACACCCCTTCAAATGGGGCCATGGCCTTTTTTGAATAAATTATTGTCATTGTCATTGTCATTGTCATTGTTCTCTCTCTCTCTCTCTCTCTCTCTCTCTCTCTCTCTCTCTCTCTCTCTCTCTCTCTCTCTCTCTCTCCTCTCTCTCTCCTCTCTCCTCTCTCTCTCTCTGTTCTCTTCTCTCTGTCTCTCTGTCTCTCTCTGTCTCTCTCTGTCTCTCTGTCTCTCTGTCTCTCTGTCTCTGTCTCTCTGTCTGTCTGTCTGTCTGTCTGTCTGTCTTCTCTCTCTCTCTCTCTCTCTCTCTCTCTCTCTCTCTCTCTCTCTCTCTCTCTCTCCTCTCCTCTCTCTCTCTCTCTCTCTCTCTCTCTCTCTCTCTCTCTCGGTAGCTTCCCTTGCTTGGATACCAGCAGGAAGGAATTTGAACAGTGTCTGGATAATTTGTGTGTTTTTTGCAAGAAAGGCCTTAAATATGCCCGTAGTAGGACTGCCATCTCGTTTAGAACGTGTCTTGAACACTTTTCTGCAAGAAATGTGTCTTACTTCCTTTAAAATCGACGGCAGAGAGGACCAAACAGTGATAGTGCTGCGTCTGTCACCCACTGGCCAGCCTTCTACTCCTCAACATCAAACGACACACAGTGACACTGTCGTGTACAAAAGAAAATCTCTGGCACAAGTGGCCAGGGACAAGAGAAGGACAGAGACACACAGGGCCACTCTGCAACAAAAGAAGAAGGTAAATACTATTTCGTCTCCCTCTGGCTTATTTTTACCAACGCCACCCAGTTTATTTTACAATACTGAAAATGCCACTGCTGTTGACACTTTCGGCAAGCCCACTGACACTGAACGCTGTGTAGGGCAGTTTGCACGTGCTGCTCGCTCTGGCCACCCGTCTCCAACCACACAGAATGTCGACACCAATGTTATTTCGGGGTCAGGTCCGTGCATTGATCTGACATTGGAAGAAGAGACAGACGATTGTGACAGACACAGTGACGCTTGGGAAATGACAGACAGTTGTGATCATATGCGCGATGACAAACAAGCCACGCCAGTTGTAACGCTAACAGATCACGCTACAGAAGATGTGACAGGAGAAGAAAAGACAGAAGAAGAAAAGACAGAAGAAGAAAGTCTGTTAAGTGAAGACGATTGTGCACCAGTACGTGAACCATCACAGTCCACCCGTCTGTCAGCTGATGACTGCAGGATCATACTGGAACGACTGCAACAACTAGACAACGACGTGGGCAGTTTCCTTGAAAGAGTAGAAAGGAGAGAAGAAGACAGCCCCAAAGACAGCACTGTGAAGTCAGAACAGCCTTTCAGCAAATCCACAGGACATGAGATATCTCTACCGCATCGATAACTAGTGACAGATGTGTTTGATAATGGTGACAGTGTCGTCCATACTGTCTTGTTCTCACTGATGTTATGACATTTTTCACTACCGCGAATCGGTTTCCGTTTGCGATGACTCTTGATGTGAATTTCGATTGTTCATTTTGTTTGCTGTTATATTCGATTTCCTTCCTCTCCCCCCAAGTCCCTATGTGAATGAGCCGAAGAGCTTGATACATTAAACCATTTGTCATTGTCATTGTCATTGTCATTGTCTCTCTCTCTCTCTCTCTCTCCACCAATCCCTCCCCCTCCCCCTCCCCCTCTCCCTACCCTATTGTTTTATCTTTGTGTGTCACAAACTATTTAATCTTGCATTGCACTGCACTCATGGCCAGGGCAGTGCTATTATGTGTGAAAAGCTGACTGCCTTCCGTGGGGAGAGCACATATTATTAAAGCACACAGCACTTGTTCCCCAGTTGTCTAAACTCTCTGTACAAGTCTGCGCATCTAGATCATAGAAATGGCCTAGTCTACGAGTTAGTGCATTGATCTTGGTCGAAGCTGTTGGGGGTTTTTTGTGGTTATTTTTGGGGTGTACTGTTACAATTTGATGCATGCCACTCCAATCCGTGCTATCTCCACAAAAGGGAATGAAAACAATGCTCCGAGATGTGCGTTGTGTTGTGTTGTGTTGTGTTGTGTTGTGTTGTGTTGTGTTGTGTTGCGTTGCGTTGCGTTGCGTTGCGTTGCGTTGCGTGTTGCGTTGCGTTGCGTTGCGTTGTGTTGTGTTGTGTTGTGTTTGTGCTGTGTTGTGTTGTGTTGTGTTGTGTTGCATTGTATTGTATCGTTTTGAATTGTATTATATTGTATTGTATTGTATTGTATTGTATTGTATTGTATTGTATTGGGTTGTATTGTGTTATGTTCTGTTGCACTGTGTCATTTTGTGTTGTGTTGTACGGTATTTATTGTGCAGTGCAGTACAGTGTGGTGTAATGTAGCGTAGTGAGGGGCATATACCGTAGTGCAGTGCAGTGTAGTATAGCATAGTGCAGTGCAGTGCAGTGCACTACAGTAGTGTGTAGCGCAGTGCAGTGCAGTGCAGTGCAGTGTAGTGTAGTGTAGTGTAGTGTAGTGTAGTGTAGTGTAGTGTAGTGTAGTGTAGTGTAGTGTAGTGTAGTGTAGTGTAGTGTAGTGTAGTGCAATGGGTGTGTGTTGTGGCGCAGTTCAGTGCAGTGCAGTGCAGTGCAGCGCAGCGTAGTGTAGTGTAGTGTAGTGTAGTGTAGTGTAGTGTAGTGTAGTGTGGTGTAGTGTAGTACAGTGCAGTGCAGTGCAGTGCAGCGCAGCGCAGCGCAGCGCAGTGCACTGTAGTGTAGTGTAGTGTAGTGTAGCGTAGCGTAGCGTAGTGTAGTGTAATGTAGTGTAATGTAGTGTAGGGTAGGGTAGTGTAGTGTAGCGTAGCGTAGCGTAGTGTAGCGTAGTGTAACGTAGTGTAGTGTAGTGTCGTGTAGTGTAGTGTAGTGCTATCAATGATCAGTCATTGCAGATTTCTCTGTGTGTGAAATTTAGGTTACGTTCCCCAGAAGAGATCTCCTTCTTCTCAGTCGAATGTTCAGAGAGCAACTACTATAACCTGTCATATGAACGAAAATACGTGGCACTGCTGTTAAGTGATTTGATTTGATTTGATTTGATTTATTCTTTTATATCGAGGAAAATGGAATAAGCACTCGTGTGTTTTTTATGTCCAGTTCCCGTGTGTATGAAGTTTGTAAATGTCATTTGTTCCCACCGGCACACTATGGCCTACTCTTATGAAAAGCGGAACAGGATTTAACGTGTGCGCAAGATGTTCTGCGTGCGTTCACACACGGGGCCTCGGTTTAAAGTCTCATCCGAAGCACTTTTTGGGGAGAGTGGAGTCAGCACTGATGTTAACTCCAGGAGAAAAATCTCCTCGACCGGACTCGAACCCGGGTCTTCAAATTACCAGCGCAATGTTCTGACCACTAGGCTATCGTCCCCCCCCCCCCCCCCCCACCCGAGAGAGAAGAGAGAGAGAGAGAGAGAGAGAGAGAGAGAGAGAGAGAAGAGAGAGAGAGAGAGAGAGAGAGAGAGAGAGAGAGAGAGAGAGAGAGAGAGAGAGAGAGAGAGAGAAGAGAGAGAGAAGGCAAGGCAAATTCTTTTATTCGAGGATAATAGATAAGCACTGTGTGTTTTTTTTACATCCAGTCCCCGCCCTTTTCAGGGATAACATCAAGATAAAAAGATACTAAACAATAAAACTATACGCAGTACCAACCAACATACAAGAAATAAGGACACGATATATAACAAGGTGATAAGAATGCACTCATTCAGAAGATGAAAGGGGGGGGGGGGGAGAGAGAGAGAGAGAGAAGAGAGAGAGAGAGAGAGAGAGAGAGAGAGAGAGAGAGAGAGAGAGAGAGAGAGACAGACAGACAGACAGACAGACAGACAGACAGACAGACAGACAGACAGACAGACAGACAGACAGACAGACAGACACAGACACAGACACAGACAGAGAGAAAGTTTGCACCCAAGGCCCTATCACTGACCTCAGCACACACCAAGTCTGTGGACCCTAACTGTGTCTGAACTCTCCCTCCATGTTGTACGCCTCTTTCGGGGCGACCCCTGCCGGAAAACCACGCCAGAATACACAAAGGGAGATAAACCCGCATCCTGCTTTGCCCCAAGTCGTTGATTTTTGCAATGGCTGTCAGCCATTCCGCCGCTTTGATTAGTTAATGGACCTTCCCCATTGGTTAAACCTGCATGCATCGATGATAAAGAGATCAGGGTCTCATTTCTAAATTGACGTTTTGCCAGGCTTTGAGGCAGTTTCACTTAACTTGGTTTTAGCCAGAAAAAAATAATGTGTGTGTGTGTGTGTGTGGGGGGGGGGGGTGTTGCCCTACAAAAGTTCACAGTTAGTCGTACAGTACAGACAAAAGATGCTACATAGTTAGCAGCAAAAGTTTTGTTTTCTTTTCTGCATAAAGGCACAGTCTTCACCTTGCATTTGCGATTTCAAGGACCTGTGTTCGAACCCAGGAATATCTTGTCCACACATCAAAAAGTCTGTTCTACCATCTATACGTTTCTGTGAGACAAAGATAGAGATGAAACTATGATAAATGGTGATAACTGATGATAAATGCTGCTGCCACTGCTGCCACTGCTGATAACAATGGTGATGATGATGATGATGGTGATGATGATGATGATGATGATGATGATGATGATGATGATGATGGTGATGGTGGTGATGATGATGATGATGATGATGATGATGATGATGATGATGATGATGATGATGATGCCGCCGCCGCTGCTGCTGCTGCTGCTGCTGCTGCTGATGCTGATGATGATATCAAACAGCAAGTTTGTATGTCAATGATAGGATGATAACGTTCAGGCACAAATTCATATGCACTCAGCTACAGAAACATTCAATAGTCACCCAGGGTGTAAAACAAAACAAAAACCCCCAAACTTTTCAAGCGTTATGAATGTGCTTGCAACCCAGATTTTTCTAGAGTTACACATGCACTCACTCAAGCACTAGAATGGTTGGGCACTATATCAAAGTGTGCCAACACCAGTGAGGTTTCAGAACTGCACTGATTAACGCGTAATCCTTCCATTTTTCTGGTAGCTCTACTTTCCATGCATGCATATACCTCTGCAAACGGTAGATTTATTCACTGATGCTTTCATAAAGCTGGTCATTATCAACGATGGCAGCACTGACAGATCAGAATCCCCATCTAGTTTTTGTATCATTCTTTTGCCCCTGGACACAGGCTTTGTCACTGATCACTTAGATTTATCATTGACAGTTGTTATTGATGATTAGTGTTGATGGTTATATTAGAGAGTTATTGGTGGTTATTAATCATCATCATCCTTTACACCCAGTGGTGTGTAGGGCAGCAACAAAGTCTTTCCACCCCTGCCTATCCTGGGCCAGCCTGACCAAATGAACTCCAAGAGTGCTGCATGGCTTCCATCTCACATTCCACTGTCCTTCTCCATGTTGTTCTTGGTCTTCCTCTCTTTCTTTTGCCATCTGGGGTCCAGTGCAGTGTTGGTATTATTGATGGTTATATCAGTTAGATAGCTATTGGTGGTTATTATTGATGGTAATGTCAGTTAGATTAGTTAGATCTAGTGGGTCTGTGGGTCTAGAGGTAACGCACCTGCCTAGAAAGCAAAAACTTTGGGTTAGGAGTGTGGTGTGGTTTGATTCTCACCTTGTGGAAATAATTCTAGAAAATCCCTCTTTTCTGAAACTCTTTGTTTCTGCCTTGCTTCTTTTCTTCTTTTCAAATTTTCCTTTTTGTTTATTTTTCTGCCTCCATGTTTCATTCTCTTGCCTTTTGTGAAAGAAAGATTGAAAAGGTAAACATTCTCTCCCACACCAAAGGTTGGATGTGCTGGTCCTGACTTGTCAGGTACATAACAGCAGTGCAGCCCATTTTTGCTTATATGACAGACAACAATAGTTGCTTTTCTTGGGGTAAAAGGCAGGAAAATTAGACCAAGAAGGCAAAAACTAGACAAGAAGGAGGAGGTGACAGGAAGAAAATGGCACAAAGCCAAAAGAAAAAAAAGGAGGTAGAAAAAGAGGGAAATCCTAGCACAGAATTTCCAGAAAGGTGGTGAAGTTATTTATAGTGACAGGTTCCCGGCATCCTCACAGGGGAAGCACACAGTGTAAAAAACCAGGGGCAGGATTTTTCATGCTGGTCTGCCACGCATAAAATACACAAAGGGAGATAAACGAGCACTCCATGTTGACTTTTAACCGCCCATTATGTAATGGCCCCTATCCTGACCCTTGACCCTGCCTGCCTGTTTGATCACTAGATGCACCCCCCTCATTTGTTACAACCAAGTTTTGTTCAGCCAATGGTTACGAAGTTTTGTTCAACCAATGGTTAGTTATAAAATTTAGTTCAACCAATTGTTAGTTACGAAGTTTTGTTCAACCAATGGTTACTTACGAAGTTTTGTTCAACCAATGGTAACGAAGTTTTGTTCAGCCAATGGTAACGAAGTTTTGTTCAACCAATGGTTAGTCACGAAGTTTTGTTCAGCCAATGGTTAGTTACGAAGTTTTGTTCTGCCAATGGTTAATTACAAAGTTTTGTTCAGCCAACAGTAACAAAGTTTTGTTTTGTTCAGCTGAAGGTTACGAAGTTTTATTGCTCGGCCAATATTAACGAAGTTTTGTTTCGCCAATTGTAACGAAATTTTGTTCAGCAAATAGTAACAAAGTTTTGTTTGGCCAATTCTAACGAAGTTTTGTTCAGCCAATGCCTACTGTTACTTCTCACAGACGAGTTGTGTTGGTTAAACGCCAAAGAAGGCTAGCGTAGAAACACATGGATCTTGAGCAAGTCAGATCCCTCACGAAACACTTTCTGCTGATTCGAGTTTCTTCGTTTCAATGAGAGTTATTAAACAATGCCAGGAAAAATGGAATCTAGGTGCAACTGATACCCAACAATAAAGCAATTGGTATTTTATGGTACAGAATTACAGTTTGGGTGCCAGTTTGATCTGAATATGAAAAATATATCTTCTTTTACGTTTTATGTGGTCAGGGTGTTACGTATTGGGTTCACAATTTGACGCCTGGGTTTAGGTCCATGTTCAAGCCACCATCAAGACCCCATTTAAGAGGATTTTATCCTGCAGTTAACATCAATGCCAACTCAACTCTGACAAAAGATCTTCGGATGAGACTATAAACTGAAGTCTCGTGTGCCGACGCACACAGAATATCTTGCATGTGCATTAAAACCCGTTCCACCGTTAGGAAGCATATCCCATTTATGTTGATGGGAACTCATGACAAAATTGACAAAACTGCATGCACAAGGGGTATGCATGTAGAAAAAAAATCACAAGAGTTGGTACTCCATTATCCTTAAACTATACAAATAAAAGAAAAAGAAAACAAAAAGATAAACAAAACAACACTAGCTCACATCAACCACTCAGTGCTATATTCAGCAAATACGGTGCAAAAGTAAAAAAAAAAAATAATAATAAATACTAAGAATCAGCATCAGCTAAATTTAGCGTACAATACTTAAGCTGTCTTTTAAAAAATTACATTCTGTTATTTCGGGGATTATGGAATGTGGTTTCCTGCACCTTTTTTTTTCATCCACTCACGAAGTGCATGCAGCTTTGTCAATTTTGTTTGTTTTCCGTTCCCACCGCACACATGGCCTATGAGAGAGAGAGAGAGAGAGAGAGAGAGAGAGAGAGAGAGAGAGAAGAGAGAGAGAGAGAGAGGGAGAGGGAGAGAGAATGAATGAATGAATGAATGAATGAATGAATGAATGAATGAATGAATGAATGAATGAATGAATGAATGAATGAATGAATGAATGATCTTTATTTTTCAAGGGTTACAGAGTAAGCATTACATACTTGTTTCATCCGGAGAGAGAGAGAGAGAGAGAGAGAGAGAGAGAGAGAGAGAGAGAGAGAGAGACAGAGACAGAGAGAGACAGAGACAGAGACAGAGACAGAGACACAGAGAGAGAGACAGAGACAGAGACAGAGAGACAG
>CM060338.1:17398593-17401030 GCA_030674155.1 Stramonita haemastoma
TCATCATCATCATCATCACATCATCACTCATCACATCACATCATCAACCATTATTGTTGTTGTTGTTGTTATCATGGCCAGGGTGGGGTTTGGGAATTTTAAAACAACCACTTTTAAAAAACAAACAGTAAACAAAAACTTCCAATACACCCCCGGGGGAGAACGCGTATGGTTTATAACAATCAAAATCTCAAACCCAGGAAAGACCCCCACCTACCTAATAAATATGACAACAACAAAAAGAGGGGGTCGGGAAACCCAATACCCTCATTTATAGTGGGAAAAAAAACATTTGCAGAGGAACAGAAGAAAAAAAATTTCCAAACCCCATACGTTTTTCGACATAAAAAGAGATGTTGTGCTTTCCCTTCAGTGAACACACAGTATCTTTTTAAGACACAGAGTGTGACGTGAGATTTGAAGCTACGATGTTGTGCAAGGTAAGATGATTACGCAAAACTGGGAAAATTTCCAAATAGAACACACCACAAAAACCTGACAGAGGTAAAAAAAACTCTGTGCGCTGCAACAAGGGGAGGAGGCCAAAAAAAGCTTAAAATTCACCCAAAATCTGTTATGTTTGTGCTTTCTCCCCCCCCCCCCCCCCCCCCACACACAAAACCACCCCTTCCTCCTTTCTGTCCACGATCCACATAATTCCCCCAATTTTTTTCATCAATGCATTCCCTGGGCTTTCCCAAGGTTCATCAGCATGGGAGATACAGGGAGATACAGAGAGGTGCGTAAAGGGAGAAGAGAGAGAGAGGGGAGAGAAGAGAGAGAAAAGAGAGAGAGAGAGAGAGACAACCGACAACAGACAGACAGACAGACAGACAGACAGACAGACAGACGACAGAAACAGACAGACAGAGAGAGACAGAAGAGACAGAGAGAGAGAAGGGTGGGAGACAGAGAGAGATAAGACTCTCAAGAGGTAGTCTCATGACACTGTGATTTTCACATAAGATTTTTTTCCCGGCTTGTCACAGACGCTGGGATTGGATGTCAAGCGGTGGACGTGTTTAGCGGTGCCGAGTTACCAGAGATAACAAAGGGCCGATGAAAATTGTCGTCTCCTGTTGCATAACCTAGGGAAAAAACACTGTTTTGTATGGGGTTTGCAACAGGATAAAATAAAATAAAAAAGAGATTTAAAAAAATAACAGTCAGGAAACGTTTTGCACAGCGAGAGAGAGAGAGAGAAGAGAGGAGAGGGAGAGAGAGAGAGGATGGGGAAGAGGAGAAGAGAGAGAGGGGAGGAGGGAAAAGAGAGAAAAGAGAAGAGAGAGAGAGAGAGAGATAGATTTGATTGAATCCCGATTTATTCTTTTTCGAGGATAATGGAAAAGCACTCTTGCGCTTTTCACATCCAGTCCCGTGGTATGCTGTTTTGTAAATGTCCCTCTGTTTCCCCCCGGCACCCCGATGGCCTACTCTTACGAAAAGCGGAAACAGGATTTAAACGGTGCACAAAATGTTCTGCGTGCTTCGCACACGGGGCCTCGGTTCATAGTCTCATCCGAAAGACTTTTTGGGAGTGGGGGTCATACTGATTTTACTCCGGGAGAAAAATCTCCTCGACCGGACTCGAACCTGGGTCGTCAAATTGCCAGCGCAATGTTCCGACCACTAGGCTATCTGTTGTTGTTCTTGTTGTTGTTGATGCTGTGAGTTAGTGGAGATGATGGGGGTTGATAGCAAACATCCCGTGAATACAATAATAATCTAAAAAGAAAACAAACCCAAAAGCCACAAGAACCTCACCAAATTTAAATACAAAAGGGCACAGGAATGGTCCGAGTGTCATCAAAATTTCACTATCCCATTGAGAAAGTTCTTTCTCTGTCCGGACCGCAAAATTTAGACAGGGGAGACAGAAATACGCTACTGGAACTAACTTGTCTCAAAAAATCTGTTGGTATTCAGTCTCGGACTTGGTTGGAGGGGGGGGGGGGGGGGCGGGAGTTGAGGGGGGGGGGGGGGGGTTTGGACCGGGGGTTGGGGGGGGGGGGGGGGGGGTTGGACGGGGTTGGAGGGGGGTGATGGGTTGGACGGGAGTTGGAAGAAAGGGGGGGGGGGCGTGGAGGGAATTTTAGGGGGCCAAAAGGGGTTTGGGGGGTTGGATGATCACGATGCGTTTGCACAACTGTGAGTCATCATGGCATCATTGAAATCACTGGATTTTCTGTTTTGGCCCACCCATGGAAATTCATAGTTGTGTGGGCCAAGGTCCCAACTTTTTTTTTGCTTTTTTTTTTTTCTCTTTGTCCCGCTACCAATTTGGTTCTCGCAATTTTTTAGAATATTATTTTTCTATTTAAAATATCCCCGGCTGAACTTTTTGTTATTTTTACTCGGCCAAGCTATTTTCATATTTGTTATGTACTGTTATGTATTGATATAGTTTTGGGTGTACGCGCTTTTCCTTGCCTTGAAT
>CM060338.1:17411130-17416130 GCA_030674155.1 Stramonita haemastoma
AGTGGAGCCTTTACTGGTGTTAACTCCAGGAAAAGTCCCCTCGAACGGGTACCTCTGTGGCTGTTTGAATCCGGCCTTTCATATCACGAGCTCAACGCTCTAACCACTTGGCTATCCTGCCCCCAACATGTGGAATATTTTGCCAAGAATTCTTTTTTTCTGGGACTGCATTAGCCTTCATGTTATTTTCCCAGCAGGGTGAAGAACGCTAATATTTGTATAAGTAACGTGGTTCATCTGTCCTTTGTTTACGTTGAAATTTGTTTGTCTGTGTCTGCCTGCTATATCTGTCTGTCTGTGTCTGTCTATGTCTGTCAGTCTGTTTCTATGGCACTGTGTGTCTGTCATTGTTTCACCCTGTCTCTGTCTGTTTATCCGTCTATTTTTTCCTTCGAAAACTCAAGTGCGCGAGCAAGCGCAAGCACGCACGTACACGTGCACACACAGACACGCGCGAGTGTGTGCGCACGTGCGCACACACGCACACACAAAAACAGCAGCAGCAACAACAACAACAACAACAACAACAACAACAACACACACCCACACGCACACACACACACACAAACACACACACGCACACATACACACACTAGCTACCCCCTCAACACACACACACGCACACACACAACAAACACACACACACACACACACACACACACACACACATACACACACACACGACACACACAAACTCCCTCCTCAACACACACACACACACACACACACACACACACACACACACACACACACAACACACACACACACACACACACACACACACACACACACACACACACACACACGACACACACAAACTCCCTCCTCAACACATACACACACACACACACACACACACACACACACACACACACACACACACACGACACACACTAACACCCCCCCCCACACACACACAACACACACACATACCCCCCCCCTCCCAACCCCCAACTCCGACACACACACACACATGACTCCCTCCCCTTGTCAAAGCCAAACAAACAATTTTTTTTATTTTATTATAAAGCATCCTCAGAATATCCCTCTCCTTTTCTTCAATTGTTTTTCCTTCTGTCAGAAATCACCACCCCCGCTGTCTCAGGCCATTCATTCATAGCAGCAGCAGCATCTGTCCCCCGTGTCTCCCGTGTCTATTCCTGTCTCCCTCCCTGGCTGCGCTAGTTTTTAACATGACAGTTCTGTACAATGCTGGCTGCTCAGGAATGCACTGCAACTCTCTGCAAAATAAAACCAGGGCGCAGGGATTAGGCTATCTTGACAAGAAGAAAATGAGGACTTGCTCCGCTCCTCTGCGTTGAGTTAGTGAGTTGTTTTCGTTATTGTTGTTGTTGATGTTGTTGTTGTTGTTGTTGTTGGTGGTGGTGGTGGTGGTGGTGGTGTTGTTGGTGATGGTGGTGGAGTTGTTGTTGTTGCTGCAACTGTTGTTGTTGTTGTTGCTGCTGCTGTTGTCGTTGATGTTGGTAATGTTGTAACTACTGTTGTTATTGCTTCTGTTGTGCTGTTGTTGTTGCTGCTGCTGTCAAAATTGTTGCTGCTGTTGTTGTTGTTGTTGTCGTTGATGTTGGTAATGGTGTTACTGATTTTGTTATTGCTTCTGTTGTGCTGTTGTTGCTGCTGCTACTATCGTAGTTGTTGTTGGGCGTTCCCTCACTCAACATCCTCAGGGTCACCCAGAATATGAACCCTGTCACACTCATTCCACTTGAAACCCCTGTCAGACTGGAGGATAGCTTTTAACCGTGTAATAATGGCGATTTTTAAGTACCTTGCCATAGAGGCAGATAAATTCCGACTTGAGAGGACTGTTTGCTCCATTGTACAAGAGAGTGCAGATTTTTATAATCATGGTAAGAGTTTGTCATGGCTGAAGACAGTCTCAACAAACATTGTAATGCGTAAAAATACTTTAATGTAGTCCATAACACTTAGCTTTCCTCTATAACGGACACAGCTTCGGGATTGGGCCAGTGTTTCATTTTTATTTAAAAGAGAAATCAGGAGAAGCGATCTAACCTTGGGTAAGGTGGTAAGGAGGCAGGTAGCCTAGTGGTTAGAGCGTTGTACTTATGGTTTCAGCAACTGAGGGGACGGGTTCAAGCCTCCGCTGAGGTATCCATTCGAAATGATTTTTTCTTTCCAACTGAAGTTAACATTGGTGCTGACTCTACTCCAGTAGAAGGTCTCTGGATGAGACTGTAAACTGAGGTCCCGTGTCCCAAATGCTCACATGACATCTTGATACAGTTTAAAACCCTTTCTTATTTTGGGGACAGAGTAGGCCATCCATGGTCATGAGCATTCTAGCTAGAATCACAGAAAAGTGTAGCATCTTAAAATATTGGTTTGAGACAAAGTACATCGTGTTCTTCAGTATTCTATGTGAGACTGATTGTCACCATTTCCTAAAGAACACGAAATAATCCCCTTAAAACAAAGTACTAGAGAGCCTTACTAGTGAATTATTTCCTCTGCAGCACTGGATACTGTATTATTTTGTTAGAAGCTGCGTGGTTTCTTGCCCAGAACCTGTTTCAAAAAAACATATGTTAATTTTGATGTAATTCTTTTTGATGAAACTGTTCTTTCTGATACTTCTAAGTTGCTTGTACTGAATCCAGTTATAGCATTTATTTTTGCATTAAAAATAATATTGTTTTTCTTTTGGTGTGTGATGGGGTGGTAAGTAGATTACTTCCCATGCAATCAGAGCCCTGTCACAGCGTTGTGTCACTAAATCGGGACACACCTGCGAATTGTGCGATGCTTTGTTTTCTTGGGTGGTGGTCGAAAGCCCTCCATTGCATACTCTTTGCCTTCATGTTGAACGGTAGAATTTATGCAGCCTCTTTTTAGAGGTCGCATTCTAACTAGCTGTACCCACCCGAGAAACTGTGCAGAGATGGGATATCACATAATAATGTCCACTCTGTTACATGTGGATATTCATACTTTACAGTTGTAGTTTGGTACCAAACTGTTACATGTATATCTTTCCAGATCGTTTTCTGTGCTTTTTCGTCTGATACGGCATCAAATACAAGAACTTAGAGAGAGAGAGAGAGGGGGGGACACACACACAGACAAACACACAGTTCCTGATGTGTGTTTGTATGTAAGCGATAAGAGAGAGACATAGAGATAGATAGATAGATAGATAGATAGATAGATAGATAGATAGAGCGCAAAGGGGAAAAGTGGTTGGGAGTAGGCCTACGTGTGTGTACAGGCGTGAAAAGAGGCTGAAGTTCATCAGCCCACAGCCCGGGGCAAGTCTGCCAGGACGAGAGTGAGAGTGACTTTGATGGAGTGAGGGAGAGAGGGGGGACTGCCACATGCTGTTTGTGATACCCTCTCTTTTTTGTGTTCTGTCTCTGTCTGTGTGTGTGTCTGTCTCTCTCTCTCTCCCTCCCACGTCCCTCCCTTTAGAGTGCTGGTTGTTTCATTCACATATTTGTTGTAGTTCCTGGGCCCAGAGCTCTGTGGTTCATTGATGGTGAATGTTTTGCGTATATGACCGTTTGCCCACCGTGAAGGTAGCTGCATTCCATCTTCGGGGATAATGTCTAAATACCACGCTAGTGTACATGCGTCTTGAACCAATATTACAAGTTGTCACCCGTTTCTACAAACACGGAATGGCCAGCTCTTCCGAACTGTGGAGTATGTTTATAACCTGTGTACAAGATGTTCTGTGCGCGTTCGCACACGGGAGTTCGGTTTATAGTAATATCCGAAGTGTAACTTTCGTGGGGGTGGAGTGGGTACTGATGTTAACTCCAGGGTATTCCCTTTTTATCTTTTTTTTTTATAATCTTTTATTCTTTTGTATCGAGGATAATGGAATAAGCAATCATATGCTTTTTTTTTTTTTTTTTACATCCAGCCCCAGTGTGTATGCAGTTTTTGTTATTCTTGTCATCTGTTCCCTCACATGGGCTTTTCTGTGGTGGTTCGATTCCGGGCTGTTATGTTACGAGTTCAACGCTGTAACCACCGGGCCATCCTCCGCCTCCCACCCCCTCCCCGGTTTATTCTGCATGTTTTTGTTGTTTATTTTTTATTTTTATTTTTTGGTGGGATGGGAAGGAGAGGGGAAGATGGAGAGGGAAGGAGGTGGGGGCTCAGGAGAGGGTTTTCTGAGTCCTTTTCCCCTTTCTGTTGTTGTTGATGGTATCTGTTATTTGTTTATTGTGTCAGATCTGTTGTTGATGGTATCTGTTATTTGTTTATTGTGTCAGATCTGTTGTTGTTGATGGTATCTGTTATTTGTTTATTGTGTCAGATCTGTTGTTGATGGTATCTGTTATTTGTTTATTGTGTCAGATCTGTTGTTGATGGTATCTGTTATTTGTTTATTGTGTCAGATCTGTTGTTGATGGTATCTGTTATTTGTTTATTGTGTCAGATCTGTTGTTGATGGTATCTGTTATTTGTTTATTGTGTCAGATCTGTTGTTGATGGTATCTGTTATTTGTTTATTGTGTCAGATCTGTTGTTGTTGATGGTATCTGTTATTTGTTTATTGTGTCAGATCTGTTGTTGTTGATGGTATCTGTTATTCGTTTATTGTGTCAGATCTGTTGTTGTTGATGGTATCTGTTATTTGTTTATTGTGTCAGATCTGTTGTTGATGGTATCTGTTATTTGTTTATTGTGTCAGATCTGTTGTTGTTGATGGTATCTGTTATTTGTTTATTGTGTCAGATCTGTTGTTGATGGTATCTGTTATTTGTTTATTGTGTCAGATCTGTTGTTGTTGATGGTATCTGTTATTCGTTTATTGTGTCAGATCTGTTGTTGATGGTATCTGTTATTTGTTTATTGTGTCAGATCTGTTGTTGATGGTATCTGTTATTTGTTTATTGTGTCAGATCTGTTGTTGTTGATGGTATCTTTATTTGTTTATTGTGTCAGATCTGTTGTTGATGGTATCTTTCATTCGTTTCTTTGTTTATTGTTTCAGATCTTTTTTGTTC
>CM060338.1:17421130-17426130 GCA_030674155.1 Stramonita haemastoma
CATTGACGTTCTACATCCACACATCCCCTTGTTAATTCAAACAGTCATGCACAGACTGAAAGCTGTGTGCTCTCAGAGGTACATGCACTCACACTGCATCCCTCATCAGACTAGACAGACCTGAAGCTGAGCACAGCACTGCAGGAGACGGGAGACAGAATTGAATTGAATTGAATTGAATTGAATTGAATAAACTTTATTTAAAGAGGGTCATGGCATAAGCAAACATACTTTTTTTTTACAACCAGCCCTCTGGGCATAAAAGAACTCAAATAACCAACAACAACAAAAACCCTCTCAACCAAACAACAAACAATTTCTTTTTTAAAGAAAAAGAAAAAAATCAAATCAAAGAATATAAGATGTAAAGCAAATAATTATTCTAGGAATATAAATTTAAATACCAGACTGGAGAGAAGAGGGAGGGAGGGAGGGAGGGAGGAAGGGGAGGGAGGGAGGGGGGAGAGAGAGAGAGAGAGAGAGAGAGAGAGAGAGAGAGAGAGAGAGAGAGGAGAGAGAGAGAGAGAGAGAGAGAGAGAGAGAGAGAAACTCGAACTCGAACTCGAACTCGAAGTCGAAGTCGAAATTTTTAATGAGGGTAATTGGGTAAGCCAGAGGCTTCTTTACACCAGGCCCTCATGGGGACAAAAAATAAATAAATAAATAAATAAATCAATCAATGAATTAATAAAGAAATGAATGTAAGATACCAAGCAACTCAATCATTCATATTGCCATTCAATAATTGATAAATCAGGAAATCCATGAAAAACATAACTAAGGGAACCAATCAAACGAATAAACAAGACCAATCAAACACGAACAACTACCCTCCCTAACACCCCCTCTCGTAAACAAACAATTTTCCCCCAAAGTCAAAATCAGATACACACACACACACACATACACGCACACATACGCGCGCGCACGCACAAACAAATCATCCTAAATACATATCCATACACATACACATTCTCTTCTATACAATGTGATATGCTCATATCATAATCATCAAATACACATTAGATCCATGGCGTATACATTCCAAAGCGTATCATTATTACTGACATATCTTCATACAGACGCAAATTAATAGCTGGACAATACAAATTCTACAAAATCGTATGAGCTGGATTCAACGACCAGGACAAAAAAAAATGGCCCAACCTCAAACACAAAGTCATAGATAGGCAAAATCACGAACACACGACTGTTTCAAAATGTCCTACCTAATATCATCTCCCAAAAATCTTCTACCTACCAAAACACAAGAGAGAGAGAGAGAGAGAGAGAGAGAGAGAGAGAGAGAGAGAGAGAGAGAGAGAGAGAGAGAGAGAGAGAGAGAGAGGAGAGAGAGAGAGGTACAAAATGTTTAAAGTGCACCTGGAAACTGTGTTCACACACACACACACACCCGCACACACACACGCACGGCACGCGCGCACACATACACATACACACACATAAACCCATACAAATAAATATTAGTGAACACAAAAACCACACACACATAATCAAACACACGCACGCACACAAACACACACACATTTAACACTCAAACACACACACACACACACACACACACACACACACACACACACACACACACACACATACACACACACACAAACACACACACAACACACACACACACAACACATACACACACACACCACACACCACACCACACACACCACACCACACCACACACCACCACACACACCACACACACACACACACACACACACACACACACACAACACACCACACACACACACACACACAAAACAACAACATAGCACAAAGATCATTGTCTTCCCAAAGCACAATATAGCATACTCAAAATGGGAACATATTTAAATTGAATATAGTAACAACAACAAAAAGTTTATATTTACATATATCAAGTATTCATACCACACTTGGCATGAACATGATTTATAACATTTCCAATAAATATCTGTAGTAATCCCTTTTGAATGATGTCAAAGTGCATTTATTTTTGATGGAGGAAGGTATTTCATTCCATAATCTGCTACCTGAGTATACAAGAGATGTCATAAAAAAATCAGTTCTAGGTCGAGGAGTAACAAGGATAATTTTATCTCGAATGCTTTTTACTGTAAATCTGTCACAAAGGTAATGCGGGGAAAGGTTGCTCATAATTTTATACATAAGTATGCCTTTATTGTAACGACATCTCATACCAAAAGGGAGAATATTAAGCTCTTTGTAATGACTTATTTCTAAGGAAGACGATCTGAGAAGTATTAGCTTTAGTGAACGTCTGTATACACTTTCCAAGGGTTTTAAGCAATTCTTACTAGCCAAGTCCCAGCAAGATGATGCATAGTCAATGTCAGGTTGGATGTATGCATAAAAAAATAATTTTCTGGTGTGCTGGTCAAGAAAATGCTTAATTCTATTGAGTTGAAAAACTTTTTTGGCTATTTTCTTGGACAGAGTATAGACATGACTTGACCATGATAGGTTATTATCAATATTAAGCCCAAGAAGTCTGTGTGAATTTACTTCTTCTAATACATTATTACAAACTTTTAATATATTTAAGTCACATATTTTAGCTTTAATGTTCTGACGTTTCTGACGTGTTGTAACTAACATGAATTTTGATTTATTTGGATGTAGGGCTTTATGATTTGAGCCCGTCCATGTTACAAGTCTATCAATATCTTTTTGTAGATCTGTGCATACCGTTTTTACATCTTTTCCTGAACTGTGCAAGGTTGTATCGTCAGCAAAAAGTTCACAGCAAGAAGAAAGAGGTAAAGGAAGATCATTGATATATATTGTAAACAGTATTGGGCCTAATACAGATCCCTGGGGAACACCAAATCTTAAAGGCATTAGTGAAGATACTAAAGAATCTTGAAGGACTGCTTGTCTTCTATTAGTAAGGAAAGAGGTTAGTAGTTTAAGTGCTTTGGGGGCTAAGCCATAGATTGTAAGTTTCCTTAACAGAAGATTGTGATCAATGGTGTCGAAGGCTTTGGCAAAGTCCACAAAGACTATTCCTGTTAAAAGATCATTGTTTACATTTAAGTGCCACTGTTCTAGAAGGTTACTGAGAGCTGTATGGCATGAATGATTTTCTCTAAATCCGCTCTGATTTGGGTGGAACAAGTTATTGAATGTAAAGTGTGAAAGCAGATTGCGCTTGAGATGCTTTTCTAAAGGTTTGGACAAAGTAGATAGAATGGATATAGGCCTGTAGTTAGAAGGGTCATTAGTATCACCAGATTTGAAGACAGGAATCACCTTAGCATCTTTAAACATTTGAGGGTAAGAACATTTTTCAATGGAAAGGTTATAAATATATGTAATATACTCGGCAATTATGGGTGCAGAAATCTTTAAAATTTTACTGTCTAAGTCATCCATGACATGAGAGCTTGATTGCTTCAACAAACACAAATCTTTATACACTTCACTTACACCAAGAAAATTGAAATCAAGCTTAGTCTGTATACCTTTAGAATCACAGTAGTTTTTTAGTGGATGCAAGTCATTATTTACTGAATTATCATTATTGATTAGTCTTTCTGCTATGGTGCAGAAATGTTTGTTCATACATTCGGCAGATAGATTTATAGGTGAAGAAGGACATGTTGTGGATGTTTTACCTGTTAACTGATTTATAGCTTTCCATATTAATTTAGGGTCTTTTTTATGTGCAACAAGCTCTGAAAAATACTTTTTTTTGGGCTACTCTTTTCATAAATGTCACTTTGTTACGTTGTTGTTTGAATTGTTCACTTTTTCCTGTAGACTTCAGTAATTTGTCACGAATAGCTATGGCTTTATTTATTTCATCAGATAGCCATGGTGGCTTATCTTTTAGCTTAACACGTTTAATCTTAATGGGAGCATGCTTATCAACAATAGAAGAAAAGATATGATACCAAGTAACCAGAGCTTTGTCGGGATCAGTATACTGATAAACATCAGTAAAGCTTGCCGTACATAAATCAGACATAAAATCATCTGAATTAAATGATTGATAGCTTCTAAAAGAAATGTATTTGTGGCTACACAGGAATTTTAATACCTTTTTTTGACCAAGTCAGGCAAACTGGAAAATAGTCACTAATACCAACAACTGGTACAGATATTTCTACTATATTATTCGGGTTAGTGGTATAAATGTGGTCGATGAGTGTCTCTGAATGGAATGTTTTTCTGGTTGGAGTGTCAACCATTTGGTATAGATTATATAATTCAAATTCAAAGGAGAGAGAGAGAGAGAGAACACTGAACACTGAAATGGTTTAATGGTACTTTGGCCTTGGACCACAATACACCAGGTGGGGGGAGGTCGGGTGTGTGTGTGTAATGCAAAATGAAAATACGAATAAATTTCACACATACTATGGTAGGGGGGAGAAAAAAAATCTGATACATACTACACCATCCAAAAATCAAAGCATGGATACACTTCCTACATACTATAGCAATGAAAAATGAAAGCGTTGCAAAATTTCACACAAATTGCCCCAATGAAAAATCAAAATTTGGATTAGTTTCACTCGTACTATAGCAATGGAAAATTGAAACATGGATAAATTCCATGACTGCCATAATAATGAAAATGAGAACATGGATAAATTTCACACATACTATTAATGAAAAATGAAAGCATGTATAAATCTTACACTAAAGCAATGCAAAATGAAAGTATTGATAAGTTTCACACATGCAATAGCAACAACACAAAAAAAAACAAAAAAAACAAAGCAAAAACACACACACACACACACACACACACACACACACAAATGAAGCATGAATGAATTTCAAACAAACTATAGCAATGAAAAAAAGGGAGCATGGAGAAAATTTCACACGTTCTATAGCAATGCAAAATGTAAGTATGGAAAAATTTCACTCATAGTATACTATAGCAAGAAGAGGCTTAATGAAAGCGTATTTAGGGTATACTGCATTATCAATACCAGTTATACTTCCTTTCCAAACAATGT
>CM060338.1:17431130-17437552 GCA_030674155.1 Stramonita haemastoma
TTCTAAATGTAAAAGTAAAGATTTTTTAACATGCTTTTCTAAAGGCTTTGATAAGATAGACAAAATTGATATCGGCCTGTAATTCGATGGGTCATCTGATGCGCCAGATTTAAAGAGAGGAATTACTTTAGCCTTTTTAAAATGAGAAGGAAAATAAGCTTTGTCAATACAAAGATTATAAATATAGGTAAGGGTGTCTGCTATTACAGGCGCAGCAATTTTAATTATTTTACCATCTAGTCCATCAACATCTTTTGTGGTTGACTGCTTTAATTGTAAGAGGGATGTCAGCACTTCAGGTAAGGAAATAAATGGAATGTCTAATTTAGAGTGTATATTTTTAGACTCACAATATGCTCTTAAATGTTTCAAATCATTACTTTTCCAGTCTTCACACTTTATTAGGTTGTTGGCTATCCCAACAAAATGTTTATTCAGGCTCAAGGATGAAATATCTTTAACTGTAGTTTGTGCCTTTTTGTTAGTTTTATTTGTTAGTAGATTAATGGCTTTCCAAATGTGTCTGCAGTTTTTTCTGTCCGATACAAGATCTTGAAAGTACTTTTGTTTTGCTACACGCTTCATGTTTGTCACCTTGTTTCTTTGGTTTTTAAACTCTTTATCATGTTTAGACTTTAAACAGTCTCTTACTTTTATTTCGTTCTCTATTTCTGCTGATATCCATGGAGGTTTTGGCTTGAATTTCACTCGTTTTGTTTTTATTGGAGCATGTTTATTATATATTTTAGAAAAGGTGCGTATCCAGAAGTCTATGGCTTCACCTGGATCAGTATACTGATAAACATGTGACAAAGTGGAGTTTGCCACATCATTAAGAAAAACATCTTCTTTGAACTGTTTAAAGCATCTGTATTTTATTGTTTTGTGTCCTGTCCTGGGAATTTTTATCCCTTTTCTCGACCAAGTTACACAAATAGGGAAATGGTCACTGCACGAAGAAACAGGTGAACAAACTTCAGCTATGTTCTGTTCGGAAGAAACGTAAACGTGGTCAATGAGAGTGCTAGTGGTGTCTGTAATACGAGTTGGACAGTCAATAAGCTGATTTAAATTAAAAGTTTTGAAAAGCTGAACCCATTGTGTCTGAGGTTTTAGTAAATCAATATTAAAGTCACCTAATAATATTATTTCATTATTATAAAGTGTGGCAGCGTCCATCATTGTATTAAAATTAGTATACCAGTTTATTCTTTCGGAAGGATTTCTGTAAATAAAGCCGATGAGTAATGGTTTTGTATGTTTTAACTTGACTTCTACCCATAAAGATTCAACATGGTACTGCTCCAATTCTAAGACTCTATTTAAAGTGACTGACTGATTATAGTATAATAATAAACCCGTTTCTTTAGGAGTTTTTGGATCACGACGAATGATATTGTAACCAGGGAATAACAGGTCAGAATCTGGTATTTGAAAACGTAGTCGTGATTCAGAAAGACAAAACAAATGAAAGTTTTTACCAAAGTTGTCCAAAATCGTTGCAATTTCATCTAGTTTGTTATACGCATGATTTATGTTTAAATACCCAACTCGCAATCCTTCTTTTGAAGGCCACTTTTTAAGGGTTAAAGACATCATACAAAAGAGACATAAATAGTGTATTCAAAACGGAAATCAAATAGTTTCAAACAACAACAACAACAACAACAACAACAACAACAACCACCCACCAAACAAACAATGAGTGGTTACTATTTGTTACAACAAACAATTTTGAGAGACAGACAGACAGACAGACAGACAGACAGACAGACAGACAGACAGACAGACAGACAGACAGAGACAGAGAGTTCTGCCTCTTGTCCGTCTGTCGGTCCTTTTTTCTGTCTCCTCCACACACACACCCTCTCCACCACTACATCTTTCTCTTGCATCTTCTCCACCCCCTCCCACCCGTCCCTCCTTTTTAATTCCACATCTAACTGTCTCTCCAAAACCAATCAATATGTTCCGACTCACCCTCCCTCCGTCCGTCTGTCTGTCCCTCCCTCCCTCCCTCCTTTTCCTTCCCTCCTTTTTCCTCATTCACTCCTCCGGTCTGACAGCTATCCTCATCTTCACTTTCCTGCTTTGTCTCCTACAGGGCCCTGCTCACAGCCCGTAAAGCAACAGAGAGGGGACTGGAATGGGGACAGGGGGACAGAGGGACAGGGGGACAGAGGGGACAGGGGGACAGAGGGGACAGGGGGGACAGGGGGACAGGGGGCCTTTGGGAGGAAAGCGATACCCTATACCGCGCACTAGACTGGCCGAGTTTTCACTGATTTGTGGAGGAGACTTGGGCGAGAGCGCGGGCGCGATTCTTGTATATATATATATACACTGCTGGAGTTGGTCTACTTTTGAAGCTGAACGTTTGCAGTTTAATTATTAAACCAGAACTTGTGTGTGTGGATTAAATATAGGTATGGGAGTGAAGTAAATGTGTGTGTGTGTGTGTGGGGGGGGGGGGGGGGGGGGGGGGTCTGTGGGTGGTGTGGGTGTGTTGGTGGTGTGTGTGTGTATGTGTGTTGTGTGTGGTTGTGTGTTGTGTGTGTGTGTGTGTGGGGGGGGGGGGGGGGGTGTAGAAGTTTGGTTCAAAATTGAAGAGGGTCATTTTGTTGGTGCACATCTATGTTTTTATCAAAATTTCAGAGTGATCATTTTTAAGGGTGATATATCGTAGCTAAACCCCCCCCCCCAAATAATTAGAGACAGATCATTTCAATTTTTTTTTGTTATTTCTTTAAAATAAACTCAACTTTGAGTGAGCACATTATGACCCGTTAAAATAGTGGAATCTCTGAGTTAAATATTAAATCAGAACGAAACAAGTTATATCAGTTGTTGAACAGAAAATTAAACGCATCTTCTTAAATTAAAATTTAATCACCTCATGAGAATATCGCGATGAACATCACGCTGTTTTGATGCAGTTAAAACTTCAGAAGCTTCCAACAGGATCGTAAGCCAGACTGGAATGAAAAATAAAATAACTGGAAGAAAATGATAATGTATGCAAAACTTCTGCCTGGTTTGTGTATGAACCCCCCCCCCCCCCCCCTACACAGAGCCCAAGAGTGATGTGTTCTTTATTGGTCGGAGAATATGCAAAGTCGGTTATGAAGAAGACTTTGATGGCTTCTCCCAAGACACTCAATTTAGCCAGAGTGAAAAACGCGGTATGGGACATTACAGCGAAAGTGATGATGTATCAGAAATTAAGTCTGTCTCAAAGACCTACCACAGTGGTTTAAGGGAATGGTTTATGAGGAAGAAATCGCCTCGACTCTATTACAAAAGAGACATTGATAGTTTCAATCAGGAGGCATATAATAGAAGTTACAGACAAAGGTGATGGCTTCCATTAGAAAGTGTTTAATAGAAATCACAAAGTGTATAATAGGAAACAGAAAGATGGAGTTTGGGAAAGACTTTTCTTCAATAGCAGTCTTTAACTTGTGACAGGTCTCCAATATATAGCAGGTAGCACGGCTTTCTTATGACATTTTTCTCAATTTATTAGAAAGGTTGACTGGGATAAATAATATTACAGCGTGGGAGTTTAACAAAAAAAAAAGACATTGACAGAGCAGACACTGATGATTTAAAAAGTATTGCCGATTTTAGACCAGAGGACTGTGTGTGATTCACGGCGGACCAAAATTAATGGCCGTACTTTTTTAACAGACAAATTGACATCTGTTTTTACTGGGTTAATACTTTATGTCTTGTGATACAGAAAAATGTGTCCTTGATACTGCTTTTAGTTTTTAGAAGGACAAAGTTTCAGTAAAAGTCAAACAAAACCACACATGGCAGATTGCTTTTCCAAAACAAAAGAAATGAAGACTTTTACTCTCAGCAAATTTTCATGATATTCGCCATTCTACTACAAAATTAAAGACGAAATAAGTGTGTTTTGTTTTCCATAAAAATTCAGAATGACACACACACACGCACGCACGCACGCACGCACGCACGCGCGCACACACGCACGCACGCACGCACACACACGCACGCACACACACACACACACACACACACACCAAAAACAGCAACTCAAACACACTCTCTCTAACTCTCTCTCTCTCTCTCACACACACACACACACACACACACACACACACACACACACACACACACACACACACACACACACACACACACACACACACACACTCTCTCTCTCTCTCTCTCTCTCTCTCTCTCTCTCTCTCTCTTGTCTAAAATCACTTTTTAGTTAATAGACGTTAAATTGAAGACACACACACACACACACACACACACACACACACACACACACACACACACACACACACACACACACACACACACTCTCTCTCTCTCTCTCTCTCTCTCTCCTCTCTCTCTCTCTCTCTCTCTCTCTCTCTCTCTCTCTCTCTCTCTCTCTCTCTCTCTCTCAAAAACTATTCAACAATAGACCATGTCTTTACTCTTCATTCTTGCATCCAGAGGCAATTTTCAAAACATGCTAAACTGTATGTGGCATACATAGATTTTTGCAAAGCATACGATACAGTTAAACGTCCTGTGTTGTGGTCAGTTTTGTGGAGAACCGGTATACAAGGTAAAATGTTAAAAATTTTGAAGAGCATGTATGGGACTGTAAAGACTTGCATTAGAAATGGTAATGAATATTCAGATTTCTTTGACTGCATGCAGGGTTTAAAACAGGGCTGTGTAGCGTCACCAGTGCTCTTTTCCTTCCTTGTAAATGAACTCGCCCAAGAAATATTAAGTCAAGGTAAGCACGGAATACGTCTTTCACCAACTGAAATGGAACTGTTTATCATGTTATTTGCTGACGATATTGTTTTGATGTCCCACTCTATCACTGGTTTGCAAAGTCAACTAAATGCTCTCTTTTGTTCATCCAGCCGACTAAACTTAAATGTTAACCTCGAAAAATCCAAAGTGATGGTGTTTAGGAAAGGTGGTTTTCTGTCATCAAAAGAAAAGTGGTTTTATGGTAAGGAAAGAGTGGAGGTCGTTAACACTTACAAGTATCTGGGTGTTACCATGTCCACAAAAATGAGCTGGAATGTAGCAGTAAATGACAGAATAACACGAGCAAAGAAATGCACTACCGAAATACGATCATGTTTATCAAAAATGCATTGCAATTCTGCCAGAGTTTTCTTCAAAATGTTTGATACCCAAATTACACCAATGTTATTGTATGGTTCGGAAATCTGGGGTTATACACAGTACGAGTCTTTAGAGAAGGTGCACTTGTTTGCATGTAAGAGATTTTTAAAGATATCATTGAGAGCTTCTAATAACTTGGTTTATGGAGAATTAGGCCGCCATCCACTATATCTAAACTCTGCAGTAAACTGCATACGATACTGGTTCAAACTTCTAAAACAACATAACGGTAAATATTCAAAATGTGCCTACAACATGTTACTGGAAATGCACAATCAAGGACATGTTAATTGGGTTACACGCATTCGGGATTTACTATGCCTTAGTGGGTTCTCATTTGTATGGACCTATGGCAGCGTTGGAAATGAAAAAATGTTTCTACGGGAATTCAAACTGAGATTAAAGGACGTGTTCTGCCAGCAGTGGTTCTCGCACTTTGAGAGAACAGATAGAATTCAAATGTACAGCGAACAAAAGAGCTGTCTTGACAGAGAAAAGTACGTTGAACTGATCAGCTTTAACATATATAGAACAGCTCTAGCACGATTTAGGATAGGAGTTTCGGAAATAAACTGCCACCGAATTAAATATACATCGCTTGCTGAGAAAAGAAATTGCCCGTTTTGTAAAAATGTATTAGAAGACGAAATTCATGTTGTTTTTCTGTGCTCACTGTATCGAGACATACGCCAAAAGTATTTAACTATTACTGATACGAGGCCACTTAAAACACAGTATGCTAAATTGTTAAGGTCTCAGAAGGATGAAACTATCTTTAACTTCAGCAGATTCCTGTATTTCATGCTGCAGGAGCGACGGAGACAGATGACCATGTAATATTGTCAGCATTGTTAGCCCTGCCTCTAGCCAACGAGCACACATGTACATGTGCTACATCATTTGGAAAATGTGTTGACATAAATAATGGTGAACCTATATGGCAACAACTTAGGAGTGCCCACACGTGTGTGTGTGTGTGTGTGTGTGTGTGTGTGTGTGTGTGTGTGTGTGTGTGTGTGTGTGTGTGTGTGTGTGTGTGAGTGAGTGAGTGAGTGAGTGAGTGAGTGAGTGAGTTTTGTGTGCGTGCGTGTGTGTGTGTGTGCGCGCGCATGTGCCGTGTGTATGTGTGTGCGCGTGCGTCTGTTGTGTGTATATGTGCGTTGGTGCGTGCATGCATGCGTGTGTGTATGTGTGCGTGTGTGTGTATGTGTGTGTGTGTGTGTGTGTGTGTGTGTGTGTGCACGCGTGCA
>CM060338.1:17437652-17440152 GCA_030674155.1 Stramonita haemastoma
CCCTTTCTCTCTCTCCTTCTCTCTCTCTCCTCTCTCCCCTCTCTCTTTCTCTCTCTCTCTCTCTCTCTCTCTCTCTCCTCTCTCTCTCTTCTCCCCTCCTCTCCTCTCTCTCCCCTTTTCTCTCTCTCTCTCTCCCTCCCCTCTTCTTCCTTCCCCCTCTCTCTCCCTTTTCCCTCTCTCTCTCCCCTCTTCTCTTCTCTCTCTCTCTCTGTCTCTCTCTCTTTTTCTCTCTTCTCTGTTCTGTCCTCTCTCTTCTCTCTCTCTCTCTCTCTCTCTCTCTCTCTTCTCTCTCTCTCTCTCTCTCTCTCTCTCTCTCTCTCTCTCTGTGTCTCTCGTCCTTTATCTCTCCATTATTACACTGGGTGACTCTCAGCTAATGTCTTTTAAAACCGAATCATCGATTTTTGCATTCCAGAGCCATCCTTGCATGCTTGTTTTTAATGCCCCTTTTTGCACCCCACCAAATCCCCTCATACACTCCTCCTACCCTCCTCTAAATCCTTATACTCCCTTCCTTCTCTCTCCCCTCTCCCCCCATCCCTCCTCCTCCATTCTACTTATCTGTCGTCTGCTCTTTTTATTTTTCCAGTGGAAACACGACTTTTTTTTGGTGAAAATAATAACCCAATGTGCAGAAAATGCAGCGGAAAGTTGTTCTGAAAAGTAAAAAAAAAATTTTTTTAATAAAAAAAAAAAAAGAGAAAAAATTAAGAAAGCTAAAGGAAGGTGTGGAGAACCACAATCTAACAGACAGATAGACAGACAGTCGTACAGAGACAGACAGAAGACAGACAGACAAAACGACAGACAGCTAACAAATTATATGAATGAAAAATGAAAACACGGAATCCCGGGTATCACCTAATAATTATCATGGATATATTTTTTTGTGCTGTTTGCAGAAAATATCTCACTGTTTTCAACAACCCTGGGAGATTGGCAACAACAATTAAACATGTTGAAAGACTGATGTAATGATTGACAGCTAGATGTTGTTAGCAGTAATGAAACTAAAGTGATGATTTTTAAGAAAGGGAATGCTTTTCAAAGCAGGGGCAATGGCACAAAAAATGGTATTAGGTTACAAACTCTGAGCTAGTATTGTTTTTTTGGGTTTCAGTTTTACAACAAAGATGAGCAGGAATTCAGGTACAAAACACTTGGTTACAAAAGGCTATTCTTCAGTTAAGCAAAGTCTTTCATAGGTTTGTTTGATGACATAGTTTATTTGATGGCATGTAAAAGGTTTTAAGGAGTATGGGTAAGAAAACCAAATAAGATGGCATACGTTTTATTTAGGTAAATATTCACTTTTTGTCAACTCCTGTACAAGTACTATCAGGGTACTGGTTAAAACTATTGCAAATGGGTCAAAGTAGAGTATTTATGTAATCCATATTTTACGCAGTTTGAATTAGAAGAAGTATATATTTCTGGATGTTTTTAAAGGAGAAATTTTTGTGTGAAATGGGTTTTAACATTGTTTGGATTTGCAACAAAGAGTTGGAGATGTTTAAAAATTTTCTGAAGTATATTTAAACAAAAATTAATGGATAAAATCCATTCAAGAGTGTGATGGGACCATTGGAGATAAAAAGAGGTTTGGCATTTACAGATTGTTTATAATATTTTTTGCAAAAGAACAGCATTTGAACTTTACAGATGTATGCTACTTTGGTGTAGCATGTACACGAGCAAGATTATCATTTTGCCTGTCAACAATAATGTGAATAGTTATAGTGATATTCTTTAAAACAAACTGTGTCCATTTTGTGAAAGAAAAGTTGAAAATAAAGCCTTTTTCTAAAGAATTCCATAAACACACGAAAATGAGTGGACATTTTTAAAGTATCTAAACAAATGTATTTTAAACAAATGCTACCAAATCTGCTCAAGAAGTGACTATTCGCACACTTTTTCTAGATATCTTTTCATTTTATGAACAAAAGGAACACAGTGTTGGCACAAACACTTTATTGAACAACTTTTACGATTTGATACCTATAATATTCAAAATGCATGATTCTGTTTAGACATCGTCTTCTATCTGTGACTCCGTTATGATTGATTTCAGAGTCAAAATCATATAATATAATTTTTGTTTCTTTTTCATTCTTTGATCAGTCATAAACCATAATCATTACTTATTTGTGCATTTGCTTTGCCAATAACCCATAAAACCATCGTTCCATCCGAAGCTCAACAAAATATATTATGACCCTAGGCCAATGAACATTACATCATTTCAGAGTTGAGTGTTCTCCTCTCTCCTCTCTCTCTCCTCTCTCTCTCTCTCTCTCTCTCTCTCTCTCTCTCTCTCTCTCTCTCTCTCTCTCTCTCTCTCTCTCTCTCTCTCTCTCTCTCTCTCGTTTTTTTGGTTTGATTCATATGCGCATTTATTCGGTTTTTTACTTCATGGCTAATACATTTACTGTCTTTGGGTTATTTTTTCGTCTGGTTTGGTTAAGGGGGTGGGGAGGGGATGTTCCTGTGTAGTAGA
>CM060338.1:17457652-17465152 GCA_030674155.1 Stramonita haemastoma
ATACCACTTTATTTTCCTACGCATGTGAAATGTGAGCAATAAAAGTAGGCATTGAAAGAAAGATACAAGCAATAGAGATGAAATGTTTTCGCAAACTTCTTGGTATCTCGTACAGAGAGTGTATAACTAACGAGGAAGTAAAAACTACAGTTGAAAACCCGTTAGAGCCGTATGAAAAGCTACTGATTTCTGTGCAAAAAATGCAAATTGGAAAGGTACAAGAACGTCGCACGAAAATCTCAACTGGCCAAGACTGTCTTACAAGAAACAAACAATGCAGATAAATGTAAAATAGTGCAGGAAAAAACATGTATTGCAAGAAAGACAGATGGACATAGAAAACGACCAGATTTGATTCAAAAGAAAACAAGAGAGAAGAGAAAAGTTGAGAAAAGAAAATAAGTAAATAAATGTAGACAGAAGAGAAATAGAAAACAAGATGAAAGGAGAAAATTGAAACAAACAAGACAGTTGAAAATAAACGAGAGGATAAAGTGTCCCCCCAAACTGGACAGTACGGGACCACACATGCTAGAATGAAAGAACCATGCAAAGGCACATACCGGAAAAGAATACACGAGGAACAAAAAGAAAAGAAGGTCAAAGAAGGAGAGAGATAAAGTTATCATTAGAGAAAAAGGAAAGTTAAAAACAAATAAAGAAGAGAGATAAATGCACAAACAATTAAATGGGAACGTGAAATTAACACAGGTATTGAGAGAGAGAAGTAGGGGGTAGAGAAAGCACAATATACAAAGAAAGAAAACAAGAAAAATGACTGCAAAGAACCAAGACGTACAAAAATAAAACAAATAAATAAATAACTGTACATAGTCAAACAGACACACTTCAACCCCACCAGTCTACAACACATATAATCTAGAAAAAAAAGACTGACCTAGCCCAGTGATAAACTAATGTCACACCTGACCACACAAATCCGACTTTCGCAACCATCACTCAAACCCAGAAAAAGCTGAGTCACTTCCAGCCAGACATGGCGGCTCTGTGGGCGTCTCCACAGGAAGCCCAGCCTAGTTACCTCCCTTGGATGCATGTCTTCTGTCCCTTTGTATCCCGTGTAACTGTTTTCTCAGGCTGAAAGGCTGGCAGGCCTGGCTCTAAATTGAATCAGCAGGCAAAGAGATGGGGGGAGACTGGACGTGATTTGTTGTCTGTCCCTGTGTTCTGCATGCCTTTCACAGAGAACTTGAAAGCCTGGCTGTTTCAGTCTTTTTTTTTTTTTTTTGCTTCTTACAGCAGCGTACGTGTTTATTAAAAGTGTAATTGATGTAGTAGGCACGTCAATACTAGGGATATCATTAACATGAAAGAAATCGTAATGTTTAGTGGGTTTTCTCTTTGGTATGTTTTGCATTTGCAAAACTGCATATGTGAGCTTTTATCTTAGAATATTTAAAATTTAAAGAAGACATTTATAGTCCTGAAGTTGATCGTTGGCGTATATACATTGTATATGTGTGTCATATACATACAGACATATATATATATATATATATATATATATATATATATATATATATATATATATATATATATATATATATATATATATATGTGTGTGTGTGTGTGTGTGTGTGTGTGTGTGTGTGTGTGTGTGTGTGTGTGTGTGTGTGTGTGTGTGGTATGCAGTTTTCATATTTGACCCTTACACCTACTGATGGCATTGGGAATGTGGGTGGGTGGGTGGACACACGTCTTAAACAACATAAGTAGGGGCTTGCAAAGAGAAGTGGGAAGCTGTAAAAAAGCCTACAGTAGTTCCATACATGCTAAAACAAACGAGCGCCCGCGCACATGCGCGCGTGTGTGTATATGTCTATGTGAGTGTGTACCTGTGTATGCATAAGTGTGTAAGTGTGTAAGTGTGTGTGTAAGTGTGTGCCTCTGTATGTATAAGTATGTTTGCTTGTTTTGGAATGTGTGTGTATGTATTTGTGTATCTGTGTTTATGTGTATGAGAGTACAAGGGACACTCACACACACACACACACACACACACACCACACACACACACACAGAAACACACAAACACACACGCACACACACACAACCACGCACACACACACATACACGCTCGCACACACACAGAGAAACACACACACACGCACACACACACGTACACACGTACACACGTACACACACACACACACACACACACACACACACACACACACACACACACACACACACACACACAGAGAGTTATCAAAGGACGTAAGTAGAGGCTTAAAAGCTTTGTAGAAGGATGGAAATTCTTGCGGTAGTTCTTAACATGTTAAGAGACACCCTTCTAAACAGTTTTGGAGAGGAGCAGAAAGGGAAGAAGAAAAATATGAGATGTTGCTTATGATCAGTATAAAGTGTTTATGTGAGCCCGTTCGCGTGCGCGCGCGCGTTTGTGCGTGTGTGTGTGTGTGTGTGCGCGTGTTTGTTTGTATGTGTGTATGTATGTGTGTGTGTGTGTGTTGAGGAAGGGAAGTATGTGTTAGTGTGTGTGTGTGTGTGTTGTGTGTGTGTTGTGTGTGTGTCTGTGTGCGTGTGCGTGCGTGTGCGTGCGCGCGCGCGCGCGCGCGTGTGTGTGTGTGTGTGTGTGTGTGTGTGTGTGTGTGTGTGTTTTAAGGAAGGTAAATTCGGAAAAAAAATCCTGATGTCTTTTTTATGTTTGTATGTTAGTTTTTCTGTAAAATGTGATCACTACTTAATAAAAAAAAATCAACAAGCCTTGTATGTTTTGTTTGCTTTCAAGTCAAGTCAAGTCAAGTCAAGTCAAGTCAAGTCAAAATGATCTTTATTGAGGGTAAAAGATTAAGTTTACACAACTTTTTTTCATCCTGCCCTCACTAAAAAAAATCATAAAGATGACTTCTAAAGCATGCAAGGACAAATATCAACCTTGTTGAAAAACTCAAGTAAATGAGGATTTTTTTTACAACAAATCTCTCAAGATAAAAAACAACAACAAAAAACCCAGACCCAAGACAGTACAACATAAGCTCACGTCACACATACAAATGATAAAATTACAAAATAACATGGGCATGAACAACAAACATCCAAACGTGAGGTAGTATCGAACATAATCGTGGACTTACAGTTTGTCCATCAAATGTCTCTTCAAAAGCTTCTTAAACATTTGTTTAGAAGGAACTGATTTCAGACAGGGAGGTAGGCTATTCCACAATGTTCTTCCTGAATATGCAAGGCTTGATTTATAGAGATTATTATGGGGCCTGGGCAGAAACAGTCTATGGGTAGGCCTGTATATATTGACAGCAAAATTTTCCACAATTCTCTTTGGGGCTTTTCCGTTTAATATATTGAACATACATAGGTACTTGTTGAACTGTAGTCTGTCTTTAAGTGGAAGAATATCTAGTTCTTTGTAGTTGGTGGTGGTTAGTGTATTAGGATTCAATCGGATTAGTTTAACAGCTCTTTTATGTAGGCGGCTTATATGCTTTAGGTTTGTTTCACTGGCACTGTCCCATAAGGTAGAAACATAATTTATAAGAGATAGAATATGTGCATGAAAGAATAGTTTTCGTGACTGTAGATTTAGAAAATTTTTGATTTTCCTAAGTTGATATAATCTTACTGAGATTCTTTTTCCTAATGCAGCTATGTGATCTGACCAAGACAAATCGTTGTCAATTACTGCACCTAGTACTTTGTGTGAGACTACTTCTTCGATTTGTTGTCCATGGATATATATAGGCGCGAATGGAGAACGCAATTTCTGTCTTTTTTGCCGAGTAGTTATAAACATACATTTTGTTTTATTAGAATTAAGAGACATGTGATTGAGTTCTGTCCATTCGATAAGTTTATTGATATCTGCCTGCATATCATTCACAAGCTGGTTTGGATCATTGTTGTTACATTGAATTGATGTATCATCAGCAAACATATGACATGAACAATGGATATGCAGAGGTAGGTCGTTAATATAAATGGAGAAAAGAAGTGGTCCTAGTATTGATCCCTGAGGTATTCCATATTTCACGGGTAATAAGGTTGATCTCCTAGGCCCAACTTCAACAAGTTGATGACGATTAGTGAGAAATGAGTCTAAAAATGATAATGCTTGGTTAGAAATGTTATAGCATTTTAATTTTTTGATAAGGAGAGAGTGGCTAATCACGTCAAAGGCTTTAGCAAAGTCTAGAAAAAGGACTCCTGTGATTTCATTATTATTGATATTCAAAAGACAATGCTCAATGAGTTGTATTAAGGCTGTATGGCAAGAATGGTTTTCACGAAAACCTGACTGGTTTTCATTAATTAGATCATATGTTTTAAAATGAGAATGTAAGTGAAACTGTATATGTTTTTCTAATGGTTTAGATAGGACTGACAGTATGGATATTGGTCTGTAGTTTGATGGATTGGTTCGGTCTCCTGATTTGTGTAAGGGTATTACTTTTGCTCGTTTAAACTTCATTGGGAAGTAATTCTTGTCAATACACAAGTTAAATATGTAGGTTAGGGTGTCAGTTATAGCATATGCACTGATTTTTAATATTTGACTATCAATTTTGTCTAGGTCTTTTGATCTTGACTGTTTCAATTTGAGTATACTATTAAGCACTTCTGTTACTGTTATTGGGGGTATAACAAAATCAGATGAGATGCTCTTTGATGAACAGAATTGCTTTAATTCAATCAGCTCATTTGTTTCTGTTTTATCATTAGATATTATAGAGTCAGCAATGTTTGCAAAGTGAGAATTCAGGTTTTCTGCTGATATTTCTTTTATGACTTTTTGGGAGTTATGTCTTGAGTTATTAGTTAAGGTATTAATGGCTTTCCAAATCGCTTTTGGATTTTGGGCTGAAGATAGCAAATCTTGAAAGTATTTTGTTTTGGCTTTGCGCTTCATTGAATTGACTTTGTTTCTTTGCTTTTTATATTCATCTCTTTGCTTCGATTTTAATAAATAGTCTCTTAGATTCATTTCGTTTTCAATTTCTTTTGTTAACCATGGAGGTTTCATGAAATATTTTATTCTTTTCTTAATAAATGGAGCGTGCTTATCATAGGTAGCTATGAATGTCTCTATCCAATAGTTAACAGCATCATCTGGATTTGTAATCTGATAAACATAGTCTAAGTTTGAATTAAGAATATCATTAATGTAGGCATCTTTATCAAAGTGTCTAAAGGAGCGGTAGGATATCTCCTTGTGTCCTGATTTGGGTATCTTTATTCCTTTTTTCCGCCATGTAAAGCAAATGGAAGAGTGATCGCTACAACCTGTCTGCACTGAGCATGTTTCTGCTATGTTGGTCTTTGAAGTAGTGTAAATGTGATCAATGAGGGTGCTAGTGTTATTAGTAATTCGAGTTGGACGATCAATTATTTGCTCTAAACCATACATGGCATAATTGATGTTCCATTTTGATCCAGGGATTGTCAGATCTATGTTGAAATCTCCCATAAGAAAGATTTCTTTGGACTCTAGAATTGCGGCATCCATCATTGAGTTGAATTTATCATACCAGTCAATTGTTTCAGCAGGGTTCCTGTAGATGAAGCCAAGTATAATCGATTTACAGCGTCTAAATGTGATTTCTATCCATATAGATTCTACATGAAACTGTTCAAGATGTGTTAGTCTTTTCCAGGATAGAGAGGTGGCACAGTATAAAAGCAAACCAGTAGATCTGACAGTCACAGGATCAAGTCGCACAGTGTCATAACCTGGGATATACATATCTGAATCAGAAATTAAGTTGTTGAGTCTCGATTCTGCTACACAAAATATGTGAAAGCTATTTCCTTTATTGTGTATAATTGATGATATTTCCTCAGTCTTGTTCCTGGCACTATTGATATTTAGGTATCCTACACGAAGTCCTTCCTGAGAAGGCCATGTATCTAGAGTAGAACACATCTAGAAAATGCAGAACAATAGAAAGAAAACTAGGTACAATAGTGTACTTTCAACCAATCAGTGAAGCACAAACGTCAGTCAAATCAACAATCAAAAAGTAATCAAAGGAAATAATCAAAGGTAAAAACAACAATCAAGAGTAGTACAAAATTTAGAGTAAACAAAAAAGAGGGGAAGTTGGTGAAGTAATGTAACCACCAATCAGTAACATACAAACATAAATCAATTCAACAATAAAAAAGCAGAACAAAAGGAAGGAAAAACTTGGTACAGTAACAACTATCAAATTTTAAATAAAAAAAGGGGAAAAATTGCTACAGTAATGTAATTAAACACCAGTCAATAAAGCACAATCATCAGTCAATCAACAATCAAAATTCAAAACAAACCACAAACTTGGTACAATAATGTAACTAACTACCATTCAATAAAACACAATCATCAATCAAGTCAACAATCAAAAGGTAGAATTGGAAGAGGAAAACCTGGTATAGTAATATAACAACCAGTCAGTAAAACAAAACAAAACAAAAAAAACAAAAAACCCAGACAATTCAACAGTTAAGTAGGGGAACAAGTGAAATTCGCTTAATATGCTTAAAAAAAGCACTGAACACAACCCTTACAACTTCACCAACTAGCACTGCACTTACAGTAGCCTAGCCAATACAATATCAGTGATAGGAAATAGTAACCTGCATCCACTGTCAGCATGCCCTAACACATTCATTCTCAAACTTACAATTTTTGCAATCTCTCTCTCTCTCTCTCTCTCTCTCTCTCTCTCTCTCTCTCTCTCTCTCTCTCTCTCTCTCTCTCTCTCTCTCTCACACACACACACCACACACACACACACACACACACACATACACACACACACACACACATACACACACAGATACACAGATACACACACACACAGATACACACACACACACATATGCACAGGCACAAGCATGCTCTCTCTCTCACACACACATACACATGCACACACACACACACACACAGAGACACAAGACACGACACACACACACACACACACACACACACACACACACACACACACACACACACACACACACACACACACACACACGCACACACACACACACACACACATAGGACAAGCATACTCAAACTCTATAACATATTTATGCATAATAATGAGTAAAGGGACTAGGCCTAAGCATAAAGTTGGCGTTGGGAGTTCATGTAAGCCATTAGGTTGGCGAAAATCTGATCGTAGGGGTTGATAGGGGCCGGCATTAATCTATTCCACATGCCAGCTTGGCCAGTGACTGCTGTGGTCATTCCTTGATGTGGGGAATGCCACTGGCTGTGTGCTAACTGACTGGGCTGCATGGTGCTAGACCTAGGCCTAGGCCTATTCAATGTGGGATGGGGCGGGTAGTAGACTGGCTCAGTGGTCCACTCAGTTTGTGGGGCAGGGCTCACACTAGGCTTAAGGCCTTTGTTGTTGTTCCCTTGACTAGACTGCATGACGTCATGCATTGGGAGAGGAGGTGGGGGAAAGGCACAATCAGAGGCGCTTGCAATTTGTTTGGAATTAGTGTTTGCACTAT
>CM060338.1:17470152-17472652 GCA_030674155.1 Stramonita haemastoma
TCTCTCCTCTCTCTCTCTCTTCTCTCTCTCTCTCTCTCCTCTCTCTCTCTCTCTCTCTCTCTCTCTCTCTCTCTCTCTCTCTCTCAAAGTTTATAATCCTATTCTAAGAAATGCACAAGTTGAGTTTCGTGTGGCAGCAAATGCAGTTTGGCCTTACGGTGAGGATTTTGGACATCTTCCATATCATATTATAAGGAAATAATTATCATATGCCAACCTGACAATGCCTTTATGTTCTTACTTTGTAAATGCACACACAAGATGGGATATGTGCGTCAACATTTCTGACCTCAAGTTTGGTATTGAGAAGGGTGCATGGGTACGCACATACATGGCATACCCTCTGTAATGCTTGAAGTGCTTATGTTAAGCCTCTATAAAGCGGATTTTCTCAAACATTTTTTTATAAATATATATCACAAAGGAATTAAGCTCTCTCTCTCTCTCTCTCTCTCTCTCTCTCTCTCTCTCTCTCTCTCCTCTCTCTCTCTCTCTCTCTCTCTCTCTCTCTCTCTCTCTCTCTCTCTCTCTCTCGTCAGATATCTATGCCTTGTTCTGTCTATGTCTGCACTTCTAGTGTAAAACAGAGTAAACAAGACGGAAAAAAAACTGAAACAGGTCACAGGCTAACAGACTAAAAAAAAACAGGTGTAGGACTTACAAACAACAGGGCAAAAGAACTAGGAGTGAGGGTGGAGATTGGAGATAAGATAACACCTCACCCCCCAAAAACAAAAATCTAAAAGCAACCTTAGCTGAATAGAGAAAAGCGTATCCAGGAAAGAAAACTAAATACATGAAAGCACAGTAAAACGAAAACAGTGAAAGTGGAGAAAGAAAAAAAAGGGGGAAGAAAACTAAACAAAATAATAAATGGAAAGTGCCGAAAATAGCCGTGCAGATCCATATAGACCCAATTCAATCAGAACAGTACAGAACACATCTCCGGGGCCCTGGATCTAGTCTAGGAAAGGACTTAGCTAAGCTTTCTACACCAATCAATGAAATCGGCCAAAAGCTGCTGCGCTACATATAACCAGACATTGGGACGCTGTGCGTGTCTCCACAGGAAACGGAAACGGGTTACTTCCCACGGATGCATGACTTGTCTCCTTCTGCAGCCACTATAAGTGTTTTCCTCAGCATCCAAGCTTGGTCACCCTCGTTCCGAACTGAGTCACCAAGGAAAGAGAGCAGAGGGAAAGGATCAGGGGGGGGGGGGGGAGGGTGACTGTAGAGATAAGGTGGACTTGTCCTGATTTGATATGTTCTTGACTCAGGCAACAATTTGAAAGCCTTGTTGCATTGGATTTGCTTGCTGTAAAGTTCCTGTTTAAAGTTGTTTTTTTTCCACAATACAGCAGCACTATTTTTCAAGCTTGAAATTATTTTTTCAAATACATGTCTTATTATTTTTCGGGTGAATAATCATGAAGACGCTCTCTGTAAAAAAAAAAGGGGGGGGGGCAAGGAAACATTTTAATGCCTGACCTGTTTCTTTTTACACCCTAAAATTCTTTAAAACAATGAGACCGACAATTTGTTTAAGAGGTTAAAAAGCTACGCAATTATCTGTGGTGTGCTAACAAGACAAGGACTCTGTGTAAACACCTGTAGAAATAAACTGATCTGTTTAATGTAAATAAGGAGGCTAACGAGTGTTGTAATTAGGTACAACACATTAAAATGCAACTAGTAATGGGGTACATGGCACGCCACTTTGATAATCTTTTGGAAATGTAATTTGGAGCTTCAGAATCATCTGTCTCTCAGTCTCTGTCTGTCTGTCTGTCTGTCTGTCTGTCTGTCTGTCTCTGTCTCTGTCTCTGTCTCTGTCTCTCTCTCTTCTCTCTCTCTCTCTCTCTCTCTCTCTCTCTCTCTCTCTCTCTCTCTCTCTCTCTCAAACTTTATAATCCTATTCTAAGAAATGCGGAAGTTGAGTTTCGTGTGGCAGCAAATGCAGTTTGGCCTTATGGTGAGGATTTTAGACATCTTCCATATCATATTATAAGGAAATATCATATGCCAACCTGACAATGCCTTTATGTTCTTACTTTGTAAATGCACACACAAGATGGAATATGTGCGTCAACATTTCTGACCTCAAGTTTGGTATTGAGAAGGCTGCATGGGTACGCACATACATGGCATACCCTCTGTAATGCTTGAAGCGCTTATGTTAAGCCTCTATAAAACGGATTTTCTCAAACATTTTTTTTTTCATAAATATATATCACAAAGGAATTAGGCTCTCTCTCTCTCTCTCTCTCTCTCTCTCTCTCTCTCTCTCTCTCTCTCTCTCTCTCTCTCTCTCTCTCTCTCTCTCTCTCTCTCTCTCTCTCTCTCTCTCTCTCTGCCCCCCAAAAAACTTCTATAGAATGGATAAAAGATGGAAAATGCAATCAGTGAAATGAAAAACAAACTCTCAGAAATCTGTGAAGGAGACGGGCATGGCAAGCTTTGCCATTGTTTTGTAGGTTCTGCATGTTTCTTTTTCTTT
>CM060338.1:17477652-17480152 GCA_030674155.1 Stramonita haemastoma
TTTTTCGTCATGCTAAAAGAACGAACCTGATCAGACATTAAAAGAAATTCACAGCTACTGAGGTCTTTTATTCAAGACAGTTTGAGAGCTGGTCATCAAGGCTTAAAAAAAAAAGCAAACACAGTGTATTTGTGTGGGGAGGGGGGGGGGGGTGAAGGAGGATAATGCTAGAGACGAGGTCATAAACCAGTCTCCTTCCAGCCTTAATTATTTTCTCTTAGCAAGCCTGAGCCATTTTCACTTCCAACGCAGTAAAGTAGCCTCGTTTAGAGCCAGTGTAGGTCAGGATGTCTCATTTGCATAAACAGCAATTGACATAGATGACAAGGTCGTCTGGAAAGTTCCCTGCTTTGCACGTGCTCGGCATTAGTTTCATGAGACTTCCGCCACCATCTGAGCTAGCTTCCTTCTGTTTTAAAAAAAAATGTTGCTGAGATATAATGACAACTGTGTTGCCGTGGTCTGCGTAGACGACCTCCTGACCACCCGTGTTCGATCCATAGACTCCATTTCTATTTAATTTTAACAGCTATTAGGGAAACTTTGGGAAAAATCTATTGAAAAAAGTTATTGTTTTCTTATCTGCTTGTGGGTCTTTTACTTTGATGCAACAGACAGAATGATTGATATGTTATTTTTTTGTTATTCTGCTGTTTCTGATGTGTTATCCTCTTCTCTTAGATACATTGAAGTTATGGCAGTTTTATCTCGTGATGGGTTTATGAAAAGGTTCAGTGGCTCTACCTTGCCACAGAGAGAGAGACAGGAGAGACAGACAGAGACAGAGAGACAGAGAAAGAGACAGAGACAGAGAGAGAATGAATGAATGAATGAATGAATACTGTTTGAGTAATAACCTTTATTTTTCAAGGGTGACAGATTAGCACTCATATACTTCTTTCTTATCATTCCTTGGGAGAGAGATTTGATTTGATTTGATTTATTCTTTTATACCAATGATAATGGGATAAGCACTCTTGTGCTTTTTTACATCCAGTCCCTGTGTATATGCAGTTTTGTAAATGTCATCTGTTCCCACCGGCACATGATGGCCAACTCTTACGAAAAGCAGAACAGGATTTAATGTGTGCGCAAGATGTTCTGCATGCGTTCGCACACCGGGCCTGGGTTTAAAGCCTCATCCGAAGGACTTTTGGGGAGAGTGGAGTCAGCATTGACGTTAGAGAGAGAGAGACAGAGACAGAGAGACAGAGACAGAGAGACAGAGACAGAGAGACAGAGACAGAGATGTCAAAGAAGACGACAGACCCATCACCTTGGTTATTCTCTCCACACACTCACACACAACCAGGAGCTCACTTCACTTCCGAGGAGTAATAGAGTAAAGTAGCCTCGTTTAGGGGCTAATGTAGGTCAAGATGTCTCATTTGCATAAACAGCAATTGACATCCATGACAAGGTCGTCTGGGAACTGTCTCCTGTGTTGCACGTGCTCGGCATCAGCAGAAGCTGGGTTCATCATGGAAGCAGCCTTCTTACTGGGGCCACAAGTAGACACTCAATTGTTTGAAATCAAATCTCTTTCCGGGAAACATAGAGGCTGCCCAAAATAACTTGATAAAGAGGGGAAATAATTGCCAACAACTTATTTGTGGGTAATGAGGTTTTGATATTAGGAAAAGAAAAGAAAAAGCCAGAAAACTGAACAGACAAGATGACTACAAAAATGTTTTATTTAAAGATCAAAGAATAAAGGACAGAAAAGACATGCCTTCAAGGTTAGAAAATAAATGCTTTAAAACAGCAACATGAAGTACTCAGAGATAGACAAAATATATTCTGGCAAATTGTAAAAAGTAAAAAGGAAGTAGTCACATTTTTATTGCATGATAATCAATGAGAATGAGGATGATGTAATGCTAATGCTATGGAAGTGCATGTGCTTTGAGACTATTTGACAGGGCTTTATGTTACGCTTACTATGACAATATATCCCACTATCAACCGGTCCCGAGAGTTATAGACATCTGTAGTGTTGTCTGATAATTTGAAAAGCAATCTCAAACTTGCATCAGTATTATGGAACAGCAGGACGGGGCCGTTACAGAAGATAAGGCAGCAAAAAAAAGGAGCCTTTAATTTTAAAAATAAAAGCCAGAAAGAAAAAAAAAAACGTTGGGATATCTCTCACGAAAATGAATCAAATGTATGACAGCTGGCATGAACAGGGAAAAGAACTGTTTGACACCAACAACAGCAGCTCTACTGCTGCACGGTGAACTGATAAAAACGATGTACACACACACATACACACACACATACACACACACAAATATATATATATATGTATATATATATATATATATATATATATATATATATATATATATATATATATATATATATATATATATACATACATATATATATATATATGCACTTACACACACACTTACAACACACACACATAAACAACACCACACACACACCTACACACGCGCACACACACACACACACACACACACACACACACACACAC
>CM060338.1:17493773-17498773 GCA_030674155.1 Stramonita haemastoma
GTATGCGCAAGATGTTCTGCGTGCGTTCGCACACGGGGCCTCGGTTTAAAGTCTCATCCGAAGGGGAGAGAGAGAGAGAGAGAGAGAGAGAGAGAGAGAGAGAGAGAGAGAGAGAGAGAGAGAGAGAGAGAGAGGCATGGCAAGGCAAGGCAAGGCAAGGCAAGGCAAGGCTAGGCAAGGCAAGGCTAGGCTAGGCAAGGCAAGGCTAGGCAAGGCAAGGCAAGGCAAATTCTTTCATTCGAGGACGCATCGTATCGTGTTGCATACCACTTTGATCACGGCAGATGTCTCGGCTTGAAATTCCAGTCGCTCTTTCCGGAAAGAGCGTTTTGCCGTAAGAGCAGTCTTTTTTTTATTATTTGAAATTTTAAAAATATATTATTTTATATTTTGTTTTCGTAAGAGCAGATTCACTACCTTATATATATTATTATTTCTTTGAATACATATATCTCTGAAGTCGGAATGCAGATACCTGAATGGTGGGACCAAAACGGTTGCATATGCAAAAATCTCACCATTGATAAACCTCGAAGCTTTAGCCGAGGTGCGACAAAAAATGCATAGGCCTACTGTGTTTTTCCATATGAGAGGCTTTTTCTTTTACAGAATTTTCCCAGGGATAACACACCCTCTTTTTTTTTTAATTTTTTTTTTTTACCTTGCATTGCAGGTTATATTCACTCATAAAGCACATACATCTTCATCAATACAAAACGTTCATTTATCGTCCAATATCACTTAAAGTGGAAGATGTTAAAGCGAAAACAAACAACAAAATGTTCAATGCCAATACAGTGTGTAGCCTTCTGACATGATTGTGTTACACATATCAATATTTCAATTATCTTGCAAGGGATTTTTTGGGGAAAAAACGGTGTAGAGTTACATTTATCTTGAATATCTTCATTAATACTAGAACAGAGGCAACAGAATAGCAATAACGACAAAATCAAGTTTAACAGAAAAAAGTATTTAAAAAATGTATTGTTACAAATGAAGCAAGGCCTCAAAAAAGATGTATTAAACAAAGTATAGAGTGAATGTGCACAGCTACTTTAAGATTTTATGTGGGGAAGCAAATGCATGTTATATGTAACATCCGCTTTCCTCCCCCGAGTCACACTTCTAGATTATCCTTTTTTTTTTCAATGAATAGCAGTGTTTCCATTTTCAACACACCCTCTTATTACCGCGTTTGTCCTTTACGCTTTAACATGTGTAGCACACAGAATCTCAATGTATTGTTTCGTGCGAAAGGTTAACACGCAGACCACCGCACAATGTCTAATGGATGGGGGGAAAGATTAGCTTCAGACGGGGAATTGAAGCTACAAGTACAACGTCTCTCTTTGTTGTCAGGTACATTACCTGAAGTCTGAAGAGCACTATGTAAGTGGTTGTAAAAGACCCCCCCCCCCTTTTCCCCGTCTCCTAAGATAAGTAGCTGGTAGAAAAAGGATTAATATACTAGCAAGGTACGCTTTTTTTTTTCTTTTTTTTTAAAAACTCGGCTCCATTTTTCCCCCAGCGCGGCGTGTCGCACACAAAGTGCGAACACAACCTTTGCCTGTTCCGCCCCTTACACAAAAAGAAAGAGAACTTTGAAAAAGATTCGTTCATAAAGAGAGCTTTAGCCCATACTATTATATGAAGGAGACTGGTGATCAAGAAAATGAGTGTAGTTATAAAGAATGCACGGTGAAGAACAGCTGCGACAAACATATACGAACACACAAAAACTAAGAAGTACTCGGAATTCCCATCCAAAAAAAAAACCAAGAAGAAAACAAAAACAAAAACCCCAAACAAAGCACAAAACAAACACAAGAAAAACAAAACCAGCAAAAACAAAGCAAAATACCCCCCCAAAAAAACAACAACAACAAAAAACCCACAAAAAACCAGCAACAAACAAATCAAACAAAACAACCGACAAACCCCAAAAAGAGAAACAAAATAAAATCGACAACAGCCGAACTTATCTTATTTCAAAAGCTTTGCGTAAGTATAATCGCTAAGTGGATCGGCGGTCTAAAGGTAACGCGCCTGTGTAGAAAGCAAAAAGTCAGGGTCCGAGTGTGCGGTGGTTTGAACCCGTTTGGGCCCAAATCTTTCCCCCATCCATTAGACCATGAGTGGTGGTCTGGGTGCTAGTCTTTCGGATGAGACGATAAACCGAGGTCCCATTTGTTACACTATTATTTAGCGCACGTAAAAGAACCCACGGCAACAAGTGTCTGTAGAAAAAAAACCCATTCAGATAGGGAAACAAGTACAATTGCAGACAGGAAAAAAAAAGAAAATGGGTAGGTGCTACACTTGTGGCGACGCGCTCTCCCCGGGGAGAGCAGCCCGAATTTCACGCAGAGAAATCTGCTGTGACATAAAGTGGTATAAATAAATAGATAGATACATGAATAAGGATATTGGGATCGCCGTGTGCGAAGAGTGAACAAGGGTCTAAATGCATCAGGCGGGCTGGTATATTTTGCTGGGATCTCTCTCTCTCTATATTTTGCCTACTGTCATTAAAGGTGGGACAGCATGAAACCAAATGTGCTTCATCTTCCGTGGCATCATTGCAAACGGGGCATGTTGTATCAGATTCATTTGCATATATGCACCATGTATGTAAGTTTATTCTGAACATTTTTAAACGAGAGAGAGAGAGAGAGAGAGAGAGAGAGAGAGAGAGAGAGAGAGAGAGAGAGAGAGAGAGAGAGAGAGAGAGTTTCTATGGGGTTTTATAGCATCAGTTATGACTTTTGAACAGTTGTTATTATTTTTATCATTAGGATTATTATTATCATACTATTAATAAAAAAAGTATTATTATTATAACAATAAATGTGACGCTCCACCACATAATGAGACGGAGTGCACATGAGGTCAATTTTTAGTTATTGCCATGTTATTAATGTGCAATAAAGTGGCTATCAAATACAAAAAACAGATTGAAAATCGGACAATTCTGTGCAACATTATTACAAATTGAAATGATAGACGGCAGGATGTGACAAAATGAGAAACCGGCAAGTTTATTTTAGTAACAGGTTGTCAGAATGAGGGCTTGGGTATTTTCAAAGCACATTTAAAAGCAAAAGGAATAAAAATTATGCCCTGATATTTCATTATAAGATATATAAACAGATCTAGTTTAATAATCAATCAATATCACAAAATTGACAACTTGACCCCCACCTGCTTAAAGGCTCCTAGCGCAAAATTAGGTAATGTGCTAAGCGACTCATTTCGTGGCGGAGCGTCACAAATATTATTAACCATTATTATCATCATCATCAATATCATTACGCTGATGTGTGAGATCCCCTGTTATGAATATTATTATAACTATCATCACCACCACCACCATCACCACCACCACCACCACCATCATCATCATCATCATCATCATCATCATCATCATCATCATCATCATCATCATCATCATCATCATCATCGTTACTGTCAGTGTCATTGTTTCAGATCATCAGTCGCTATGACCTAGTACTGATACAGGAGGTCAGAGACAGCTCTCAAACAGCCATTGACAGATTGCTTCAACAGCTCAACACGTTGGTCAACTCTCTATCTCTCTGTCTGTCTGTCTGTCTGCATCTGTGTGTGTGTGTGTGTGTGTGTGTGTGTGTGTGTGTGTGTGTGTGTGTGTGTGTGTGTGCGTGCGTGCGTGCGTGCGTGCGTGCGTGCGTGCGTGCGTGCGTGCGTGCGTGCGTGCGTGTGTGCGTGTTCTTTATTTCTGTCATTGCTTGCTTGTTTCTTTTTTTAAAATTTTATTTCGTTCGTTGGTTCGTTGGTTCATTTGTTTGTTCGTTTGTTTGTTCGTTTGTTCGTTTGGTCATTCATTCATTCATTCATTCATTCATTCATTCATTCATTCATTTATTCATTCATTCCATTGATTGATTGATTGATTGATTGATTGATTGATTGATTCTTTCTTTCTTTCTTTCTTTCTTTCTTTCTTTCTCTTTTTCTTTCTTTCTTTCTTTTTTTCTTTCTTTCTCTCTTTCTTTCGTTCTTTCGTTCTTTTTTTCGTGTGTTCGTTCGTTCGTTTGTTCTTTAATTCGTTTGTCTGTCCGCCCTTTTGTTCTTACTTTCTTATAATACATTTTCCTTCTTTCCCTTTTTTCTCTCGCCTTCTTCACCTCTTGCTTTCTTTTCCTCTCTTCTTGTGTCTGCCTTTTCATTGTCGTTGTTGTCGCATACTTTGTCTTCTGAGACTGTTGTTTTTTTTTTTCTTATCTTCTCTTCTCTCCTCTCCTCCTCTTGATCGTACCAGCCTGTTTTTTTCCATGTTTTTCTGCAGACAAACAATCTTTACTTTTTGTTTATTTGCAGGTTAGAAGCAGACGATCCGTTTGTATGTGAAGAGAGTGAACGACTTGGTCGAAGCCATTCTAAAGAACAATACGTGTTTTTGTACAGGTAGGTGTGTATTTGTGTGTAGTAGTTTGTGTTTATTTATTTTTATTTATTTATTCTTTTATATTGATGATAGTGGAATAACCACTCTTGTGCTTTTTTACATCCAGTTCCCGTGTGTATGCAGTTTTGTAAATGTCATCTGTTCCCACCGGCACACGATGGCCTACTCTTACGAAAAGCGGAACAGGATTTAACGTATGCGCAAGATGTTCTGCGTGCGTTCGCACACGGGACCTCGGTTTACAGTCTTATCCGAAAGACTTTTGGGGAGAGTGGAGTCAGCACTGATGTTAACTCCAGGGGAAAAATCCCCTCGAATGGGAATCGAACTGTATTAGTGTGTGTGTGTGTGTGGTTGGGGTGGTGGGGTGGGAGGGGCGGAGGAGGAGAAGGGAGAGGGCGGAAAAGGAAAGGACAGGGGAAAGGGAGAGGGAGAGAGGGAGTTTGTTTAAAAAAAGGTAATGGTATAAGCTCAAAATGCCTTTTTTTTATTCAGAGAGAGAAACAGCGTGATTGCGCGCGCGCGCGCGCGCGCGCGCGCGTGTGTGTGT
>CM060338.1:17503773-17508773 GCA_030674155.1 Stramonita haemastoma
AGTGGAGTTTGGTTTTGCTTGTTTGTTTTCATTTTTCTCGTTACAAATGTGTTTTTTTTTATCCTTATGAAAGTGGCTTTTTTTAAAAAAACAGTTTTGCCAGGGACAACTCTCTTATTGCCGTGAGTTTTTTTTTTAGTGCGCAGAATGAGTGTGGCATACACAACGTCTTGCTTATCGTCTCATCCGACAACATGTTTATCGTATCATTTATTTATTTATTCTTTTATATCGAGGATAATGGAATAAGCACTCATCTGAAAGACTAGCACTCCGACCACCACCATTCAGGGTGTAGTGGATAGGGGGAAAATGTTTTGGCACAAAACGAGGATTGAACCCACACTGACGTACGCTATAGCCGAGTGGTTAAGGCCGTTCCATTTCAATCCCATGGCCGGGGTCCATGAAGTCGTGGGTTTGAATCTCGGCGGCGTCTGGTGAATTAAGGGTGGGGATTTTTACAATCTCCCAGGTCAACTTTAAGCGCAGACCTGTCACTTCCTCCATTCCGTTCGTGTATGTACATATGCATAAGTTCAAAATATGAACGTTAGAGATACGGTCACTCATGCAGGGTTAGATGGGTTACCGAAACATAAACATTACCCAGCATATGTCCCGTAAGTCGGAATGCAGTTACCTTTATTTTATATCATATTTTTTATTTATTCTTTTATATCGAGGATAATGGAAAAAGCACTTATGTGCATTTTTACATCCAGTCCCGTATGTATGCAGTTTTTGTAAATCTTGTCTGTTCCCACCGGCACACAATGGCCTAGTCTTACAAGAAGCAGAACAGGATTTATCGTGTGCGTAAGATGTTCTGCGTGCGTTCGCACACGGGGCCTCGGTTTAAAGTCTCATCCGAAGGACTTGTGGTGAGAGTGGAGTCAGCACTGATGTTAACTCCCGGAGAAAAATCTCCTCGACCGGACTCGAACCCGGGTCGTCCAATTGCCAGCGCAATGTTCTGACCACTAGGCTATCCGTCCCCCCGTCCCCCCGTCCCCCCGAGGACTCTAGCCGAGAAACGAAGAGAAAGAAAAGAGAACCCGTATTTCACAGTGTGTAGGCAGGTGCGTTGCCTCTAGACCACCGACCGATCTAGCCTTGCTGAAACACGCATATTATCATTACACACTCGTTTGTTTGTATTTGTAAGGTGAGAGAGGAGTGCAGGATTTGTAAAGCCCATAAGAAATGTTTGGCGCCCCTAAAGGCGTCATCGCAGCGCTGGAAAAAAACCATCAAACCAAAGCAAAATAAAACCTGCTATTGCTTTTTGTAAAGGTGGCGGGGTGTGGAAAGTGGGTAGGAAAATATACGTTAAGATACGAACATGCACACGCACGCATACTCGCACGCACACACATATGCACACACGCACTCACACACACGCGCGCACATAAACGCGCGCACACACACACACACACACACCACACACACACACACACACACACACACACACACACACACACACACACACACAGAGAAGTGTCGGCTCTTTCGCCTACACACACACACACACACACACACACACACACACACACACACACACACACACACACACACACACACACACACACACACACACAGAAGTGTCGGCTCTTTCGCCTACACACACACACACAGAAGTGTCGGCTCTTTCGCCTACACACACACACACACACACACACACACACACACACACACACACACACACACACACACACACACACACACACAGAAGTGTCAGCTTTTTCACTAACACACACACACACACACATACGATTTTGGGGTCTTTATTATTTTCTTTAATTTCGGGGATAAGGGAATTAACACTTGTCTTTTTCCGTGTGTATGCAGTCTTGTCAATTTTGTCGACCTTTCCCTACGGCACAAATGGCCTACTCTTCCAAAGAGCTGAACAGGTTTTGACGTGTGTGGAAGATGTTCAGCGTGAGTTCGCACTCGGAACCTCGGTTTATACCGCACCCTCATCCGAAGGACTTTCGAGGGGTAATGAAGCCGGCACTGATGTCGACTCTAGGGGAAAATCCCCATGAACGGGCATCTCGATGGTGACTCGAACCCGGGCCCGTCAGATCTCGGGCTCCTCTGAAGTCGGAGCATGGCTGCCTTTATGGGAAAATACTTGAAAACAATCATACACGCAAACTGATTCAGTGTGCAATTTCAATCTTACAATGATTCCCAGGTGGGATGAGTGAGTCAGTGTGCACATTCTGGATGACCCCCAGGGCGTTAAACTGAGGAACGCACAACTTACTACTCGAGCGCAATGTAGAACGCTCTAAACCACCAGGCTTTCTGTTAGTTTCTTTTCCCTCTTTCCATCTTAACAACAGAAATATAATTATAGATAAGAACAATAAAGGGGATTGTTCCCCTGAAGTTAGCGTCAGTGCCAGTATCTTCTCCACCGAAATTCTTTCGGATGAGACTATAACCTGAAGTCCCATATGTAAAGTTACGCAGATCATCTTGTGCACATGCTAAAAACCTGTTCCGCCTTTTGAAAGAGTAGGCTGCGTGTGACGGTAGGAGTGGATGACAAAATTCACAGAACCGCATGCATACGGGGTCTGGATGTATTAGAATAAAAATGCACTCGGGTGTGTTTATTCCATTATCCTCGAGAAAGAAGCCCTAATACTTCAGAAGAAAATTCCCCTGAACGGGTGTATTGAACCTAGGCATATCAGATCGCGAGCTCACTCACTAACCACTCGGCTGTCCCGACCCTCCCCCATTTCTCCTTTTAAATTCACAGGTACGCCCACCTATGTTTTTCAGAAGTAAGAGAATCATCACATAGATCAGTGCTATAGGAAACAACGGACGTCCATAAAAAACACCCAACATCCCCTCCCCCCAAAAAAAACACCCCCCCTCCAAATTTTCCATCCAAGGGAAATAATCACCAGCCAAACATACAAGATTCATGATTACTTCCCTTGCCCTACATTGGTCGTTTTTTTTTCAAGATCCTTAGCGGGGCAGTGAACGCAAAAAATAAAACAGACAGAAAAAACAAAAGAAAAAAAGTTTTTAAAAAAGTTAACAATTTAAAAAAGATTTTAAGCAAAAAATTTGAATAAAAAATCCAGAACATTTAAAAAAAGAAGAAGATTAAACTGTAAAAAGACCCTGATTTTATCATGCATGGTCTTTCTATATCCTGGGTTGATTGCTGTATGTGTGTGTGATTTGCATGGATGGTCAGAGGTGAAGGATTTCGGGGTGATCGCCATCCACACGGACCCCGATGACGCCGTGAAGGAGATAGGGGCCTTGTTTCGTGTGTATGAGGCCACCAAGCAGCGCTGGAATCTGGAGGTCTGTGTGCTCTTGTCTGTCTGTGTCTGTCTGTGTGTCTTTCTTTCTCTGTCTCGTGTCTGTCTGTTTGTTTGTTTGTGTGTGTGTGTGTGTGTGTGTGTGTGTGTGTGTGTGTGTGTGTGTGTGTGTGTGTGTGTGATGTGTGTGTGTGTTTCTGTTCGTCTTTCTCTCTCTGTGACTGACCTGTCTCTGTCTGTCTGTCTCTCTTGTCTGTCTGTCTCCCTTCCTCCCTCTCTCTCTCTCTCTCTCTCTCTCTCTCTCTCTCTCTCTCTGGGGGACGGTTAGCCTAGTGGTCAGAACATTGCGCTGGCAATTTGACGACCCGGGTTCGAGTCCGGTCGAGGAGATTTTTCTCCTGGAGTTAACATCAGTGATGACTCCACTCTCCCCCAAAGTCCTTCGGATGAGACTGTAAACCGAGGCCCCGTGTGCGAACGCACGCAGAACATCTTTTTTTTTTCTTTTTTTTTTTTTTCAATCTCTGTTCTGCTTTATTTCATTATTCACCATTGGTAGAAAAAATAAAGAAACAAAAAAAACCTGGAGATGCGGGGTATCGATCCCCGTACCTCTCACATGCTAAGCGAGCGCTCTACCACTTGAGCTACATCCCCTGATATCTATAGTGCCCTGTTTAGTCCTTAATGCCATTTTGTTCTTTATCTAACATCTTGGTCACTTGGACTGACTACATGGGTAGGCCTGAAATCTTCCACGAAATTTACCTCTTTTCTGCAACAGTAAAATGGATATTATTGGGGACAGATTTCTTTTTTTTTTTTTTTTTACCTTGCATTGCAGGTTATATTCACTCATAAAGCACATACATCTTCATCAATACAAAACGTTCATTTACCGTCCAATATCATTTGAAGTGGAAGATGTTAAAGCGAAAACAAACAACAAAATGTTCAATGCCAATACAGTGTGTAGCCTTCTGACATTATGATTATGTTACACATATCAATATTTTAATTATCTTGAAAGGGATTTTTTTTTGTGGAAAAAAACGGCGTAGAGTTACATTTATCTTGAGTATCTTCATTAATACTAGAACAGAGGTAACAGAATAGCAATAACGACAAAAATCAAGTTTAACAGAAAAAAGTATATGAAAAGAGTTTTGTTACAGATGAAGCAAGGCCTCAAAAAAGATGTATTAAACCAAGTATAGAGTGAATGTGTACAGCTACTTTAATATTTTATGTGGGAAAGCAAATGCATGGTTATATGTAACATCCCCTTTCCTCCCCGAGGCACGCAGAACATCTTGCGCACACGTTAAATCCTGTTCCGCTTTTCGTAAGAGTAGGCCATCGTGTGCCGGTGGGAACAGATGACATTTACAAAAACGCATACACACGGGGACTGGATGTAAAAAAGCACAAGAGTGCTTATTCCATTATCCTCGATATAAAATAATAAATAAGTAAATAAATGACTCTCTCTCTGTGACTGTGTCTGTCTGTCTTGTCTGTCTGTCTGTCTGTCTGTCTGTCTGTCTCTGTCTCTTTCTCTCTTGCTCTGCCCTGGTGTGTGTGTGTGTGTGTGGGGGGGGGGGGGGGGGGATGCGAAGGTAGAAGGGAAGAGAAGTCCAAGGGTAGTAGCTCCCAAATAACCCGACTTGATAACACCTCAGAACTTTGTGTATTGTA
>CM060338.1:17516273-17538773 GCA_030674155.1 Stramonita haemastoma
CTCTGTCTCTCTCTCTTCCCTCTCTCTCTCTCTCCCTCCCTTCTCCCTCCCTCCCTCCCTCTCTTCTTCCCTCCTGTCTCTCTCTCCTCCCCCCCTCTGTCTCTCTCTCTCCCCCCCTCTCTCGCCCCCCCCCCCGTCTCTCTCCTTCCCTCTCCCCCTCTCTCTCCCCTTCCCTCTCCCTGCTCCCACCCCCCCCCCCCCTCTCTCTCTCTCTCCCCCCTCTCTCTTCCCCCCCCTCTATCTCTGTCTTTTTTTTCAAATGGTCACAGACCTCACAACAAGCAATGCAATCTACAAAACATCAGTCAGTCAGTTGTTTTTTGTCTTTGGTTGGCTGCTCGCTTCTGCACTTTTTCTACAATTTCTGTAATAATGTCTGGAACCAGAAATGTATTATGCAGTAGCAGCAACAGCAGTAGACATGCCAGTGCCTTCAGCTTGCGCAACCCCGTTGCATTTTTCACGCAGAGAAGATGAAGCATGATAATACATATATATATGCATGTGAAAGGTATCGTCTTTCAAACTAGACAGACAACGCGGAAGCGTTGCAGAAAACACAGAGGTACCCAGCATGCAACCCCAAAGGCTTGATCATCACGCACTGGGTTACGTTGCTAGCTGGTGAATCCTAAGTCCTTCGGATGAGACTATAAACCGAGGCCAGCCCCATGCGCGAACGCACGCTGAACGTCTTAACGCAGCACACGTTAACTCCTGTTCCGCTGTTCGTAAGAGTAGGCCATCGTGTGCCGGTGGGGACAGGGAAGATTTACAAAACTGTATACACACGGGTACTGGATGTAAGAAAAGCACAACAGTGCTTATTCCATTAACCTCAAAATAAAAGAATGAATAAGTAAATAAGTAAATCCTCGATATAAAAGATTACATGGATAAACAAATAGGTAAATAATCTACCTCAGTTTTTGGAGATGTGGGTTAGCCGCTATGGGATAATCCTAATGTGGCAGTGACGCCACCCTTGGAATATATGTGGTCTGTGTTGTTGTACGCTGTTGCGTTGTGTTGCATCGTATGATGTTGTATAATTATGGTTTTTTGTATTGCATTGTATATGGGGGCGGGATAGCTACGTGGTCAGAGCACTCGCTTTCCCCCCAGTCAAGTTAAACAGCGTCGAGCGTGGTTACCAATGCGATGGGTGACCGTTTGCGCGCCTTGGCTTCAGTACCTCCCCCCCCCCAGTTTACCCAGCTGTAAATGAGTACCTAAAATATGCTGGCCCCTAGAGAAGCTGAGGTCTCTGGTGCCTCGCTCCTCTACGGCCGCCTAGGTTATGGGACACCTTTACCATTACCTATTGCATTGTATGATATATAATTATGGTTTTTGTATTGCATTGTTTAGTCTTCTATATTGTATTGCATTTGCATGGTGCGTCGTTTTTGTATGGTATCGTATTGTTTGGTGTTGTACCGTATTGTATTGTATGGTTGAGTTTTGCATTGTAAATGGGATGCAGGATAGCTCAGTGGTTTACATGTGTTGAGCTGGTGACCTGACGGCCCGGGTTCGAGCCACCACTGAGGCGTCTGTTCAAGGGGATTTTTTCCCCAGGAGTTAACATCAGTACTGACTCCACTCCCCTAAAAGTCCTTCGGATGAGATTCTAACCCGAGGCCTCGTGTGCGAACGCATGCAAGACATCTTGCACACACGTTAAAATCTGGTTCAGCTTTCGCAAGAGTTAGCCCATTTCGTGCATGTAGGGACAGACAGCAGCTTTTTTTGAAAAAAAAAATGCATGCACACTGTTATGTTGAAACATTACCGAAATCAGAAAGGGCTACCTCAGTGGTAGGCGAAAAAGAAAAATAGTTTTTTTTGTGTGTGTGTGTGAATGGCTTAATTTTTTCATGGTAAAATTGTTATCCTATCCGCTTGGATGCTGGCAAATTCACTCAGGATTTGTATTGCCACATTCTGGGTATTTTTTGTCCAAGACTTTTTTTTTTTTTTTTTTTACTTTTTCTATCACTCTTTGTGTTTTGTTGTTAAAAAATTATTGGCGATATCAGTCTGTTACTTTCTGCTTTTCTGGGTATTTTTTTCCTTCTTTTTTTCCCTATAACCCCCGCCCCCCAAAAAAAACAACAACAAACAACTCAAACAACAAAACAAACAACAAAACAAAAAAAAAACCCCTGAAGCTTGATATTTTTCAATCATTTGACCTGTACTTTTCGAACTTTTAAAGTTCTGGGAGCTGTGATGTTTGATATCATAAGTCTCACAGTGATTCCCAGGTATACCGAGTGAGACAGGAGTGAATATTCTGGACGAGTCCACAGCGTTAATGGGGAACGCACAACTCGACACGGTGACGGCCATGCTATGGCCTTAGCTGGTCAGCTGAGTTTTAAACAGAATTCTCTATGAAGTCGGAATGTAAGTACCTAATTAGTAAGGGGGGGGGGGGGGGGGGGGGGGGGGGGGGGGGGGGGGGGTAACACGGCAGAAATATCGCCATTGGTGAACCTTAGAGCTCTAGACAGGGGAACGAAAAAAAAAATCTTTCATATCAAAGCTTAATGGAAAATCTGGTGTGACATGATTTTAATAGGGATGCTTCCCATGATTATGCGCTTACGATCTAGGAAATAACATAGCTACCCCCAAAGCAGGAATGCGGCTACCTTCATGGTGGGCAAAAACGGTTGCATACGCAAAATTCACACGGCGGGGGGAACCTCGTAGTGTAGGACAGTGAATGACCCCACCCCCCCCAAAAAACCCTTCAAAAACAAACAAAAAAAAAAAAAAGAACAAAACCGCCAAACCCCTACAATCCCCCTGCTCATAATCTTTACCAAATTTTTCTTGTTGAAAATGTAACTTTTATCTGGGTTTTTTTTTTTTGGGGGGGGGGAGGGGGGGTGTGTGTGCGATAGATGGTTTACATTTGAATAAGCAAATTGCACAGTACTTTCTATGAACTTTTATAAGACTTCTTTGATATTTTCTCAGTTTTCAAGCGAAATGGCGGTTTAAACTTGGTGAATCCCCTTTCTGACGTGTTTCAAGTATGGGGATTTCTAATGTATGTCATACAAAATCAAACTATCAGTTGTAATCACAATTTTTTTTTTTGCTTTTCTTTACACAGGCAGCAATGATAATCAGAGTCGTGTGTTTGCAATCATGTTCTAGAAATAAGGATGACGATAATATATAAATTATATTATGTTTTATATATATATATGTATATAATTTAGAAAAAATAATATAATCAAATAAAATTTCTTTATTATGAATGAGAAAAAATTATATATTTATCATCTCTCTCTCTCTCTCTCTCTCTCTCTCTCTTCTCTCTCTCTTCTCTCTCTCTTCTCTCTTTACACACACACACACAAAACACACAACACACACACCACACACACACACACACACACCGCACACCGCACACCGCACGCACGCACGCACGCACGCACGCACGCACACACCGCACGCACGCACGCACGTGACAGACGCATTAACCAAGTGGTTAAGACCATTCGACTTCAATCTCATAGGTCCATGAAGTCGTGCGTTTCGAATCTTGGCAGCATCCGGTAAATTAAGGGTGGGATTTTTTTTTATGATCTCCCAGGTCAGCTTCAAGCGCAGACCTGCCCGTGCCCTTATTTCCCCTAGTGGTATATACACACACAGAAGATCAAATATGCATGCTAACATACCATTCATAATGGGCAGAAACTTTGACATACGCTATAATCTACCATTGGTGAACCTCAGAGCTCTAGCGAGGAAAAAAGATTTTCCCCTAAGTCGGAGTGCAGCTACCTTCATGGTTGGCAAAAAAGCATTCGCAAATTTTCATCATTGCTAAAACCTCGGGAGTTCTAGCCAAGGGAAAAACAAATATACAGTTATACAAATCAGGGGATTTTTCGGGGGTTTTTTTTTGGGTATCAAAATACCTCAATATACTTGGGTATCGTTGTATATTTTTCAAACTTTTTATTTATATGTATATAGAAAGTTATGCATTTATATCAAAACTATGTTATATTCGCAATGAAATACTGTAGACTTATCAGTAGTATGTTCATTGTGATGTATTTTTCAAACCACCTGATTTACTCTGCATCAGCAGATTTTTTGTGTATGTATATGGGACACAAAAATAAATAAAATCTTTACATCATTACGCTGTTTTTGACCTTTATTTTTAATGTGATGAAGCTTTTCCCACTCAATGATCAAGTTGGTAGTAAAAAACACGAGTTCAGCTTTGTTTATGGCTCACCTGTTTGCTTGGCTTCTTTTTGTGTGGAAAGTGTGAAATTTGCTAAGTCCTAGATCTGCTGACATGAATTGTACACATGAGCGATATATATATTATATATATTTATATATATTAATATTATATATATATATATATATATATTATATATATTACTTATTTACAAGACATGTGTATGCTTTCAATTTCGATTCCCAAATACGTTTAATATCATATCAAAGCTAAGAATTCCATTTTGGTTACGAAACAAAAAGATTACCCATCTAAATGTAAAGGAATGAATCATGTACATGTCATTAGAGAGCTTACAGCACCATAATTAAACACATCATGTCCCTGTACAAACATCATACCTGACATACTCCCACAACATGTTTCTGCAACATAGTTGAACATCATGAGGCCTTTGCTGTATCTTAGTCTTTGGTACAGAGGGAGAATATTTAACTGAGTTAATCCACTTCTAGCGAGGTTGTCTTTCTCAAATCGACCAGTTTAAGAGCCTGTTTACACAGGCTTAGTAAGATTTCAGAGTGTTTGCACTGGCAGAATCCCAGAGGGTTGAAGCATAATCTTTGAGGGCTTTATAGCTTGAAAGAATAGTTTCCTGGGATGAAAGTCGAGAGCGTGTTTGATTTTAGTCAAGTGGTATACTCTTTGGAAAAAAAAATTTGCATAGGTGAGATATATGGTAAATCAGTGAGATCTTCATCGATTGTTATTCGTAGAACTTTGTAGTGAGATGCTTGTTCCTTTACTCCCTTTTTAATTTGGATAAGAGAAAGTCTGTGAGTTAGGTTTTGTCTGGTGGTGATAAGCATGCATTTTGTTTTTTTTGGGGGGGGTGTATAGACATGTGGTTCAATTCAGTTCGTTTCAACGAGATCATCGACGCTTATTTTGTATGCGTTTGGAAGAGAATAGATGTCGTTATGATTTTTATGAATGGCTGTGTCGTCAGCAAATAGTTTACTTTTACTACCTAGTATGGAGAGGAAGGTCATTTATGTACAACGACAAAAGTAAAGACAGACAGAAACAATGAGTCAGAGAGACGGGACAGAAACAGAGACAGAGACAGACGTAAGCAGAGACAAACTGACAAAGAAAGAGAGCCAGAGGACGATGCGATATGTATAGACGTTTGGCCATTCCTACGTACAGACAGACAAAAAATCAGAATGTTATACGCGCGCGCGCACACACGCACGCACACGCACACACCCCAACACACACACACACACACACACCACACACACACACACACACAGAAAGGACACAAGGAAACCAGGCACTGAAACAAACATATTATAGCAATCCATCAACAATAATAACAACAGCAATACCAAAAATACCACCAACAAGAAACAAATAATACTAACAGAAAAAAAATTCCACAAATACTGTAGAATGCACAAAATACTGTTAAATGCATGGTATGAAAATTGCAGTATTGTCTATGCCTTGCATTGGGATAAGACTATAAACCGAGGACCCGTGTGTGAACGTAGGTTGAACATCTTGCGCACACGTTAAAAAACCCGTTCCGCTTTTCAAGAAACAGACCATTGTGTGCCAGTAGGAGAGGATGACGACAGAATAAAAAAAAAAACCCCAGCATGCACACAGGTGTCGTGTATAGACACCATCACTGAGAAAAAATCGGGGAGTTGAGTCCCCAGGGTGGTTAGGGGACTGTAGGCCTATACAGCAACGTTCTGGCGGCTCTGCGACGGCACTGGAACCATTCTTCGGGTGCGCACAAGAGAACGCTTGCTCGCGATAAAGCAAGCGCTTGTATTATTGTTCAAAATTTGCTTGTGCCGACAAAAAAGCACACTCGCTTTATCACTCCTGCGATTTCAAGCAACGCTTTGGGAAGCGTAAAAGAATCAAAAGTTAATTCTTTATCGCGAGCAAAGCGTCTTCATACTTATATACAACTTTATATACACGTACATTTCAACTAAGGATGACTCAAATGAGTGTAATAACCAGACGCTCTCTGGCAGTATTGACTGTTGGTGCCAGTTGCACCAGTTCTTTGTTATCTTCGGTTCAATTTTTTTCTAAGATATAGTTGAATGTATCTTGGCTCATTCTCAAGTAGGACTGAAAACGAGAAGGGCTCCTTTTAAGCAAAGGAAACAAGTGATGATATTCACTTTTCATTTGCCTCCTTTTATTTATCTCATTAACGCCCATTCTTTTGCGTTTTCCAGGATAATTTTCGGCAAAAACTGTCCAGCAACAATAGTTGTCTTCACTTGAAAACCGCCATGGTGCCAAATGGAAAAAATTCACCAGCCGAAGCGCGATTTTCAGGCTTTTATATGTCCACCTCAACAACAAGCAAGCGCTTTCATTAGAAGACTTACTTTTTTGCGCTGCTTTTGGGCGCGAGCAAGCGTTCTCTTTGTGGCACGCTTATAGGCAATTGCGTTTCCAAATGGATTTTTTTCCTGCGAAGTGGAGAGGGGAGGGGGGTGGTCTGCTGCATGGGTAAAAAGCTTGCCCTCCACACTTAACTTACCGGCTCTAATAAAAATAATAATAAATAATACATGGAATTTATATACGCTGTATCTTGTAAAAAAAAACTCTAGAGCGTAACTCCATAGTTTGCGAGACTGACGGATGTCTATTATGTATGCCTTGCGTTGATAACATCGACTCTCCCAAACAAAACTCTGCTCATTCCCTATTTTACACTGGTTTGATAAAAAAAAAAGGTTTCATTGGTTTTAGCACGAAATGTTCTCATACAAAGCAAATACACACACAACCACACACACACACACACACAAACACGCACGTACACAGAAAAAGCACACACCAACATACACCACCACACACGCACGCCAGCACGCCCCGCACGCACGCACACACACACACACACACACACCCCGCACACACACACACACACACTTTGAAGCTTTATACACAAGGTAGGGGTTTCATATTTACTATGCACACACACGCGAGGGCAAAACACCACACACCCTACGTACCCCACACACACACATAGTACACGCACACACACATAGTACACGCACACACAACCTACGTACACCCACACACCCAACACACAAAAAACACAAAACCCCCACACACACACACACACACACACACACACACACACTGTGGTCGGAGGGAACGGATGACATTTACACAGCTGACACCCAAAAAGGGATGGAAGCAAAAAGAAGGCTTAATTCATTATCCTCCAAATAAAAGAATTTTAAAAAAAACCCACACAGTGCATGAAACAGCAGTCATTATTCCACATGTTTCGAACATCAATATGGTAAAAAAGAAAAGAGCATAGTTACCATCACACACATGTCTACAAGCATTACACATTTTGATGGAAACAAACGTGATTTGAAATCAATTGCGTAATAGTGATAGCATACACACACACACCACACACACACAACAACACACACACACACACTACACACACACACGGGGTGACGCACAACATTTTTAAAGTCTTGCACAAAGTAGTTTTTCTATATGCTGCATCCCCCCGTTCACCCCACACTTATTCGTGAACACACACACCAACACACACACACACACACACAACACACACACAACCACACACACACACACACACACCACACACACTCACTCACTCACCACTCACTCACCACTCATCACTCAGTATCGAAAAAAAGACAAATCTTTCATCAATCCTACTCATCCAATATGGACATCAACCCACTTTTCTGTAAAATGTTTCTCCAATTTCTGCGAACATGTCCTTTCCGTTTTTCAAAGCGTGAGGGGAGATAAACGATGTTTCCGGTTCCGGCCTGGTCACGTGCACAGCCAGAGTCTCTGTCCGCCAATCAAAAGCCTGTGTTGCCGTTACGTCATTTATACTCCGGCGGAAGCCTGGCTCCCAGGAAGGGTGGCAGATTCCAAAATCGCACATCACCTGTGGTTAAAAAAAAACAAACAAACCCGTAGGTAAAGGTTAAGGTGTCCCATAACCTATGTGGTCATAGGAGAGCAAGGCATCAGAGACCTTTAGCTTTTCTAGGGGCGGGCATGTTGAGGGCGGTGCCCATTTCCTCTCCCTCGCTGCTTTAACCTTCCCTGATCTTAAAGAGGGCAGGTGCCCATTTACAGCTGGGGAACTGTACTGAAGCCAAGGTGCGCAAAGGGTCACCCATCCAACTAGTAACCACGCTTGATGCTGCTTAACTTTGACTTGGGGAAAGCCAGTGCTCTGATCACTTTGCTATCGAGCCCCCCCTCCCCCCAAAAAAGCCTTATAATATCTAGAGTAATATGCAATATTGTTTTTCTTAGTTAAAGACATTCAAATAGGAAATGGTAACAAGAATAAAATAAAAACGATAACGGAAAACAAAGACAAAGGAAAAACTTTATAGTTTGGGGGGATATTAAAGTGTGTACTTGTTTGTGTGTGTGTGTGGTGTGTGGTGTGTTTGTGTGTGTGTTGTGTTGTGTGTGGTGTGTGTGTTGCGCGCACACACATTTGGATTTGTTGGGACTCTTGATTGCTGCTATTGGTTATATGACTGTAAAAATGGGTTTTAGAGTAAGCACTTTGATTTGCTTCCGCAAGATAAGCGCTATGTTAATTCCTTTTATTTTTATTATTAATTATTATTATTATTATTATTATTATTATTATTTATTATTATTATTATTATTATTATCCTTGTTCTTCTTCTTCTTCTTTTCCTTTTTTCTTCTTCTTCTTCTTCTTCTTCTCCTCCTCCACCTCCTCCTCCTCCTCCTCCTCCTCACTATTATAATCATTACCATCATTATTATACCCTACCCTACCCTACCCTAACCTACCGTTACCCACCCTACCCTACCCTACCACACCATACCCAACCTACCCTACCCTACCACAACCCTACCACTACCCACCACCTACCCAACCTCACCCTACCCTACCTCACCCTACCCTACCTACCCTACCACACCCAACCTAAACCCTACCCTGCCCTACCACACCCTCCCCTACCACACCCTACCACCCTACCCTACCAACACCCTACACTACCCTACCCTAACCTACCCTACCACACCCCCACCCTACCCTAACCCTACATACCCTACCCTAACCTATCCTAAACCCCACCCTACACTACCCTACCACACCCTACCCTACCCTACCCCACCCTGCCCTACCCTACCCTACCCTACCCTACCCTACCTACACTACCCTACCAAAACCATACCCCACCTACCCTACCCTACCACACCACACCCTACCCTACCCTACCCTACCACACCATACCACACCATACCCTACCCCATCCTACCCTACCCTACCCTGCCAAACCTACCCTAAACCCTTACCTTACCCCACCCTAGCCAGGCCTCAAATCCTGGCCCAGTTACCTGTAAATGCCCGTAGTAGAACAGTTGGTCAGGATGTCTCTCATAGGTTCTGTAGGACATAGCACGGCATTCCAGACAAAATTCTCCTCCACATAGTAGCGGTGTGAGGCCAGGTTATAGCGTAGCCAGGGCGCGTGGCGTTTGGCCAATAAAACGCCAGGATTTTATGCCGTCGGGAATTCCCCGTAAGCCACCCAATCCGAAGTCGCCACGCAAGGGTACTGCAGCAACCAATCAGGAACTCGCGCTGTCCACATCGCCTCGAAATCGTGGTAGGCTCCGCCATATTTGTGCAAGATGGTGTACCTGTTTAATGATGATGTGGGAACAGATATAGATATCCGTATAATTATGTGTTATGTCTAGGAATGGTCATTTTGCAAAAAAGGGTATGTTTTCTGTTTGTGTGTCACACACACACACACACACACACGCGCGCGCGCGCGCGCGCGCACCGCACACACATAAACACACACACACGCACACACACACGCACACACACAGAACACAGAGGGGACGGATAGCCTAGTGGTCAGAACATTGCGCTGGCAATTTGACGACCCGGGTTCGAGTCCGGTCGAGGAAAAATTTTTTTTTCCTGGAGTTAACATCATGCCGACTCCACTCTCTCCAAAAAGTCCTTCGGATGAGACTTTAAACCGAGGCCCGTGTGCAAAACGCACGCAGAACATCTTGCGCACTACGTTCAATCCTGTTCCACTTTTCGTAAGAGTAGGCCATCGTGTGCCGGTGGGAACAGATGACAATACTTACAAAAACTGCATACACACGGGGACCAGATGAAAAAAAGCACATGATTGCTTATTCTGTTATCCTTGATATAAAAGAATTTTAAAAAATTATAAAAATAAAAATAAAACACCCACACACAGAACACACACACATACAGAACACACACACACACACACACACACACACACACACACACACACACCACACACACACACAGAACCCCCACCTCCACACACCACCATCCCCCCACCACACACACTAACAGAACCCCCCTCCCCCTACCCCCTCCCCACCACCCCACTCATCCCACCCACCCCCCCCACACCACACACACCACACACACAACACACCTACCTGGGTAATATCACTCTTATGGGAAGGTCGTTCACCATTTGCTGGTACACCATCTCGGGGTCATCCATACGGACGAACGTCACGTTCTCCTTCTCAAGCCTCTCCACCAAGGGTCCCACAAACCCCCGCGTTCCCGTGGATGTACACGCGGTGGAAACCCCCTACGTACAGAGCGCTCAGAACGGTGAGGAACTGGTAAAACTCCATGAAGGACGGAACGCACGGTCGGGACTGAACCATACCAGGTGGCTGATTCTCGGGATGGGGTCCCTTCGTGCGTCTGCGGGAAGAGAGGGGCTCGTGTCCCGTAATACATCCACCGAGACAACTGCCCGAACGAGGAGTTGGTGTACATGATGTTCACCGGGGTAAATATCCGGTTTGTCTCTCACCACCACGCAGTGAGCGTTCAGTTCTGAATCCGGCGCGCGTTTGTTGAAATCTTCCGGCGTGACGCATTCAGATTTAGATTTGAGAATAGTCTTCAAATACTCATATTTTTTAGCTTCGTCGAAACCCTTCTTGGCGATGATCAGGCCTCGAGTGACGTCTAAGTGATCTAGAAGAAGAAAGCTACTGTTGGCGGTGGGGGTTTGGGAGGTAGGGGCGAAGGCGAACCAGAAAGGGCGGTGAGGGGTGTCGCGTGGTAGGCGGGAAATGATGACGTTGGGCCCAGGAAGATGCCCGCCATCTGGCTGGAGGAAGGGAGGGCGAGAATCCAGCATTTCTGGGGATCCGCAAGCGGGGGGGTCCTGGAGGACGCGTAGGACCAGGCTGGGTAAGGACTGCTTCAGTTCCTGGGGTAGGGGGGAAGGAAAGAAGATGGTCATGTCATCATCATCATCATCATCGTCGTCGTCGTCATCGTCATCATCATCATCATCGTCGTCATTATCATCATCGTCGTCGTCATCGTCGTCGTCGTCATCATCATCATCGTCGTCGTCGTCGTCGTCATCATCATCATAACATCATCATCTCATCATCATCATCATCATCATCATCATCATCGTCATCGTCATCATCACCATCACCATCATCATCATCACCATCATCACATCATCATCATCATCGTCGTCGTCATCATCATCACATCATCATCATCATCATCATCATCATCATCATCATCATCATCATCATCATCATCCTTTTACACCCAGTGGTGTGTAGGGCAGCAACAAAGTCTTTCCACCCCTGCCTATCCTGGGCCAGTCTGGCTAATGAATGAACTCCAAGAGTGCTGCATGGCTTCCATCTCAGAAAAAGAAGATGGTGAGGAGTGGTAAAGCCGTGGTAGTGAGAGAGAGAGAGAGAGAGAGAGAGAGAAGAGAGAGAGAGAGAGAGAGAGAGAGAGAGAGGGATGATGGTATTGCAATGATAGTGAGGAGGGATAAGTTATGGAGAGAGAGAGAGAGAGAGGAGAGAGAGAGAGAGAGAGAGAGAGAGAGAGAGAGAGAGAGAGAGAGAGAGAGAGAGAGAGAGAGATGATGGTATTTATTTATATAATTTTTCATTTTATTTTTTATTTCGAGAATAACAGAATGAGCTCTTGTGTCCTTTTTATTTTTACATCAATTCCCCTGTGTATGTAAGTCTTGTAAATTTTGTCATCCGTTCCCACCGGCACACCATGGGGTAGCACCAGGCTGGGTAAGGACGTTTTCAGCTCCTTAGGGGGAAGGAAAGAAAGAGGAAGATAGGGAGAAGTGGTAAAAGCCATGGTATGAGGGTGATGATGGTATTTAATTATATATCTGGATGTTCAAGTGATGGGTGTTACCCATGATTCACACCCTGAGGGTCACCCCCCCACCCCCCCCCTCCACCATAATCACCCCCCCTCCCCACCAATCCCCCTCCCCCCCCCCTCAAGCACTGACCAGGAACCAGGTGTAATACATGTCGATGTCCAGACGGGGCAGGACGTTGAAATGGAAGATGACCTTGGAGGGCTGCAGCAACCTGACTGCGCTCAGGATGCCCAGGTAGTGATGGAAGCCCAGGGAGAACTCCCCCTTACACCACAGGTAGTGCAGGGTTGGGGGTAGCTGCAATAGGTAGGTTGTGTTTATATATAGGTAGTATATATATATGTATATAGGTTATATATATATATGTATATATATATATATGTATATGTATTATATATATAGGTCATATATATGTGTATTATATGTGTGTATATATTTATATAATTTTTATATATATATATATATATATATATACAGGTTTAATACATTTATATGTTTTTATATGCCCAGGTAGTGATGGAAGCCCAGAGAGAACTCCCCCTTACACCACAGGTAGTGTAGTGTTGGGGGTAGCTGCAACACAGGTAGGTGTTTGGTATGTATGTATGTATTATGTATGTATGTATGTATGTATGTATGTATGTATGTTGTAATGTATGTATGTATGTATGTATGTATGTACTGTACGTACGTACGTACGTACGTACTACGTGTGTGTGTGTGTGTATGTATGTATGTATGTTTGTCTCTATGTGGTGTGTTGTATGTATGTGTGTGGTATATATATGTATATGTGTATATAATATATATATATATATTATATATATAATATATATATATATATATATATATATATATATATACATATAGTTTATTTGCAGGGGGTGGGGGGGGGGAGGGAAGACGGAGAAAATGTTTGGTGATTTAATTTTTTTTTCATTTCGGGGATAATGAAAAAATCATCCATGCGCTTCGTTTTACACATCCAGTCCCCGTGTGTATGCAGTTTTTTTTTACATTTTATCATCCATTCCTACCGGCACATAATGGCTTACTCTTCCGGAAAGCGGAACGGGCTGTAACATGTGTGCAAGGTGTTCTGCGTGATTGGGTGTGGTGTGTGTGAGGATGGGGGAAGGGGTTAGGGACTGACCCCCCAAAAAAAAACAACCCATCTAGGTCATCATTTGGTGGTTCATTAGATCCCCCTTACACCATAGGTAGCGCAACTTTAGGGGTATCTGCAACTGGTAGGTCCTTATGGGGAGATGTTAAAAAGCTGGGTGGGGCGTGGATGGGGGGGGGGAGACAGGGAGAGAATGGTTTTGGGGATTAGGGGTAGAGGTGGGTGGGGTAAAGATTGACTACCCTAGTAGCAAAAAGAACCAATATCCAAAAAACCAAAAAGCATCTATCTATCTATCTATCTATCTATCTATCTATCTATCTATCTATCTATCTATCTATCTATCTATCTATCTATCTATCTGTCTGTCTGTCTGTCTGTCTGTCTGTCTGTCTGTCTGTCTGTCCGTCCGTCCGTCCGTCCGTCCGTCCGTCCGTCCGTCCGTCCGTCCGTCCGTCCGTCCGTCCGTCCGTCCGTCCGTCCGTCCATCCATCCATCCATCCATCCATCCATCCATCCCTTAGTCTGGCGACCGTGGGTTGCACCCCTGAAGACTTGACAAGTTCCCTCCATTCCTCTCTCTGTTTTGCCTATCTCAAAATTTCGTTGAGTTCTAGGCCTGTCCATTCGCTGATGTTGTCCTCCCATCTCTTCTTTGGTCTGCCTCTTTTTTTCTTCCTCCTTGGACAGTGCCTTGCAGTATTATTGTTTTTGCAAGTCCTTTCGATCTTGTGACATGCCCGTACCATTTAAGTTTAAGCTGATAGAAGATTTTGGTTGGGACCAATGCTTTGCTGAATTCTGCACCTGCCCAGGTAAAAGACAAAAAAATAATCCAACAAACTCGGGACCAATGGTGTGTTGGATTCTGCACCTGTCCAGGTAAAAAAAATCCAACAAACTCACCTGTCCAGGAAGGGAGAAATCTCTCGGATCTGCGGCCAGGGCTGGAAGCCGTGGTAGTGGCGGTACAGCGCTATGTTCTCCTGCCCCAGGTGTCGCACGTGCAGCTTGGCCGCTCTGATGCCGGGGTCCAACATCAGAGGCGCCTTGTCCTCACAAACGTCTCACAGTCCTCGGCCTGAGGGTAAGAAACACACAAAAAATGCATTGGCATCATGATTCATTTATTTATTTATTTGTATTTTGTATTTTGTATCACTTTATGTTACAGGAGATTTCTCTGCGTGAAATTCGGGCTGCTCTCTCTCCCCGGGGAGAGCGCGTCGCCACAAGTGCAGCCCTCCTACCCATTTTTTTTTTTTTCCTGTCTGCACTTGTATTTGTTTCCCTATCTATTTAGATATTTATTTATGTATCTTTTATATCGAGGATACTGGAATAAGCACGCATGTGCTTTTTTTTTTTTTTACATCCAGTCCCCGTGTGTATGCAGTTTTGTTAAATCATGTCATCTCTTCCCACCGATACACGATGGCTTACTCTTACGAAAAGCGGAACAGGATTTAACGTGGTGCGCAAGATGTTCTGCGTGCGTTCGCACACGGGGCCTCGGTTTATAATCTCATCCGAAGGACTTTTGGGGAGAGTGGAGTCAGCACTGATGGTTTGGAGAGAAGAGTACACGCGGTAGAGATGAGATGCTTCCGGAGATTCCTTGGCATCTCCTACAGAGATCAGATGACAACGAAGATGTGCATAACAGAATCCAGCAAACCATTGGTCCTACGAAATCTTCTATGAAGAGATAGATAGATAGATAGATAGATTAGATAGATAGATAGATAGATAGATAGATAGATAGATAGATAGATAGATAATAGTAGATCATCATGATTAATAAAGAAGGAAGGTGGGGTCCCAGGACAGTTAATTAAGACGTTCAACCTACCTGCCTATCTGACAAGTTAAACAGTGAGGTTCTGGGTTCTAATTCCCTTTCGGCTTTCCTACTTTGATGAGAAAATAGATGTGGAATTGTTAAAGTCCTTTGCATGAGACTTTGAACCAATTCTGACAGGTTGGTCACCTTAGTAAGCCGATCAGCCAGCCAGCCAGCCAGCCAGCCAGCCAGCCAGCCAGTCAGTCAGTCAGTCAGTCAGTCAGTCAGTCAGTCAGTCAGTCAGTCAGTCAGTCAGTCACGCTTTTGGTCTGCTAGTGAGTTTAATAGACAGTGGAATAGTCAATGAATGGACAGTGGAATAGTCAGTGAATTAGATAATGGAATAGTCAATGAACTGGATAGTGGAATAGTCAGTGAACTGGATAGTGGAATAGTCAGTGAACTGGATTATAGTGGAATAGTCAATGAACTAGATAGTGGAATAGTCAATGAACTAGATAGTGGAATAGTCAATGAACTGGATAGTGGAATAGTCAGTGAACTGGATTATAGTAGAATAGTCAATGAACTAGATAGTGGAATAGTCAATGAACTAGATAGTGGAATAGTCAATGAACTAGATAGGGGGAATAGTCAATGAACTGGATAGTGGAATAGTCAGTGAATTAGATAATGGAATAGTCAATGAACTGGATAGTGGAATAGTCAGTGAACTGGATAGTGGAATAGTCAGTGAACTGGATTATAGTGGAATAGTCAATGAACTAGATAGTGGAATAGTCAATGAACTGGACAGTGGAATAGTCAATGAACTGGACAGTGGAATAGTCAATGAACTGGATACTGGAATAGTGAACTGGATAATGGAATAGTAAGTGAAACTGGATAGTGGAATAGTCAATGAACTGGACAGTGGAATAGTCAGTGAACTGAATTATAGTGGAATAGTCAATGAACTAAATAGTGGAATAGTCAGTGAACTGAATTATAATGGAATAGTTAATGAACTGGATAGTGGAATAGTCAGTGAACTGGATACTGGAATAGTGAACTGGATAATGGAATAGTCAGTGAACTGGATAGTGGAATAGTCAGTGAACTGATTTATAGTGGAATAGTCAGTGAACTGGATAGTGGAATAGTCAGTGAACTGCACAGTGGAATAGTGAATGAACTGGATAGTGGAATAGTCAATGAACTGAATTATAGTGGAATAGTCAGTGAACTGAATTATAGTGGAATAGTCAGTGAAATGGATAGTGGAATAGTCAGTGAACTGGATTATAGTGGAATAGTCAATGAACTAGATAGTGGAATAGTCAATGAACTGGACAGTGGAATAGTCAATGAACTGGATACTGGAATAGTGAACTGGATAATGGAATAGTATGTGAACTGGATAGTTGAATAGTCAATGAACTGGACAGTGGAATAGTCAGTGAACTGAATTATAGTGGAATAGTCAATGAACTAAATAGTGGAATAGTCAGTGAATCTGAATTATAGTGGAATAGTTAATGAACTGGATAGTGGAATAGTCAGTGAACTGGATACTGGAATAGTGAACTGGATAATGGAATAGTCAGTGAACTGGATAGTGGAATAGTCAGTGAACTGATTTATAGTGGAATAGTCAGTGAACTGGAATAGTGGAATAGTCAGTGAACTGCACAGTGGAATAGTGAATGAACTGGATAGTGGAATAGTCAGTGAACTGAATTATAGTGGAATAGTCAGTGAACTGAATTATAGTGGAATAGTCAGTGAAATGGATAGTGGAATAGTCAGTAAACTGGATAGTGGAAGTCAATAAACTGGATAGTGGCATAGTCAATGAACTAGATAGTGGAATAGTCAGTGAACTGAATTATAGTGGAATAGTCAGTGAACTGGATAGTGGAATAGTCAATGAACTAGATAGTGGAATAGTCAGTGAACTGGATAGTGGAATAGTCAATGAACTGGATAGTGGAATAGTCAGTGAACTGGACAGTGGAATAGTCAGTGAACTGGACAGTGGAATAGTCAGTGAACTGGATAGTGGAATAGTCAGTGAAATGGATAGTGGAATAGTCAATGAACTGGATAATGGAATAGTCAGTGAACTAGATAGTGGAATAGTTAGTGAACTGGATAATGGAATAGTCAGTGAACTGAATTATAGTGGAATAGTAAATGAACTGAACAATGGAATAGTCAGTGAACTGGATAGTGGAATAGTCAATGAACTGGATAGTGGAATAGTCAATGAACTAAATAGTGGAATAGTCAGTGAACTGAATTATAGTGGAATAGTCAATGTACTGGATAGTGGAATAGTCAATGAACTGGATTATAGTAGAATAGTCAATGAACTGAACAATGGAATAGTCAGTGAACTGGACAGTGGAATAGTCAATGAACTGGATAGTGGAATAGTCAGTGAACTGGACAGTGGAATAGTCAATGAACTGGATAGTGGAATAGTCAGTGAACTGGATAGTGGAATAGTCAGTGAACTGGACAGTGGAATAGTCAATGAACTGGATAGTGGAATAGTCAGTGAACTGGATAGTGGAATAGTCAGTGAACTGGACAGTGGAATAGTCAGTGAACTGGATAGTGGAATAGTCAATGAACTGGATAGTGGAATAGTCAGTGAACTGGATAATGGAATAGTCAGTAAACTGAACAGGGGACAAGTCAGTTATCTTTTAATTGCATTAAAAAAAATGCTTATTTCGAGGATAATAGAATAAGGAAGTCAAGGGCCTTTTTTTTTTTTTTTTTTTTTTTACATCCAGTCCCTACGTGTTTGCCGTTTTGTAAATTTTGTTACGAGTTCCCACCGGTATAAATGGCCTACTCTTCTGAAAGGTGGTATTGATGTTTTGATATGTGAGCAAGATATTCTGCGTGACGTGCGTTTGTACACTGGACGTCGGTTTATAGTTTCATCCGAAGGACATTGGGGGAAATGGAGTCAGTACTGATGCGAACTTCTGCTCGAAAAGTCATCTCAGTGAAGGCTCCATTCCAACCTGGACTTAAACCAACCATCCACTTATTCATCCAACCAGTTAGTTATCTAGCCAAGCAAGCAAGCAAGCAAGCAAGCAAGCAACCAGCCAACCACCCATCCATCTAACCACCCATCCATCTAACCAACCATCCATTTAACCAAGCAAGCATCTAACCAACCATCCATCTAACCAACCATCCATCTAACCAACCGTCCATCTAACCAACCATCCATCTAACCAACTATCCATCTAACCAACCATCCATCTAACCAACCATCCATCTAACCAACCATCCATTTAACCAAGCAAGCAAGCAACCAGCCAACCAACCAGCCCAACCCAACCCAACCCAACCCATTTCAACCCCCCCTCCCATCCACCTTCCCCCCTCCCCCCCACCCCACCTTCGACAACCCCCCTCCACCACCATACCCACTACCTCCCTGCCCCCACCATATCCCCCTACCCCAACCATACCCCCTCCCCCCACCATACCCCCATAATATCCCCCTATCCCCCTACCTCCCTCCCCCACCATACCCCCCTGCCCACCCCCACCCCCTCCCCCCCACCCCCTCCCCCCCCTTCTCTCCAGCCTCACCAGAAAGTTGACCGCCTCTCCGAGAGAAGGCCCTATAGGGACACCATTGGGGTGTAATAGGGGTGGTAGTGATTCGCCCTGTCCGCCCCCTCTGCTGCCCCGGGGGTGAGGGGTCGGGAGGTCAGAGTGCAAGTTGACCAGCAGCAGCAGCAGCAGACCCAGCACGAGAATCCCTGTCAGCATCCGCTCCAGCCTCAGTTTTCGGAGCCTGGGACATAACCACACCACATACAAAAGAGACCCCCCCCGGGCGAAAAATGAAGATGGGAGAAAAATGATGGGAGAGGAAATGTGAAGAGAGGGGAAATGAAGCGCGGAGAAATGAAGGGAGAAAATGTAAAGAGAGAAAAAATGAAGAAAGGAAAAAGAAAGAGAGGAAAACAAAAGGATAAAGAAAGAAAAAAGAAAAAAAGGAAAGAGAGGAAAAAGAAAGAAAGGAAAAAGAAAGGAAGGAAAACGAAAGGAAAAGAGAAAGAAAACAGAAAGAAAGGAAAAAGAAAGAAAGGAAAAAGAAAGGAAGGAAAACGAAAGGAAAAGAGAAAGAAAAAAGAAAGAGAGGAAAAAGAAAGAGAGGAAAACAAAAGGAAAAAGAAAGGAAAAAAGGAAAGAGAGGAAAAAAAAGAAAGGAAAAATAAAGGAAGGAAAAGAGAAAGAAAACAGAAAGAAAGGAAAAAGAAAGAAAGGAAAAGAGAAAGAAAACAGAAAGAAAGGAAAAAGAAAGGAAGGAAAAAGAAAGAAAGGAAAAAGAAAGAAAGGAAAACGAAAGGAAAAGAGAAAGAAAACAGAAAGAAAGGAAAAAGAAAGGAAGGAAAAAGAAAGGAAGGAAAAAGAAAGGAAGGAAAAAGAAAGAAAGGATAAATGAAGAAAGGAAGGAAAAAGAAAGGAAGGAAAACGAAAGGAAAAGAGAAAGAAAGGAAAAAGAAAGAAAGGAAAAAGAAAGGAAAACAGAAAGAAAACAGAAAGAAAACAGAAAGAAAGGAAAAAGAAAGAAAGGAAAAAGAAAGAAAGGATAAATGAAGAAAGGAAGGAAAAAGAAAGGAAGGAAAAAGAAAGAAAGGAAAAAGAAAGGAAAAGAGAAAGAAAACAGAAAGAAAGGAAAAAGAAAGGAAGGAAAAAGAAAGAAAGGAAAAAGAAAGAAAGGAAAACGAAAGGAAAAGAGAAAGAAAACAGAAAGAAAGGAAAAAGAAAGGAAGGAAAAAGAAAGGATAAATGAAGAAAGGAACAATAAATGAAGGAAAAATAAAGGAATGAGAAAAACCCAAACCCCAAACCCCGAACATCGACCACGTACAAAAAAAGCATGATCAGTAGCCACCATGTGAATGATCAACTTGTGCGATCATTCAGTTCAGTTCAATTCACTTCCAAAATTTCAGCACAGCCTAGTGGTCAGAACATTGCGCTCGCAATTTGACGACCCGGGTTCGATTCCCGTTCGAAGGGATTTTTCCCCTGGAATTAACATCAGTGCTGACTCCTTCTCCCCAAAAGTCTTTCGGATAAGACAATAAACCGAGGCCCCGAGTGCGAACGCACGCGCACAGAACATCTTGCGCACACGTTAAACCCTGTTCAGCTTTTTGTAAGAGTAGGCCATTGTGTGCCGGCGCGGTGGGAACAGATGACTAGATTTACAAAACTGCATACACACGGGGACTGGAAGAAAAAAAATCACATGAGTGCTTATTCCATTATCCTCGATATAAAAGAATATATATAGTAGTAGTAGGCACCCATCAGTCTCGGAAGACTATGGTGTTGCGCTCTAGTCTTTAGAGCGCAAAGCCTGGGCAAGTATGCATGGAGGGCAAGCTGTTAAATATATATATATATATATATATATATATATATATATATATATATATATATATATATATATATAATATATATATATATATATATATATATATATATATTAAATACGGTGATCGTGTTCTTTTCATTATGTTTGTGTTCGTTCGTTCCTTTGTTGCCCTGAATGTCTACGCGAATGTTGTAACTTGTGTGCAAAAATACTAATAATTCATTAGCTCCTGGCTTAGTCGTTAAAGAGCCCGGCTGATTATGTTCTTTATTCTACGTTAGTTGACTGCTTCAATAATTAATAAACACCACACTCTTTTTCCAAAACCTAAACACACATGGCCATAAAGTTGGAACAAAGTGATGAGGTTTTGGGTAGGGGTGGGGTGGGGGTGGGGGGTGCAGGGTAGGTGAGGGGGTGGGGATGGAGGGGGTGGGGGTGCAGGGTAGGGGTGGAGGGGGATGGGGATGTAGGGGTGGGGATGTAGGGGGGTGGGTGGGGGTGGGGATGGAGGGGGTGGGGGTGGGGATGTAGGAAGTGGGTGGGGATGCAGGGTAGGGTGGGGTTGAGGTGTAGGGGGGGGTGAGGGTGCAGGGTAGGTGTAGGGGTGGGGATGTAGGGTGGGTGTGGGTGTGCAGGGTTGGGGTGGGGATGTAGGGTGGGGGTGCAGGGTAGGGGTGGGGATGTAGGGGGTGGGGGGTGCAGGGTGGGGGTGGGGATGTAGGGGTACAGGGTAGGTGTAGGGGTGGGGATGTAGAGGGTGGGTGGGGATGCAGGGTAGGGTGGGGTTGGGGGAGGAGGGGGGCGAGGTGCAAGGTAGTGTTAGGGGTTGAGGTGTATGGGGGGGGGGTGAGGGTGCAGGGTAGGGGTGGGGTTGGGGGAGGAGGGGGGCGAGGTGCAAGGTAGGTGTAGGGGTTGAGGTGTATGGGGGGGGGATGAGGGTGCAGGGTAGGGGTGGGGGTGGTGATGTAGGGGGGTGGGGATATTGGGGGTGGGGTGGGGGATGGAGGGAGCAAAGGGACGAGGAGGAGGAGGAGGTGGTGGTGGTGGGGATGGAAGATGGAGGTAGGGGTGTGGGTACAGGGGGATAGGGGCTGTGTGTGTGGGGGGGGAGGGTTGGGGGTGGGGAGGGATTGTGTGTGTGTGTGTGTGTTTGTGTGTGTGTGTGCGGGGAGGAATTTTTTAAATACCTATTTATTTAATTTTTTATTTCGATGATAATGGAATAAGCACTAATCTGTTGTTGTTTTTTGCATCTAGTCCCCGTGTGTATGCAATTTATAGCTTTTTAATGTCATCCGTCCCCAACGGCACACACTGGCCTACTCATCCGAAAATCGAAATGCCTGTGTGCAAGATGTTCTGCGTGCATTCGCACACGGGACCTCGGTTTAGAGTCTCATCGAAAGGTCTATTTTGTGAGGAGTGGAGTGGGCACTGATGTTAACTCCAGAGGAAAAATCTTCGTGAACGAATTTCGAACCCGGGTCAGCAGATCGTATACCGAGAGAGGGAGGGAGGGAGAGGGGGAGAGGAAGAGAGAGGAAGAGAGAGAGAGAGAGAGAGAGAGAGAGAGAGAGAGAGAGAGAGGAGAGAGAGACAGAGACGAGAGAAGAGAGAAGACAGACAGAAGACAGA
>CM060338.1:17541273-17543773 GCA_030674155.1 Stramonita haemastoma
CCCAATCCACACACACACATACACACACACACACACATACGCGTACACGCACGCACACACACCCCCCCGACAGTCCTCCCCCCCGTCCCCCCACACACACACAAGAAACAGACCCAGCCCACGAAAAAGCTATCTAGACACAAAAAAGAAAAAGAAAACATATCATCAAGCAAATATACGCAACAGAAGATTAAAATAATCAGTTGAAATCTTCACAATAACCTTCCAAAAGTCAACCGAAACCATCGTAGTTGTGGCTGAATGACAGTCACACCTTTCTGGTCTCTGGTCACACACTTTCTGGTCTGTGTTCACAACCTTTCTGGTCTTCTGTTGACACCTTTCTGGTCTCTGTTTACACTTTTCTGGTCTCTGTTCACACCTTTCTGGTCTGTTTTCACACCTTTGTGGTCTCTGTTCACACCTTTCTGGTCTCTGTTCACACCTTTGCGGGCTTTGTTCACACTTTTGTGGTCTCGGTTCACACCTTTGTGGTCTCGGTTCATACCTTCTTTCTTTTCTCTGTTCCACGTCTGTCTGTCTGTGTTCATACCTTTCTTTCTTTTCTCTGTTCACACCTGTCTTCCTGTTCTCTGTTCATACCTTTCTGGTCTCTGTTCACACCTGTCTGTTCACACCTTTCTGGTCTCTGTTTACACCTTTCCTGTCTTCCTGTTGATACCTTTTCTCTGGTCTCTATTCACAGCTTTCTTGTTTTCTGTTGACACCTTTTCCTCTGGTCTCTGTTCACACCTTTTCTCTGGTCTCTGCTCACACCTTTTCTCTGGTCTCTGTTGACACCTTTTCTCTGGTCTCTGTTGACACCTTTTCTCTGGTCTCTGTTGACACCTTTTCTCTGGTCTCTGTTGACACCTTTTCTCTGGTCTCTGTTGACACTTTTTCTCTGGTCTCTGTTCCACACCTTTTCTCTGGTCTCTGTTCACAACCTTTTAGCTGGTCTCTGTTCACACCTGTTCTCTGTTCACACCTTTTCTCTGGTCTCTGTTCACACCTTTCTGGTCTCTGTTCACACCTTTCTGGTCTCTGTTTACACCTTTCCTGTCACTGGTAACACATTTCTTTTCTCTGTTTCCACCTGTCTGTTCTCTGTTCACATATTTCTTTCTTTTTCACTATTCACACCTTACCTTTTTACTCTTCACTTTTTCTGTAACTGTTTACAATTTTCTTTTTCAGTGTTCACACCTTTCTTTCTTTTCACTGTTTACCTTTCTTTCCTGTAACTGTTTACACCTTTGTTTTTCACTATTCACACCTTTCTTTTCACTGTGCACCTTTCTTTTCACTGTATACCTTTCTTTTCACTGTTTACACCTTTCGTTTTCAATGTTCACACCTTTCTGTCCTTTCACTGTTCACCTTTCCTGTGACTGTTTACACCTTTCGTTTTCAATGTTCACACCTGTCTTTTCAACGTTCACACCTTTCTTTCAATCTTCACACCTTTCTTAGCTTTCACTGTTCACCTTTCCTGTAACTGTTTACACCTTTCGTTTTCACTGTTCACACATTTCCTGTAACTGTTTACACCTTTTTTTTTCTCACTGTTTACACCTTTCGTTTTCACTGTTTACACCTTTCTTTTCCAATATTCACACCTTTCTTTCCTGTCACTGTGCACCTTTCCTGTAACTGTTCATACCTCTTTCACTTCACGCACAGTCCCCTAATCCTGCACATTCCCCCTCCCCTTTCAACTGTCCAAGACTCGGTTTGGAGAGTTGTCTCCCTTCCGTGTTTCCTGATCTGAAACAGACATCACGTTTATTAAGGGGATTGTGTGGTCCATTATTTATATTTTGTCTATTTTCGTCATAGTTTCTTTTATATCACTTTTGATGAAACAATTTAGTAAATTAGTGCATAAATGCGGGGACTGGGTGCACATGAGTGCTTATTCCGTTACCCTCGAAATAAAAGAATAAATAAAAGAATAAATAAAATAATAAATAAAAGAAAAGATAAAAGAAGAAATAAACGAAGAAATAAAAGGAATAGATAAAAGAAGAAATAAAAGAGTAAAATAAATAAGACAGATAAATCGTACCCCCGAGGGCATGGATTGAAACCTAGTACTCCGCTGCTGCAGCGTTGTATGAAGGCTTCCCCCCCACCCCCCCACCCCCCCCCCTAAGAGTTAACGTCTATATACTGACTCCACTCCTCTCCAAGTTTTCCCTTGCAACAATAAACCGCACACCCTGGGTACAAACGCACGAAGAACATCATACAAAAAAAATCAGCACGTTGAACACGAAGGATTATATGATAAAAGAAAAAAAGGACAAAATTTTTTTCGTCTAAAAGTTTTAACTCCAAAAAAACCCACAACAACTCAGACACGATTTCAAGCCAGACATTATATAGCCACCACCACCAAAAAACACATGTTGTTTTGCACACGGGCGAAATAGAAAATAAGAAACAGGTAATTTCCAGGAGGAAAAAAAAAAGGAAACAATAATTAGAAAACCAAACA
>CM060338.1:17548773-17556273 GCA_030674155.1 Stramonita haemastoma
TGAAAGGGAAAACAAATACAGTTGCAGATAAAAAAAAAAAGGAATAATGGGTGGCGCTGCACATGTGGCGACGCACACGCACTCTCTCCCCAGGCAGGGAGAGCAGCCCAGAATTTCACGCAGAGAAATCTACTGGGACATAGAGTGGTATGAAATAATGAAACAAACCCGCTGACTTCTTGCTGTTGCCGACAGTGCTAATGTGCATAATGACCCTGTTTTGCTCTGAACAAAACATTTCATTTAACCAACTGGTGCCTAGCCTGAGAGCTGCTGGGAGCTCATGCAGGCGAGACAACTCAGCCTCTCCTGAGCAGTATTACTGTAAGTCAGGGTTGAATGAGTTAAAGTCTGCTATAAAAGGTACAGGTAAAGGTGTCCCCATAAACTATGTGGTCGTAGGGGAGCGAGGTGTCAAAGTTCTCACCTTCTCTAGGGGCCAGCATATTGAGGGTGGCGCCCATCTCCTCTACCTCGCTGCTTAACCTTCCCTGAACCTAAAGAAGGCAGGTACCCATTTACAGCTGGGTGAACTGGGGGGAGCTGTACTGAAGCCAAGGCGTACAAACGGTCACCCATCCACTTGGTAACCATACTCCATGCTGCTTAACCTTAGCTGGGGGGAAAGTGAGTGCTCTGACCACTGAGCTATCCCGTCCCTGCTACGCCATTCCCAAACCCTTCTGTTTACCTAACAGGGGTGACGCTCCACCACGAAATGAGTCACTTAGCACATAACTCTCTTTTCCGCTAGGAGCCACTTTAGGTAGGTGAGAGTCAAGTTGTCGATTTTGAGATTTTGATTGATTATAAAACTCAGGTCATTGTTCTACCTTGTAATGAAATATCAAGTCATAATTTCGTATCCTTTTGCCTTTAATCGTATTTCAAAAATACCTACACCCTCATTCTGACCACCTATTAGGATGCTAAACTTGTCAATTTCTCATTTTGCCATTTCCTTGCAGTCTATCATTTCAGCCTGTAATAACTTTTCATTGAATCGTCCGATTTTCAATCTGTTTTTTTGTATTGAATAGCCTTTTTATTTGCAGATTAATAACTTATCAATAACAAAAAATCGACCTCTGATGCAATGCGACTCCTTATGTGGTGGAGTGTCACTCCTGGGATTCTGTGGGTCAGGGCTGAATGAGTTCAAGTCTGCCAGGGGATTCCAACCTCCCCCCCCACCCCTCTCCGTTACCTAATGGTCTGAGGTCACCACCGTGACTGAGGGGAGATTAACAGACTTGTCGGTTAAAAGCTCTAGCACTAACACAGACAGACAGATAGACAGACAGACAGACAGACAGACAGACAGACAGACAGACAGGCAAGCAGGCATACATACAGACTGTAGACTGACAGACTTGTCGGTTAAAAGCACGAGCACAAACAGACACAGACAGATAGACAGACAGACAGACTGTAGACTGACAGACAGACAGATATAAAGACAAACTGACAGAGACAGAAAGACAGAGATACAGACAGATATATAAACAGATAGACAAACAGACAGATACACACACACATACACACACGCACGCGCGCGCGCACGTGCGCGAACACACACACACGCTCACATACACACTCACTTACGCACGTGAGCACGCGCGCGCGCGCGCGCGCACACACACACACACACACACACACACACAGACCAGTGGCTGTTCACCACAAGCTCCAAACAAAACAGTGGCCTTCCAGACCAGTCTTCCCATAATGCCTCAGCCAGCAACTTCACTTCATCTTGTGTTCGCTCTCCAATCAGTGATGCCAACCACTGGCTCCCAGTCACTGACAGCACACTCGTTAAATCCTGTTCCGCTTTTTGTAAAAGTAGGCCATTGTGTGCCGGTGGGAACAGATGACAAGATTTACAAAACTGCATATCTATTTATTTTTCATTTATTTTTTCTTTGATATCGAGGATAATAGAACAAGCACTCATGTGCTTGTTTTTTTTGTTTTTTTTTACATTCAGTCCCCGTGTGTGTATATGCAGTTTTGTAAATCTTGTCATCTGTTCCCACCGGCACACGATGGCCTACTCTTACGAAACGCGGAACGTGTGTGCACAAGATGATCTACATACACACAGGGACTGAATGTAAAAAAAGCACATGAGTAACTTATTCCATTATCCTCGATAAAAAAAAAGAATAAATGAATGACGTGACAGGCATGACCCCTGACCAGTTTTCCCAGCCAGCCCAGTGACTGCCCATCAGCTTGTGGTGGACTTCCATGCGGTGTTACCACAGCTGTAGTCAGTTTCCACCACTTTCAGCTCCTCTCAGCTGCTAATTAATCCATCCCGGAGGCGGATAGCCTAGTGATCAGAACATTGCGCTGGCAATTTGAAGACCCAGGTTCGAGTCCGGTCGAGGAAATTTTCTTCCTGGAGTTAACATCAGTGCTGACTCCACTCTCCCCAAAAAGTCCTTCGGATGAGACTTTAAACCGAGGCCCCGTGTGCGAACGCACGCAGAACATCTTGCGCACACGTTAAATCCTGTTCCGCTTTTCGTAAGAGTAGGCCATCGTATGCCGGTGGGAACAGATGACAATATTTACAAAACTGCATACACACGGGGACCGGATGAAAAAAAGCACATGATTGCTTATTCTGTTATCCTCGATATAAAAGAATAAATAAATAAATAAATAAATCCCATCCCAGCTCAGTTGGGGGGCCAGCTGGTGCTGACTATAGCAGAAACTGACCCCACTTGGACCAGGTAAAAGGAAAGGGAGCGCTGTTTTTAGTACTCTTGACTGAGTGATGTTGGATTGTAGGTAAGGACAGGCCAAAAAGCCTCTTGGCTGAGGACATTCATTCTCCCTTTCCTATGAAAAAAAAAAGCCTGGTTTTCTGAAACTTCTCATCAATAGGTCAAAAGCTGTAGGGGAAAGCAGCAAGTCCATAATATAAACACAAATTTACAGCCTGAACAAAAAATTGCCAAAGCACCATCAAAGATCCCCCATAGACAAAAAATTGCCAAAGCACCGACAAAGATAACCCATAGACCAAAAAAAGTCAAAACAGCCTCAAAGATAACCCATAAACCCAAAAAAGCCAAAGCACCATCAAAGATAACCCATAGACCAAAAAAAGTCAAAGCAGTGTCAAAGATAACCCATAGACCAAAAAAATTAATAGCCAAAGAACAGTCAAAGGTCCACCGTACATTAAAAAAGAAAACCAAACCACCATCAAAGATCCACAATAGACCAAAGAATAGCCAAAAAAGGCTGACACCATAAACAGCGACTGAACATACTCCCTGTGTTGAGAGAGAGAGAGAGAGAGAGAGAGAGAGAGAGAGAGAGAGAGAGAGAGAGAGAGAGAGAGAGAGAGAGAGAGAGAGAGAGAGAGAGAGATTTGATTTGATTTGATTTATTCTTTTATATCGAGGATAATGGGATAAGCACTCTTGTGCTATTTTACATCCAGTCCCCGTGTGTATGCAGTTTTGTAAATGTCATCTGTTCCCACCGGCACACGATGGCCTACTCTTACGAAAAGCGGAACAGGATTTAACGTGTGCGCAAGATGTTCTGCGTGCGTTCGCACACGGGGCCTCGGTTTAAAGTCTCATCCGAAGGATGAAGAGAGAGAGAGAGAGAGAGAGAGAGAGAGAGAGAGAGAGAGAGAGAGAGAGAGAGAGAGAGAGAGAGAGAGAGAGAGATGAGAGAGAGAGAGAGAGAGAGAGAGAGAAATGAATGAATGAATGAATAATCTTTATTTTTCAAGGGTAACAGAGTAAGTATTACATACTTTTTTTCATCCGGCCCTTGCCCTGATCAGGGAATAAAGCTAAGAAACCCCCTCCCTACCCCTACATACCAGCATCACCACCAGAAGCAGTTCAACCAATATTTTAAAAGAAGAAAACAGAATACATTCAACAAAACGCGTCATCCTAACTGGATACACTGATAATTATTTAAACAAAAAATAATATAGCAAAAAATATTAAAAAGTAGCAAATATTTAGGACCATGAAACAGAAGGCATTAACAAATCTATAATGCATGAGCGTGTGTGTGTGTGTGTGTGTGAGAGAGAGAGAGAGAGAGAAAGAGAGAGAGAGAGAGAGAGAGAGAGAGAGAGAGAGAGAGAGAGAGAGAGAGGAGAGAGAGAGAGAGAGAGAGAGAGAGAGAGAGAGAGAGAGAGAGAGAGCATCTTCAAGTTACATCGTCATCAAAACAAACCAGTCTACAAAATATGTCAGAAGACTCACACTTCTATTTAAAAAAAATATATATAAAAATAAAATAAAAAATAAAAATAAAAATAAATGAAACCTAGATCTATAAGCTCACAATGTGGCCAAACCTAACAAGGAATAGAAAACCCCGAAAAGCAACACAGAGAGAGAGAGAGAGAGAGAGGAGAGAGAGAGAGAGAGGAGAGAGAGAGAGAGAGAGAGAGAGAGAGAGAGAGAGAGATGGTGTGTGTGTGTGTGTGTGTGTGTGTGTGTGTGTGTGTGTGCGAGAAACATGATTCAGTGTCAGAACTGTAAGTTAAAGTTTAAAGTGTGGTGCTTATCCCGGTTTCTGTGGCGTTAAGCAACTGAGAGTCATAGACTCCCCCCCTGGATAGGACGCCAGTCTATCCGCAGGGTTAACCCCCAACACAAGGTTGGTACCCCTTTTACACCTGGGTGGGGTGAGAAAATAGCCCTAAAGTGCCTTTTCCAAGTGCTCAACGCCATAGTCGAAAGCTGGGATCTAACCCGCAACCTTTAGATCACGAGTCCAACGCCCTAACCACTAGACTACAGCGGGGCGGCTCCAGTACTGCAAGAGATGGGCCTAAATGGGGCCTCCTGCACAGGGCGTCACTTCAGATATGTGACGCTCCACCACATAATGAGACGGAGTGCACCTGAGGTCAATTTTAAGTTATTGACACGTTATTAATGTGCAATAAAGTGGCTATTAAATACAAAAAACAGATTGAAAATCGGACAATTCTGTGCAACATTATTACAAATTGAAATGATAGACTGCAGGATGGGACAAAATGAGAAACGGGCAAGTTTATTTTAGTAACAGGTTGTCAGAATGAGTGCTTTGGTATTTTCAAAACACATTTAAAAACAAAAGGAATGAAAATTATGCCTTGATTTTTCATTTTAAGGTAACTAAACAGACCTAGTTTAATAATCAATCAAAATCTCAAAATGGACAACTTGACCCCCACCTGCCTTTAAAGGCTCCTAGCGCAAAATTGGGTAATGTGCTAAGCGACTCATTTCGTGGTGGAGCGTCACATATGGTCGTTACATCTGCTGCCTGTGCAAAGCAAAGATTAGCCAGGCCAGGACCAGCACACACTTTTTGGCACCATGTATGGAGTCATTCACATCACACTGCATGAACAGCGAGTCTCCCCCGTCTCCAGCTGTGTGGCCCTTACTGTGAGAGGGAAAGACTTGGGTGGGTGTTGTTGGTTGCCCCCTGACCCATATTTGTTTGTTTCGTTTCCTTTGCTTTGGCTTTGTGATCGACCCCAAGCCAGGGTTTAAATTTTTAGGTCATAGTATAAAAAAACAAACAAACAACAACCAGCATGCAATCACTTACAGTGCCTTCTGTTACCGTTCATTTTTGGACTTAATAGGGCTGAAGTCAGACTTTTGCTGATTACTTGTTTGTCAATCTGAAACAGTGGGTGTGTTCTGTTTTGTTAGTGACTGAGATTATTGTTGTTGTTGTTTTTGTTTTGCTCTGTGTGTTTGAGGGGGGTGTTATCATTGTCTCTGTTTCTTTTTATCTATCACACACACACACAGACACACAGACACAGACACAGACACACACACACACACACACACACACAGAGAGATACGCGCACACACACACACACAGACACAGACACACACACACACACACACACACAGAGAGATACGCGCACACACACACACACACACACACACAACACACACACACACACACACACACACACACACACACACACACACACACACACACACACACACACATATGCATAAGATCAAACATGCAAGTAGAAAGATCTTATAATTCATGTCACCGTTCACTGGGTTACTGAAACACAAACATACCCAGCATACATCCCCGAAGTCAGAATGCGGCTGTCTTCATGGTGGACAAAAAAAACGATCGTATACGCAAAGCCTCGACATTGGTTAGGAGCGGATGACAAGAAAAATGAAAAGAACCCAGCATGCACACAGGCGTCGTGTTTATAGACACCATCCTCGATGAAAAATCGGGGAGTTTGGAGTCCCCGGGACGGTTCGGGACTGTATATGGCCACGTTCTGGTGGCTCCCGCGACGGCACTGGAATCACTCATATCGGCGATGGCCTTTCCAATGGACCATTCCAGCGACGTGGAGAAGGGGAGGTGGATGGGGGGTCTGCTGCATGGGTAACAGCTTGCCCTCCATACTTACCTACCCAGGCTTTGTGCTCTAGAGCTTAGAGCACAACTCCATAGTTTTCCGAGACTGATGGGGTGCCTACTTACCATTGATGAAACCTCGAAGCTCTAGCCGCGCCGAGGAAGGAATAGAACAACAACAATTTTATTTATTTATTTTATTCTTTCATATCGAGGATAATGAGATCAGCACTCTTGTGCTTATTTACATCCAGTCCCCGTGTGTATGCCGTTTTGTAAATGCCATCTGTTCCCACCTGCGCAGACACGATGGCCTACTCTTACGAAAAGCGTGACAGGATTTTAACGTGTGCGCAAGATGTTCTGCGTGCGTTTTGCACACGGAGCCTCGGTTTATTGTCTCATCCAAAGGACTTTTGAGGAGAGTGGAGTCAGTCAATGATGTTAACTCCAGGGGAAAAATTCCCTCGAGCGGGAATCGAACCCGGGTCGTCAAATTGCGAGCGCAATGTTCTGACCACTAGGCTATCCGTCCCGCCCCCCCCCCCCCCCCCCCCCCCCCCTGTTCTGCCCTGTTCCAACAGCAACAACTAAAACCAAACCAACAAACATGTACACACACACACAACCACAATGACTTGGCCGACTGACATAGAGACTATAATACTATAGCCTACTATAGTGCAAAGGTGGGGGGGGGGGGGGGGCGTCAGGTGGAACAAACTGCAGGTACTTGCAGGTAATTGTTAGTGTAGTGTGCTACCTACTTTGGCGGTATGGGGACAGACTCTTGTCTGTGTGTCTAAGGGGGGGGGGGGGGGAGAGAGGAGAGAGAGAGAGAGAGAGAGAGAGAGAGAGAGAGAGAGAGAGGAGAGAGAGAGAGAGAGAGAGAGAGAGAGAGAGAGAGAGAGAGAGAATGACAAAGACAAAGACAAGAGAGAGAGAGAGACAGAGACAGACAGACAGAGAAAGACAGACAGACAGACTGACTGACTGACTGACTGACTGACAGTGAGTGAGTGAGAGAGAGAGAGAGAGAGAGTGTTGCTTGGAAGGAAACCGGTCACTCTTTGTTTCCACATTGTGTCTACATTT
>CM060338.1:17561273-17562961 GCA_030674155.1 Stramonita haemastoma
GTATATGCAGTTTTGTAAATCTTGTCATCTGTTCCCACCGGCACACGATGGCCTACTCTTACGAAACGCGGAACGTGTGTGCACAAGATGATCTACATACACACAGGGACTGAATGTAAAAAAAGCACATGAGTAACTTATTCCATTATCCTCGATAAAAAAAAAGAATAAATGAATGACGTGACAGGCATGACCCCTGACCAGTTTTCCCAGCCAGCCCAGTGACTGCCCATCAGCTTGTGGTGGACTTCCATGCGGTGTTACCACAGCTGTAGTCAGTTTCCACCACTTTCAGCTCCTCTCAGCTGCTAATTAATCCATCCCGGAGGCGGATAGCCTAGTGATCAGAACATTGCGCTGGCAATTTGAAGACCCAGGTTCGAGTCCGGTCGAGGAAATTTTCTTCCTGGAGTTAACATCAGTGCTGACTCCACTCTCCCCAAAAAGTCCTTCGGATGAGACTTTAAACCGAGGCCCCGTGTGCGAACGCACGCAGAACATCTTGCGCACACGTTAAATCCTGTTCCGCTTTTCGTAAGAGTAGGCCATCGTATGCCGGTGGGAACAGATGACAATATTTACAAAACTGCATACACCACGGGACCGGATGAAAAAAAGCACATGATTGCTTATTCTGTTATCCTCGATATAAAAGAATAAATAAATAAATAAATAAATCCCATCCCAGCTCAGTTGGGGGGCCAGCTGGTGCTGACTATAGCAGAAACTGACCCCACTTGGACCAGGTAAAAGGAAAGGGAGCGCTGTTTTTTAGTACTCTTGACTGAGTGATGTTGGATTGTAGGTAAGGACAGGCCAAAAAGCCTCTTGGCTGAGGACATTCATTCTCCCTTTCCTATGAAAAAAAAAAGCCTGGTTTTCTGAAACTTCTCATCAATAGGTCAAAAGCTGTAGGGGAAAGCAGCAAGTCCATAATATAAACACAAATTTACAGCCTGAACAAAAAATTGCCCCAAAACACCATCAAAGATCCCCCATAGACAAAAAATTGCCAAAGCACCGACAAAGATAACCCATAGACCAAAAAAAGTCAAAACAGCCTCAAAGATAACCCATAAACCCAAAAAAGCCAAAGCACCATCAAAGAAACCCATAGACCAAAAAAAGTCAAAGCAGTGTCAAAGATAACCCATAGACCAAAAAAATTAATAGCCAAAGAACAGTCAAAGGTCCACCGTACATTAAAAAGAAAACCAAACCACCATCAAAGATCCACAATAGACCAAAGAATAGCCAAAAAAGGCTGACACCATAAACAGCGACTGAACATACTCCCTGTGTTGAGAGAGAGAGAGAGAGAGAGAGAGAGAGAGAGAGAGAGAGAGAGAGAGAGAGAGAGAGAGAGAGAGAGAGAGAGAGAGAGAAAGATTTGATTTGATTTGATTTATTCTTTTATATCGAGGATAATGGGATAAGCACTCTTGTGCTATTTTACATCCAGTCCCCGTGTGTATGCAGTTTTGTAAATGTCATCTGTTCCCACCGGCACACGATGGCCTACTCTTACGAAAAGCGGAACAGGATTTAACGTGTGCGCAAGATGTTCTGCGTGCGTTCGCACACGGGGCCTCGGTTTAAAGTCTCATCCGAAGGATGAAGAGAGAGAGAGAGAGAGAGAGAGAGAGAGAGAGAGAGAGAGAGAGAGAGAGAGAGAGAGAGAGAGAGAG
>CM060338.1:17575561-17590561 GCA_030674155.1 Stramonita haemastoma
TGCTTCATAGTGTATTGTGTTGTATTATAATATTGCATTGAAGCGTATCGTTTCGTATCGTATCGTGTTGCATGCCCTTTGTCGATCACGGCAGATGTCTCGGCTTGAAATTCGAGTCGCTCTTTCCAAGGAGAGCGTATTGTCGTAAGAGCAGTCTTTTTTTATTATTTGAAATTTAAAAAAAAAAATTTTTATATTTTGTTTTCGTAAGAGCAGAGTCACTACCTTATATATTTCTTTATTTGAATGCATATTTCCCCAATGTCGGAATGTAGGTACCTTAATGGTGGGGCCTAAACGGTTGCATACACCAAAATCTCACCATTGGTAAATCTCGAAGCTTTAGCCGAGGTGCGACAAAAAATGCATAGGCCTACTAGTCTGTTTCCATATGAGAGTGGCTTTTCCTTTTACAGACTTTTCCCAGGGATAACACTCCCTCTTATTGTTAACACATTTGTCCATAACGCTTTAACATGTGTAGCACACGGAATCTCGATGTATTGTTTCGTCCGAAAGATTAATTTAACACTCAGACGACACCACAAGGTCTTAGTGGATGAGGAGAAAAGTTTAGCCTCAGACAGAGAACTGAAGCTACAACGTCTCGCTTTGTAGTCAGGTACATGACTTGAAGACTAAAGAGCATTATGTAAGTGGTTGAAAAAGACCCCCCCCCCTCCCCTTTACCCCCGTCTCCAATGATAAATAGGTGGTAAAAAAAAAAAGACTAATATACTCGCAAAGTACGCTTTTTTTTTTTTTTTTTTTTTTAAACTCGGCTCCATTTTTTCCCCAGCGCGGCGTGTCGCGCTCAAAGTGCGAACACAACCTTTGCCTGTTCCGCCACCTACACAAAAAGAAAGAGAACTTTGAAAAGATTCGTTCATAAAGAGAGCTTTTAGCCCATAATATTATATGAAGGAGACTGGTGATCAACATGAGTGTAGTTACAGATAATGCACGGTGAAGAACAGCTGTGACAAACAAATACAAACACACAGAAACGAAGTAGTACTCGGGATTCCCCCTCCAAAAAAAAAGAAACAAAAAAAAAACCCATCAGAAAACCTCCAACAAAACACAAAACAAACAAAATGGGATAGCCTAGCAGTCAGAACATTGCGCTCGCAATTTGACGACCCAGGTTCGATTCCCGTTCGAGGGGATTTTTCCTCTGGAGTTAACATCAGTGCTGACTCCACTCTCCCCCAAAAGTCTTTCGGATGAGACTATAAACCGAGGCCCCGTGTGCGAGCGCACGCAGAACATCTTGCGCAAACGTAACTTAAATCCTGTTCCGCTTTTCGTAAGAGCAGGCCATTGTGTGCCGGTGAGAACAGATAATATTTATACAAGTGCATACGCACGGGGACTGGATTTAAAAAAGCACATGAGTGCTTATCCCACTATCCTCAATATAAAAGAATATAAAAAACAAACAAAAAAAACATAAAATAAATCTTATTTGAAAAGCTTTGTGTAGGTATATGCGCTAAGTGGATCGGCGGTCTACAGGTAACGCGTCGTGTGTAGAAAGCGAAAAGTCCGGGTCGCAGTGTGCGGTGGTTCGAATCCCGCTTGGGCCAAAACTTTTCCCCCATCCATTAGATCATGAGTTGTGGTCTGGGTGCTAGTCTTTCGGATGAGACGATAAACCGAGGTCCCATGTGCTACACATTATTTACCGCACGAAAAAGAACCACCGGCAACAAGAGAGTGTCTGTAGAAAAAAAACCCACTCTGATAGGGAAACAAATACAATTGCAGGCAGGAAAAAGAAAGAAAATGGGTAAGGCGCTGCACTTGTGGCGACGCGCTTTCCCCGGGGAGAGCAGCCCGAATTTCACGCAGAGAAGTCCTGCTGTGACATAAAGAGGCATAAATAAATAAATAAATAAATAAATAAATAAATAAATAAATAGACAAATAAATAAATAAGGATATTGGGATCTCTGCGAGCGAAGAGTAAACGAGGGTCTAAATGCTTTAGGCGGGCTGGTAGGCTGTATTTTGCTGGGATATATATTTTTTGCCTACTGTCATTAAAGGCGGGACCACAGGAAACAAAATGTGCTTCATCTTCGATGTTGCTTCATTGCAAAGAGGGCATGTTGTATCGGATTCACTGTGCACTCTGTATGCAAGTTTACTCTGAACATTTTTAGAGAGAGATTCTATGGGGGTTTATAGCATTAGTTGTTATGACTTTTGACAGTTAACATTATTTTTATTAGTATGATAATTATTAATTACATTATTTTTTTATATTATCATTATTATTGTTACAACGATAATTATTATTATTTACCATCATCATCATCAATAATATTACGCTGATGTGTCAGATCCCCTGTTATGAATATTATAACTATCATCATCATCACCACCACCACCACCACCACCACCACCACCACACCACCACCCCACCACCACCACCACCATCATCATCATCATCATCATCACCACCACCACCACCACCACCACCACCACCACCACCACCACCACCACCACCACCACCACCACCATCATCATCATCATCATCATCATCATCATCATCATCATCATCATCATCATCACCACCACCATTCTCCTCCTACTCCTCATCATTGTTACCGTCATTGTTTCAGATCATCAGTCGCTATGACCTAGTACTGATACAGGAGGTCAGAGACAGCTCGCAAACAGCCATTGACAGATTGCTTGAACAGCTCAACACGTTAGTCACGACTCTATCTCTGTCTGCTTGTCTGTCTGTCTGCTTGCCTGTCTGAGCGCGCGCGCGTGTGTGTGTGTGTTTATTTTTAAAAAATATGTTTTCGAGGATAATGGGATAATCACTCGTGTTTTTTTTCATCCAGTCCCCGTGTGTATGCAGTTGTGTAAATATTGTCATCTGTTCCCACCGGCACACAATAGCCTACTCTTACAAAAAGCCTGTGTGTGTGTGTGTGTGTGTGTGTGTGTGTGTGTGTGTGTGTGTGTGTGTGTGTGTGTTGTGTGCGCGCGCGCGCGCGCTCGTTCTTTTTTTTTTTTCGGTCATTGCTTGCTTGTTTCTTTTTTTAATTTTTATTTCGTTCGTTTGTTCGTTTGGTCTTTCATTCATGCATTTCTTTCTTTCTTTCTTTCTTTCTTTCTTTCTTTCTTTCTTTCTTTCTTTCTTTCTTTCTTTCTCTTTCTTTCTTTCTTTCTTTCTTTCTCTCTTTCTTTCTTTCTTTCTTTCTATCTATCTTATCTTTCTTTCTTCCGTTCTTTTTTCTTTCTTTCTTTCTTTCTTTCTTTCTTTCTTTCTTTCTTTTTCTTTTTCTTTCTTTTTCTTTCTTTCTTTCTTTCTTTCTTTCTTTCTTTCTTTCTTTCTTTTCTTTCTTTTCTTTCTTCTTTCTTTTTTCTTTCTTTCTTTCTTTCTTTCTTTCTTTCTTTCTTTCTTTCTTTCTTTCTTTTTCTTTCTTTCTTTTCATCCTTTCGTTTCTTTCTTTCTTTCTTTCTTTTTTTTCGTTCGTTCGATCGTTCGTTGTCTGTCCACCTTTTGTTTTTGCTTTCTTATACATTTTTTTCTTTTCTTTTCTTCTCTCGCCTTCTTCACATGTTGCTTTTTTTTTTCGTCTCCTCTTGTGTCTACCTTTTCATTGTTGTTGTAGCATTCTTTGTCTTCTGATACGGATTCTTTTTTTTTTCTCCTCCTCCTGATTGTGCTAGACAGTTTTTTCCCCTTATTTTTCTGGAATTGAAAGACAGACGCCATAGTCAAGTGGTGAAGACCGTTTAGCTTCAATCCCATATGGGTCCATGAAGTCGTGGCTCGAATCTCGACGGCGTCTGCTGAATTAAGGGTGGGGATTTTTTTTTTTATAGGATTTTCCATGTCATTTCAAGTGCAAAACTGCCAGTGCCTTCATTCCCTTCGTGTATCTGTATATACACATGCAACAGATCATAGATGAACGTTAAAGATCACTTAAAGATCAGCGCTCGGTGGGTTCCGGACACACGATCATACCCAGCATACATCCCGAAGTCGGATTGCAGCTACCTTGATGGTGGACAAAAAAGGGTCGCATACACAAAATATCTCCATTGGTGGTCCTCTGAGCTCTAGCCGAGAAACGGGAAAAACTTGAAAGACTGATACAGACAATGGTTAGATGAGATACTTCCGTATACTTCTTGGTATCTCGTAAAAAGACCACATCACTAACGAGGAAGTGCAAACCAGAATCAAAAACGCCACCAGGCCATATGAAGAACTCCTGACTTCAGTGAAAAAAAACGTAAACTTCAGTGGTACGGGCACACGTCACACGAACATCTGGACTGGCCAAGACTGTCCTACAGGGAACAGTAATGGGAGGGAGACGAAGAGGCAGACGGAGGAAACGATGGGAAGACAACATCAGAGAGTGGACTGGCCTTTAGCGGAACGATATACTGCACGAAACAGAAGACCGCGAGGAGTGGAGGAAGCTGGGTATAAAATCTTCAGTGGTGCCCAAACGGTCTAACAGACAACGGGATAGGTAAAGGTGATACCCACCCCCCTCCCCCGGGGTAAGGAGAGGGAGGTGGAGAAGGAGTGCAGAATGGTTTTAGAGACTGAATAAGGCCACAGACTTTGTATATCGGTGGTCTATACTTTACACACTATCATTGTAGAAAACGCGGGGATGCGGGTTCGATTCTCGTCAGGATCCCAACTTTTCCCTCATCCACTCAGACCACAAGCTGGTTGTCTGGATGCTAGCCTTTGGGATTAGAAGATAAACCAGGTTCCTTGCGCAGTATACATTTAACGCACGTCAAAAAACAAAACCCTTGGCAAGAAGAGAGTTGTCTCTGGCAAACTTCTGCAGAAAAGAGCCTGCTGTCACTGGGAGACTATACAGGGAAAATAAAAGTTAGGCAGAAAAAAAGGTGGCGCTGCCCTTGTGGCGACACAGTGCTCTTTAGGAGAGCAGCTAATATTTCGTACAGAGAACTCTGCTTTTAATGAGGTATACAATACAATACACAATAAAATACGAAACTGTGTGCGTGTGCGTGTGCGTGTGCGTGTGCGTGTGCGTGTGCGTGTGCGTGTGCGTGTGCGTGCGCGCGCGCGCGTGCACGCGCGCGCGCGCGCGCGTGCTTTGTATGTATGTGTGTGTGTGTGTGTGTGTGTGTGATCGTGCGCGCGTGTGTGTGTGCGTCTGTGTGTACGTGTGCACACGTGCTTTCGTGTGTGTGTGTGTGTGTGTGTGTGTGTGTGTGTGTGTGCACGCGCGCGGGCACGCTTTCACGTTTATGCGTGTGTATGTGAAATACATTGCTTAGCTGACCAAAGATGGACGAAGGGCAGTCGTTGTTTTTTTCTCTTCTTTTTTCCATGTTTTTCTGCAGACAAACAATCTTTACTTTTTGTGTTTTTTTTTGCAGGTTAGAAGCGGACGATCCGTTTGAATGTGTAGAGAGCGAACGACTTGGTCGAAGCAATTCTAAAGAACAATACGTGTTTTTGTACAGGTACGTGTGTATTTGTGTAGTAGTAGTAGTAGTAGTGGTGGTGGTGGTGGTGGGTGGGTGGGTGGGTGGGTGGGTGGGTGGGGTGGTGGGGTAGGAGGTGAGGGGGGGAGAAGGGAGAGGGCGAAAAAAGGAAAGGAGAGGGGACAGAGAGAGAGAGAGAGAGAGAGAGAGAGAGAGAGAGAGAGAGAGAGAGAGAGAGAGAGAGATTGATTGGTTGATTTATTCTTTATTCTTTTATATCGAGGATAATGGGATAAGCACTCGTGCGCTTTTTTTCATCCAGTCCCCGATTGTATGCAGTTTTGTACATATTGTCATCTGTTCCCACCGGCGCACAATGGCATACTCTTACGAAAGCGGAACAGGATTTAACGTGTGCGCAAGATGTCCTGCGTGCGTTCGCACACGGGACCTCGGTTTACAGTCTTATCCGAAAGACTTTTGTGGAGAGTGGAGTCAGCACTGATGTTAACTCCAGGAGAAAAGTCCCCTCGACCGGGAATCGAACCTGGGTCTTCAAATTGCCAACGCAATGTTCTGACCACTAGGCTATCCATCCCCCCTTGGTGGTGGGGTGGGAGGGAGTGGGGAGGAGAAGGGAGAGGGCGAAAAAGGAAAGGATAGGGGAAAGAGAGAGAGAGTTTAAAAAAAGGTAATGGTATAAGCTCAAAATGCCTTTTTTATTCAGAGAGAGAAACGGCGTTATTGCGTGTGTGTGCACGCACGCGCGCTTCCATGTGGCAGTCACCTCTTTGTTATTACGGCGCTTTTAGACACGCACGCGCGCACGCACGCACACACACACACAGGCACACAGACAGACAGACAGACAGACAGACAGACAGACAGACAGACAGACAGACAGACACACACACACACACACACACACACACACACACACACACACACACACGCGCGCGCGCGCGTACACACACGTAAACACACGTACACACATGTACACACACGTACACACACACCCGCTTGAGCGCGCGCGTGCGCCAGTACGTTGCCGCCATCCATGGTTGACCAACATAAGTTGTGGTCATTCAAGAAAATTTACGGCATGTTTGTCTATGTGTACTGTGTATGTAGGGTCATCTCCAGTGTCGTCGGGAAGAAATTATTTATTGTATATTGACAGTGACCAGTAGGTCTTAAAGTAATGTTTATATGTAGGGTGTGCATTACACTTGATCTGAAGACTTGTATAGTACGTTTTGTCCTGACAGGGATTTTGTTTTTGTCCCCGGGTGATTAGCACTTGTCCGTTTTCCTCGGTAAAACTAAAGAATTTTAATAGTAATGGTCGATTTAGTTTCCATTTTTTTATATTTAGAAACGCACGCACGCACGCACGCACGCACGCACGCACGCACGCACGCACGCACGCACGCACGCAAGCACGCACACACACACACATACAGACAGACAGACAGACAGACAGACAGACACACATACACACACACGCATACATACATACATACACGCGTACATACATACATACATACATACATACATACATACATACATACATACATACATACATACATACATACATACATACACGCATACATACATACACGCATACATACATACACGCATACATACATACACGCATACATACATACACGCATACATACACGCATGCATACATGCATGCATGCATGCATACATACATACATACATACATACATACATACATACATACATACATACATACATACATACATACATACATACATAATTACACACACACGCGCGCGCGCGTGTGCGCGCCATAGCTGAGTGGTTAAGACCATCATCATTCCCAAGGGTCCATGAAGTCATGGGTTCGAGTCTGTTGCGTCTGGTGAGTTGAAGGTGCGAATTTTTACGGTCTCCCGTGTTAACTTTTAGTGTGAACATGCCAATGCTTTTTTAATTCCCTTGTACACATGCAGAAGATAAAATATGCACGTTAAAGATCCCGTCATTCATGTCAGAGTTCGATCGGTTACAGAAACACGAACATACCCAGCATACGTCCGAAGTCGGAAGATTTGGCCTTTGCGTGCCGGTAGGAACGGATGACAAAATAGAAAAAAAATCCGCATGCACGCAGATGTCACGTTGAGACATTGTACCCAACGTCGGAATACGGGATACCTTCATGGTGGGCCAAAAAACAGTCGCATACACAAAAGCCTCACCATTTGGAAACCTCGAACCTCAAGCCAAGGAACACGAAAGAAAAGAAAAGAAAAAAAAGAATTCCCGGCCCATGTGCCCGCATCCCAAACTTAAGTCAGAATAAAATGCCCCGACATGAAGTGTAGACAACAGTAGTGTCCACCAACACTACTACAACAGACCAGGTCAGAACCCTAAGGTCCTTTGTACCTGCTTACGTGACAGGAATAGGTCTGTGTAGTCAGACTGAGGGACAGGACAGGACAGGGCAGGACGGGACGGGACAGGTCAGGTCATCCCCGCCTGAATTATGGTGTACATGAAGCGCCACTTAGGGCCGCAATTGTTTACAGAGCAGTGTTCTTTGTAAGACTGGCAGCCAGACAACAAGACACGCATACGCACGCACGCACGCACACACACACACACACACACGCACACACACACACAAGAAGAATTCAACACACACACACACAAAAGAAGAAATCAAGCCACACACACACACACACGCGCGCGCGCGCGCACGCACGCACGCACACACGCACGCACGCACGCGCGCGCGCGCGCGCACACACACACACACACACACACACCCCCTACCCCCCCCCCCCCCCAACACACACACACACGAGAAGAAGTCAAGCCCCTTCCCCGCACACACACACGTACACACAAAAATAATCAAGCCAGTGGTTTTACAGAGCTGACATATTAAGTAAGCGCCCCTTGGTGCGCCCCATGGACATAATTATGTAGGGACAGGTAGCTGTGGTCTGTTGACTGTTTTTTTTTTATTGGGTGTTCCCCAGCTTAACACCTTGGGAGTCACCTAGAACATGCACTCATGACTCACTCATCCTCCTGGGAATCACTGTGAGACTAAGTACACACCGGATGAGAAGTTTTAAAGTTGACCTGTGTGAACTGTTTTCGAGTCCCTCGCTGCATAAATGGCCACTCGCCAACTGGAGGATTTTTTTTTTTTCAATCCTCAGAGCTCCGAGGTTCACCAGTGGTGGTTTGATTTGATTTATTCCTTTATATCGAGGGTAATGGAATAAGCACTCTTGTGCTTTTTTACATCCAGTTCCCGTTTGTATGCACTTTTGTAAATATGTTCCCACCGGCACACGATGGCCTACTCTTACGAAAAGCGGAACAGGATTTAACGTGAGATTTTGCGTATAAATGCAAGTTCCCTCCTCCGTGTAGGTAGCTGCATTTCGACTTCGGGGAAGGTGATTTTTTTTCTCTCTTCCTTTAAAGGAGAGTGCAGTTTGTTTTACTAAGAGTTTGTCGTTGGGGAGAAAACAAGTCGCGACACAACATGTTACTTAAAGCGTAACATTTTATTTTCAGGCTTTTTTAACACAGACCTTATTATACCAGTGAGTGTGACACAATGCCTTTAATCCGGGCTAGGGTCAAGAGGATTCACGGTGGACACTCGCTCTCTTGCCACGTTTACGGTGATGGTCAGTTTTCCATAGTGACCACACTGAATAGATTTATTACCCGGTCCGGTGTGTATCGCCCAGGTTTTACTGTCGCCGTAGAAATGATCTGAGAGACGAAAGCGCTGCTTGGCTTTCAGAGAGAGAGATTTGTGGATTGGTCTAGCGATAAAATCCTCCTTTGCCGGTGTGCTGGGATAGTTGACCCCCCCCCCCCTCCTTTCCACCTTCGCCGCAACTTCTTAAAACTTGCACCCCAGTGATTAACCCCCCCCCCCAAAAAAAAAAAAAAAAAAAAAAAAGACCAACCCCCCAAAAATGAACCCCAAACAAACAATAAAAAATAGCAACCCAAGCCCCGAACAGAGGACTCCAGAGAGTGTGTATCTCAGGGAACCTATACCAAGTTCAGCTCCGCTTTATGTGGCAACCTTCCTCGAAGTCGAAATGCGGCTACCTGAATGGTGGTGGGTTAATTGGTGAACCTGGAGCTCAAGATGAGAAATTTAAAAAAAAAATGGCAACCTTACTGTGTCAAAATTTGAAAATAGTTACGAACTTTGGGTATTTGTAAATTTCTGTGTGTGTGTGTGTGTGTGTGTGTGTGTGTGTGTGTGTGTGTGTGTGTGTGTGTGTGCGTGCGCGCGTGCGTGCGCGTGTGTATGTGTGCGTGCGCACGCGCGCACGTGCGTAACTTGCGTGTAATAGGAAAAGGAAGAATTCGGTTGCATACAACAATTCTTTATTTGTTCAAGATTGTTTTGTGCGGCCTTTAATGCATTTGGGTCGCTGCTTTCACATTCATGAACTTGAATCTCTTCTTCATGTAGGCCCACTCGTGCGCGCACACGAGTAGGCTACGTGGGCGCATGCATGCACACATAAGCGCAAAACATAACAGGCATCACCAGAATCACCCAGCAGCAATGCAGGTCGACTCCTGGTTTATGGCCTGACGACGGCGTTGTGAAAATTGTTGGTTCTTGCGTAGTGAAAGTGTCTTGAAAAGAGAGGGGGGAAAGACCTAGCAAAATTTACCCATAAGAAATCGCTGTGACTGACTGACTGTCTGTCTTATTTTCATAATGTAGAACTTTATACGTAAATACCCTGAGCTAAAGACGACGCTTGGCAAATGTTTTACAGTTTGTTGCTATCAAATTATAGAATCACACAGTAAAAAAAAAAAAAAAGAGATGTTCTCGAGCTTTTGGAACATCCCCCCCCCCCTCTAAAAGAATAACGGCGTTTTATCATGTTGCTTTTTCTCCTTCTGTTTCCATCTCTTGTCTGTCCCCGCCTTCGACATCTACCTGCCAAAGTGTATAGCCCTTGTGGATGTGTGTGTGTGTGTGTGTGTGTGTGTGTGTGTGTGTGTGTGTGTGTGTGTGTGTGTGTGCGTGCGTGTGCGTGTGTGTGTGTGTGTGCGTGTGCGTGTGCGTGTGCGTGTGTGTGTGTGTGCGCGCGTGCGTGCGTGTGTGAGTACGTTCGAATTTGCTAGGACCATAGATTATTGATTGCTTGTGTGATGTATAGGTCGAGTGCAAGCGCTTTGATTTGTTTTTACAAGATATAGCGCTATATAAGTTCCATGTATTATTATTATTATTATCATTATTATTATTATTATTATTATTATTATTATTATTATTATTATTATTATTATTATGTAGGAAGACAACCCTCTTCCCCCCTCCCCCCAAAAAAAACCCACCCCCAAACAAAACCCCAAACAAAAACAAACACAAACCAACCCCCCCAAAAAAAACCCCAACCCCCCCCAACCAAACCACCCCAAATCCCAACAAAAACTAACAACAAAAAACTAACAAAACAAAAAACATACCCCCCCAAAAAAAAGTGATGGTGACGTCATAGTGGTTGTGATGACGTCATGAGTGATGATGACGATGGTGTGTGACGTCAGGCCCAGACGGCTGCAGCTAACCGACACGTACCAGTATGACGATGGTGTGGATGACGGCAGTGACGCCTTTCAGAGAGAGCCTTTCGCCGTGCGCTTTACCTCCCTCACTACGGGTAAGTTAGTTCCCTTCTTGTCAGGCGTTCCCCAGCTTAACAGCTGTGTGTGTGTGTGTGTGTGTGTGTGTGTGTGTGTGTGTGTGTGTGTGTGTGTGTGTGTGTGTACCCAAAACATACGCTTTGTCTTAATCATCCCATCTAAGTGCCCCGAAGCTGGAATGTGGCTACCTTCATGGTGGGCAAAAATGGTTACATACGCAAAAAAATCTCATCACTCTAGCCGAGGAACGAAAAAAAAAAAAGAAAAAAAATCCCACTTGGGAATCGGTGTGAGATTGAAAGTACATACCAGATAAGTTTTGGGCATGTGTTGCTGTTTTTACAAGTACCTCGCCACATAGGCGGCCATACTCCGACTTGAGGGGATTGTTTTCTTGTTTAAAGGAGTTATGTTACGAGCTTGTCATGGCTGAAGACAATAGCAGCGTAAAGTTTTAAAGTATAACATTTTAATGCACTTAGCTTAGCTTACATGAGTCGTGGCAGGTTTCTCTAAGTGAAATTCGAACTGCTTTCCCCTCAGGGAGAGCACGTCGCCTCAAGAGCAGCATCTTCCATCGGTATTTTTTAATGTTTTTTTTTTAGCTTTGCCTTTTTTCATTTTTCTCTTTGCAAATGCATTTATTTCCTTGTGAAAGTGACTTTATAATGTTTATTCCATCATCCGTGGGTGAAAAAAAAATCCAGAGGAAAATTTCTTTCGAACGGGTGTATTGAACCCAGGCCGTTAGATCGCGAGCTGAGGCTGTCCCGTCCCCCCATTTCTCCTTTCAAATCCACATTCCCACAGATACGCCCAGCTATGTTTTCAGAAGTAATAGAATCATCACATAGATCATACATACATCAGCGCTATAGGAAACAACGGACGTTCATCAAAAACATCCCAACAATATCCCCCCCCCAAAAAAAAAAAAACCCACAAACCCCCCCCCACCAAATTTTCTGTCCAAGGGAAATAATCAACAGCTAAACATAAGATCCATGATTACTTCCCTTGTCCTACATTGGTTTTTTTCCCCCTCAAAAGATCCTTTCCGGGGCAATGGACGCAAAAACAAAACAAAACAAAACAAAAAAAAACCCAAACAAAAAAACTAAACACTATGTAAAAAATAAACAATTACAAAGAATTTTAAAAAAATTGAATAAAGCATCCAGAGCATTTTTTTTTTTAAAGATTAAAGTGTTCAATGACCGTGGTCTTATCATGAAAGGTCTCTCCAATGTCCTGGGTTGATTGCTGTATGTGTGTGTGATTCGCATGGGTGGACAGAGGTGAAGGATTTCGGGGTGATCGCCATCCACACGGACCCCGATGACGCCGTGAAGGAGATAGGAGCCTTGTTTCGTGTGTACGAGGCCACCAAGCAGCGCTGGAATCTGGAGGTTTGTGTGCTCTGTCTGTCTGTGTGCGTGTGCGTGTGTGTGTGTGTCTCTGTCTGTCTGTGACTGTCTGTCTGTCTGTCTGTCTGTCTGTCTCTCTCTCTCTGTGTCCCCCCCCCCTCTCTCTGTCCCTGTGTGTGTGTGTGTGTGTGTGTGTGTGTGTGTGTGTGTGTGTGTGTGTGTCCGTCTCGTTTCTGTCTGTTTGTCTGTCGCTCGCCCAGTGCTCTGTGTTTCATTTATTTATTTATTTTGTTCATTTCGAGGATATTGGGATAAGCACTCGTGTGAAGGGGGGGGGGGGGGGGGGGGGGGGGGGGGCTTACCTTGACCTGATGACCTGACGATGACCTTGACCTGTATGTTTCAAGGACATCCTGATCGCCGGAGACTTCAACGCGGACGAAGGGTATGTGGACCAAGACGACTGGTCCAAAATCAAGCTGAGAACGGACCGGCGCTTCAAGTGGCTGATTGATGATGAGACTGATACCACTGTGGGCAACACCGATCGTGCTTATGATAGGTGAAAGCTGTGTGTGTGTGTGTGTGTGTGTGTGTGTGTGTGTGTGTGTGTGTGTGTGGAGAGAGAGAGAGAGAGAGAGAGAGAGAGAGAGAGAGGAGAGGAGAGAGAGAGAGAGAGAGAATATAAAGTCCAAGACAAAACAGCTAGCTTAATAACATAACACAATGCTGTAATGTCCATGTCATACAGAACAGCTTGTCTACAAAATAGATCGTAATGAAATAAATACAAAAGGGTAAAAAAACACACTCCACACCATGCTGTAAAATACAAAATGACGAATTACTGCTCAGCACATGCTTCACTACAATAAAACGTTATATAATTCACAGTACTATTACATATATCTTTTTCGTCACTGAGGTGTCAATTCAAGGGGATTTTCTCTCCTGAAGTTAACATCAGTACTGACTCCACTCCCCCCCCCCCCAAAAAAAAAAAAAAAGTCCTTCGGATGAGACTATAAACCGACGCCCCGTGTGCGAATACACGCAGAACATCTTGTGCACACGATGAAAATACGATCTCTTTCGGAAGACTAGGCCACGGGTGACCTAATTATATAGAAAAAGAATGCACCAAAAAACGAAAAACGTCACACTGGTGAAGTGTTAAGACATCATCCCAGAAGCTGGAATATGGCTGCGTAATAGGTGGGCACCCCCCCCCCCCCCCTCGCCCCCCCCAAGCTAAACACAAAAAACTTCGGGTCGCATACGCAAAGTTTCACCATTGGTGAACCTCGGAGCTCTAGCAGGGGAACGAAAATCTATCTAATCTATCTAATCGATCTATCGATCTATCTAATCTATCTATCTATCTGATCGATCTATTGATCTATCTAATCTCTATCTAATATCTATCTATCTATCTATCTATCTATCTATCTATCTATCTATCTATCTATCTATCTATCTATCTATCTATCTATCTATCTATCTATCTATCTATCCATCCATCCATCCATCCATCCATCCATCCATCCATCTCTCCCTTAGTCTGGCGACCGTGGGGGGCACCCCTGAAGACTTGACAACCAGTTCGCCCCCATTCCTCTCTCTCTCTCTCTTCTCTCCTCTCTCTCTCTCTCTCTCTCTCTCTCTCTCTCTCTCTCTCTCTCTCTCTCTCCTCTCTCTCTCTGTGTGCTGAACGAAAATAAAGTCCTTTTTTTCTCGCTTTTTTTTTGCAGGTTTGTGGCGGTGGGAAAAACCCTAAACAAAGGAATCGTCCCTGGAAGCGCCAAATGCTATCGCTTTGATGATGAATTGAAACTGCCTAAAGAGGAGGTATGTTGAGTTCATTTTGTGTGTGTATGTGTATGTATGTATGTATGTATGTGTGTGTGTGTGTGTGTGTGTGTGTGTGTGTGTGTGTGTGTGTGTGTGTGTGTGTGTGTACGTGTACGTATACGTGTACGTGTGTGTGTGTATGTGTGTGTGTGTGTGTACGTGTGTACGTGTGTGTATGTGTGTGTGTGTGTGTGTGTGTGTGTGTGCGTGCACATGCAGACGGTCAAATATACATTTTGAAAATCCAGTCGTTTAGGTCAGCCTTCAGTGGTGTTTGAGAAACACATACTCAGCATGCACTCTGTACCCGAGGGAGGGATGGACTCCGCCAGGTTCAACATGCCTAAGAAGAGACACACGGCCTGAAAAAGAAAATAAATTTATAGAGTCAGTGCCGAAAGGACTTGTGACAGTGTTAAGAGGGAAAAAGAAATATGTGTGTTGTGCACATAATTTCCAGTTATCAGAAAGACTATTACCCAGACCACGTTCTGATTGTCAACTGGACGAAGAAGAGAGCTGAGGTTGAGTGTGATGTGCTTCAAGACTAAACAAGTACTTTAATATCTTTATCTCAATAAGAAATGATGAGTGACAGTCCAAAATTACACAGCATGCATTAAAAACAATGTTTAATTAT
>CM060338.1:17595561-17600561 GCA_030674155.1 Stramonita haemastoma
TCTATTGTATTGCATTTGCATGGTGCATCGTCATCGTCCGGTATTGTTTATTGTTTGGTGTTGTATCGTATTGTCTTGTATGATTGAGTTTTGTATTGTAAAAGGGATACATGATAGCTCAGTGGTTTACAAGCATTAAGCTCGTGACCTGACGGCCCAGGTTCGAGCCATCACTGACGCGCCCGTTCAAGGGGATTTTTTCCCCAGGAGTTAACATCAGTACTGACTCCACTCCCCTAAAAGTCCTTCGGATGAGATTCTAACCCGAGGCCTCGTGTGCGAACGCATGCAAGACATCTTGCACACACGTTAAAATCTGGTTCAGCTTTCGCAAGAGTTAGCCCATTTCGTGCATGTAGGGACAGACAGCAGCTTTTTTTGAAAAAAAATGCATGCACACTGTTATGTTGAAACATTACCGAAATCAGAAAGGGCTACCTCAGTGGTAGGCGAAAAAAGAAAAATATTTTTTTTTGTGTGTGTGTGAATGGCTTAATTTTTTCATGGTAAAATTGTTATCCTATCCGCTTGGATGCTGGCAAATTCACTCAGGATTTGTATTGCCACATTCTGGGTATTTTTTGTCCAAGACTTTGGTTTTTTTTTTTACTTTTTCTATCACTCTTTGTGTTTTGTTGTTAAAAATTTATTGGCGATATCAGTCTGTTACTTTCTGCTTTTCCGGGTATTTTTTTCCTTCTTTTTTTCCCTATAACCCCCGCCCCCCAAAAAACAACAACAACTCAACACAACAAAACAAACAACAAAACAAAAACAAAGAAAGAAACAAACAAAAACAAAAGAACCCCCCTGAAGATTTATATTTTTCAATCATTTGACCTGTACTTTTGGAACTTTTTAAAGTTCTGGGCGCTGTGAAATTGATATCATAAGTCTCACAGTGATTCCCAGGTATGCCGAGTGAGACAGGAGTGAATAGTCTGGACGAGCCACAGTGTTAAGCTGGGGAACGCACAACTCGACATGGTGACGGCCCGCTATGGCCTTAGCTAGCTGTCAGCGGAGTTTTAAACCGTATTCATCCACGAAGACGGAATGTAGCGACCTAAACAGCGGGGGAATAAACCGGCAGAAATGTCACTACTGGTGAACCTCGGAGCTCTAGTCGGGGAAGAGACAAAAAAAATCGTCACATCAAAGCTTAAGTGAGTTCTGGTTTGAAGTACATGTACTAGGTGAATATGATTTTGATAGAGCTGCTTCCTATGTCTAAGCGCTTACAATCTTGGAAATAACATAGCTACCCCCACAGTTGGAATGCGGCTACCTTCATTGTGGGCAAAAGCTGTGCATACGCAAAATCACACGGCAGGGGAACCTCGTAGCTGTAGACAATTAATGACCCCCACCCCCACAAAAAACCCTTCAAAAACAAAACAAAAAAAAGACCCCCCCCCCCCGCCAACACCCCTACAACCCCCCTGCTCATATCTTTACCGATTTTTCTTGTTGAAAATGTAACTTTATCTTTTTTTTTTTTTTTTTTTTTTTTTTGGGGGGGGGGGGGGGGGTGCGATAGATGGCTTACATTTGAATAAGCAAATTGCACAATACTTTCTATGAACTTTTATAAGACTTCTTTGATATATTCTCAGTATCAAGCGAAATGGTGGTTAAACTTGGTGGTGAATCCCCTTTCTGATGTTTCGGGTATGGGGATTTCTAATGTATGTCATACAAATCAACTATTTAGTTGTAATCACAATTTTTTTTATGCTTTTCTTTACACAGGCAGCAATGATAATCAGAGTCGTGTGTTTGCAATCATGTTCTAGGAATGAGAGGATGATGATAATATATAAATTATATTCTGTATATATATATATATGTATATAATTTAGAAAAAATATATAATCAATATAATTATATATGAGAAAAAATATATATTTATCATCTCCCCCTCTCTCTCTCTCTCTCTCTCTCTCTCTCTCTCACACACACACACACACACACACACACACACACACACACACACACACACACACACACACACACACACACACACACGTACGTGACAGACCATTAACCAAGTGGTTAAGACCGTTCGACTTCAATCCCATAGGTCCATGAAGTCGTGCGTTCGAATCTTGGCAGCATCCGGTAAATTAAGGGTGGGATTTTTTTTATGATCTCCCAGGTCAGCTTCAAGCGCAGACCTGCCAGTGCCCTTATTTCCCCTAGTGTATATATACACACAGAAGATCAAATATGCATGCTACACATACCATTCATGATGGGCAGAAACTTTTACATACGCTGTAATCTCGCCATTGGTGAACCTCAGAGCTCTAGCGAGGAAAAAAGATTTTCCCCTAAGTCGGAGTGCAGCTACCTTCATGGTTGGCAAAAAAGATGCATACGCAAATTTTCATCATTGGTAAACCTCGGAGTTCTAGCCAAGGATAAACAAATATACAGTTATACAATCAGGGATTTTCGGGTTTTTTTTTGGTATCAAAATACCTCACTATACTGGTATCATTGTATATTTTTGAAACTTTTTATCTATCTATCTATCTATCTATCTATCTATCTATCTATTATCTATCTATCTATCTATCTATCTATCTATCTATCAATATCTATCTACTATCTATCTATCTATCTATCTATATATATATATATATATATATATATATATATATATATATATAAAGTTATGCATTTATATCAAACTATGTTATAATATTCGCAATGAAATACTGTAGACATTATCAGTAGTATGTTCATTGTGATGTATTTTTCAAACACCTGATTTACTCTGCATCAGCAGGTTTTTGTGTATGTATATGAAACAAAAAAATAAATAAAACTTTACATCATTACGCTGTTTTTGACCTTTATTTGAATGTGATGAAGCTTTTCCCACTCAATGATCAAGTTGCGTAGTAAAAACACAGAGTTCAGCTTTGTTTATGGCTCACCTGTTTGCTTGGCTTCTTTTTGTGTGGAAAGTGTGAAATTTGCTAAGTCCTAGATCTGCATGCACAAGAATTGTACACATGAGCGTATATATATGTATATATATATATATATATATATATATATATATATATATATATATATATATATATTTACAAGACATGTGTATGCTTTCAATTCCGATTCCAAATACGTTTAATATCATATCAAAGCTAAGAAATTCATTTTGGTTACGAACAAAAGATTACCCATCTAAGTGTAAAGGAATGAATCATGTACATGTCATTAGAGAGCTTACAGCACCATAATTAAACACATCATGCTCCCTGTACAAACATCACATACCTGACATACTCCCACATATGTTTCTGCAACATAGTTGAACATCATGAGGCCTTTGGTGTATCTTAGTCTTTGGTACAGAGGGAGAATATTTAACTGAGTATAATCCACTTCTAGCGAGGTTGTCTTTCTCAAATCGACCAGTTTAAGAGCCTGTTTACACAGGCTTAGTAAAGATTGCAGAGTGTTTGCACTGGCAGAATCCCAGAGGGTTGAAGCATAATCTGTTGAGGGCTTTATAAGCTTGAAAGAATAGTTTCCTGGGATGAAAGTCAAGAGCGTGTTTGATTTTAGTCAAGTGGTATACTCTTTGGAAAAAAAATATTTGCATAGGTGAGATATATGGTAAAGCCAGCTGAGATCTTCATCGATTGTTATTCCTAGAACTTTGTGGTGAGATGCTTGTTTAAGTACTTCCTTTTTAATTTGGATTGGAGAAAGTTTATGAGATAGGTTTTGTCTGGTGGTGATAAGCATGCATTTTGTTTTTTGAGGGGGGTGTATAGACATGTGGTTCAATTCAGTCCGTTCAACAAGATCATCGGCGCTTATTTTGTAATGGTTTGGAAGAGAGTAGATGTTGTTATGACTTGTATGAATGATTGTGTCAACAGTAAATAGTTCACCTTTTACGACCTAGTACGGAGAGGAAGTCATTTATGTACAACGACAAAAGCTAAAGAGAGACAGGAACAGCGAGCAGAGCGACAGACAGAGACAGAAACAGAGAAACAGAGAGAGATAAAACTGACAAAGAGAGACAGACAGAGACGATGCGATATGTATAGACGTTCGACCATTCCTACGTACAGACAGACAGACAAACATCAGAATGTTACACCGCGCGCACACACACACACACACACACACACACACACACACAACACACACACACACACACACGCACGCACGCACGCACACACACACGCATGCACGCACACACACGCACACTCACACACACACACACACACACCACACACACACACACACACACACACACACACACACAGAAAAGACTCGAGGAAACCAGGCACTGACAACAAACGATATTTATAGCAATCCATCAACAATAATAACAACAGCAATACCAAAAATACCACCAACAAGAAACAAATAATACTAACAGAAAAAATTCCCACAAATACTGTAGAATGCACAAAATACCGTTAAATGCATGGTATGAAAAATGCGTATTGTCTATGCCTTGCATTGGGATAAGACTATAAACCGAGGCCCCCCCGTGTCCGAACATAGGCAGAACATCTTGCGCACACGTTAAAAAACCCGTTCCGCTTTTCAAAGAACAGACCATTGTGTGCCAGTAGGAGAGGATGACAACAGAATAAAAAAAACACAAAAAACAGCATGCACACAGGTGTCGTGTATAGACACCATCACTGAGAAAAAATCGGGGAGTTGAGTCCCTAGGGCGGTTAGGGACTGTAGGCCTATACAGCAACGTTCTGGCGGCTCCTGCGACGGCACTGGAACCATTCTTAGGGTGCGCACAAAGAGAACGCTTGCTCGCGATAAAAGCGAGCGCGATAAAGCAAGCGCTTGTAATATTGTTCAAAATTTGCTTGTGCTGCACAAAAAGCACACTCGCTTTATCACGCTTGCGATTTCAAGCAACGCTTGGGAAGCGTAAAGAATCAAAAGTTAATTCTTTATCGCGAGCAAGCGTCTTCATACTTATATACAACTGTATATACACG
>CM060338.1:17603061-17613061 GCA_030674155.1 Stramonita haemastoma
ATGTATGTGGATGAATAGGTTGAATGCAAGCAGTTTGATTTGTCTTCGGAAGATAAAGCAATGTATAAATTTCATGTTTATCATGATCATTATTATTATTGTTGTTGATTTTGTTGTTGATGTTATAATATCGTTATACCCTACCCTACCCTACCCTACCCTACCCACCCACCCTAACCTACCTACACCCACCCTACACCCTACCCTACCACACCCTACCACCACCCTACCCTATCCCACCCTACCCTACCCTACCCTACCCCACCCTACCCTACCCTACCACACAATACCACACCCTAACCCCACCCTAACCCTACCCTACCCCACCCTACCACCCTAACCCACCCACACACCCTATACTACCCTACCCAACCTACCCTAACCCTACCCTTACCTTACCCCACCCTAGCCAGGCCTCAAATCCTGGCCCAGTTACCTGTAAATGCCTGTAGTAGAACAGTTGATCGGGATGTCTCTCATAGGTTCTGTAGGACATGAGCACGGCATTCCAGACAAAATTCTCCTCCACGTAATAGCGATGCGACGCCAGGTTATAGCGTAGCCAGGGCGCGTGGCGTTTGGCCAATAAAACGCCAGGATTTATGCCGTCGGGGAATTCCCCGTAAGCCACCCAATCCGAAGTCGCCACGCAAGGGTACTGCAGCAACCAATCAGGAACTCGCGCTGTCCACATCGCCTCGAAATCGTGGTAGGCTCCGCCATACTTGTGCAAGATGGTGTACCTGTTGAAATGATGTGAGAACAGAGAGTAGACATTGGTATAATTATGTGTTGCATAGGAATGGTCTCTTTGCCCAAAAAGGGTATGTATTTCTGTTTGTGTGTCTGTCTTTGTTTGTTTCTGCCTTTGTATTGTATTGTGTATTGTGTTGTAAGAGGTAGGGGTGGGTGGGGGAGCAATTATACATTTTCTTTTCTTGCAAGTCTTCACAATATCAAACAAGCTTGAAGGTTGTTTTTTGCGTCTTCAAGAAGAAACTAAAAAAAAAGCTAAACAGCTAAGTACTTTTATTATTATGCTTGTCTTGTTATTGTTATTTTGAAAAGATCTTTTGAAGTGCTTTACGTGCAAAGAAAACATCGCTGATATATTTGCCAAAATATATTAAGAACACGCAATATGTTTTGATACATCACTTAATCCAACATTTGGGTTAGAAAAAACACAGGGCATATAACAAAACAATAAAACCAACAGGCAGACATACATCTCTGTCTGTCTGTCTGTCTAGAGTTCTAATATATGACAGACAGAGACAAAGAGAGGGATAGAGACAGACATACATACAGGGAGACAGAGACATGCAGAGAAACAGAGAGACAGAAACAGACAAATGCAAACAGAAACAGAAATAACCTAACAACCACCAACACATTGCCATACACAAGCAGTAACAGAGACAGCAGCAGCAACAACAAAAACACACACACACACGCACGCACGCACACACGCAAGCATGCACACACACACACACTCACTCACTCACTCACTCACTCACTCACTCACTCACTCACACACTCCACACCACACCACGCCACACAACACTACACACCTCAATACAACTCAACACCCCCCCCCCCCCCCACAATAACAGAACTCTCCCCTCTCCAAAACACCACCCCCACCCCTCCCTCCTACCTCCTCCCCACCACCCCACCCACCCAACACCCAACACACACAACACACACACCTGGTAATATCACTCTTATGGGAAGGGTCGTTCACCATTTGCTGGTACAACCATCTCAGGGTCATCCATACGGACGAACGTCACGTTCTCCTTCTCAAGCCTATCCCACCAAGGTCCCACAAACCCTGCATTCCCGTGGATGTACACGCGATGAAAACCCCCTACGTACAGAGCGCTCAGAACGGTGAGGAACTGGTAAAACTCCATGAAGGACGGAACCGCACGGTCGGGACTGAACCACACCAGGTGACTGATTCTCGGGATGGGGTCCCCTTCGTGCGTCTGAGGGAAGAGAGGGCTCGTGTCCCGTAATACATCCACCGAGACAACTGCCCGAACGAGGAATTGGTATACATGATGTTCACCGGGTAAATATCCGGTTTGTCTCTCACTACAACGCAGTGAGCGTTCAGTTCTGAATCGGGCGCGCGTTTGTCAAAATCTTCTGGCATGACGCATTCAGATTTAGAGTTGAGAATAATCTTCAAATACTCGGATTTTTGAGCTTCATCGAAACCTTTCTTGGCGATGATCAGGCCTCGAGTGACGTCTAAGTGATCTAGAAGAAGAAAGCTACTGTTGGCGGTGGGGGTTTGGGAGGTAGGGGCGAAGGCGAACCAGAAAGGACGGTGGGGGGTGTCGCGTGGTAAGCGGGAAATGATGACGTTGGAGCCCAGGAAGATGCCGCCATCTGGCTGGAGGAAGGTGAGGGCGAGATCCAGCATTTCTGGGGATCCGCAAGCGGGGGAGGTCCTTGGGAGGACGCGTAGGACCAGGCTGGGTAAGGACTGCTTCAGTTCCTGGGGTAGGGGGAAGGAAAGAAGATGGTCATCGTCATCATCATCATCATCGTCGTCGTCGTCGTCATCGTCATCATCATCATCATCGTCGTCATTATCATCATCGTCGTCGTCATCGTCGTCGTCGTCATCATCATCATCGTCGTCGTCGTCGTCGTCGTCATCATCATCATAATCATCATCATCTCATCATCATCATCATCATCATCATCATCATCATCATCATCATCATCATCATCGTCATCATCACCATCACCATCATCATCATCACCATCATCATCATCATCATCATCATCGTCGTCGTCATCATCATCATCATCATCATCATCATCATCATCATCATCATCATCATCATCATCATCATCATCATCCTTTACACCCAGTGGTGTGTAGGGCAGCAACAAAGTCTTTCCACCCCTGCCTATCCTGGGCCAGTCTGGCTAATGAATGAACTCCAAGAGTGCTGCATGGCTTCCATCTCAGAAAAAGAAGATGGTGAGGAGTGGTAAAGCCGTGGTAGAGAGAGGAGAGAGAGAGAGAGAGAGAGAGAGAGAGAGAGAGAGAGAGAGAGAGAGAGAGAGAGAGAGAGAGAGGGATGATGGTATTGCAATGATAGTGAGGAGGGATAAGTTATGGAGAGAGAGAGAGAGAGAGAGAGAGAGAGAGAGAGAGAGAGAGAGAGAGAGAGAGAGAGAGAGAGAGAGAGAGAGAGAGAGAGATGATGGTATTTATTTATATATTTTTCATTTTATTTTTATTTCGAGAATAACAGAATGAGCTCTTGTGTCCTTTTTATTTTTACATCAATTCCCCTGTGTATGTAAGTTTTGTAAATTTTGTCATCCGTTCCCACCGGCACACCATGCGTAGCACCAGGCTGGGTAAGGACTGTTTCAGCTCCTTAGGGGGAAGGAAAGAAAGAGGGAAGATAGGGAGAAGTGGTAAATGCCATGGTATGAGGGTGATGATGGTATTTAATTATATATCTGGATGTTCAAGTGATGGGTGTTACCCATGATTCACACCCTGAGGGTCACCCCCCCACCCCCACCCCTCCACCATAATCACCCCCCCTCCCCACCAATCCCCCTCCCCCCCCCTCAAGCACTGACCAGGAACCAGGTGTAATACATGTCGATGTCCAGACGGGGCAGGACGTTGAAATGGAAGATGACCTTGGAGGGCTGCAGCAGCCTGACTGCGCTCAGGATGCCCAGGTAGTGATGGAAGCCCAGGGAGAACTCCCCCTTACACCACAGGTAGTGCAGGGTTGGGGGTAGCTGCAATATAGGTAGGTGTGTTATATATATAGGTAGTATATATATGTATATAGGTTATATATATATATATATATGCATTCTAGTAAAGACCCCCTGAGGAAGAGGTTGCTGCCTCGAAAATTTGGGGAAAAAGTTTACCAAGTGTTTGCTTCTGGTTTGTTTTTCTTCTCCTCTCTCTCTCTCTCTCTCTCTCTCTCTCTCCTCTCTCTCCTCTCTCTCTCTCTCTCTCTCTCTCTCTCTCTCTCTCTCTCTCTCTCTCTCTCTCTCTCTCTCTCTCTCTCTCTATATATATATATATACAGTTAATACATTTATAGGTTATACATGCCCAGGTAGTGATGGAAGCCCAGAGAGAACTCCCCTTACACCACAGGTAGTGTAGTGTTGTGGGTAGCTGCAACACAGGTAGGTGTTTGGTATGTATGTATGTATGTATGTATGTATGTATGTATGTATGTATGTATGTATGTATGTATGTATGTATGTATGTATGTATGTATGTATGTGTGTGTGTGTGTGTGTGTGTGTGTGTGTGTGTGTGTGTGTGTGTGTGTGTGTGTGTGTGTGTGTGTGTGTGTATGTTGTCTCTATGTGTGTGTATGTATGTATGTGTGTGTATACATATATATACATATATATACATATACATATATATATATATATATATACATATATATATATATAAATATATATAATATATATATATATATATATATATATATATATGCAGGGTGTGGGGGGGGGGGGGGGGGGAAGACGGAGAAAATGTGTTTTGGTGATTTAATTTTTTTTCATTTCGGGGATAATGAAAAAATCATCCATGCGCTTCGTTTTACACATCCAGTCCCCGTGTGTATGCGTTTTTTTTTTTTTACATTTTATCATCCATTCCTACCGGCACATAATGGCTTACTCTTCCGGAAAGCGGAACGGGCTGTAACATGTGTGCAAGATGTTCTGCGTGATGGGTGTGTGTGTGTGAGGATGGGGGAAGGGGTTAGGGATGACCCCCCAAAAAAAAAACCCATCTAGGTCATTATTTGGTGGTTCATTAGATCCCCCCTTACACCATAGGTAGCGCAACTTTAGGGGTATCTGCAACTGGTAGGTCATTATGGGGAGATGTTTAAAAAGCTGGGTGGGACGTGGATGGGGGAGGACACAGGGAGAGAAGGTTTTGGGGATTAGGGGTAGAGGTGGGTGGGGTAAAGATTGACTACCCTAGTAGCAAAAAAGAACCAATATCCAAAAAACCAAAAACACTTTGATCATCTATCTATCTATCATCTATCTATCTATCTATCTATCTATCTTCATCTATCTATCTATTATCTACTATTACTACCTATCCATCATCCATCTATCATCATCTATCATCATCCTTATCTGCACGTCTGTTCACCCTGAGTCTATCACCAGTTCCCTCCATCTCATCTCTTCTCCTCTCTCATCAATCCATCCTCTCCTTTAGTCTGGCGACCGTGGTTGCACCCTGAAGACTTGTCCTCCATTCCTCTTCTTGTTCTGCCTCTCTTCAAAATTTTCGTGTTCTAGGCCTGTCCATTCACTGATATTGTCCTCCTATCTCTTCCTTGGTCTGCCTCTTTTTCTTCCTCCATGGACAGTGCCTTGCAGTATTTGTTTTTGCAAGTCCTTTCGATCCTGTGACATGCCCTTACCATTTAAGTTTACGCTTCTTTACAGATTGATAGAAGATTTTGGTAGGGACCAATGGTTTGCTGGATTCTGCACCCGTCCAGGTAAAAGTAAAAAAAAATTCAACAAACCCACCTGCCCAGGAAGGGAGAAGTCTCTCTGAATCTGCGGCCAGGGCTGGAAGCCGTGGTAGTGGCGGTACAGTGCTATGTTCTCCTGCCCCAGGTGTCGCACGTGCAGCTTGGCCGCTCTGATGCCGGGGTCCAACATCAGCGGCGCCTTGTCCTCACACGTCTCACAGTCCTCGGCCTGAGGGTAAGAAACACACAGAATGCATTGGCATCATGATTCATTTATTTATTTATTTATTTATTTATTTATTTATTTATTTGTATTTTGTGTATTTTGTATTTTGTATCACTTTATGTTACAGCAGATTTCTCTGCGTGAAACTCAGGCTGCTCTCTCTCCCCGGGGAGAGCGCGTCGCCACAAGAGCAGCGCCTTCCCATTATTTTTTCTTTTTCCTGTCTGCACTTGTATTTGTTTCCCTATCTATTTAGATATTTATTTATTTATCTTTTATATCGAGGATAATGGAATAAGCACGCATGTGCTTGTTTACTTCCAGTCCCCGTGTGTATGCAGTTTTGTAAATCTTGCCATCTCTTCCCACCGGCACACGATGACCTACTCTTGCGAAAAGCGGAACAGGATTTAACGTGTGCGCAAGATGTTCTGCGTGCGTTCGCACACGGGGCCTCGGTTTATAATCTCATCCGAAGGACTTTTGGGGAGGGTGGAGTCAGCACTGATGGTTTGGAGAGAAGAGTACACGCGGTAGAGATGAGATGCTTCCGGAGATTCCTTGGCATCTCCTACAGAAATCAGATGAGCAACGAAGATGTGCATAACAGAATCCAGCAAACCATTGGTCCCTACGAAAATCTTCTATGAAGAGATAGATAGATAGATAGATAGATAGATAGATAGATAGATAGATAGATAGATAGATAGATAGATAGATAGATCATCATGATTAATAAAGAAGGAACGTGGGGTCCCAGGACAGTTAATTAAGACGTTCAACCTACCTGCCTGTCTGACAAGTTAAACAGTGAGGTTCTCGGTTCTAATTCCCTTTCGGCTTTCCTACTTTGATGAGAAAATAGATGTGGAATTGTTAAAGTCCTTTGCATGAGACTTTGAACCAATTCTGACAGGTTGGTCACCTTAGTAAGCCGATCAGCCAGCCAGCCAGCCAGCCAGCCAGCCAGCCAGCCAGTCAGTCAGTCAGTCAGTCAGTCAGTCAGTCAGTCAGCCAGCCAGCCAGCCAGCCAGTCAGTCAGTCAGTCAGTCAGTCAGTCAGTGCTTTTGGTCAGCTAGTAAGTTTACTAGACAGTGGAATAGTCAATGAACTGAATTATAGTGGAATAGTCAATGAACTGGATAATGGAATAGTCAATGAACTGGATAGTGGAATAGTCATTCGGATGAGACTCGAAACCGAGGCCCCGTGTGCGAATGCACGCAGAACATCTTGCGCACACGTTAAAACCCCGTTCCACCTTTCGGAAGAGTAGGCCATCGTGTGCCGGTAGGAGCGGATGACAAAATTATAACAAACCAGCATGCACACAGGTGTCGTGTTTAGACACCATCCCTGAGGAAAAATCGGGGAGTTGGAGTCCCAGAGCGGCTCGGGGCTGTAGGTATATGGCAAAGCCCAGGCTTTGCGCTCTAAAGTGTACAGCAGCAACAAGACAACAACAGTTGATCATCGTTGTTCGTCGTTGATCTTTGCGCCTGGTGGCAGCATGATCTGTGGCTCTGTAGGTCAAATGCAAGCGCTTTGATTTGTTCTTACAAGAGATAGCGCTATACAAATTCCATGTAATAATAATAATAATAATAATAATAATAATAATAATAATAATAATAATAATAAGAGTCAATGAACTAGATAGTGGAATAGTCAGTGAACTGAATTATAGTGGAATAGTCAATGAACTAGATAGTGGAATAGTCAGTGAACTGAATTATAGTGGAATAGTCAATGAACTAGATAGTGGAATAGTCAATGAACTGAATTATAGTGGAATAGTCAATGAACTAGATAGTGGAATAGTCAATGAACTAGATAGTGGAATAGTCAATGAACTAGATAGTAGAATAGTCAATGAACTAGATAGTGGAATAGTCAGTGAACTGAATTATAGTGGAATAGTCAATGAACTAGATAGTAGAATAGTCAATGAACTAGACAGTGGAATAGTCAGTGAACTGAATTATAGTGGAATAGTCAATGAACTAGATAGTGGAATAGTCAATGAACTAGATAGTGGAATAGTCAGTGAACTGAATTATAGTGGAATAGTCAATGAACTAGATAGTGGAATAGTCAGTGAACTGAATTATAGTGGAATAGTCAATGAACTAGATAGTGGAATAGTCAATGAACTAGATAGTGGAATAGTCAGTGAACTGAATTATAGTGGAATAGTCAATGAACTAGATAGTGGAATAATCAGTGAACTAGATAGTGGAATAGTCAATGAACTGGATAGTGGAATAGTCAGTGAACTAGATAGTGGAATAATCAGTGAACTGAATTATAGTGGAATAGTCAATGAACTAGATAGTGGAATAATCAGTGAACTAGATAGTAGAATAGTCAATGAACTGGATAGTGGAATAGTCAGTGAACTGAATTATAGTGGAATAGTCAATGAACTAGATAGTGGAATAATCAGTGAACTAGATAGTGGAATAGTCAATGAACTGGATAATGAAATAGTCAATGAACTGGATAGTGGAATAGTCAATGAACTGGACAGCGGAATAGTCAGTAAACTCGACAGTGAACTGGTCAGTAAACTGGACAGGGGACTAGTCATCCAAATCCATCGAAAGCCTTTTTATGCCTTCTTGGCATGTAGGGCACCAACAAAGGAATTTCTTTGTTGCTGTTTCTGTAACAAACTTTTTTTTACAGAACAGGGTTGTTAGCCCTGTGTCCAACCCCCTACCTGGGGGAGTGGGGCCACCTTAGTCGCCTCTTACGACATGCCTGGCTGGCGGGCAGGGACCCTATTCTTGTAATGCTCGCTTTGCAAGCATTCCCCGGGACTAGTCAGGAATCTTTTAATTGCATTTGTTAATTTTCTTATTTCGAGGATAATGGAATAAGCAAGTCAAGGACCTCTTTAAAAATTTTTTTTTTTACATCCAGTCCCTATGTGTGTGCCGTTTTGTAAATTTTGACATGCGATCCAACCAGCATAAATGGCCTACTCTTTCAAAAGGTGATATCTATATGCTCCGCGTGCGTTCTTACACGGGTCCTCGATTCATAGTTTCATCCAAAGGACCTTCGGGGGAGCGGAGTCAGTACTGATGTGAACTCTAGGACGAAAAGTCATTTCGGTGGTGGCTCGAACCTGGGCTTAAACCAACCATCCAGCTATTCATCCAACCAGTTAGTTATCCATCCATCCATCCATCCATCCATCCATCCATCCATCCATCCATCCATCCATCCATCCATCCATCCATCCATCCATTCAACCAACCAACCAACCAACCAACCAACCAACCAACCAACCAACCAACCAACCAACCGATTAACAATTTATCTAACCAACCATCCATCCATCTAACCAACCAGCCAGCCAACCAATCACCCACCCACCCATGTAACCAACCAACCAACCAACCCAACCCAACCCCAACCCAACCCAAGCCATTTTACTCCCCCCCCTCCCCCTCCCACCTGCCGACCCCCCAACCTTCAACAACTCCCCCGTCTACCACCATACCCCTACCTCCCTACCCCCTCCACTCACCTTATCCCCCTACCCCCCTTCCCCCACAACCCCCCCTACCCCCTCCCTACCCCCCTCCCCCCTCACCCCCCTACCCCCCCTCACCCCCCTCAACCCCCCTCCCCTTCCCTTCTTCTCTCCTGCCTCACCAGAAAGTTGACAGCCTCTCCGAGAGAAGGCCCTATAGGGACACCGTTGTGGTGTAATAGGGGTGGTAGTGATTCGCCCTGCCCGCCCCCTCTGCTGCCCCAGGGGTGAGGGGTCGGGAGGTCAGAGTGCAAGTTGACCAGCAGCAGCAGCAGCAGACCCAGCACGAGAATCCCTGTCAGCATCCGCTCCAGCCTCAGTTTTCGGAGCCTGGGACATAACCACACCACATACAAAAGAGACCCCCCCCCCGGGCGAAAAATGAAGATGGGAGAAAATGTAGAGAGGAAATGTGAAGAAAGGAAAAAGAAAGAGAGGAAAACAAAAGGAAAAAGAAAGGAAAAAGAAAAAAAGGAAAGAAAGGAAAAAGAAAGGAAGGAAAACGAAAGGAAAAGAGAAAGAAAACAGAAAGAAAGGAAAAAGAAACAAAGGAAAAAGAAAGGAAGGAAAACGAAAGGAAAAGAGAAAGAAAACAGAAAGAAAGGAAAGAGAAAGAAAGGAAAAATGAAGAAAGGAACAATAAATGAAGGAAAAATAAAGGAATGAGAAAAACCCAAACCCCAAACCCCGAACATCGACCAC
>CM060338.1:17618061-17620561 GCA_030674155.1 Stramonita haemastoma
GTTTTCCTGTTGACACATTTTCTCTGGTCTCTGTTCACTCCTTTCTGGTCTTTGTTTACACCTTTTCTGTGGTCTCTGTGCACACTTCTCCTGTCACTGGTAACACATTTCTGTTATCTGTTTCCACCTGTCTGTTCTCTGTTCACATCTTTCTTTCTTTTTCACTATTCACACCTTACCTTTTTACTCTTCACTTTTTCTGTAACTGTTTACAATTTTCTTTTTCAGTGTTCACACCTTTCTTTCTTTTCACTGTTTACCTTTCTTTCCTGTAACTGTTTACACCTTTGTTTTTCACTATTTACACCTTTCTTTTCACTGTACACCTTTCTTTTCACTGTATGCCTTTCTTTTCACTGTTTACACCTTTCGTTTTCAATGTTCACACCTTTCTGTCCTTTCACTGTTCACCTTTCCTGTAACTGTTTACACCTTTTGTTTTCAATGATCACACCTTTCTTTTCAACGTTCACACCTTTCTTTCAATGTTCACACCTTTCTTAGCTTTCACTGTTCACCTTTCCTGTAACTGTTTACACCTTTCGCTTTCACTGTTCACACATTTCCTGTAACTGTTTACACCTTTTTTTTCTCACTGTTTACACCTTTCGTTTTCACTATTTACACCTTTCTTTTCCAATATTCACACCTTTCTTTCCTTACATTGTACACTTTTCTTTTTACTATTCACACCTTTCTTTCCTGTCACTGTGCACCTTTCCTGTAACTGTTCATACCTCTTTCACTTCACGCACAGTCCCCTAATCCTGCACATTCCCCCTCCCCTTTCAACTATCCAAGACTCGGTTTGGAGAGTTGTCTCCCTTCCGTGTTTCCTGATCTGAAACAGGCATCACGTTTATTAAGTGGATTGTGTGTTCCATTTATATTTTGTCTATTTTTGTTATAGTTTCTTTTATGTCACTTATGATGAAACAATTAGTAAATTAGTACATAAATGCAGGGACTGGGTGTAAAAGATCACATGAGTGCTTAATCCGCTACCCTCGAAATAAAAGAATAAATAAAAGAAGAAATAAAAGAATAGACAAAAGAAGAAATAAACGAAGAAATAAAAGAATAGATAAAAGAAGAAATAAAAGAGTAAAATAAATAAGATAGACAAATCGTACCCCGAGGGCTTGGATTGAAACCTAGTACTCCGCTGCTGCAGCGTTGTATGAAGGCTTTCCCCCCACTAAGAGTTAATAACATCCATACTGACTCCACTCCTCTCCAAGTTTTCCCATACCACTATAAACGCACACCCTGGGTACAAACACACGAAGAACATCATACAAAAAAAAATCAGCACGTTGAACACTAAGGATTATATGTAAAAGAAAAAAAAAAGGACTAACATTTTCTCGTCTAAAAGTTTGAACTCCAAAAAACCCCACAACAACTCAGACACGATTTCAAGCCAGACATTATCTAGCCACCACCACCAAAAAACACATGTTGTTTTGCACACGGGCGAAATAGAAAATAAGAAACAGGTAATTTCCAGGAGGAAAAAAAAAAGGAACAATTAGAAAACAAAACCAAACAAGCAAACAAACTGAAACCCAAAACCCAAGCCGGAGACCAAGCCCACATAATTATTGCTGCATGCGGTCTTCTGCTGCCAGTGCACTTTTACACACATGACGCACGCCATGGCTGAGTGAGTGGTTAAGACCTTTCTGCTCCAATTCCATGGGTCCATGAAGTCACGGGTTCGAATCTCGGCGACGTCTGGTAAATTCAGGGTGGAGATTTTTTTTGTTTTTTTACAATCTCCCAGGTTAACTTCAAATACAGACCTGCCAGTGCCTTGATTCCCTTCGTGTATATATACACACACACACACACAACACACACGCACACACACACCACACACACACACACACACACGCAGACACACACACACACACACACACACATACACACACACACGCAGACACACACACACACACATACACACACACACACACACACACACACACACACACACACACACACACACACACACACACACACACACACACACACACACACACACACACATATGCATAAGATCAAACATGCAAGTAGAAAGATCTTATAATTCATGTCACCGTTCACTGGGTTACTGAAACACAAACATACCCAGCATACATCCCCGAAGTCAGAATGCGGCTGTCTTCATGGTGGACAAAAAAACGATCGTATACGCAAAGCCTCGACATTGGTTAGGAGCGGATGACAAGAAAAATAAAAAGAACCCAGCATGCACACAGGTGTCGTGTTTAGACACCACCCTCGAGGAAAAATTGGGGAGTTTGGAGTCCACGGGACGGTTCGGGACTGTATATGGCAACGTTCTGGCTGCTCCTGTGACGGCACCGGAACCACTCATATCGGCGATGGCCTTTCCAATGGACCATTCCAGCGACGTGGAGAAGGGGAGGTGGATAGGGGGTCTGCTGCATGGGTAACAGCTTGCCCTCCATACTTACTTACCCAGGCTTTGTGCTCT
>CM060338.1:17625561-17628061 GCA_030674155.1 Stramonita haemastoma
ATTGATTATAAAACTCAGGTCATTGTTCTACCTTGTAATGAAATATCAAGTCATAATCTTGTATCCTTTTGCCTTTAATCGTATTTCAAAAATACCTACACCCTCATTCTGACCACCTATTAGGATGCTAAACTTGTCAATTTCTCATTTTGCCATTTCCTTGCAGTCTTTCATTTCCACCTGTAATAACTTTTCATAGAATTGTCCGATTTTCAATCTTTTTTTTTTGAAATATTGAATAGCCTTTTTATTGCAGATTAATAACATGTTAATAACTAAAAATCGACATCTGGTGCAATGCGACTCCTTATGTGGTGGAGTGTCACTCCTGGGATTCTGTGGGTCAGGGCTGAATGAGTTCAAGTCTGCCAGGGGATTCCAACCTCCCCCCCCCCCCCCTCCGTTACCTAATGGTCTGAGGTCACCACCGTGACTGAGGGGAGATTAACAGACTTGTCGGTTAAAAGCACTAGCACTAACACAGACAGACAGATAGACAGACAGACAGGCAAGCAGGCATACATACAGACTGTAGACTGACAGACTTGTCGGTTAAAAGCACGAGCACAAACACACACAGACAGATAGACAGACAGACAGACTGTGGACTGACAGACAGACAGATATAAAGACAAACTGACAGAGACAGAAAGACAGAGATACAGACAGATATATAAACAGATAGACAAACAGACAGATACACACACACACATACACACACGCACGCGCGCGCGCACGTGCGCGAACACACACACGCTCACATACACACTCACTTACGCACGTGCGCACGAGCGCGCGCGCGCACACACACACACACACACACACACACACACACACACACACACACACACACACACACACACACACCACACAGAGACCAGTGGCTGTTCACCACAAGCTCCAAACAAAACAGTGGCCTTCCAGACCAGTCTTCCCATAATGCCTCAGCCAGCAACTTCACTTCCTCTTGTGTTCGCTCTCCAATCAGTGATGCCAACCACTGGCTCCCTGTCACTGACAGCACACACGTTAAATCCTGTTCCGCTTTTTGTAAAAGTAGGCCATTGTGTGCCGGTGGGAACAGATGACAAGATTTACCAAACTGCATATCTATTATTTATTTTTCATTTATTTATTCTTTGATATCGAGGATAATAGAACAAGCACTCATGTGCTTTTTTTTTTTTTTTTTTTTTTGACATTCAGTCCCCGTGTGTGTATATGCAGTTTTGTAAATCTTGTCATCTGTTCCCACCGGCACACGATGGCCTACTCTTACGAAACGCGGAACGTGTGTGCACAAGATGATCTACATACACACAGGGACTGAATGTAAAAAAAGCACATGAGTAACTTATTCCATTATCCTCGATAAAAAAAAGAATAAATGAATGACAGGCATGACCCCCTGACCAGTTTTCCCAGCCAGCACAGTGACTGCCCATCAGCTTGTGGTGGTTTTCCATGCGGTGTTACCACAGCTGTAGTCAGTTTCCACCACTTTCAGCTCCTCTCAGCTGCTAATTAATCCATCCCATCCCAGCTCAGTTGGGGAGCCCGCTGGTGCTAACTATAGCAGAAACTGACCCCACTTGGACCAGGTAAAAGGAAAGGGAGCGCTGTTTTTAGTACTCTTGACTGAGTGATGTTGGATTGTAGGTAATGACAGGCCAAAAAGCCTCTTGGCTGAGGACATTAATTCTCCCTTTCCTATGAAAAAAAAAGCCTGGTTTTCTGAAACTTCTCATCAATAGGTCAAAAGCTGCAGGGAAAGCAGCAAGTCCATATAAACACAAATTTACAGCCTGAACAAAAAATTGCCAAAGCACCATCAAAGATCCCCCATAGACAAAAAATTGCCAAAGCACCGTCAAAGATAACCCATAGACCAAAAAAAGCCAAGGCATTGTCAAAGATAACCAATAGACCAAAAAAGCCAAGGCACCGTCTAAGATAACCCATAGACCAAAAAAGCCAAAGCAGCATCAAAGATAACCCCTAGACCAAAAAAAGTCAAAGCAGCGTCAAAGATAACCCATAGACCAAAAAAAAGCCAAAGCAGCCTCAAAGATTCCCCATAGACCAAAAAATTTAATAGCCAACGAACAGTCAAAGGTCCACCGTAGATAAAAAAAAAAATCAAACCACCATCAAAGATCCACCATAGACCAAAGAATAGCCAAAAAAAGGCTGACACCATAAACAGCCACTGAACATACTCCCTGTGTTGAGAGAGAGAGAGAGAGAGAGAGAGAGAGAGAGAGAGAGAGAGAGAGAGAGAGAGAGAGAGAGAGAGAGAGAGAGAGAGAGAGAGAGAGTGTGTGTGTGTGTGTGTGTGTGTGCGAGAAACATGATTCAGTGTCAGAACTGTAAGTTAAAGTTTAAAGTGTGGTGCTTATCCCGGTTTCTGTGGCGTTAAGCGACTGAGAGTCCTAGACTCCCCCCTGGATAGGACGCCAGTCTATCCGCAGGGTTAACCCCCAACACAAGGTTGGTACCC
>CM060338.1:17645561-17650561 GCA_030674155.1 Stramonita haemastoma
AAAAGATGAAAGGGTTCTCCAAGCAGTCGACTTCTCAGGTCAAAGAAATTGAATCAGCCATGCCACGTGTGCTCATTTTGCACGACTCGACAATGAATAAAATAAATCCATCACGTTTGGCATTGTCATACGGCCTTCAGGTGGCGAAGAAAAAAGCTTACACCATTGACAACATAACGAAAGTGGCCCAAGAAGCTAGCAAGGAGCTTGAACCGGCCCCAGAGTGTGTCGTGCTGCATGCAGGCATCAACGACATCAAAGGGAAAGATCCTGCAACATGTGGCAAAGCCATGGCAGCAGCTGTAAAGGCTGTTCAGAAGATCTTCCCCAAGACCCATGTCGTATGCAGCAGGGCCACTCCAGTGAAACAACAGCATCTAGAAGCAAGACGGGTCGTGTTCAATGCTCACGCTTATTCCGAAATAGTAAATGAAGATATCAACAACGTTTCCTACCTGGCATATGAGAATATTCATCCATCCAAACATCTTCAAGATGAAATTCACTTGAATAACTACGGTGCTGGCAACGTTGCAAGAGCCTTGGGCCGCCACCTATGTCAGCTGTTCTGGGAACGTCCACGAAGACGACAGAGACGCGGGGGATTCGGCGCCAGCAACACAGGCCGTTCTTTCTGTGGCAATCCATGGACTGACAGACCTGGCCACCCACTGCCGCCTGCACCGTACCCGCTACCTCCCCCATGGGCGTTTCGTCATTGAGATCCTTACGCTTCTTCATGGCAGTATATAATTATCTTTTCAGAGCAAGATCTTCCCAAACATCACCATCTTCCATCATGGACTTTTCATTGTTCTTTACACTATTCCTCACTGGTCTGTGTCTAAATCCCCCCCCCCCCCTCCATTTTTTCCTGTTACTTACTTGCGTATGCATGTGTGTATGTGAGGTGGGCCATTAGTTTGTTGTTGTTTTTCTTCAATTGGGTTGCATATTGTTGTTGACTACAATCAGAACACAAAATAATATAACAAACATATGTATAACATGAAAACAAGCTTGGACAGGACATTACATCTCTCTACAGGAGTTAAAATTTTACAGTGGAATGCTCGGAGCATAGCCACCAATCTGTTGGACTTGACACAATTTTTAACAACTGATAACTATGCTATATTAGCACTCCAGTCTTTGAATGTGGACAAAATGAAAATGCCTAAATTGACAAATTATTATTACCCACCATTATGTGATTGTGATAATAACTCTAGAGTAAAATCTGCCATATATGTTAGGCAGGGTCTAGACTATGAAAAGCTAGTTATATCTCCTATCCTGCAAAGTACAGTAGATATGTATCACACTGGGGTGACGGTCAAACTTAACAAGGATGAAATACTAAATGTAGTGTCTGTTTATTTACCCCAAGGTCCGAAAAATGACAATACTGACTGGTTAAAAAACACAGACTTCACTAAGCATAAATGGATTATTCTTGGAGATTTCAATGCTCATGCTCCTTTTTGGGACTCTGCATGCTCTACCATCACTAGCAATCGTTTAATAGAAAATATTGTAGATTCGAAGCTTTACTTATTGAATGATGGTAGAGTAACCAGAATTCCTGATGTTTCTACCCATAAACCCAGTGCCATTGACTTAGCCTTAGTATCTCCAGGATTAGCTATTAACTGCACATGGAATGTTGAAGAGGATTGCCTCGGAAGTGATCATTTTCCAATCACATTGTCATTAGAAGACCTTTCAGTATCAGATCGACCACATATTGAGGATAAAATCCCTCAATTTATATATAAATTAGCTAACTGGAGTTCATTTCATTCGTTTCTTCAAGGTATTGATATTGAAATGATTGCTGAGGATGATGTTGATAAATTTTATTCAAATTTTGTGGCAATGCTCATTCTAGCAGCTGAGTTTTCTATTCCCAAACGCAAAATCAGGAAGAATGGAAAACGATCAGGCAATAAATGGTGGACTAAAGAATGTGAGGATGCCGTAAACTATAAAAAGGAACAGTATAAAATATGGTTAAAAAACCAATCAGAGGAAAACTTTATTCGTATGAAATATGCTAAATGTCATAGTAAGAAAACAATTGCTCAGGCAAAAAACAATTATTGGACAGAATTCTGTATTAATGAAGTTTCAGAATCCAAGGACATGTATAAAGTTTGGAAGAAAGTTACTGAAATGAAAAACGGATTTCAACTCCCATCGTTTCCAATCAAATTTGAAAAAAACAGATTTCCAAGCATATTTGAAAAAGCAGAAGCCTTTGCTACAATGTTTGCAGATAATAGTTCATCCTTAAAGCTTCAATCAGACATCAAAAGTTATGACTCTTCAGAAAAGCTAGACAAATTAGAAAATATATCATGTAATGCGGATTATTTGAATGCTCCTCTTCAATATGATGAATTTATTGAAACCTTAGATTCATTTACTTTTAACAAGACAGCAGTTGGTCCTGATGGCGTATCTTATCAAATGCTGGCCCATATGCCTTTAAAATGGAAAAGACTACTTTATTCATTTTTCCAAAAGTGTTGGATAAATGGCACTCTTCCTAGTATCTGGAGGCAGTCTATAGTAGTTCCAATCCTTAAGAAAGGTAAGTTGAGGTCATCAATAGATAGTTATAGACCAATTGCTCTAACTTCACATGTGGGTAAAGTAATGGAAAAAATTATACATAAGCGTCTGTTTCATTATTGTGAAAAGAATAATGTTATCCCAACTAATCAGGCTGGCTTTCGAAAGGGGAGATGTACTTCTGATCACTTAGTTAAATTAACTCATCAGATTAAAAAACAATTTGCCAGAAGGAAAAGTGTGTTAGCCACATTCTTTGATGTGAAGAAAGCATATGATAGAGTCTGTCATGAAAAATTGTTGCATAAATTGAAGAATATTGGTATCAATGGAATGTTATATAAATATCTTCATAATTTTTTATCTAATAGATCAATCTGCACTAAATTGGGCTCAGCTTACTCATCCTATAAATCTATCAATTTAGGTATACCGCAGGGATCAGTGCTTGCTCCCATGTTGTTTTCTATTCTTGTACATGATCTCCCTAGTTGTTTGTCAACTAATACGCAAGTCGTTCAGTATGCTGATGATATCGCAATATGGATAAATACTTCAGTTAGGAAAAACACCAAAAAGAGAGTTACCAATTATGTTGAACATTTATATCAAGATGAATTAAATAAATTCTGTAGCTTTATGAAGGAAAATAAGTTAGAACTATCTGCAGAAAAAACATGTCTTGTGCTCTTTAATAATGGTGAAAATCCATCAAAATTACCAACCCTAAAATTAGAAGGAACAGTGCTTAAGTATAAACCATATGTAAAATTCTTAGGCGTAATTTTAACTAGAAAGTTGAGCTGGAAGATGCACATCGACCACTTAATAACTGAGGCTAGAAAAAGACTGAACTTTTTAAAAGTAATAAGTTTTCAGGCATGGAGTCAAGATACTAAAACACTAATACATTTGGCTCAATCTTTAGTACGCTCAAAATTAATCTATGGACAAGAAGTTTATTTTTCTGCTGCAGATTATCTGCTTAAAAAATTACAAAGTTTAGACAGTAAAGCCATAAAGATAGCACTTGGTGTTCCAACACATGCTAACACAGCTAATACCTATAAAGAAGCACATTTGTTATCTCTTTCTGATCAACGAAGATTGGCGGTATCAAAGTACGTGATTCGGAGTCTATCTATTCCAAATTCAGTAAAAGATGAAATACTTATGGATCAAGACACTGATTATCCAAAACGAGCATGCGATATTTCATTTCTGCTGCCAATTAAAAATTATACTAATTCATTAATGAAAGAAATTGGCATTGACATAGCAACGATTCCAAATTTACCGATGGTTCCCCTAATGCCTCCGTGGGAACATATTTCAGCTAGCTTTGACATTGATTACACGGATGTAAAAAAGAATGAAGATCAAAATCTTCTCATTGTTGATGTAAAAAGCCACATTGAATGTAATTATTCCAATTATTTAAAAGTGTATACTGATGGATCTGTATTGGAATCAGGCAGAAGTGGCGCAGCATTTGTGATTCCTGCTTTAAAAGTACAAAAGTCGTTTCATTTAGGAGAACATTTTTCCATTTTTACGTCTGAATTATTTGCAATTTTTATGGCCTTGAAGTTTTTGTCTGATATGGCTCTTGATATTTGCCACATACTTTTTTGTGTTGATTCAAAAGCAGTATTGCAGGCACTAAATAATTGGCAAGGGAAAATAAGGACGGATATTATATTTGAGATTAAATTTTTGATACATTGTATTGCAAGTAGAGGGATTCAGATAACTTTATGTTGGGTCCCTTCTCACTGTGGAATTTATTGGAATGAGTTGGTTGATTCATTAGCAAAACAAGGTGCCTCTGATCGTAGTATTGAAACGTTTGATTCCAATCTTGTATTGTCCTCGTATGAAATTAGTGCAAGATTGATGAATAGAATGCATTCCAAAATGAAGACATCACATTTTGAACGTATTTCATGTTCACGTAAACTAGAAATTTTAATATATAAACTGAGGTTGAATGCATGGAATACCAAATATTCTAAAAACGTGTCATGTTGCTGTTCTCAACCTCTTTCAATCCACCACTTATTGTTTGATTGCCCAATTCTTATTGACCTTTTTAAAAGGAGAGGATTAGATATTAAAAAAAGATATGCCACTGTTCAAGAAGTTTTGTATGACTCTCAGCAGTTCATAACATCAGTTGCTGAGGTTATATATTCTTCCCCAGTAAGATCTCTTCTGTAGTTATATATATATATATATATATATATATATATATATATATATATATATATATATATTATATATATATATATATATATATATATATATATATATATATATATCTGAGAGAGAGAGAGAGAGGAGGGGGGGGAGGGGGAGAGAGAGAGAGAGAGAGGAGAGAGGAGGAGAGAGGGAGAGAGGAGAGAGAGAGAGGAGAGAGAGAG
>CM060338.1:17655561-17665561 GCA_030674155.1 Stramonita haemastoma
GAATCCTTTTATCAAGAGATGATGATTATTGATTTGACTGAAAAAAAAGTGGACATTGTATACTCTCTCTCTCTCTCTCTCTCTCTCTCTCTCTCTCTCTCTCTCTCTCTCTCTCTCTCTCTCTCTCTCTCTCTCTCTCTCTCACCCAGAAAGACTCCCCCCCCCACCTACACCTCGCACATACAGCAACAACCTCCTCCCCCTCCCCTCCCGGACACATACAGACACACAGGGAAACAAAATGTTCCCCAAACCAGACAAAAGTAAAAGTCAATAGTAACGTAACTAGCCTCGCCAGATTGGCATTCGATTCGCAGAATTGCAAAGAAGTGCGAAGAAGAAGAAGACCTGCGGAGAAGAAGAACTGCGAGAGAAGAAGAAGAAGAAGAAGAAGAAGAAGAAGAAGAAGAAGAAGAAGAAGAAGAAGGAAGAAGAAGAGGTAGAAGAAGAAGAAGAAGAAGAAGAAGAAGAAGAAGAAGAAGAAGAAGAAGAAGAAGAAGAAGAGAAGAAGAAGAAGTAGAAGAAGAAGAAGGAAGAAGAAGAAGAAGAAGAAGAAGAAGAAGGAAGAAGAAGAAGAAGAACAACAACAACAACCACCACCAACCACCACCACCACCACAACAACAACACGAAATCAACAAATCAAGAAACGTCTTGTGCAGCTAAGACGTATCAATAACTCCTTCACTTCCACCAGATACTCTCACACGATCAATGGTCCCATTCTCCTCGTACGTGGTCGGCTGAGGGGAAATAAACAAAACAGCGGAGAGATCTGCTATGGAAGAGGACAGCCCGGTTATCATGCACTTGGCTATATGACTGTCATATTAAATCATAATGATGAGGCTATCAAGAATAATATAATGATGTCAACTGTCTCTCTTATTACTGTAGGTCTCCTGGACGCAGGTTTCGTAGCCAAGTGGTTAGAGCGATGAACTTAGAATCCCACAGTAACCGAGGGTCTGTGTTAGAGTCTACGCTGAGGTATTCGTTTGAAGGACACCTCGTTTGAAGGACCCCCACCCCTCCCTCCCTGGCACACACACACATCTCCAACACCCTTTGAATTAATTTTAGTTCCCGATTCTATTTCTTTAAAAAGTATTTTGGATGAGGGAGAATTCAAAGCACTGGCTTTCCCAAGGCCAATGTTAAGCAGCGTCGAGCGTGGTTTCGGATGAAACTGTAAACGGAGGCCCTGTGTGCGAACGCACACAGAACATCTTGCGCACTCGTTAAATCCTGTTTCGCTCATCGTAAGAGTAGGCCATTGTGTGCTGGTGGGAACAGATGACAAGATATACAAAACTGCGTAATCATGGATGTAAAAAAGCACATGGATGCTGATTCCATTATCCTCGATATAAAAGAAATATATATATATATATATATATATATATATATATATATATATATATATATATATATATATATATATATATATATATATATTATATATATATATGTGTGTGTGTGTGTGTGTGTGTGTGTGTGTGTGTGTGTGTGTGCATACACACACACCTATTCCCTCCCCCCTCCATCCCCCCCCCCAATACCTTCGCCTCCCCCCCCCCCCCCCCCACACACACACACGTAACCTCCCTAAGGGCGTTGTTAGCCAGTCAGGGTCATTCCATCTGGGTGGGGTTGCAGTTGCTTTGTGGAACAACTTGACTGCTGCACTTATGTTAGCAGTGGACATTTTAGACCTCTGGTCCTCTCTCTCTCTCTCCCTGTTCGGCCCCCATCATTAAGCTGCTGATAACTGCCGAGACTTCTGTTGATGGAACGAGTTGTGATGTATGTATGTCTCTCTTTCTTTATAAATCTTCTTGCTGCGTATTATTTTGGTGTTGGTTATCTTTTGTGTTTTTTGTTTTTTTGCTGGTAACACATACATAGGTACGCACGCGTATGCGCGGACGCGCGCGTGCTTACAAAGATATGTAGTACCCACTTTTGATACGCAGAAAAAACACACACGCATTAACACAGTGCACGCGCGCGCGCGCGCGCGCACACAACACACACACACACACACACACACACACACACACACAGAATCTCACCAACCCGCCTCCCTCCCCCCCCCCTACACATATACACACGGGGAGACGGGATAGCCTAGTGGTCAGAGCATTGCGCTCGCAATTTGACGACCCGAGTTTGATTCCCGTTCGAGCGGCGCCCATTTCTCTCCCTCGCTGCTTTACCTTCCCTAACCCTAAAGAGGGCAGGTACCCATTTACAGCTAGGTGGACTGGGAGAACTGTTCTGAAGCCAAGGTGCACAAACGGTCACCCATCCAACTGGTAACCACGCTCGACGCTGCTTAACTTGACTGGGGGAAAGCGAGTGCTCTGATCACTTAGTTCTGACTACTTAGCTATCCCGCGGAGTTTCTGCAGGAAATGTGTTAATCCAGTGACTGATTACGTCAAAACGTACCGTGACGTCAATCGTCATCATCTTCAGTTTTTAGAGTCATCTAGGCTTAAGCCTGGTGGAAGGCACGTGCAATCAAGCGTTGGATTTTAGTTTGTTTTCGCGAATGGGTGGGCAGTTTTATTTGTCTTTGTCTTTTTTCTCTCTCTCGTAAAATCAAACGACATAGACTGCAGATTTAACGAGGCAGACTTGACTACAAACTTCGTTAACATCTCTCGTTAAAAAAAACAACAGGGGTAGGTAGGATGTGAAAATCAACGTTCGATTTAATTCATCAAGACACGAGTTAGCGATGAAATATAATTAGGACGCGAGCGCCATGTTAGGAAATCAATTTTTCAGGAGGTGATTTCCTTTGGAAGAAGTTGCACCGTGTGTTGTGTCTTCTTTGATCTTATGCTTGCTTGTGAATTATTTGTTGTTTTCGATTTTGTTCTTTTTTCTCCCTCAGTTGGCTTTTAGAAAATTTATCGAGAGAGAGAGAGAGAGAGAGAGAGAGAGAGGAGAGGAGAGAGAGAGAGAGAGAGAGAGAATCAAATCAAATCAAATCAAATCAAATTCTTTTTTTTCAAGGATAATGAATAAGCACTCATGTGCTTCTTTTTTTTTTTTTACATCCAGTCCCTGCCCTGAGAAGAGAGAGAGAGAGAGAGAGGAGAGAGAGAGAGAGAGAGAGGAGGAGAGAGAGAGAGAGAGAGAGAGAGAGAGAGAGATTGAGATTGGTTAGTGGCCCCACGTAGATCTTATTCTGATCATTTCCCCCAGAGATTTCTGATACTGAGGATGCAACACTACGATTCTAAGTAGGACGGGTGGTGGAGTGATTGAAACAAGTGACCTGAGAACAGCAGGACAGAAATGTTGCAGAAGATGAGGTTGGACAAACATGAAAAGAAACGAAAGAAGATTACTTCAATCAAACGACAGCCATTTAACCAAAACGGCGATCTCTTCAATCAAAGGACTGCCATATTGATTGAAAGGACAATCACTTCGATACGGTGACAGATACTTAACTGGATAGCTGGTAACTTCAATCAAAAGGGTTCCGTAATCATGAGCTGAAAGAATAATGCCTTCATATTCTTCAGCTAAATACACAATTTCTTCAACGAAATACACAATTCCTTCAACTAAATACACAATTCTTCTAACTAAAATAATACACAATATCTCCAGATCAAGTAAATATACAATTCCTTCAAGTAAATATACGATTCCTTCAAGTAAATGCACAATTCCTTCAACTAAATACACAATTCCTTTAACTAAATGCACAATTCCTTCAATTCCTTCAAGTAAATATACAATTCCTTCAAGTAAATACACAGTTCCTTCAACTAAATACACAATTGCTTTAGCTAAATACGCAATTCCTTCAACTAAATAATACACAATTCCTTCAACTTAATACACAATTCCTCCAACTAAATACACATTCCTTCAACTAAATACACAATTACTTTAACTAAATACCCAGTTCTTTCAATCCACTAAATACACAATTCCTTCAACTAAATACACAATTACTTCAATCAACTACAGAATTCCTCAACTGATTACAAAATTAAATATAATTAAACGACAACAATCTGATTAAAAAAAACTTAAAAATATCTAGAGACAGTAATTCAATTGAAATACGATCACTTTAGATGACGATCGCTCAATTAAAAAGACAATTATTTCAACCATAAGACAATCACTTATTTGGAAGTAAAAAAAAAAAAACCCTCACCATTAATGAATGACAATCTTGGAATTGAAAAAAAAACAACCACTTCAATCTGAATACCCTTCAATATAGTCTCGTAGACCGTCGGAGCACCACTGTAGATTTTGCAACTAGCTTCCTCCACTCCTCGCGGTGTTCATCCCTCAGCAACAAATCGTTCCATCAAGACCAGTCCGCTCTCTGACGTTGTCTCGCCGTCGTTTTCTCTGTCTGACTACAAGTCTTCGATTTGAAAAGAAAATGGCAAACAATCGTCACAACCACTTCTCCTAAGAATGAAGAGCATTTCAGCCAAAATGAATATCATTTTGATTGAAAGAAAATCGCTTCCATTTTTCTAACCCCAAAAAATCACTTGTTGTTTTTATTGTAGGGTCCCAGCTTAACACTCTGGGAGCCACTCAGAATGTGCACTTGACTCACTCATCCCTCCAGAAATCACTGTTCCATTGCATGAGAACTTTGTGTGTTTGGCTGTTTTCAAGTACTTCACCATTAAAATAAGCAACCATACTCTAACTTCAAAGGATTTTTTGTTCTTTAAAGGAGAGTACAGGAGACGAAGAGGCAGACAGAGAAAACGATGGGAAAACAACATCAGAGAGTGGACTGGCCTTGAGTAGAACGATTTGCTACGAAAAGCTGAAGACCATGAGGAGTGGAGGAAGCTGGTTGCAAAATCTTCAGTGGTGCCTCAACTATCTACAAGACTACGGGATAGGGAAGGTGAAGGTGGAGTGAAGCTGCAAATATCAAGTGACTGTCACACTAATTGAAATATTAAAGCCACTTTAATTAAATGACAGTCACTTGATTCACAAGATGGACGACTGTTTTAGATTCAAATCCCCCCCCCCTTTCCCTGGCAGTTCCTGGCTGTAATTCCTAGGTTCACCAATGGTGAGATTTTGCGTATGCAGCACTTTTTACCCACCATGGAGGTAGCCGCATTCCGACTTCGGGTATGTATGCTTTATTGATCGTATTTCTTAAACCCGCGAATTCTGACATGAATTACGGATCTTTCATGTGCGTATTTGATCTTTGAATGTGTATGTACACAAAGGGATTGAAAGCGCTGGCAGGTCTGCACTTGATGTTGACCGGAAGATCGTAAAAGTACCACCCTTAATACAACAGACACGCCAAGAGTCGAACCACAACTTGATGGACCAATGGAATTAAAGTCAAATGGTGTTTTAGAGAAAATGGTATCCATTTTAAGTGAAAACATCATCACATTACTGCTGAATAATCAGCAAAGAGTAAGTCACGTACGCACATCAGCTGGACTTTAGTCTGGCTCTTAGTCTAGAGAGGTTGAAAAGCTTTCCAACTGACCTGGTTCAAAGGTAGATACTTTCAGCTGCAGGACCAAATGCGTGCTTCAGCATCTCAGCAAAGAAGATTCCAAACAGGGTGGGAGCCAGGACGCAACCCTGTTTCACTATGCTCCGTGTGTTGAAGGTACCGATGTTGAGCTGTCAAAGAAGACGGTGCCTTTCATGTCTTCTGGAAGGGTCTGATGATGCTGAGAAGTTTGGGTGGGACATCGATCTTGGGAAGGATGTTGAAGAGGCCATCCCTACTGGACCAGATCGAAAGCCTTTGTGAGGTCTATGAAGGCAATGAAAAGTGGCTGCCTTTGCTCCCTACTTTTCTCCTGTAGTTGTTTAATGGAGAAGATCACATCTATAGTGGATCTTTTGGAACGGACACTGCACTGAGATTCAGGGTAGACTTGCTCTGCAAGTACCTCGAGCCTCTTCAGTACTACTCGTGCAAAGACTTTCTCAACGATGCTGAGAAGGGATATTCCGCGATAGTTGTTACACTGGGTTCTGTCACCTTTGTTTCTGTATAGTGTGATGGTTTTAGCATCCCTCATGTCTTGTGGTACTTCGCCATTCCCTCCAACTACCTTCCCTCCAACGGAGGCAGAGGATTTTATGCAACTCAGTGATGAGTATTTTTTTTCAGCACGTTAGTGCTTCAGGGGGAATACCGTTTTTCCAAGTGCCTTGCCTCAGACAGGGCTTTGCTGAGTTCACCTAGGGTTGGTTTTCTGCCAAGCTCTTCTAGCTCTGGTTGGCACTCTTTGGCATTCAGGGCATCTTCTGCAACTACATTTTTCTTTGCATATAGCTCAGTGTAGTGTTCTACCCAGCACTACACCTGATGTTCTATGTCTTGAATCACCCCCCTGGTAGTTGATTTCAAAGGGGAAGTTTTCTTTTGCGCTGGGCCCAGTGCCTGCTTGATGCCAACATACATGTACATGGCCTTGATGTTGCCTGTGTCAGCTGCGATCTGAATCTGGGAGCAGAGCTGAAGCCAAAAGTCGTTGGCGCATTGCCTGGCACACTGCTGGACTTTGCTGCGAGCAGAACACAGAACCTGGAGATTCTGCCTGCTGGAATTGGTTTTGCATGCTGTCAGGGCGTTTCTCTTGGCCTTGATGACTGGTGTCATTTCTTGTGAGTAGGCTTTGAACCAATCAGCTGACTTGCTGGTCTTTTTGCAAAAGGTGGACATGACAGCTTTGTAGACAGCATCTCTGGAGTGTTCCCATCGTTCTTGGGCATCTTTGGTCGGTGGGCCAGATAGAGTATCCTCCAATACACGCGCATACTTCTCCACTTTACTTGGTCACGTGTTTTGCTGGTGCCAATGCAAGGTCTGCCCTCCTTTCTCTTTGCACGGAGCTCTACATTGCTGCACACCAAAGAATGGTCTGTGTCACAACCCACGCTCTGGAAGCTGCAAGTGATCTTGACGCTGGAAAGGTTGACATGTCTGGTGAGGATCAGGTGGAGCTGATGCCAGTGTTAGATCATGGGTGTCCCTTGAAGACTGGATGCTGAGGCTTCGTGTTGAAGAAGGTGTTGCTGACACACAACCCATGATGACAGCAAAGCTCTAGCAGGAGCTGGCCATTCTCATTCATTTTTCCAGTGCCGAACTGACCCAAGCAGGTGGGGCAGGAGTTGCGGTCAACCTTTACTCTGGTGTTGAAATCGCCAGCGATGAACAGTAGTTCTTTGTCAGGAATTTTTCCTACGGCAGCACTGAGGTCGTCATAAATTTTGTCTTTATATTCTACTTTGGATGCCAAAGAGGGGTGCATTGTATCTTGAAGGAGAACTTCAGTGAAACCACAGTTCCTTAGATCACATGGGGAATGGCTTTAATAATAACTGCACTCTCTGGATTTGAAAGCAAAGACAATAGTGAAAAAGATAGCCAAAGAGAAGACAGCTTCAGTGACCATCGTGAGACTGAGGACAGCACACTGCAGACTCAGACATCACATGTTCGCCAAATTCCACATTGGTGATTCTGCAACATCCTCCTGTGGCACTTTTCTTCCATGACAGTGGAACACTTCCTCCAGATCTGTACCTCCAACATACCAAAACCTGAGTGAGGGCTGATATCTGGCCTACTGACCTGCCGATGAGGGACAAGCTCTTTGGACCCCTGGAGGGCCTTCAACGCACGGCAGCATTTGTCAGGGCCTCAGGAGTTGCTGTCTGAGTGCTGGAGAAAGACGACACAGAAAGGAGGAGCGGTTTCATCAAGTCATAGTTATTCAACTGAAGGGAAGTTTACTTCAGTCAAAATGAATATCACCTGACAAAAAGGAGGTTGGATTTTTTTTGGGGGGTGGGGAAGGGATGGATGATAATGAATTGAATTTATGTAGCACTTTCTCTTGTAAATATAAATGAAAGGGCTTGGATTCAACCTATTCTTACACACACAACCAATGAAAAGTAACAGTTTTCACTAATTCAAATGTACACACACACACACACACACACACACACACACACACACACACACACACACACACGCGCGCGCGCGCGCGCGCGCGCGCGCGCGCGCGCGCGCGCACAGAGGCTATACACTTTGGCAGGATGATGGGAAAATATATTAAATTTTCGGAAAAATATAGATCACATGAATTAGAGAGTACTGTAAAATGAATAAGCACTAGGTAAAGGGACAGACAGATAAATAATAAAGAAACAAACAAACAAATAAACAACTTGAATAAACATGAAAATTAAAAATTCACAGGAAAAGAAACAAACTGGCCAAAAACAAACAAACAAATGAATTATGAAATAGCTACGTAATAAATACACGAATGCCCCTGCTGTATCGTTGTCTGCTTATGCTGTATGTATTATGAATAAAACAATGTTGAAACCAGTAAACACATGGATAAATAAATAGATAAATAAGTGGATAATTAAATCCATACCTAAAGTAACACACAAATGAATAATTATATGAAAAAAAAGACTCTATAATGTAAACTAACAGAAAAATAGGTCAAAACAGTTACAAAGTAAGTGAATAGTTTATCATACAAAAGAAAAAAAGAACAAGGATAAGTAAATAGACAAACAAATAATAATAAACAACAACTAAAAGCGACAAGATTAAGCAAAAGGAAAGTTAATAGATAAATGAATCAATGAATTTGCAAAAAAGAAAACCAAAACAAAGAAACAAAAAGCCCACCAAATCTTTCACTACATGGTAAATCAACATGTAAACATACTTCTTCTTCTCCATCGAAAGCTCAGACAGTAACTATTGTTTGCCTGTCAAAGGAGCGAAACTATGTTGCACTGCCGTTTAAGCGCCTGACAAGTCAGGCCCAGCACATCCGACTTCGGCGTGGGAGAGAATTGTTATCTTTGAAGCCTTTCTTTAAAAAAACTATATAAAAAAAGTAGGTGAATAGATCAAGAAGGCAGAAAAAAACAAGAGGGAGATGACGGGAAGAAAAAGAACAAAGCAGAGGGATAGAAAAGAGGAAATTCCCAGCACAAAACTTCCAGAAGGTGGGGATGCTATTTATACTGACAGACCCCTCCAGCATTCTCACGGGGAAATGAAACCACACAACCGTCAGAACCCTGTTTATTTTCTTCATAACGCAGTCGTGATTTCGAGCAAAACAAAACGAAGCTGTCTTTTCAAGCAAAATAAAACGAAGCTGTCTTTTCAAGCAAAAGAAAATGTCTTTAACGACTTTCCAACAAATTACTCGGGGTCCCTATGAGAGCGTGAAATCAATAACAAGATCGACAATAAACGTAATCACCTGATTAGTTCGTTTGGAAACTAGTGGTGCGGCGGTATTTCTTTTCATCTGTAAAACGTTTTACTTTAGTTATATAATGGCAATTATTTCTTCCTGTCTGTCAGTCTGTTTGTTTGGCTGTTTGTAGGTTCGTTTGTTTGTTTGTCTATCTTCGTCTTTGTCTTTGTTTGTCTGTCTGTCTGTCTGTCTGTCTGTCTCTCTCTCTCTCTACACACACACACACACACACACACACACACACACACACACACACACACACACACACACACACACACACACACACACACACACACATATATATATATATATATATTTTATATATATATATATATATATATATGTGGTGGTTGTGTGTGTTTATATATATATATATATATATATATATATATATATATATATATATATATATATATATATATATATATATATATGTAATATATATAATTATATATATATAAAGATACATAGATAGATATATTTACACGCACGCATGCAAATTATGCACGCACGTTTACACACACACACACACACCACACGCGCGGCGCGCGCAGCACGCACACAAGCACGCACAATGTGCATGCGCGGGATTTCATGCACACAAACTTACACACTATCTTTCTAATTCTCGTGAAGAGAGGAGGAGGGAGAGACGAAAAGAGAGAGAAGGAGGAGGGAGAGAAGAGAGAATA
>CM060338.1:17670561-17693061 GCA_030674155.1 Stramonita haemastoma
AGGAGGAGGAGAAGAAGAAGAAGAAGAAGAAGAAGAAGAAGAAGAAGAAGAAGAAGAAGAAAAGAAGAAGAAGAAGAAGAAGAAGAAGAGAAGAAGAAGAAGAAGAAGAAGAAGAAGAAGAAGAAGAGGAAGAAGAAGAAGAAGAAGAAGAAGAAGAAGAAGAAGAAGCATCTGGTTGATTTCCATTCTCCAAAACAATGAATTGTTTCAGTGTGAACACCATTCCAAGGCAGTAACTAACCCAATACTGAAATAGCAGATCCTTTGTAGCGACCATGAACATCACAGCTCTAGTAGTAACAAATTGGACGACCATGGCTTCTGCTCCTCCGCGGAATGTCACGGACGTCGCCATTTTGGATGACGTCACGACAGGGGAGGCCACTGCTACGGCAACGTTGACTGACAGCGCGGAACAAGTAGCAGTGGAAGGTTTTATTGATGGCGAAACACGGGCCGCTGTTATTGAGGTAAGGATGTTGGTTCCTTTTGAGGTTGTTGTTGCTGACATTGTTGTAGTTGTTATTGTTGTTGTTGATGTTGTTGATGTTAGTGGTGGTGGTAGTTTGATTTATTCTTTTTTAATTTTTTTTCTTTTTATATCGAGGATAATGAGATAAGCACTCTTGTGCTTTTTTTTTTTTTTTTTTTTTTTTTTACATCCATTCCCCGTGTGTATGCAGTTTTGTAAATGTTGTCATCTGTTCCCACCGGCACACGATGGCGGTGGTGGTGGTGGTGGTGTGTGTGTGTGTGTGTGTGTGTGTGTGTGTGTGTGTGTGTGTGTGTGTGTGTGTGTGTGTGTGTGTGTGTGTGTGTGTGTGTGTGTTGTGTGTTGTTGGTCGTTATTGTTGTTCGGTGCTGTTGTTGTTGGCGGTGGTGTTGTTGATGTTGATAGGATTGTTTTAGATTATTTTTGCTGTTGGTGTAAAGAAATGTTTATTCAGGGGAAAAAACATGATTATTATACACATTTCCCCTGTTGAAATACCGGAGGTGGATGGACGGTTGTCAGTATAGATAGTATCCCCACTTTCTAGAAATTGTATGCTAAAAATTTCCTCTTTTTTAAACCACTCTCTTTGTTTCTTCTCTTTGTGTTGTATTGACTCGGCACTGATGTCAACTCCGGGGTAAAACTCTCCTCCAACGAATGTCTCTGTGTCGGTTTGATCCCGGACCCCTGTGTGTCATACGTCAGATCACGAGCACAACGCTCTAACCACTAGGCTATCTCCTCCCCTCCTCTCCCTCCCCCCCCCCGCCCCCCACACCCCTGTGAGTTGTTCAAACCTAACAAGGGAAATATTTGGCCGCCTCGTCACATTTTCTGTTTCCATGTGAGACAGAAATCTATACAAAAGTGTTTATTTTATTTATTTATTTATTTATTTGTTTATTCATTTTATACTACTTTATGTGACAGCAAATTTGTCTGCGTAAAATTCGGGCTACTCTCCCTAGAGAGAGAGAGAGAGAGCGTCGCCACAAGTGCAGCGCCACCCATATCTTTTTCCTGTCTGCAACTGTATTTGTTTCCCTATCAGAGTGGCTTTTTTCTACAGAATTTTGCCAGGGACAAAGCTCTTGTTACCGTAGGTTCTTTCATGTGCGCTAAATAATGATATGCAGCTCACAGGACCTCGGTTTATCCGTCTCGTCCGAAAGACTAGCATCCAGACCACCACTCATGATCTAATAGATGGGGTGGGGGGAGGGGGGGAGTTCTGGGCCCAAACGGGAGTCGAACCACCGCGCGCACACTCCGACCCGGACTTTTCGCTTTCTAGACAGGCGCGTTACCTCTAGACCACCGATCCACTGCATGAACAGAAGTATGAATGTAAACAGACTGGATTTTTTTCTTTCTCAAGATATGAAGTTTGATATAAAAAAATCTGCTGGTAGTGATAAAACATATATCGCTTATGCACACACTTGGCCAGCTCCGTGGCTAAAACTGCATGCACACAGGGACTAGATGACAAAAAAAAGCACATGAGCGCTTGCTTATTCCATTATCCTCGATATAAAAGAATAAAATAAAATAAAATAAAATAAAACTATACGATATTAAAAAAGAATAAAATAAAATAAAATAAAATAAAACTATACGATATAAAAGAATAAAATAATATAGAATAAAATAAAACTATACAAAAAAAAGTCGGTTTATGTCGGGCTGCCGCGAGGTTACCGCCCATAAGAGACCTTCAACAACTGCTGGGTCACTTCGGTGGTATTCTCTAAGTGCCTGTTCCGATTCAATGTCCCCAGAGCGAGCATCAGCTGAGCATTGTCCACCCAGTAGCAAGATCGATGCAAGCTCTCCCCCAGTGTTAGGTATCCGTCATTCTCCAAAGACTATGGAGTTGCTCCCTAGGCTCTAGAGCACGCAATGCCTGGGTAGGTAAAGTATGGAGGGCAAGCTATTGTTACCCATGCTGCAGAACCCCTGCTCCCTTTCTCTCCACGTTGCTGGAATGGTCCATTGGAAAGGCTGTTGTCGTTACGTACAGTTCCAGTGCTGTTGCAGAGCCACCAGAACGTTGCCATATACAACCCCTAAACTGCCATGAGGGCTCCAATTCCCCGATTTCCCGATACACACACACACACACACACACACACACACACACACACACACACACACACACACACACACACACACACACACACACACACACACACACACACACACACATACACGCACACATACACACACGCGCACACACATACACACATGAATGTCACTGTAGGCTATATAAGGCTTGCACGGCATCCATGCGCTTGCATAACTACAGCCCACTTGCTTTAAGAATTGTACCAATTTTAGGGTGGCCGGCGACGCAAAAGTGGGATAACTTGCCACCACGGTCCCTAAATCGGATATCTCGGCTGGGACTATAATATAACCTCAAGAACAGCAACAGAATGCCACTGGAGTTAACATCAGTGCTGACTCCACTCTCCCCAAATGTCCTTCGGATGAGACTTTAAACCGAGGCCCCGTGTGCGAACGCACGCAGAACATCTTGCGCACACGTTAAATCCTGTTTCGCTTTTCGTAAGGGTGGGCCATCGTGTGCCGGTGGGAACAGATGACAATATTTACAAAACTGCATACACACGGGGACCGGATGAAAAAAGCACATGATTATTCTGTTATCCTCGATATAAAAGAATTAATTAAATAAATAAATAAATAAATAAATAAATAAATAAATAAATAAATGTGTGCTATGATTTAGCCGTGGACACAGCTGTTCTGATTTCGCTGTGTGCTGTTCACACACTCAGTCTACAGCCATTCTGAACAACCTGTGTACAGGAATCCACACGCCAGAGAACGAACAGAAAATTTGCTATAAAATATAATTGTATATCACATATGTACATGGCAACGTTCTGGTGGCTCCTGCGATGGTACTCCAACCATTTGTTATCAGTCATTGCCTTTCCAATGGATCATTCCGGTGGCGTGGAGAGGGGGGGGGGGGAGTTCTGCTGCATGGCTAACAGTTTGCCCTCCATACTTACTCGAAAGACTAGAGCGCAACTCCATAGTCTTCCGAGACTGATGGGTGCCTACTACTATCACAGATAAAGAAAATGGCACCGGTGTGGCAACGTCATGAAGATTTAGAGGCCTTGAAGGCTGAAACCATCCTCAATAATTAATAATTAACCTTTAGAATTCGGAGACAGACGGGGGAGACAGGGAAACAAAATCTCCACCAGCCGCCCTGGCGCAGTGGTTAGCGCCTTGGATTTCGGACTGGAAGGTCGCAGGTTCCATTCCCATAAGAGTCATAGGGATTTTTCGGGCTCCGGCCGGCTCCTATCCAGAGTGAGTGTGCTGTGTGCTCTGTGGGGAGACTGGGACCACACAGTCGAGCTTCATCCATTTTACGGATGTGAATTTGAGAGTGTTACTCAAATTACCTGACCAACACTGCAAGTGTCTGTATCTCTCGGGCCTGGTTGACACCGGTATATATTATGATAGTAAGCGTGGAGTACAACGCTGTCAAGAAGTCTTAAAGCACTTGCACTTCCAAAGAAGCATCATTACATCATCATTATTACCAATGATTAGCATGCAATGATAAAAACTGCCTCTGATTCGGTGGCCCCCGTTGCTCTGGTCTCATGGTGACCTCAGATTCGGTTCACCCATACACTTCTGTGCCTGTGATGAGTTTGTGTCAAAGCCTTTGGGGCAAGAATGTATGACACTCTCTCTCTCTCTCTCTCCCTCCCATATCTTCCTCTCTCTCTCCCTCCCTCCCTCTCTCTCTCTCTCCCTGTGTGTCTCCCTCCCTGTGTTTCTCCACCCCCCTCTCTCTCAGTCCCTCCCCCTCTGTCTCTGTCTCTCCCTCCCCCCTCTCTTTTTCTCCCCTGTGTCTCTCCCTCCCTCCCTCCCTCTCTCTCCCCCTCTCTATCTCTACCTCCCTCTCTCTCGCTCCCCCTCCCTCCCCCTCCCTCCCTCCCTCCCTGTATCTCTCACTCCTTGTGTCTCTATCTACCTCTCTCTCTCTCCTCTGTCTCTCTCCACCTCTGTCTCTCCCTCCCCCTCTCTCTCACTCCCCCCTCTCTCTGTTTCTCCCTCACTTTCTCAATGACTAACAAAGGTTTGCACTTTGCTGACACCAATGGCTGACAAAGGCTTCAGCCCGGGTTGACCGCAATGAATTAAATTTTACCGAATGTTGCTGTGTGCATCGTTCAGTGGTTTAATCATTGCGTTCACTGGCTTGCGAATGGACGACATTTAAAATAAATTTGACAATGATTGCAATGCTGTGCATGGTGCAAGCACGAAACCATACAACGATTCAGAGTGGCCTGTGGGCTTTTTGAGTTCTACACAGCAATTAAATGAACTGTGCAATTAACAATTGCTTTACTGCAAATTGTAATACACTGTATGATTGAGAAACACTTTACAGCAAATTGTTATACACCCTATAATTGACAAACATTTTACAGTAAATATGTATACACTGTATGGTTGACACACTTTACAGCAGATATGTATACACTGTATGGTTGACAAACACATTACAGCAACTTGTAATACACTATATGTTTGACAAACACATTACAGCAACTTGTAATACACTATATGCTTGACATACACTTTACAGCAACTTGTAACAAACTGTATGATTGACCAACACTTAACAGCAAATTTGTATTACACTGTATGGTTGATAAAAACTTTACAGCAAATTGTAATTCATTGTATGATTGACATACACTTTACAGCAAATTGTAATACACCCTATAATTGACAAACACTTTACAGTAAATATGTATACACTGTATGGTTGACAAACAATTTACAGCAGATATGTATACACTGTATGGTTGACAAACAATTTACAGCAGACATGTATACACTGTATGGTTGACAAACAATTTACAGCAGATATGTATACACTGTATGGTTGACAAACAATTTACAGCAGATATGTATACACTGTATGGTTGACAAACGCTTTACAGCAAGTTGTAATACACTGTATAGTTGACAAACACTTTACAGCAAATTGTAATACATTGTATGATTGAGAAACACTTTACCGCAAATGTGTATACAATGTATGGTTAAAGAACTATTTCACAACAAAAGTTAATGCATGGTATGGATTACAATTTCTGGGCAAGAGTTCTTGATGCCCTGCACACATTTTCCAGATCTAACATTTTTCCCACAAGAAGTGAAATGAGTCAAATTCCTCTTTAAAATGTTTCCTCTAAGTCAAATACAGTAAATTCAGTGAACGTATCCAATGGCCCCGCTACATAGCCCTATATACTTAAGGTGGAAAGGTAAAGGTGTCCCATAACCTATGCGGTGGTTAGGGAGCGAGGCATCAGAGACCTCAACTTCTCTAGGGGCCAGCATATTGAGGATAGCGCCCATCTCCTCTCCCTATTTGATATAACATAATGTAATGTAAAACTAATCCAATCTAATCTAATTATGTTGCTTACAGCTCCGCCGACCACACAGGCCATATCGGGGCTGTCACCTGGTCGATCTAAAAAATCAGATTAAAACAATGCATCAATATACAGATTAAAACGGGGTGTAAAACCAACTTTACTGTCCTTGCTCGTATCGAATCCATGTAACACAATGTAGCACAAGGTAATGTAATGCAATGTAATACCAAGCAATGTTAAATAATGTGATGCAATGCAAAACAACGTAACATAATACAATGTAATGTAGGCATAATAAAGAGTAACACAGCGCAGACTTGGTGTTCAACTATCATCCAGCGATTCAGAATACACTGTATGTATGGGCATGGCACTATACAGTGGTTCTGAATGCTTTGTATGATGCCCGACAATATTACACCACCATAACACCGAAATAATCAGCAGGATTTTAGATCGAACGTTCTTACAGGGATGCAGAATTATTGTGTTGCGTGTAGCATATGTAACGTTATACATTATGGATTTAGAATGTTTTCATATGTCATGAAAGAAAAGAAAAAAAAGTATCTTATCATAATTATCTATCAACATTTGCCAATTATGTTGTGGCTCATTATAATGGCATGCAATATAACGCAATATGACGTATAATGTACTAAAATGCAATCTAAGATGATGTAGTGTGATGTCAAACAAAATACAATGTAGTATGGTGCAATGCAATGGACTGCAGTGCAACTAATGCAATGTAACGTAATAGTGTAATGCAAAGCGATGCAATGCAAAGTAATTCAGTGTTCTGCAATGCAACGTAAGATAATGCAATGTAACATGATATAACTTAAGATAATGTTATGTAATGTAGTTTAACGTAAAAAAGCAATATAAGGTAAAGCAACGTAAGGTAATGCATGACGCATCAATAAACTATGATATGTCATATATATATATATATATATATATATATATATATATATATATATATATATATATATATATATATATATATATATACATATATATATATAAATTCTCTGCAGGCGGTGCACTGCTACCTCCTACCAGTGGTGTTCGTGTTGGGGGTGAGCGGGAACGTGATGAGTATGGTGGTGTTGTTGGTGCATGGTTTGAACAACTCCACCAACGTTCTGCTTCTGGGGGTCACGGTGTCCGACCTCTGCTTTCTACTGTCCATGTTTGCCAGGTGAATTTCCCTCTTTTTATTGTTGTTGGTGGTGGTGGGTGGTGGTGTTAGTAGTGTAAGCGGTGGTGGTGATGTTGTTGTTTTGGTTCTTGTTGTTGATGTTGGTTGGGGTGGTGGTGCTGGTGGTGTTAGTGGTGTTGATGTTGGTGATGTTAGTGGTGTTGATGTTAGTGGTGTTAGTGTTGTTGTTGTTGTTCTTCTTCTTCTTGTTGTTGTTCTTCTTCTTTTGCATTCCTATTTTGTGAATGTATGCTGGGTATGTTTGTGTTTCCCTGAACCACCAAAACGCTGACATGAACTATGGGATCTGTAACCTGCATACCACTCACACACCATAACCCTACCACCCACGCCGTACCCCGCTCCATATTTTTTTCTGTGTGACCCCGTTCTATGACAGAAATGTCTCCTGTATGGTGTTTCATGTGGATGTGATGGTAAACCCACCATACCCACCCCATCCCATCCCACCTACACCATACCCACCCCAAAACGAAACCACACCACACCCCACTCCATTTTTTTCTGGTGTCCCTGTTCTATAGCAGAAAAGTCTCCTGCTTGGTGTCTTATGTGGATGTGACGGAAAACCAACCATACCCCACCCACGCCACACCCCATTAATACCACCCCACCCACACCATACCCCACCCCATCCCATACCCATCAACACCATACCCCACCACCCACACCATACTCCACCCACACCATGCCCCACCAACACCATACCATACCACACCCACACCATACCACACCCCATCCCATCCCACCCACACCATACCTCACCCCAAACCAAACTACACCCCGTTTCATTTTTTCATGTCCCTATCACAGAGAAGTATCCTGCTAGGTGTCTAACGTGGATGTGACGGCAAACCCACCACACCCCACCCACACCATACCCCACCCGAAAACCACACCACATCCCACCCCACTCCATTTGTCAAGCGGTACCCCTGTTCTCATGATAGAAAAGTTTCCTTCCTGGTGTCTCACGTGGACGTGACGGCAAACCCACATCATACCCCACCCCATCCACACCCCACACCACCACACCCACACCATACACCAATACCCACACCACACCACACCCGAAAACCAAACCACACCCCACCCTATTCTATTTTTTTCTGTTCCTGTTCTTACTACAACAAAAAAGTCTCCTGCTTGGTGTCTCATGTGGACATGACGGCAAACCCACACCATACTCCACCCACACCCCATCCACACACACACACACACACACACACACCATACCCCACCTCAGTATAAAACCAAACCCCACCCCACCCCACTACATTTTTTTTATGCGTGACCCTGTTTCTCCTTATAACAGAAAAGTCTCCTGCTTGGTGTCTCACGTGGATGTGACTGCAAATCAATGATATTCCACATACACCATACCACACCCATCCCATACCCACCCACACCGTACCTTATCCGATCCCACACCACCCACATCATACCCTATTCGACCTTACACTACCCACACCATATCCCACCCAACCCGAAAACTAAACCCGACATCATTTTTATGTTTTGCGTGACTCTGTTTCTTATGACAACAGAAAAGTCTCCTGCTTGGTGTCTCATGTGGACGTGACGGCAAACCAACCATACCTCACCCACACCAACCCCATCCCATCCCACCCCACCCACATCATACCACATCCCAACCCACCCACACCACACCACATCCCAACTCACTCTGTACCACACCCCAAAAACCAAACCAAACCACACCCCACTCCATTTTTATTATGCGTGACCCTGTTTCTTCTTACACCAGAAAAGTCTCCTGCCTGGTGTCACACGTGGACGTGACGGCAAACCCATACCATCCCACCCCACCCCACCCTACCCTACATCACACCCACACCATACCCATACCATCCCACCCCACCCCACCCTACCCTACATCACACCCACACCATACCCCCACACCATACACCAACACCCCACACCCCCCCTCCACACCCCACACCATACCCCACCCCACCCAATAACCAAACCACACCCCACTTCATTTTTATATCTTGCGTCACTCTGTTTCTTCTTACAACAGAAAAGTCTCCTACCTGGTGTCTCACGTGGATGTGACGGCAAACCCACACCATACTCCACCCACACCCCACCCCACCCACACCACATCCCACCACCAACACCACACCATACCCCATCCCACCCCATACCCCACCACACCCACACCATACCCCACCCTACCCCAAAACCAAACCACACCCCACCCCACTTCATCTTTTCTGATGCTGTTTCTTATTACAACAGAAAAGTCTCCTACCTGGTGTCCCACGTGGATGTGACGGCAAATCCACAATATCCCACATACACCAAACCACACCCCATCCCATACCCACCCACATCATACCCTATCCAATCCCACTCTACCCACCCCATACCCCACCTTTCATTTTTATATTTTGCGTGACTCTGCTTCTTCTTACAACAGAAAAGTGTCCTGCCTGGTGTCACACGTGGACGTGACAGCACGCCCATCATATCCCATCCACACCATACCCCATCTCACCCGAAAATGAAGATTTTTTGCCCGCTCTCTCCCTCACCCCCCCCCCTCCTCTCTCTCTCTGCCACTTATCGTTTTCCCTGTCCCTGTGTTTCTTCTTACAACAGAAAAGTCTCCTACCTGGTGTCCCACGTGGATGTGACAGCAAACCCACCATACCACACCCACTACATACCACACCACCTACACCATATCACACCCACCCACCCCATCCCACCCCACCCACTCCATACCACACCTAAAACCCCAAAGCACATCCCACCCCGCTTAAACTTTTTACTGTCCCTGTTTCTTCTTACTACAGCAGAAAAGTGTCCTGCCTGGTGTCACACGTGGACGTGACGGCAATACAAAGAATTCTCTCTCTCTCTCTCTCTCTCTCTCTCTCTCTCTCTCTCTCTCTCTCTCTCTCTCTCTCTCTCTCTCTCTCTCTCTGCCACTTATTATATATATATATATTTTTTTTTACTGTCATGTCCCTGTGTTTCTTCTTACTACAACAGAAAAGTCTCCTGCCTGGTGTCTCACGTGGACGTGACTGCAGGCCGCACGCTGGAGACGGCCCTGATCCCCAACGTGTACATGGTGAACCGCATCTTTAGCTACACCACCCCCTTCCTCACCATGCTCATCACCCTCGAGCGATGTCTGGCCGTCACCTTCCCCCTCAAGGTCATCACTCTGCGACCTTCACCTTCCTCTCTTCCCCTCTGTGGGGATGCTATTTTTAATTTTTAATTTTATTTGATTGTTTTATATCGAGAATAATGGGCTAATAATAATAATAATAATAACAATAATAATAATAATAATAATAATAATAATAATAATAATAATAATGATGATGATGATGATGATGATGATGATGATGATGATGATGATGGTGATGATGATGATGATGATCATGATGATGATGATCATGATGGATTGTGATGGAGGAAGGATTCAGGTCATTGGATTGTGACGAGGAGAGAGAGAGGGGGGGAGAGAGAGGGGGGAGGGGAAAGAAAGAGGGGGGATTTGACTTGATTTGATTTAATTTGATTTGATTTATTCTTTTATATCGAGGATAATGGGATAAGCACTCTTGTGCTTATTTTTTTACATCCAGTCCCGTGTGCATGCAGTTTTGTCAATTTTGTCATCTGTTCCCACGTACCGGCATACGATGGCCTACTCTTACGAATAGCGGAACAGGATTTAAAGTGTGCGTAAGATGTTCTGCGAGCGTTCGCACACGGGGCCTTGGTTTATAATCTCATCCGAAAGACTTTTGGGGAGAGTGGAGTCAGCACAGATGTTAACTCCGGGAAAAAAAATCTCCTCGAACGGGATAACTCTGTGTGTGTGTGTGTGTGTGTGTGTGTGTGTGTGTGTGTGTGTGTTGTGTGTGTGTGTGTGTGTGTGTGTGTGTGTGTGTGTGTGTGTGTGTGTGTGTTCGTGTGTGTGTGTGTGTGCGTGCGTGCGTGCGTGCGTGCGTGTGTGTGGGTGTATGTGTGTGTGTGTGTGTGTGTGTGTGTGTGTGTGTGTGTGTGTGTGTGTGAAGTCAAGTGAAGTCAGGTCAAATCAAGTCATATATTTCCGGATAGTACATTGAATAAGCATTGATTTGCTTTTTTCATCAAGCAAACTATTTATGAAACAAAACCCCATTTCACCCATATCATTTATGCGTGTGTGGGTGTGTGGGTGTTTGCATGCGTGTTTATGTGTATGTGTGTGTATGTGAGTGCATGCGTACGCACGCGCGCGCGCCGTGTGTGTGCACATACTCACACAGATTCACTTGCTTTGTTTGTTTCAGGTGCAAAGCATCGTCACAGCCCTGAGGATGAAGATCGCGGTGACTTCTGTCTTCCTCTTCTCCATCATCGCCCAGTTCCCCTTCTTCTTCATCTACACAGTCAGTAGGAGAGAGAGAGAAAAGAGAGAGAGAGAGAGAGAGAGAGAGAGAGAGAGAGAGAGAGAGAGAGAGAGAGAGAGAGAGAGAGAGAGAGAGAGAGAGAGAGAGAGAGAGAGAGAGAGAGAGAGAGAGAGAGAGAGAGAGGCAGACATACAGAAAGACAGACAGCGAAATATGCAGACGCACACAGACAGAAGAAAAAGTCACAGACAGAGAGAATAAAATCAACAAAATGGTTTTTAAAAAAGGAATGCATTTAACTAAAAAAAACAAAAGACAAAATCTAATTATATACACATGCATGCACAAATACATGCATACATAATACACCAATGAAATTAATAAAACATCAATAAATTCATCATCTTAACAACAGTTTCTTTGTTCTCTCTCTCTCTCTCTCTCCTCTCTCTCTCTCTCTCTCTCTCTCTCTCTCTCTCTCTCCTCTCTCTCTCTCTCTCTCTCTCTCTCTCTCTCTCTCTCTCTCTCTCTCTCTCTCTCTCTCTCTCTCTCTCTCTCTCTCTCTCTCTCTCTCTCTCCCTCCCTCCCTCCCTCCCTCCTCTCTCTCTCTCTCTCTCTCTCTCTCTCTCCCCTCTCCCCCTCTCCTCTCTCTCTCTCTCTCTCTCTCTCTCTCTCTCTCTCTCTCTCTCTTCCTTTGTCAGACAATATGACTGATTGATTTTTTTTCTTTTGCTATCTTACATTTCTTTGTCTATTAATTCATTGATTTAGTCATATTTGTTTCATTTTTGCCCATGAGGGCCTGGTGTAAAGAAGCCTCTGGCTTATCCAATTACCCTCATTAAAATTTCGAGTTTCGAGTTTTCTCCCTTTTTACCTCTCCCCCCCCCCCCTCTCTCTCTTTGACTCCAACACCATAAGATCCAGTGGACGACAGACGACTCAGGCCGCTCTATTCCCAAGCTTCAGGGCACCCGGTTTTTCCAGGCCAACTTTGACGTCATCTCGGCCTACAACAATCTGGTGCTGTCCGCCATCTTCAATTACGTGCCCATGGTTGTCGTCATCATCTGCACCGTCATCGTCATCACCACCGTCAGGAAAAGTTCCCGCTGGAGGAAAATCACCTCGCAGGTAAGAGTAGAGGAGAGGGGAGGGGAGAGAGGGTTCTTTATTCTTTTATATCGAGGATAATGGAATAAGCACTCTTGTGCTTTTTTACATCCAGTCCCGGTGGGTATGCAGTTTTGTAAATGTCATCTGTTCCCACCGGCACACGATGGCCTACTCTTACGAAAAGCAGAATAGGATTTAACGTGTGCGCAAGATGTTCTGCGTACGTTCGCACACGGGGCCTCGGTTTAAAGTCTCACCCGAAGGACTTTTGGGGAGAGTGGAGTTAACTCCAGGAGAAAGTTCTCCTCGACCGGACTCGAACCCGAGGAGAGGGGTGGAGTGGGGAGGGGAGGAGAAAAAGGGATTGGAGTGGAGTGGAGTGGAGTGGAGTGGAGAGCAGTGTAGTGCAGTGTAGTGTGGTAGGATACTGTAAGTATAGTATAGTACAGTAGAGTATAGTATAGTATAGTATAGTATAGTATAGTATAGTATAGTATAGTATAGTATAGTATAGAATGGTATTGTATGGTATGGTATGGTATGGTACGGTACGGTACGGTACGGCACGGCACGGCACGGCACGGCACGGCACGGCACGGCACGGCACGGCACGGTACGGTACGGTACGGTACGGTACGGTACAGTACAGTACAGTACAGTACAGTACAGTACAGTATAGTATAGTATAGTATAGTATAGTATAGTATAGTATAGTATAGTATAGTATAGTATAGTATAGTATAGTATAGTATACTATAGTATACTATAGTATAGTATAGTACCCCTTCTCTCCCCCATCTCTTCCCACCCTCTCTACCCTCTCTCCTCTCTCAATGCTTAATTTTTTCTCTCATCCTTCTCTCCCAAACCAACCAAACCAACCCCCCCCCCCAAAAAAAAAAAAAAAAAAAAAAAGAAGCCCACACACACACACAAAAAAAACCCAGGCGGGAGGAGAACGAACAGAACGTCGGATGACCAGACTGCTGATTTATTTATTTCTTAGGTTTTTTAAAATTACTATTTATTTATTAATTTAATTATTGTTATGAATAAAAAAAAAAATAAATAAACCGCAGGCGGGAGGAGGAGAGCGAGCAGACGAACGTCGGATGACCAGACTGCTGATGACAGTGGTCGGAGCGTACATCGCCTGTTACTTTCCTCGCAGCGTCGTCCTCGTCGCCAACAGTCTGGCGCCACAATCTTTCAACAGCCTCAACGGTCGCTACCGCAACCTCTTCTACGTCATCAGTGCCTTACAGCTGATCCTCTTCGCTGTCAACTCATCTGTCAACTTCGTCATCTATATGGTGATGAGTCGAAAGTTTCTCCATACTTATATGAGGTGAGGGAGGTTGAGGTGGAGGTGGAGGTGGGGGTGGGAGGGTGAGGGGAGGTGAGGTGAGGTGGTGGTGGGGAGGGTGGAGGGGAGGGTGAGGGGAGGGGAGGGGAGGTGAGCTAGTGAGGGGAGGGCAGAGAGAGAGAGAGAGAGACAGAGACAGATAGACAGACAGACAGACAGACAGACAGAGAGGAGAGAGAGAGAGAGAGAGAGAGAGAGAGAGAGAGAGAGAGAGAGAGAGAGAGAGAGAGAGAGAGGTGATGGTTTGAATGCGTGCGAATGTGTCTATATCACCAAGTAGTGATTGGAAATCAAACAAAACAAAACAACACAAAACAAAATAAAACAGAAAATGTACAGAAAGCTTGGCAAAAAAAAAAAATGTTCACGGGGCAAGCACTCTTCAAGAACTCAGATACAACACCAAAAACCAGTTGTTTCCCTTCACCACTATCATGGTGGACGGTGCGATTAATGGTGTAGCAGTTTATGACGTCAAATAACCTCTACTAGAATGAAACTTCCCGTTTAGCATCCCCAGCTTCTAGAAATTCAGTGTCAAGAATTTCCTCTTTTCTATCCCTCTCTTTGTTTCTGCTTTGTTCCTTTTTCTTCCTGTCGCCTCCTTCTTGTCTGTTTTCTTAGAGCTCTTTCTTTGTTTACTTTTCTTTATTTCTTTCTTAAAAACTTTTTTCTTTTCTTTCTTCTTTCTTTCTTTCTTTCTTTCTTTCTTTCTTTCTTTTTTCTTTCTTTCTTTCTTTCTTTCTTTCCTTTCTCTCTTTTCTTTCTTTCTTTCTTTCTTTCTCTCTTTCTTTCTTTCTTTCTCTCTTTCTTTCTTCTTTTCTTTCTTCTTTCTTTGTTTCTTTTTTTGTTTGTTTGTTTGTTTCTTTCTTTGTTTGTTTCTTTCTTTCTTTCTTTCTTTCCTTTCTTCTTTTTTCTTTCTTTTTTCCTTTCTTCCTTCTTATTTTCTTTCTTTCTTTCTTTCTTTCTTTCTTTCTTTCTTTCTTTCTTTCTTTCTTTCTTTCTTTCCTTCTTTCTTTCTTTCCTTTCTTCTTTCTTTCTTTTTTCCTTTCTTCCTTCTTTCTTTCTTTTTTTCTCTCTTTCTTTCCTTTCTCTCCCTCTTTTTTCTTTCCTTCCTTCCTTTTTCTTTCTTTCTATTTTACTTTCTTTCTTTTTTTTATTTTCTTTCTTTTTCCATTCTTTCTTTCTTTCATTGTTTCTTTCTTTTTTCCTGCTTTTTTCTTCCTTCTTTCTTTCTTCCTTTCTTTCCTTCCTCTTTCCCTCCTTCCTTCCCTCCTTCCTTCCTTCCTTTCTTCCTTTCTTTCCTTCTCTTTTTTCTTTCTTTCTTTCCTTTCTTGTCTTCAAAAATCTGTTTTTGATTAATATCCTCACCGATCAAACAAAACAGGGCATGGAGAGGCTATGCATTAGACATGTTTTGAAGTTGTATATAGTTTTGCTTCAATTCGGTGTTAGCCATGATAAGCATGACCTTTCACTTTTGCTCAGCTATAAGCAAAATGATTGAATGAATGAATGAATGAATGAATGAATGAATGAATGAATGAATGAGTGAATGAATGAATGCATGAATGAATGAATGAATGAATGAATGAATGAATGAATGAATAAATAAAAGGAAGGGAGGGAGGGAGGGAAGGTGGAATATATGGATGAAATCTATGAGGTTGGCTCGATCGGGGTATGAGCCAAATGACTGACTGATTGACTGATTGACTGATTGATTGACTGATTGACTAAATGACTGACTGACCGACCTACCGACCGACTGATTGACAGATAGATTGACTGACTGACTGACTGATTGATTGATTGAATGAATTAATGAATGAAGACATACAATGCTGTCTATGTGTCGTGAGCGTCAGCTGCCATTTTACACACACACGCACGTACGCACACACACATACCATGATATATATATATATACATATATATATATATATATATATATATATATATATATATATATATATATATATATATATATATATATATATATATATATATATATATATTCACTTCGTTGTTTTTTTTTTCTCCAGAATCTTCTTGTGTCAGAAGCAGCCCAGAGAGAAGGGAAGCAACCACAGTGGCAAGAGCAAAAGAGTTACGTCCCTCACAAACGACATGTCTGCTCTCAGCTCTGATTAAAACCAGTGGCCGACAGACAACAGACCACGGATTTTCTTTCCACGGAAGCACCGCCAATCACTCACTCATCACACCTTGAAATCACTTGTCAGACTGCAAAGTATGTTCTTGATGAAAATTTTGCGTGCATGGCTTGTATATTTGTTCTTCTTTTTTTTTAAAAATTAAAAAGACCTTGCAATATTTAGTTGTCTGTTTGTGGAGTGATCAGTTATTTTGAGTTTGAATTCTAATTTGAAAAAAGGTAGCTATACTTCGACTTCAGAGTATAGCCTGAGATTCAAGGAAAATTCCTTTTAACCCCGACGCCTGGATAGCGACAGTCTGTATTAAATCAAATCTTTCCTTTGTGAGTCACAGCACACTATCTGACGAGGGGGGACAGGATAGCAAGGTGGTTAGAGTGATGCGCTCCGTGATCTGCTGACCCGGGTTCGAATCTCGTTCAAGAGGATTTTTCCTCTGGAGTTAACATCAGTGCTGATTCCACTACCCCCCAAAATCCTTCGTATGAGACTATAACCTGAGGTCTCGTGTGCGAAAGCACGCAGAACATCTTGCGCTTACGTTAAAACCCGTTCCGCTTTTCGGACAAATTTTACAAAACTGCATACACATGGGGACTAGATGTAAAAAACCCCACACATGAGTGCTTATTCCATTATCCTCGATATAAAAATAATAAAATGAAAATAAGAAATAAAAAAGATGAAGTGTTCTGTGGTACACTGTGGCGCATGTCACCAGTGTTCAATCTACAACTTAAAACCAAACAGAAACGAACGACGACATCATCGCGTGGTTTGTTTTATGGAAAGTATGTACGCGCAATAGACTTCAATTCACTCAGGCGCCATTTTGGCTCGCAAACGAGGCTAAGGGAACAAACTGCACATGCGCCCCCGCGCGCGCACACACACACACACACACACACACACACACACACACACACACACACACACACACACACACACACACACACACACACACACACACACACACACACACACGGGGACTGGATGTAAAAAAGCACAAGAGTGCTTATCCCACTATCCTCGATATCAAAGAATAAAATAAAAAAAATAAACAAATAAAAAGTAAAATAAAATAAAATAAACACACACACACACATAAATCCATCAGTTAAGGTTTTGTCAGAAATTCTGTTCTGTTTTGCATGTAGCCACTTAAAAAAAATTGAGAATGGTTTTTTTAGGCAAACTCCTTGGTACCTCATACAGAGATCACATCACTAATGAAAAAGTGAAAACCATAATAAAAATGACATTGGGCCATATGAAGAGCTCCTGACTTCAGTTAAAAAAAAACGCAAGCTAACATGGCACGGGCACGACACAAAAACATCTGGACTGGCCACGACTGTCCTACAGGGAACAGTAAAAGAAGGGAAACGAAGAGGCAGACAGAGGAAACGATGGAAAGACAACATCAGAGAGTGGACAGGCTTTGGGTGGAGCGACCTGCTTCGGAAAGCAGAGCTAGAGGACCATGGAGAGTGGAGGAAGCTGGTTGCAAAATCTTCAGTGGTGCACCCACGGTCCGCAAGACTACGGGACAGGGGGAGGTGAAGGTGAAGGATATTTTGGTTCGGTAAAGAAATGACACTGCTACTATAAAAAAGGGGGAAAATGGTTATTAAAGCTGGAAACTTATACTAGAACTGCTATTTCTTTCAGCCATGTCTTAAGAAGTGAGGGATGAGTGTCAAGTCAAGTCAAGTCAAGTTAAGTCAAAATTTTATTTTCAGATGGTATATTGAGTAAGCATTGATTTGCTTTTTTTCATCAAGCCATCTATCTAAGGAAAAAAAAAACAAGAAAAAAAAAACACCAAAAAAAAGCAGAGAAAAACATTTCACCAACATTAATTAATCAACATGATTTCAACAGCCTCAAAAATACAATATGCCTATAGAAAATACAAGCAACAACACTAACAACAAAAACTATGTGCGTGTGTGTGTGTGTGTGTGTGTGTGTGTGTGTGTGTGTGTGTGTGTGTGTGTGTGTGTGTGTGTGTGTGTGTGTGTGTGTGTGTGTGTGTGTGTGTGTTTGTGTAAATGTGTGTGTGTTTGTGTAAATGTGTGTGTGTGTGGGGGGGCTGTCTGTCTGTCTGTTTGTCTGTGTCTGTCTGTATCTGTGTGTGTGTGTGTGTGTGTGTGTGTGTGTGTGTGTGTGTGTGTGTGTGTGTGTGTGTGTGTGTGTGTGTGTGTGTGTGTGTGTGTGTTTGTGTTTATATTTAAGATAAACGAAGCTACAACTAACAGACACACCCTGAAAATGAAAGATTAAAGAACAGCTGAGAAAAAAAAGACATGCTTTTTGTGTTTGACATGTTTATGTTTGTGCGTGTGTGTGTGTGCGTGCGTGCGTGCGTGCGCGTGCATGCAGAGAAGAGAGAGAAAGAGAGAGAGAGAGAGAGAGAGAGAGAGAGAGAGAGAGAGAGAGAAGGGAGAGAGAGAGAGAGAGAGGGAGAGGAGAGAGAGAGAGAGTGGTGAAGAGAGAGAGAGAGAGGAGAGAGAGAGAGAGAGAGAGAGAGAGAGAGAGAGAGAGAGAGAGAGAGAGAGAGAGAGAGAGAGAGAGAGAGAGAGAGAGAGAGAGAGAGAGAGAAGAGAGAGAGAGAGAGAGATGAGAGACAGAGAGCGACGCATCTTATCCGTTACATCATCATCAATACAAACAAATCAACAAAGTCTGACAACACCCACACGAGATCCTTCTTTAAAACGATATTGTCAATGTCACATAATATAAAGTCAATGTCTGTCAAAGTAGGCAAAACACCATCTCATACATTCCAACTGCCAGAAAACATTTCTTCAGGTTACATCATTATGAAAACAAATCCGATAGCAAAATCTGACGAATCATTCACACATGAAACATAGCAAGTCACAACATAAGTTGTTACATATATATAAACTGGAGCATACATGCAAATCAACAATGATAAATTCCAGAGAATTTGGGGAGAACTCTTTTGCGTTTTGATTTTATCATCATGGTGTGACCATTGTTTGAGAAAAAAAACGAAAAAAAACTACTGATGTACATGTGGCAAGAGTATTGTTATGTTATACATCGATGAGTACATTTGAGGTGGGTATAACTGGCTTTCTTGAAAGTTTCTTTACTTTGGGATGTATTCACGTCTGTTGGAAGCATGTTCCAGAGCAGGCTACCTGGGTATACAGGATTGATTTAAGGACGTCAATTCTAGGCACTGGTAGTTGAATTTTGGTAGGATATCGGGAGGTCATACAAAATTTAGAATAGAGAGTTTGTGGCGCATGACCTGTCATAATTTTGTGCATAAATACTCCTTTATTTAGGGTGAACATGTCTTTAAAGGGAAGAACCTCAAGTTTTGCAGACTCTGAAACACTTAAGATGGAAGATTTTGGGAGAACTGCTTTGGGCACTCTTTTGTAAATGTTAGAGATTTGAGAGTATTGGCACTGACTGTGTCAAATAGGGTAGAACTATACTTAATTGAAGATAAAATGTAAGCATGTAGGAATAGTTTTCTAGCATGTGTTTTGTTTGATAAAGTGTTTGATTTGTCAAAGCTGGTATACATGTTTTGAAATTGTTTTAGCCAGTTCATTTATGTGTGCCATCCCTGAAAGATTGTTGTCAATCACAATACCTAGAAGTTTATGGCTATCAACTTCCTCAACAGTTTCATTGTTCATAGATATAGGTTGAAGTCATGTTTTGTCTCTGTCTTGTTGTAATAAGCATGACTTTGTTTTTTTGTGGGTTTAGTGACATATGATTATAATTGCACCATTTGCTTAGAGAATCAATGCTACCTTGTAATGAGGAAGATACTTGATTAAGATTGGTATGATTAGTATGAATTGTAGTGTCATCACAGAAAAGTTCACATGATTCTTAATGTAGAGTGGAAGGTCATCAACATATATAGAAAATAAAAGTGGTCCTAAAACAGACCCTTGTGGTATCCGACAGTTTGCTGGTAGTGAACGGGATTTAATGTCCTTGATCTAGATGTATTGTTGTCTATTATGCAAGAGTGATTTGATTAACTTCAGACTGTTATCAGATATGCCACACAGCATTAGTTTTTGGTATTGTAGTTCATGATAAATTACATCAAAGGCTTTAGCAAAGTCAACAAAGAGGGCTCCACAACATTTGTTATCATTAATTTTATGTTGTTGTGCCAAGAATCTACAATGTTAGTAAGAGCTGTGTGGCAAGAGTGATTTTTCATGATTCCTGACTGGTTATCAACAGAGAGACTATAATGTTTTAAATGATGGCTAAGGTGTTTGTGTATAATATTGTGTTTTTCAAGAGTTTGGATATAATTGGTCATACTGATATTGGACTGTACTTACATGGGTTGGAAGAATCGCCAGACGTATGAAAAGAACTGACTTTGGCCAGTTTGAAAATGATGGAAAATGACACTTTGCAATACACAAGTTATAGACGTAAGTGAGTGTTTCAGTTTTAAAAGGAACTGCCATTTTGAGAATTTTTCCATCCACACTATCTGGACCGCGACTGTTTGTTTTGAGCGATGAAGGGATTGATAAACTTCGGTTCTGTTTAATGGTGCTATTTTCATATTTGAATTGATATTTTTGGATCCGCAAAATGTTTTTAGGTTTTCAAGGGAGTTCTGTACAGCATCATTATGTTTTATCGACGAATCTGACATGGTGGTAAAACAGGTACTTAGGTAATCGGGAGAAATATTCTGAATACTGGAAAGTGATGATGATTTAATACTATTAGTTAGCTAGTTGATAGCTTTCCACATAGACCTTGAATTTTGTTTGGATGAAGTAAGATTTTGGAAATACTTTTTTTTACTTGCTAGCTTTAATGCATTGCCTTTTTTCGTTGTGCCTTGTGTTCATCAAATTTTTCTGCTTTTGATAAGTTAGCTCAATGCTGTGCTTCAGATATAATTTCATTTGTTATCCATTCAGGCTGTACTTTATAGCTTAGTCTGTGGGTTTTAAAGGGAGAGTGTTTATCATATACAGACGTAAATGTTTTAAGCCAGAAGGTAAATGCTCATTTGTACTGTGAACATGTCTGTATCAGAAAAAGGAAGGCACTATATAACTATAAATAACTGATTTCAATTCTAAGAAAATAATTTCTGTGGTCTAGAAAAGAGGAAGATAGGGAAGGCCCAGGTATACAGTGTAAGTTTGTTCAATGTAAACATTCTCTACGGCTATGGGACTCGAACCCGCGACCTTCCAGCCCGTAATCGAAGGTACTAGCTACTGCGCCATTGTGACTGGTTACTGGTTCTTGTTTATTCTCTCTAAAAATCCTGCCAGCGGGACTTTCCTGCCCTGAAAGAGAAAAGTGAGAGAGGGGGACGTTTATATGAAATCCGTTTTGAATTCATTACTGCAGTTGAGGCTTGCATTGAACATTTTGTGGAAACTATAAAAAAAATATATACAATGTAAAATTTTAGGTTGTAGAACGCAAAGCCTGGGTAAGTAAGTATGGTGGGCAAGCTGTTACCCATGCAGCAGGCCACCCCCCCCCCTTCTCCACATCGCTGGAATGGTCCATTGGAAAGGCAATCGCTGATACGAATGGTTCCAGAGCTGTTGCAGGAGACGCCAGACCAACTCCCTGATTTTTCCTCAGGGATGGTGTCTGAACACAACACCTGTGTTCATGCTGTTTTTTTTTTATTTTGTTGTCATCGGTTCCTACCGGCACACAATGGCCTGCATTTACGAAAGGCGGAACAGGTTTCAATGTGTGCACAAGATGTTCTGCGTGCGTTCGCACACGATGCATCGATTCATAGTTTTATCCAAATTACTTTTACACTCAGTTCAATTTTTTTCGTCAGACTGGGAAGAAAGGGCGAGGGTAGGAATCGAACTCAGAACCTCATGGTTTACTTGTTGGCATGTGAACGTCTTAACCAGCCTTCCACCTCTTTATGTGTACATGGATTCACACACACACACACATACACACACACACATACACACACACACACACACACACACACACACACACACACACGCACATGCACACACACACACACACGCGCGCGCGCGCACATGCGCACACACACACATCACGATGGGGACGGGATATCCTAGTGGTCAGAACATTGCGCTGGCAATTTGACGACCCGGGTTCGATTCCCATTCGAGGAGATTTTTCTCCTGGAGTTAACATCAGTGCTGACTCAACTCTCCCTAAAAGTCCTTTGGATGAGACTATAAACCAAGGCCCCGTGTGTGAACGCACACA
>CM060338.1:17703061-17725561 GCA_030674155.1 Stramonita haemastoma
ATATATATATATATATATATATATATATTATATATATATATATATATATATGACATATAAGCAGTGTGTGTGTTGTGTGCGTGCGTGTGCGTGCGTGCGTGTGTGTGTGTGTGCGCGCGTGTGTGTGTGTGCTGTGTGTGTTCGTGTGGTGTGTGTGTGTGTGTGCGCGCGCGCGTGCACGCGCGCGTGTGTGTGTGTGTGTGTGTGTGTGTGTGTGTGTGTGTGTGTGGGTGCTTATGTATGTGTGTGTTTAAAATGCATATTCTTGTTTGTATGTGAGTGTGTGAGTGTGAGTGTGTGGTGTGTGTGTGTGTGTGTGTGTGTGTGTGTGGGTGTGTCGCGCGCACTCGCGCTTGCTCGTGTCTTTTTAATGGTGACAAACTTTGACCCTGCCTGAATAAGTGAACAATTTATTGGTTGCTTGTGTATTCCGATGCTGTGTGAATCGAATAGGTTTTTTGTTCTTGTAATTCCTGTATCTATAACCCTAGCCGATATTTTTTTCAGGTTTTGTCATACCTGGTTTTTTTTCCGATGGGGCCACTTACCTCATTGTATTTCAGCACTCTTAGCTATATCAAGGTAGAGTGCAATGCACATTTCACTACATACAATGGATTACTTTGCAATGTCAAAGCACAGTAATACAAACAATGCAGTATAAAGTGACGCAATTAAGTAATTTGAATACTATCTAATTATTGTACTATTACTACTACTACTACTATACTACTTACTATACTATACTACTACTATACTACTACTACTACTACTACTACTGCTCACTAATACTACTGTTTCTACAATGCTATACTACTTCTACTACTCTACTCTACTACTACTACTGCTACTACTACTACTACTACTACTACTACTACTACACTACTACTACTACTACTACTACTACTACTACTACTACTACTACTACTACTACTACTACACTACACACGAACGTACTGACGGACTACTATGCTATGTAGTGTAGCTATCTAGCTAGTAGCTATGCTACTACTACTACTACTACTACTGTACTCTACTACTACTACTACTACTACTACTAATACTCTACTACTACTACTAACTACTACTATACACTACTATACTACTAACACTCATCTACTACTACTACTACACAACACACACAACAACAACACACACCACTACTACTACTACTACTACTACTACTAACTACTACTACTACTACTAACTACTACTACTACACTACTACTACTACTACTACTACTACTACTATCTACTAACTACTACTTCTACTCTTCTATCTCTCTCATTACTCTACTCTTACTCTACTCTACTACTACTACTAACTACTACACTACACCTACTACTACACTAACAACCTACTACTACTACTACTACTACTACTACTACTACTACTACTACTACTACTACTACTACTACTACTACTACTACTACTACTACTACTACTACTACTACTACTACTACTGCTGCTGCTCTGCTACTACTACTACTACTACTACTACTACTACTACTGCTGCTACTATTACTACTTCTACAACAACAACACAACACTATACAACAACAACAACAACTACTACTACTACTACTACTACTACTACTACTATACTGCTGCTGCTACTACTTACTACTACTACTACTACTACTACTTACTACTACTATACTACTACTACTACTACTACTACTACTACTACTACTACTACTACTACTACTACTACTACTACTACTACTACTTTTTCTACAACAACTACTTCTACTTCTACTCTGCTACTGCTACTGCTACCATACTACTATACTACTACTACTACTACTACTACTACTACTACTACTACTACTACTACTACTACTACTACTACTACTACTACTACTACTGCTGCTGCTGCTGCTGCTGCTGCTGCTGCTCTACTACTACTACTACACTATAAGTGCTCGTTCATCAACCTACTATGACTACTACACCTCCCCCACCTCACCCCTACTCCCTGATGTCCACGTCCACTGACTGGTGTGTGACAGGTGTCCATCAGCAGGACAGCCGTGGAGACAGGACCTCCATCTCTGGTCTCTAGGAGGGACATCACCGCTAACTGCACCAACGGTTTTTCATCTGCTCCTGTGCTGACTGTCTTTGTCCAAAGCGTGAAAGTGGTCAGTCACCACATCAGTCACTGCCTGAACCTTACACACAGTCAGGAAGGAAAGATGGCTGACACACCAGAGAGGGAAAGGCCAAGTCAGCCCACACCTACCCCTCCACCCAAACCTACTCCTCCTCACCCAAACCTACTCCTCCACCCACACCTACTCCTCCACCACCCAAACCTACTAATCCTCCACCCAAACCTTCTCCTCCACCCAAACCTACTCCTCCACCCAAACCAAGCGCATCACAGACTGAACTGACCAAACAGATGACAGATCTGCTTTCCAAGATGACTGGCATGGAAGAAACTATTAATCTGCTGCTCAAAGATCAGACAATTCTGCAACACAAAAATCGTAAAATGAAAACTGACATTTCAGAACTTCAAACTAATTTCATTGACGTGAAAAACAAGTGCAGCAAACTTGAAGAAGACAACAGACAGCTAAGAAGATAAGAAAATGAAACGAGTCAAACTGAGAGTCTAAGAGCTTAAACAGAGTTGCAAATAACACGGTTAGACGCATTTCGCATGACCAAAACTACTAAGCAGAAGATAGATGAACGGAAGACAGAATAGATGAATACAGACAGAACAGACACTCAGAATGACTACAGCGAAAAACAGAAATAATGAACTACAGACAGAGAAAGACAACATCAGAGTGAACTAAAGGCACAGACAGACAAAATCAGAACTGAACTACAGACAGAGACAGAAGAATCAGAACTGAACACAGAAAGACTAGAACTACAGGCACAGACAGACAACATCAGAACTGAACTACAGACAGAGACAGACAACATCAGAACTGAACTAAGGCAAGACAGACAACATCAGAACTGAACTACAGCAGAGACAGACAACATCAGAACTGAACTACAGGCACAGACAGACAACATCAGAACTGAACTACAGGCACAGACAGACAACATCAGAACTGAACTACAGGACAGAGACAGACAACATCAGAGTGAACTACAGGCACAGACAGACAACATCAGAACTGAACTACAGACAGAGACAGACAACATCAGAACTGAACTACAGGCACAGACAGACAACATCAGAACTGAAACTACAGCAAGACAGACAACATCAGAACTGAACTACAGGCACAGACAGACAACATCAGAACTGAACTACAGGCAAGACAGACAACATCAGAACTGAACTACAAGCAGAGACAGACATTCAGAAGTAATTACAGCAGAACTGCCCACTCAGTAACTGCAACTGAAGACAGACGCAGCAAATCCAGAGCACATAAGGCAGTGAAGGACAATCACTCAAGTGAACTACAGTCTAGGGCCCTGACCAGCATGAAGGGGGAGATGGACAGCATTCTCAGGATCAGGAAAAGCTGCACACAGAACTAGACATCATCAGAACAGACCACAAGACTGTGCAGGCTGACTGGCAAAGCTGCAGAAGGTCACGTGGACACTGTAAAGACAGATGTGGACAGTGTAGAGACAGATGTGGACAGTGTAAAGACAGATGTGGACAGTGTAAAGACAGATGTCGAAAGTGTAAAGACAGATGTGGTCAGTGTAAAGGCAGATGTGGACACCGAAAGACAGATGTGGTCAGTGTAAAGGCAGATGTGGACACTGCAAAGACAGATGTGGATAGTGTAAAGGGAGATGGGACACGTAAAGACAGATGAGGATAGTGTAAAGCAGATGTGGACACCGTAAAGACAGATGTGGATAGTGTAAAGGCAGATGTAGACACTGTAAAGACAGATGTGGACTAATGTAAAGGCAGATGAGGACACTGTAAAGACAGATGTGGACACGTAAAGGCAGATGTTGATCTGTTAAAGACAGATGTGGACACTGTAAAGGCAGATGTGATACTGTAAAGACAGATGTGATAGTGTAAAGGCAGTTGTGGAGAGTGTAAAGGCGGATGTGGACACTGTAAAGACGATGTGGAACAGATGAAGACGCACAACAGAATTCAGAGCAAGACAAGCATGGTAGATGGCAGAACTAAAGATCTCCTAGTAGTAACACAGCTGTTCGAGTCAGTGTTTACTACAGCTCTATAGTAAATGGAGATTTCGACAGGAGGGTTTGCAGGGTCTGTCAGTACAAAGAGCACCTTCACCTCTTAAATGATGCTCTAGGAATCTCTACTCGACTCTACTCACTCTACTCTACTCTACTCTACCACCTACGCACGCACCCACGCACGCCACCACGCCACGCCACGCACGCCCCGCCACGCCGTGCCGGCCGTCCGTGCCGTGCCGTGCCGTGCCGTACGTACATAGTACATACGATACGATCGATACGATACGATACATACTTACTATACATACTAACTATCTATACTAACATACGATACTATCTATCTATACTATACTATGCATAGCATACTCCATACCATACAACCACACCACACCACACACTCTACCACACCACACCCACGACACACACCACACCACACACACCACACCATACCATACCATACATACCCTACCATACCATACATTACCATACTACATACATACTACATACCATACATACATACTATACTATACTATACTATACTATACTATACTATACTATACTATACTATACTATACTATACTATACTATACTATACTATACTATGTAAAACCAACAGCAAATCCTTGATGATCTGACATGTTTGCAGGAAAAGGCAGGTGGCTGTTCTCGGTCTGGCAGTTGAAGAGGGACAAAACAGAGCAACGTCGAGCCATGAGGTTTGAGAAAGCGGAGATCAATGACGGCGGTCACTTCAGTATGGAAACAGGACTCTTCACTGCCCCTCACGCAGGCCTCTACTTCTTCACCGCTTGTGTTCGATAGTAAGAACAAAGACACCATTGTTTACGGCCACTGATGGTAGACAATACCCAGTACTGTGTCGTTCATGGCAGTGTCTATGGAGGGTCAGGGAGTGTGATGGTGCCACTGACGGCAGGACAGAGGGTTTGGATCATGGCTGACAGTCCTGTGGATGAGTACTACAGAGAAGGGTACGGTTGGTATGGTCGGAACAAGTTCAGTGGAATGTTAGTGCTGCCTTTCCCCTGCCACTGTCCGCATGCTTGACCTGTTGGCTAACAAAAGGAATAACACGACTATTTTTTTTTTTTTTTTTTTTTTTTGCTGTGTTATCATCTGTGACGTTCCCTGCTTTTCCTACGTGCTCATTCGTTCTCTCTAATTCCAGCAATACCTAGTTCGTCTTTCGTATTTTCAGGTTTAGATTGGGCACAAAAAACGCATAAGAGTAAGAATATCACAGATAGGTGGCGCTGTTATTGTGGTGAGCGCGTACTCCGGAGAGAGCAGCCCAAGTTTCACACAGAGAACTCTGTCATGACTGAGAATGGTATACAATGCAATACAGTACAGTGCAGTACAATATAATACAATACAATACAAACAGTAATATACAATACAGTAATCTATATACCACACGATACAATTTAAGTCCATAGTGAGCTGTTCAATGTCAAACCACTGTGAGGCCACTGACCAGACAGGCCCTGCACTGCTGCTGGGTCACCTCAGGGGTGTGTGGTGCCGGTTCTGAGCCAACATACCCAGGACACCACCTACTACAGGGCACCACATGCTGGCCTGGGCGTTTGTGTTCACTGGTGGAGGGGTAAGTTTGGTTCCTGCTTTCATTTCTCTTCTTTCCCATCTTCCTCTTTCTTTAGGTTCTTCCCTTTAATCAGTTCTCTGACTTTATTGTTTTAATCACCTCCATTTTCTTGTTGTGTTCTTTGTATTCATAACCATCATTCATTTGCTGATATTATGCTTTTTGTTTCTCTATAGCTCAAAAGGATTAATGGGAATAATCATTGTGAATTGGGAATTGAACTGTGTCTAGGTCAGTGTAAAAGGGAAACAACTCTATATAGCTCTGAATTCTTTGGTTGAAAAAAAGTTATCTTTCGTAGGTTGTTAAGGTGTTAGTTATTAGCTCATTTCTCCTATCATTCATATAACTTTTGTTGTTTTCGTCTTGTTCTGTCTCTGTCTCTGTCTTGTCTTTCACTCCTTCTTTCTCTCTCTTTTTCTCTTCTCTCTCTCTCTTTATCGTTTCAGATACATGTATAGACTTAGTTCTTGAAAGTACATGAGCAACCATTCAGGGTGTTTCAACCCTAACAGTGTATGACCATGTCTAATATTTATATCAGTACTTTTGTCCTTTGTGTAACTTGTGTTTTGCTTTTCCTCTTTATACCCGTCATTTATTTATTGATATGCAAGTTTTTGTTTTTTCTATAGGGCAAAAGAGTTAAATGGGAATACGCTATTGTGAAATTGTGAAAATTGTGAAATTCCGTGTTATACTTTTTGTTTGTGACTGATACAGTTTTAGCTTGCTGTGCATCAGGTGTGTGCAAAGAACTAGTATAGCCCCACATTAGCTGTGCATCAGGTGTGTGCAAAGAACAAGTATAGCCCCACATAGCAGTGCATCAGGTGTGTGCAAAGAACTAGTATAGCCCCACATTAGCTGTGCATCAGGTGTATGCAAAGAACTAGTGTAGCCCACATTAGCAGTGCATCAGGTGTGTGCAAAGAACTAGTATAGCCCCACATTAGCTAGCATCAGGTGTTGCAAAGAACTAGTATAGCCCCACATTCAGCTGTGCATCAGGTGTGTGCAAAGAACTAGTATAGCCCCACATCAGCTGTGCATCAGGTGTGTGCAAAGAACTAGTATAGCCCCACATTAGTTGTGCATCAGGTGTATGCAAAGAACTAGTATAGCCCACATTAGCAGTGCATCAGGTGTGTGCAAAGAACTAGTATAGCCCCACATTAGCAGTGCATCAGGTGTGTGCAAAGAACTAGTATAGCCCCACATCAGCAGTGCATCAGGTGTGTGCAAAGAACTAGTATAGCCCCACATTAGCAGTGCATCAGGTGTATGCAAAGAACTAGTATAGCCCCACATTAGATGTGCATCAGGTGTGTGCAAAGAACTAGTATAGCCCCACATCAGCAGTGCATCATGTGTGTGCAAAGAACTAGTATAGCCCCACATTAGCTGTGCATCAGGTGTGTGCAAAGAACTAGTATAACCCTACATTAGCAGTGCATCAGGTGTGTGCAAAGAACTAGTATAGCCCCACATTAGCTGTGCACAGGTGTGTGCAAAGAACTAGTATAGCCCCACATCAGCGTGCATCAGGTGTATGCAAAGAACTAGTATAGCCCCACATTAGCAGTGCATCAGGTGTGTGCAAAGAACTAGTATAGCCCCACATTTAGCTGTGCATCAGGTGTATGCAAAGAACTAGTATAGCCCCACATTAGCTGTGCATCAGGTGTTGCAAAGAACTAGTATAGCCCCACATTAGCAGTGCATCAGGTGTATGCAAAGAACTAGTATAGCCCCACATTAGCTGTGCATCAGGTGTATGCAAAGAACTAGTATAGCCCCACATTAGCTGTGCATCAGGTGTATGCAAAGAACTAGTATAGCCCCACATTAGCTGGCATCAGGTGTATGCAAAGAACAGTATAGCCCCACATTAGCAGTGCATCAGGTGTGTGCAAAGAACTAGTATAGCCCCACATTAGCAGTGCATCAGGTGTCTGCAAAGAACTAGTATAGCCCCATCATTTAGACTGTATGCCATTTAGCGTGTGTGCAAAGAACTAGTATAGCCCCACATTAGCTGTGCATCAGGTGTATGCAAAGAACTAGTATAGCCACATGCAGTGCAGCATGTCTGTACATGTCAGCCTGATGTACTGCTGCTGACCAGCTAAGGGTGTTGTTTTTTTTGTTTGTTGTTATTTCCTAAAACTGATCTTTATACAAAAATAATATGCTTTTGCTTGATTAGTTGATTTGCCAGGACCTGTGGCGATTTATTTTTTTTTTAATCCTTTGTTTTGCTTTGTTTTGTTTTTCAGATCCAGAATGTCTCAGTTTTTATTTAAAAAGTCAAAACCCGCCTAACAGGTAGTATGATCTGTCTTGGCTGCTTTTCATTCTGACATGTTCACAAATGTCCTTTATTTTGTGATATACAGACTTTGCTAGTTTTTTTTTTTATACGACTGTAGAGTCAGACTTGCCTGTGTATGCATTTCGTTTGGTGCATTGCTGTTTTATTTTGTAAAAAGAAATCACAGTATGATTTGACAGATGGTATTTGAAGGTCCAGGGTAGGGGGTGGGGGGAAGGAGATGGCTCAGTGGTCAGAACTGTTCCGGTTTTCGTAAGAGTAGGCCATTGTGTGCCGGTGGGAACAGATGACAAGATTCACACAACTTTATACACACGGGGACAGGATGAAAAAAGCACATGTGTGCTTATTCCATTATCCCAGCCTCGATATAAAAGAATAAATAGATAAATAAATAAATAAATAAAATTCACTGAGTATGGGTGTATGTGTGTGGGAATGAGTTGGGTGAGGGGTGGGGGAGGTGGGCAATTTGGATTTGTGCATGTGTGTGCGTATGTGTGTCTCTCTCTCTGCGTGCATGTATTTTTGTCTGAGAGTATTCGTAACTTGCGGCGTGTGTGCGTGTGTGCGTGTGTGCGTGTGTGCGTGCATCGTGTGTGTGTGTGTATGTGTGTGTGTATGTGTGTGTGTGTTGTGGTATGTTGTGGTGTGTGTGTGTGTGTGTGTGTGTTCGTGCATGCGTTCGTGTGCATGCGAGCTGGCCTGCGTGTTTGTATATGTGTGTCTATGCGTGCCGGTCTGTGTTCATGTGTATGTATGTGTGTTCGTGCGCGTGCACTTGCGTGACTTTATGCGTTCGACTGTTTTTATGTTCGTCTTTTCTTGTTAGAGTTTTTCACCCAGCTCTCTCTGGAGGGGGGCAGGGGGGTGAAAGGTGGGGGAGGGGTGGGGGTGTAGACGGATATGCCTGGTCAACCAGCCAGCCAGCCAACCAACCAACCAACCAACCAACCAACCAACCAACCAACCAACCAACCAACCAACCAACCAACCAACCAACCACCCAACCAACCAGCCAACCAACCAACCAACCAACCAACCAGCCAACCACCTAGCCAACCAACCAACCAACCAGCCAACCAGCCAGCCCATCAACCAACCACCAAACCAACCAACCAGCCAACCAATCAAACCACTAATCATTCGCGAACCAACCAACCCACCAACCAACCCACCAACCAACCCAGAAACCAACCCACCAAACAACCAGCCAGCTAGCTAGCCAACCAACCAACCAACCAAACAACCAACCAACCAATTAGCCAGCCAACCAACCAACCATCCAACCAACCAACCAACCAGCCAACCAACCAACCATCCAACTAATCAACCAACCAACCAACCAACCAACCATCCAACTAATCAACCAACCAACCAACCAACCAACCAGCCAACCAACCAACAAAACCAACCAACCAACCAACCAACCAGCCAACCAGCCAACCAACCAACCAACCAACCCACCAACCAACCAGCACCCAAAGCCATACACAAGGAAACTACAAAACAAATAAACAGGAATGAAACGGAAAGCAAAGACTAGCAGTGTATCAAATCCAATCCAATCCAATCCAATGATGTTGCTCTTACTGAGAATACTCTTTGTCCATCCTCAGGCTTATAAAACAATGATAACATTGTGAATACAAAAAAAAAAACAAGAATGATAAACACACGCCTCGTGCTCCCTACAACGGTGTGAATGACCAGACAAAGAAGGCATTAACAAAGAACTTGCAACGCTTTCTCTTCTTCCTAATTCCTTATTGCTCTTTCATGCCTGACTTAATGTGTACCTCCTTCCTCCCCACCCCGTCCCTTACCCCCATTTTGACCTTTTCTTCGCCCATCTTCCGCCTTTTAGCAGTTCCAGAAAAGAACGGCGTGGTCTGACAGATGCTGTAGTTTAGTGGTTAAGAATGTTCGACTTTAGTCCTGTGGGTTTTTGAAGTCGTGGGTTCGAATTTCGGCGTCCGCAAAAAACAACCCAACAACAACAACAAACAATCCTACAATATAAAAAACAACCTAGCAACAACAACAGCAACAACAACAAACCTACCTACAATATAAAAACAACCCAGCAACTAAAACAACAACAAACCTATCTACAATAAAAATAACAACAACAACCCAGCAACAAAAACAAAGCTACCTACAATATAAAAAACAACCCAGCAACAACAACAACAACAACAAACCTACATACACTATAAAAAACAACCCAGTAACTACAACAGCAACAAACCTACCTACACAATAAAAACAACAACCAGCAACTGCAGCAAACCTACCTATAATATAAAAACAACAACAACCCAGCAACAACAACAACAAAACAAACAACAAACCCACCTACAATATAAAAAAACAACCCAGCAACAACAACAACAAAACAAACAACAAACCAACCTACCAACCTACCAAACAGACAAACAAATAAATAAACAAACAAAAACAATAAAAACAAAAGAAAACAGAAACAAAAACAGAAAAAATGAAACAAACAAAAGTACAACTGCTAAATATTGATGATATACATCGAAAAAGTTTGAGCAAAGAAATGCAAAGTAATCTACCAGCCGCCATGGTGCGGTGGCTAGGGCCTCGGGTTACAGACTGGAAGGTAACGGGTTCGAATCTTATAAAGTCACAGGGATTTTTCGGACACCAGCTGGTTCCTACCCAGAGTGAGTGCTGTGGGCTCAGTGGGGAGACTAGGACCAGTCAAACGTCATCCACTTTACGCATCCGAGTTCGAGAGCGTTGCTCAAATTACCTAACCAACACTGCAGGTGTCTGTATCTGTCGGGTCTGGTTGGCGCAGAGATATATTATGATAGTAAGCGTAGAGTAGAACCCTGTCAAGTAGTCTCAAAGCAGATGCACCTCCATAGCAGCATCATTACATCATCCTCATTCTCATCGATCATCATGCAAAAATAAAAATGTATCTTATTCGGTGGCCCCCGTTGCTCTGGTCTCATGGTGACCTCAGGTTCGGTTTGCCCATACTTTTCTGTGCCTGTGATGAGCTTGTTTCAAAGCCTCTGGGGTTATACGTCCACGGGGGACGGTCGTTGGAGGAACGTTGTGGTGGTCACCACCTTGGGTGGGTGACTCACTCTGCGACTGAGCTAATACTGTCGTTAGCTGGGGGCTTAGTAGGTGGTGTCCTGCGTATGTTAACTCAGAAGAGGCACCACTAAACACCACTAAAGTGAGCCAGCAGAAGTGCAGGGCCCCTCTGGCTGGTGGCCCTACATCGGCCTACTATTGATACAATGCCTGTTAATTTCCTGACCCTGTCGATACAATATGACGAACCTAGATATGACTGGACGTTAGGGGTGGGGGTGAGACTGGAATGGGCGGCGTGGGAACAGCTGGACTATAGTAGTAGGCACTCATCAGTCTCGGAAGACTATGGAGTTGCGCTCTAGTCTTTAGAGCGCAAAGCCTGGGCAAGTATGTATGGAAGGCAAGCTGTTACCCATGCAGCAGACTCCCCCTCTCCACGGCACTGGAATGATCCATTGGAAGGGCATTGACCGATACGAATGGTTCCAGTACCGTCGCAGGAGCCACCAGAACGTTGCCATATACCTACAGCCCCGAGCCGCTCTGGGACTCCAACTCCCCGATTTTTCCTCAGGGATGGTGTCTAAACACGACACCTGTGTGCATGCTGGTTTGTTATAATTTTGTCATCCGCTCCTACCGGCACACGATGGCCTACTCTTCCGAAAGGTGGAACGGGGTTTTAACGTGTGCGCAAGATGTTCTGCGTGCATTCGCACACGGGGCCTCGGTTTCGAGTCTCATCCGAATGACTTTGACATTCAGTTCGATTTTTTCGTCAAACTGGGAAGAAAGGGCGAGGCTGGGTACGAACCCAGAAACTCACGATTTACATATTGGCAGGCGAACGTCTTAACCATCGTGCCACCGGCCTTCCTGGACTATAAGTATCACAAAAAATGAGGTAGCCAAAAGAAAATGTTCGTAATATTCAAAGATTTGAGTCTGAAAACATGTACAGCCTAGATGAACTGTTCCGAACAAAAAAAAGTTTCATAATAACAATTTAGTTAGGATGAGTTTCAACAGCACCATAAAGTCATGTAGAACAAAGTCGTCTTTCTATGTACACAACTCAGGGTTGAGTAGATTGCCTTTATTTAATGTCATCTTTACCAAGAACAGTCTGAGAGAAAAAGGACGGGATGCTTATGCTTTAGTTTCTTGACTAACATATTTTGCTGAATAGGAAACTTGTAACTAGCGCATGGTTAACAGCGCACACACACCTACATGCATGCACATTCACAACCACATAGGCATGCATGTACATCGCGCGCACACACACACACACACACATATACAAAGATAGAGACAGACAGACAGACAGACAAAAGGAGACAGAGAAAGAAAGAAAGAAAGAAAGAAAGAGAGAGAGAGAGAGAGAGAGAGAGAGAGAGAGAGAGAGAGAGAGAGAGAGAGAGAGAGAGAGACAGAGACAGAGACAGAGACAGAGACAGACAGACAGACAGACAGACAGACAGACAGACAGAGACAGAGAGACAGAGACAGAGACAGAGAGAGACAGACAGACAGACAAAGACAGACACACAGATACACAGACACACAGAGACAGACAGACACACAAACACACAGACAAACATACAGAGGGTGCGTTCGTGTGTACTATGTACTACAAAAGCTGCTAATAAACATATTACCAGCTTCCGTCCTACAAATTATCGATATCAGATAGCTAGTCCCTATAGTAAACACACTTCCCTCCCTCAATCGTTGTTTACTATTAAACTGACCTAACGTATCTGTAACTGCTTACTACTTACTGTGTGCGCCATTTTGCCAAGGGCCTCTACTCTAGATATAAAAGGGGAGTAACTTTTCTTGGCGGTCTCTTTTGTTCTTCTTTCCTGCAAGCTGAATGATTGTGGTCAGCTGTTGAAGGTTTCGAGGATTTGATCATAAGGTTTGGAGAGAGAGAGAGAGAGAGAGAGAGAGAGAGAGAGAGAGAGAGAGAGAGAGAGAGAGAGAGAGAGAGAGAGAGAGAGAGAGAGAGAGAGAGAGAGAGAGAGAGAGAGAGAGAGAGAGAGAGAGAGAGACAGAGACAGAGACAGAGAGAGAGAGAGAGAGAGAGAGAGAGAGAGAGACAGACAGACAGACAGACAGACAGACAGACAGACAGACAGAGAGACAGACAGACAGACAGACAGACAGACAGACAGACAGACAGACACACACACACACACACACACACACACACACACACACACACACAGAGACAGAGACAGACAGAGACAGACAGAGACAGACAGAGACAGACAGAGACAGACAGAGACAGACAGAGACAGAGACAGAGAGACAGAAAGAGACAGAGAGACAGAGAGACAGAGAAAGAGAGAGATTGTATATCTGGATTTTTTTGTTCGTGTTTTTTGTTTCACATCTGCTGGTTTTGCTTTTTTTTAATTGTTTATTTGTTGTTGCTGTTGTGTTTTTTGTTTTCATGGTATGGTGATAAACATAGTAATACGAGAGCTTTTCAACATTTTTCGCAGTATTTATAAATGTCTGGCTAGAAAATTTTCTCACCTGTCATTTTTTTATTTACGTAATCTCCTTTTATCTAACATCACAGACGATTTCTAGCGGCTCAACAGTGCCTCAGTCCTGGGTAAGGAGAAGACTGCTGGCTGTGCCTTAATCAAGGCAACAGACCACAGCACCTGTTCAAGAGGATTTTTCCTCTGGAGTTAACATCAGTGATGACTCCACACCCCCTAAAAGTCTTTCCGATGAGACTGTAAACCGAGGTCCAATGTGCGAACGCACACAGATCATTTGCGCACACGTTAAAACACGTTCCACTTTTCGAAAGAATAGGTCATTGTGTGCAGGTGGGAACGGAAGACAAAATTTACAAAACTGCATATACATGGGGACTGGATGTAAAAAAAAGTGTACGAGTTCTTGTTCCATTATCCTCAATATAAAAGAATAGGTAAAGATAAAAATAACACTGACAAACTATAAAAAGGTAAAAATCAGGTGTTTCCATGACTTATGTGGTCGTTTTGGAGGGAGATGTCAGAGACCTCAGCTTCTCTAGGGACCAGCATATTGAGGACGGCGCCCATCTCCTCTCCCTCGCTGTTTTTCCTTCCCTGACCCTCAAGAGGGCAGGTACCCATTAACAGCTGGGTGAACTGGGGGAACTGTACTGAAGCCAAGGCGCGCAAACGGTCACCCATCCACTTGGTAACCACGCTTGATGCTGCTTAACCTTGGCTTGGGGAGAGCGAGTGCTCTGACCACTGAGCTATCTCCAGGGAGAGCGCAGCGCACAGCACGTCGCCACAAGAGCAGCGCCACCCATGACTTTTTTTCCTTTCCTGTCTGCTGCGCGACTATTTTTGTTTACCTGATCAGAATGGCTTATTTTAAACGGAGTATTGCCATGGAAAACTCTTGTTGCCGTAGATTCTTTTACTTCCGTTAAATGAGTGTTACTCACAGGACTTCAGTTTATAGTCTCGTCCGAAAGACTAGCACCCAGACTACTTCTCACAGTCTAGAGGATAGCGGGAAAATTTCGGACACAAACGGGGATCAAACCACCACACATTTGGAATCTGCACTTTAAGCTTTCTAGGCAGGTGCGTTACCTCTAGACCACCAATGGCAATCTTCAAGGCAGGCTCTCTCTCTCTCTCTCTGTCTGTCTGTCTGTCTGTCTGTCTGTCTGTCTGTCTGTCTCTCTTCTCTCTCTCTCTCTCTCTCTCTCTCTCTCTCCTCTCTCTCTCTCTCTCTCTCTCTCTCTCTCTCTCTCTCTCTCTCTCTCTCTCTCTCTCTCTCTCTCTCTCTCTCCTCTCTCTCTCTCTCTCGCCCTCCCTCCCTCCCATTTTACGAGATTTAAATCCAGCCTGTTTAATTACTTAATGGATCTCTCTGATTTGACATCTCTTTCTCCAAAGATGTATTGAACCTATCTATTATCACCACTATTACTGTCATTCAGCCTGTCTTTTGCAGTTTGTCGTAGTCGTCGTCGTCGTCGTCATCATCATCATCATCATCATCATCATCATCATCATCATCATCATCATCATCATCATCATCATCACCACCACCCCACCACCACCACCACCACCACCACCACCACCACCACCACCACCACCGTCGTCGTCGTCGTCGACATCATCATCATCATCACCATCACCATCACCATCGTCGTCGTCGTCGTCGTCGTCGTCGTCCTCCTCCTCCTCCTCCTCCTCCTCATCACCACCACCACCACCACCACCACCACCACCACCACCACCACCACCACCACCACCACCACCACCACCACCACACACCACCACCGCCGTCGTCGTCGTCTCGTCGTCGTCGTCGTCGTCGTCGTCGTCGTCGTCGTCTACATCATCATCATCATCATCATCATCACATCATCATCATCATCATCATCCACTCGTCATCATCGTCATCATCGTCATCATCATCATCATCATCGTCACTCATCGTCATCATCGTCATCTCATCGTCATCATCATCATCATCATCGTCATCATCATCATCATCATCATCATCATCGTCATCGTCATCATCATTCATCATCATCATCATCATCATCATCAACACACTCATCATCATCATCGTCGTTTTTGTTATCATCACATTCATTATCTATCAGTCATTATCATCATTAGTCTTTGTTATTAATTCTATTATGATTATTATCATTGATTAGATAAGGGTTGGATGCTGTTTTTGAAATGTTCATATTTGCAAAATTACGCTCTCTCTCTCTGTCTCTGTCTTTGTCTCTCTCCCCCCCCCCCCCCTCTCTCTCTCTCTCTCTCCTCCCCCACCCATCTCCCCCACCCCCCTCTCTCTCTCTCTCCTCACTCTCTCTTTCTGCTCTACTCTCCAGTTTGGTATTCAAAATTGTATGCTTACAATAACTATATGCTTTACTTCCTGGATGATTTGATTTTTGAAAACAAAGTTGTTTGTTATTTGGTCGAGAGATTTTTGTGTGTTATTTTTGCCCAGAGGGCTGGTTGCAAAAAAACATGTTTGCTTATGCCATAACCCTCTTTAAATCAGATTTTTTTCAATTCAATTCAATTCAATTCAACTTAATTCTCTCTCTCTCTCTCTCTCTCTCTCTCTCTCTCTCTCTCTCTCTCTCTCTCTCTCTCTCTCTCTCTCTCTCTCTCTCTCTCTCTCTCTCCTCTCTCTCCTCTCTCTCTCTCTCTCTCTCTCTCTCCCCTCTCTCTCTCTCTCTCTCTCTCTCTCTTCTCTCTCTCTCTCTCTCTCTCTCTCTCTCTCTCTCTCTCTCTCTCTCTCTCTCTCTCTCTCTCTCTCTCTCTCTCCTCTTCCCTAATGTCAGCACAAAATAATGACCATTTCCGTATTAATAGTGCAGTACACAGGAGGAAGATGCTGCGGTTGCCTCTGAAGACTCTTACTCTTCATCTTTCACTGTAGCTTCTTCTTTTGTATATTTACAGTGCTGTTGTTATTGCTGTCGTTACTGTTACTGCTGCTGCTGCTGCTGCTGCTGCTGCTGCTGCTGCTGGTTTGTACTTTTATTTGTTTTAGTTTTTTTGTTTATTCATCTATTCTTTTCTACCGAGGATAATGGAATAAGCACTCATGTGCTTTTTTTATTTTACATCCGGTCCCCGTGTGTATGCAGTTTTGTAAATCTTGTCATCTGGTTTTTAAATTAAAATTTTTTTAAAATTCTTTTATATCGAGGATAATGGAATAACCACTCAAACGCTTTTTTTTTTACATCCAGTCCCCGTGTGTATGCAGTTTTGTAAATCTTGTCATCTGTTCCCACTGGCACACAATGGCCTACTCTAACGAAAAACGGAACAGGATTTAACATGTGCGCAAGATGTTCTGCGTGCGTGCGTTCGCACACGGGGCTCCAGTTTATAGTCTCATCCGAAGGAATTTTGGGGAGAGTGGAGTCAGCACTGATGTTAACTCCAGGAGAAAAATCTCCTCGACGGGAATCGAACCTGGGTCATCAAATTGCTAGCGCAATGTTCTGACCACTAGGCTATCCGTCCCCCGGCTATCTTCTGTTACTAAGAATTCTTGTTACTGTTACGAAGGTACAGAGAACTTCATAACAGAACCCAGAATGTCGCTTGAAATGACGACGACAACAACACTGAACCAGCACAACAATATCGTGTCGACTGCCATGATGGGAAGCAACATCAACACCACCCTTGCTGACGTCATGGCCAACATCACTGATGGCGTCATCAATACCATGTCATCATCCATGCCGCCCTCTGTTCCCGCCACTCGTCTGCCCGGGCTTGTGGACACAGCCACTAAAGATCTGGTGGTGGAGGTAAGAGGCAGTTTGTTTGTTTTGTTTGTTTGTCTGATGCATTTGTCTTCATACACACAATGAAGATGGGAAAGCCTCGTGGTCAGAACATTGCGCTGGCAATTTGACGACCAGGGTTCGAATCCCGTTCGAGGCATTTTTTTCTCCTGGAGTTAACATCAGTGCTGACTCCATTCTCCCCAAAAGTCCTTCGGATGAGACTATAAACCGAGGCCCCGTGTGCAAACACACGCAGAACTGTTACTTTTTGCCAGTGGTGTTTGTGCTGGGCTATAGGTAAATCAATCAATCAATCAATCAATCAACAAACCAACCAACCAACTAACCAATCAACCAACCAACTAACCAATAAATCAACCAACCAACCAACCACTCCCCCCCTCCCCCCCCTTCACCCTTACTCACCCACTCACATTCTATTCCCCCCAGGTAGTAAACTGTTACCTGTTGCCGGTGGTGTTTGTGCTGGGGTATATACAAATGAATAAATAAATAAATAAATAGATTAAAAAAAATCAAAATAAAAGAAGAATTAACTCTATTCCCCACCTAGATAGTTGACTGCTACCTGTTGCTGGTGGTATTTGTGTTGGGGTATATACAAACGAATAAATAGATTAAAAAAAAAATCAAAATGAATGAAGAATTAAATCTATACCCCACCTAGATAGTTAACTGCTACCTGTTACCGGTGGTGTTTGTGCTGGGGTATAAACAAACAAATAACATAAATAAATAGATAAAAAAATCCACCTCAGAATAAATGAAGATTTAACTCTATTCCCCATCTAGATAGTTAACTGCTACCTGTTGCCGTGGTGTTTGTGCTGAGGTGTAAACAAACAAAACAAAATAAATAGAAAAATAATAAATTAATAAAAAAAAAATTTAAATGAATAAATAGCTCTATTCCCCCTGGGTATAATAATAATACATGGAATTTATGTAGCGCTATATCTTGCAACAACAAACCAAAGGTTGTGCTGGGGTATATACAAATAAATGAATGAATAAATAGAAAAAATGATAAATAAATAAATAAATAATTGCATAAATGTACTCCTGAGGTATTGAACTGTTACCTGTTGCCGGTGGTGTTTGTGCTGGGGTATAAATAAATAAATAAATACAAAAATTTTAAAAATAACAAAACGGAAAAAAAGAATAAATAAATAGATAAATATATGTATGTATGTATGTATGTATGTATGTATGTATGTATGTATGTATGTATGTATGTATGTATGTATGTATGTATGTATGTATTTATGTATGTATGTATGTATGTATGTATGTATGTATGTATGTATGTATGTATGTATGTATGTATGTATGTATGTATGTATGTATGTATGTATGTATGTATGTATGTATGTATGTATGTATGTATGTATGTATGTATGTTTTCTATCTATCTGCCTGTCTGCCTGCCTGCCCGCCCGCCCGCCCGCCCGCCTATCTATCTATCTATCTATCTATCTATCTATCTATCTATCTATCTATCTATCTATCTATCTATCTATCTATCTATCTATCTATCTATCTATCTATCTATCTATCTATCTATCTATCTATCTATTTAAAAAAAATCAACCAGCCAGCCAACCAACCAACCAACAACTCTCCCACTCCCCTCCCACCCCACCCCCCACTCCCCTACTCACTCTATCCTCCCCCCCCCCCCCAGGTGGTGAACTGTTACCTGTTGCCAGTGGTGTTTGTGGTGGGGTATATGCAAACAAAAAAGTTGAATAAATACATAGAAAAATAATGCGGAAATAAATGAATGAATGAATAAATAAATAAAACAACTATATCAATCATTCCCCCACTCTCCCCCCTACCACACACCCACTCCCTCTCTAACCCCCCCCCCCCTTCCCCAGGTGGTGAACTGTTACCTGTTGCCGGTGGTGGTTGTGGTGGGGTATATACAAATAATTGAAGAATTAAATAGAAAAATGATAACTAATTAAATACATAAATAAATAAATACATAAATAAATAAAACAACCATATCAATCACTCACCCACTCCCCTCTCCCCCCCCTCCCCCTCCCCCAGGTGGTGAACTGTTACCTGTTGCCGGTGGTGTTTGGACTGGGGTGTAAATAAATAAGTAAATACAAAATTAAAAAATCATCAAGCGAACGAATGAATGACTGAATGAATGAATGAAACAATCAATCAATGAAGGAATCAAAGAATGAATGACTCACTTCCCCACTCCCCACCCACACCCTCTCTATCCCCTTACCCCCAGGTGTGTGAACTGTTACCTGTTGGCGCGGTGGTGGTGGTTTGGGGGTGGCGGGTAACGCCCCTGAGCTGTGTGGTGCCTCCGGGTGCACGGGCTGGCCTCCTCCACAATGTCCTGCTGTGGCTCACCCTTCCGACTCGCTACTCCTCACCATGTACACAGCAGAGAGAGGAGAGAGAGAGAGAGAGAGAGAGGAGAAGAGAGAGAGGAGAGGAGAGAGAGAGAGAGAGAGAGAGAGAGAGAGAGAGAGAGAGAGAGAGAGAGAGAGAGAGAGGGGAGAGAGAGAGAGAGAGAGAGAGAGAGAGAGAGAGAGAGAGAGAGAGAGAGAGAGAGAGAGAGAGAGAGAGAGAGAGAGAGAGAGAGAGAGAGAGAGAGAGAGAGAGAGAAGAGAAGAGTAGAGAGAGAGAGAGAGAGAGAGAGCGAGAGAGAGAGAGAGAGAAGCAGAGAGAGACAGAGACAGAGACAGAGACACAGAAGAGAGAGAGCGAGAGAGAGAGAGAGAAGTAAAGAGAGAGAAGAGAGAGAGACACACACAGAGAGAGACAGAGAGAGACAGAGACAGAGAGAGAGAGAGAGACAGAGAGAGAGAGAGAGAGACAGAGAGAGAGAGAGGAGAGAGAGAGAGAGAGAGAGAGAGAGAGAGAGGAGAGAGAGAAGAGAGAGAGAGAGAGAGAGAGAGAGAGAGAGAGAGAGAGAGAGAGAGAGAGGAGAGAAAAGAGGAGAGAGAAAGTGTGTGTGTGTGTGCGCGCGCGCGTGTGCACCTACGAGCGTGCAGGCATACACGCACATATACGCACACAAGCATGCACGCATGCACAAGCATGCATTCACATACATACATACACGCGCGTGCGAGCGTGCACACACACGCACACACACACACACACACACGCACACACACCCACCCACCCACCCCCACACACACACATACACACACATATATGTATAATACATATATAGATAGATGTCTATATATAGATAGATGTCTATATATAGATAGATGTCTATATATACATATATATATATTTATACACAGTACATATATATACATATATATATACATATATATATATATATGTGTATATATATACACATATATATACACAGTACTGACTCCACTCCGCCCGAAAGATACAGCTGAGGCCATGTGTTGCGAACGCGTGGACGTACGCATCGCATCACGAGCACACGGTAAAACCCGTTCCACAGTTTGGAAAAGTAAGCCATTCATGCCGGTAAGAATGGATGACAACAATTTTTCGGGAATAAGCACATGCCCACTGGTTTCGTGTTTATACATCGTCCTTCCAAGTCGGAATGCAGCTACCTTAACGATGAGCAAAACAGAAATCGGTCGCATACGCAAAAAAAGAAAATATCACCAATTTTGATGAACTCAGCCCTCAAAGCTCTAGCTTCCCCCGTGGTAATGCCTGGGGGATCTGTCCGTATAAACAGCATCCCCACCTTCTGGAAATTTCTGTGCACGGAAATCCCTCTTTTCTATCCCTCTCTTTTTTTTTTTTCCTTGTTTCCTTTTCTTTCTGTAATCTCCTTCCTGTCTGTTTTTCTGCCCTCTTGATCCATTCTCCTGCTCTCTCTCCCCCCCACACACCCGAAAGACATACTATTCTCTCCCACTTCCGAAGTCGGATGCGCTGGGCCTGACTTGTCAGGCGCTTAACGGCAGCGCAAAGTAGTTTCGCTCGTGTGACAGACAACGCTAGTTGTTGTCTGAGCGTTTGATGAAAACGAGGACGAGAAGGTAAACTTGAGATGAGGAATGTGAGAAAAAAAAGCGATGATGACGATGATGATTAATGTGCAGTGGTTTGAATCCCGTTTGGGCCCAAAACTTTCCCCCCATCCATTAGACCATGAGTGGTGTTCTAGGTGCTAGTCTTTCGGATGAGATGATAAACCGAGGCCCCGTGTGTTACACATTATTATTTAGCACACGTAAAAGAACCCACGGCAACAAAGAGGTTGTCCCTGGCAAAATTCTGTAGAAAAAGCCACTCTGATAGGGAAAACAAATACAAGTGCCGACAGGAAAATGATAAAAAAATAATGGGTAGGCGCTGCACTCTCCGCGCGGAGGGCACCCCGAATTTCACGCAGTGAAATCTGCTGTGACACAAAGTCGTATAAACTAGGTTTTTTAAAAAAGAAAGAAAGAAAATAAATTGCTCTTTATTTTCTTTCTTTCTTCAGCAAAGTGTCTTGCATCGTGGCCAAGTTTGACTTCGTGTTGAGTCGCCGGATAGAGACGGGCCTTCTGCCTAGCGTGTACATGGTGAATCGCATCTTCGGCCTCACCACCCCCTTCCTCACCATGCTCATCACCGTGGAGAGGTGCTTGGCTGTGTCCTTGCCTTTCAAGGTGAGTCGCCTGCATGATTATTAACTTGTTGGAGGTTTTTTTGTTTTTTTGTTTGTTGTTTTGTTTTTGTTCTTGTTCGCTCCCCCTCCCCACCCCCCAGTCAAGTTAAGCAGCGTTGAGCGTTGGTTACCAGTTGGATGGGTGACCGTTTGTGCGCGCCTTGGCTTCTGTATAGTTCCCCCCCCCCCCTCCCCAGTTCACCCAGCTGGAAATGGGTACCTGCCCTCTTTTAGGGTCAGGAAAGGTAAAGCAGCGAGGGAGAGGAGATGAGCGCTGTCCTCAATATGCTGGCCCCGAGAGAAGCTGAAG
>CM060338.1:17728061-17730847 GCA_030674155.1 Stramonita haemastoma
TTTCTCAGGTGAAATTACCTTTTTTTTTTTTTTCGTTGGAATTACTGTTTTTGTTAGGAATTGTTAGAACTGTATTTTCCCTTTTTGTTCATTGTAGTTTAGTAGGTAAGTAACGTTAAGGTTTTTTTTTTATATCAATTCACATGTAGGCCCTATTGATCCCCTGAAATTCCATCTTCCATACATTACCAACAACACCCTCCTCCCTTGACATTCACACACCCTTCCCCCTCTGTCTTTCTCTGCCTCTGTATCTGTCTCTCTCCCTCATTTCCGTCTAATATCACAATTTGTCAAAAGACGTTAAAAGAAATTGAAGTCAGGAAACTCACCTCCACCTCACCTTTACCTGTCCTGTTAGTCCCGTGGACCGTGGGGGCACCAAACTCATCATCGCTTTTTTTTCTTCTTTTTGTCTCTATCCTAGAACATTCAGTTTACCTCGAACCTTGTATATCTCTGTGTTTGGTTTTTACTGTCAGTTGGCCAATCTTTTAGCCTGAAGAAGGTTTTGAATAAACCGAAAAATTTGCTCTGCCAGACACCTGGTTGTTGTGTCTTTACTTGTCTGCTTGTAAAAGCTTTTATATCTGAGATTAAATCTTAAGCTATAATTATATGTAGTAAAGGCTATAGATAAATTGCAAGCAAATTGTTTATCAAACAGATTCTATATCAACCTTTCTGAAAACAGTCATGTGCGTTGATATGACATTTTATCTGGATTTAGTATTATCATTCATGTCTGACTTTCTTTTTCATGTTCACTAGTAATTATATCAATATGATGTTTATAATCTGTTCCCTTTGACTGATGGGCTTGTGGCTGTTGTTAAATAAAATTCGTTGGCTTCACGTCGCTTTTAGAAAAACACACTTTTCTTTCTGTTTTTCTCTATAACTCTTGATATCATGCCGCACGTACTAAGGAATCCACAGAAATAAAAAAAACCCTCTGACTCCAAACTCATTTGACTTTGTACAAATTTAGTAGGTTTGAACTTTTCTTTTTTTTTCAACAAACACTGTACCCCCACAGTCCTTTGCCATCTGCTAGCTTCCTAACCGCAATATGCATAAGCGGGGTCAATGCTATAAGATAACAAGCAATCCTCATTCGATGATCATTACCAACTTTCTCGTGACTACCTGGTATTGCTCTATGTCCTCAATCCCCAAAACAAATGCACAGTGCATTTTTTCCATACTTAATAAAATTTAATAAAATTCTGTGAAAATCAGCATTTTTTTTCTCGACTGGCACTCTATAGAACATACTACACGACCCCGCAAACTAATACAAGGAGTGTAGCCGTTCATTCATTCCCCTTCCTTCGGATGAGACTTTAAACCGAGGCCCCGTGTGCGAACGCTCGCAGAACACCTTGCCCACACGTTAAATCCTGTTCCACTTTTCGTAAGTAGTAGTAGTAGTAGTTCTTCAGTTTAACGTCCTTCCACTAAATAGTGATATCAGACGGGAAAGTGTATATGAGTGAGTGAGTGTGTGTATGGAGGGGGGGGGGGGAGGGGGCTGGGGGGGGGATGAGCACATAGCTAAATTTCTGCATTAAACAACTATAAGAACCAAAAATCAAAACAATAGAACAAGAATAATGAAGAGAAAGAAATAACGTCTTAAACACTAACTTTGCAATTCATATAACTAGTTTAAAAAAAAAAAATCATTAAACTATAAAAACCTGATGATAGGACTATGACTTAATGACATAACAATTTCTTTCATTAGCGAAATGTCTTTTAGAATTTGCTCTATGCAAACGTATGTGAAAACAGGTAAAAAGTTTTTCAAATCTCTGCATTCTAAAAGAATGTGACTTATTGTAATATTTTCGCCACAGATACATGTTGCTTTTTTTGAAAATTTCGATCTAAAAGCATTTAGCTTGAATCTATAAATAAGAGATACAACATTTCTATATTCATGAGAGTTACGGCATTTGATCTTATCAAAAGATAATAAATGGGTTACATCATCATTCTGGTGAGAACCAATACTTTGTTTCTTTTTAAAATGTTTCCAACATGCATTTTGTAACATGCTATAGCCCTCATGAACAGATAAGGGGACATTAATGCTGCAGGACCCATCAGTGTGCTTTGCTCCACATTTTGCTACTTTGTCAACTATTTCATTAAAGTAGATACCACAATGCGAAGGAATCCAGCAAAAGGTAACACAAGTGCCTCGTAACATCAGAAAATGAATTAGATGTCCAATCTCAATTATGAGATCTTGTCTCACTTTTGTACTGGAATTTTTTAGAGCAAGTAAAACTGACTTGGAATCAACACAAAAAAGCGTTTGAAATATGTCTTTAGGGAAATCTAGAAGAAAATATAAAGCCATCAAAATGGCAGATAATTCAGCTGTAAAAATAGATCGATTTTTCCCAATATGAAAAGATCTTTCTACTTTCAATGAAGGAATTACAAAAGCTGCTCCTGCCTCGTTGTTGTTTAAAAGTGAGCCATCAGTGTAGATTTTTAGATGATCTGGATATGTAGTCTGTATATGTTCTTTTACTGACGCGCTAAGAATATTTTCATTACCTTTTTTGGTTAAAGAAGAATAATTTAAGTCAAAATTAGCTCTCTGAAGCTCCCATGGGGGCAAGATGAGATGTTAATCTTTGACTTAGTTGTTTCTGTAGGACATATTTCTGCCTTATCAAATAATTGAGAAGTGTAAGTTCTAGCCGTGGTAACAGAACGAATAGTATGTGCTCTTTTGGGGAAGTTGACATCAGATCTTATATTTATTT
>CM060338.1:17730947-17733447 GCA_030674155.1 Stramonita haemastoma
TTTACATTGTATATATTTTTTTATAGTTTCCACAAAATGTTCAATGCAAAGCCTCAACTGCAGTAATGAATTCAAAACGGATTTCATATAAACGTCCCCCTCTCTCACTTTTTTCTTTCAGGGCAGGAAAGTCCCGCTGGCAGGCTTTTTAGAGAGAATAAACAAGAACCAGTAACCAGTCACAATGGCGCAGTAGCTAGTACCTTGGATTACGGGCTGGAAGGTCGCGGGTTCGAGTCCCATAGCCGTAGAGAATGTTTACATTGAACAAACTTACACTGTATACCTGGGCCTTCCCTATCTTCCTCTTTTCTAGACCACAGAAATTATTTTCTTAGAATTGAAATCAGTTATTTATAGTCATATAGTGCCTTCCTTTTCTGATACAGATGTTCACAGTACAAATGAGCATTTACCTTCTGGCTTAAAACATTTACGTCTATATATGATAAATACGCTCCCTTTAAAACCCACAGACTAAGCTATAAAGTACAGCCTGAATGGATAACAAAGGAAATTATATCTGAAGCACAGCATTGAGCTAACTTATTAAAAGCAGGAAAATTTGATGAAAACAAGGCACAAAGAAAAAAGATAATGCATTAAAGCTAGCAAGTATACAAAAGTATTTCCCAAATCTTACTTCATCCAAACAAAATTCAAGGTCTATGTGGAAAGCTATCAACTAGCTAACTAATAGTATTAAATCATCATCACTTTCCAGTATTCAGAATATTTCTCCCGATTACCTAAGTACCTGTTTTACCACCATGTCAGATTCATCGATAAAACATAATGATGCTGTACAAAACTCCCTTGAAAAACTAAAAACATTTTGTGGATCCAAAAATATCAATTCAATCATGAAAATAGTACCATTAATCAGAACCGAAGTTTATCAATCCCTTCATCGCTCAAAACAAACAGTCGCGGTCCAGATAGTGTGGATGGAAAAATTCTCAAAATGGCAGTTCCTTTTAAAACTGAAACACTCACTTATGTCCATAACTTGTGTATTGCAAAGTGTCATTTTCCATCACTTTCAAACTGGCCAAAGTCAGTTCTTTTCACACGTCTGGCGATTCTTCCAACCCATGTAAGTACAGTCCAATATCAGTATTACCAATTATATCCAAACTCTTGAAAAACATAATATTATACACAAACATCTTAGCCATCATTTAAAACATTATAGTCTCTGTTGATAACCAGTCAGGAATCATGAAAAATCACTCTTATCACACAGCTCTTACTAACAATGTAGATCCTTGGCACAACAATATAAATGATAACAAATATTGTGGAGCCCTCTTTGTTGACTTTGCTAAAGCCTTTGAAGTAATTGTTCATGAACTGCAATACCAAAATCTAATGCTGTGTGGCATATCTGATAACAATCTGAGTTTAATCAAATCATTCTTGCATAAAAGGCAACAATACATTTAGATCAATAACATTAAATCCTGTTCACTACCAGTAAACTGTCGGATACCACAAGGGTCTGTTTTAGGACCACTTTTATTTTCTATATATGTTGATGACCTTCCACTCTACATTTAAGAATCATGTGAGCTTTTCTGTGATGACACTACAATTCATACTAATCATACCAATCTTAATCAAGTATCTTCCTCATTACAAGGTAGCATTGATTCTCTAAGCAAATGGTGCAATTATAATCATATGTCACTAAACCCACAAAAAAACAAAGTCATGCTTATTACAACAAGACAGAGACAAAACATGACTTCAACCTATATCTATGAACAATGAAACTGTTGAGGAAGTTGATAGCCATAAACTTCTAGGTATTGTGATTGACAACAATCTTTCAGGGGTGGCACACATAAATAAACTGGCTAAAACAATTTCAAAACATGTATACCAGCTTTGAAAAATCAAACGCTTTATCAAACAAAACACATGCTAGAAAACTATTCCTACATGCTTACATTTTATCTTCAATTTAGTATAGTTCTACCCTATTTGACACAGCCAGTGCCAATACTCTCAAATCTCTAACTAGCATTTACAAAAGAGTGCCCAAAGCAGTTCTCCCAAAATCTTCCACCTTAAGTGTTTCAGACTCTGCAAAACTTGAGGTTCTTCCCTTTAAAGATATGTTTACCTTAAATAAAGGAATATTTATGCATAAAATTATGACAGGTCATACTCCTCAAACCCTCTATTCTAAATTTTGTATGACCTCCCGAGATCCTACCGAAATTCAACTACCAGTGCCTAGAATTGACGTCCTTAAATCAATCCTGTATACCCAGGTAGCCTGCTCTGGAACATGCTTCCAACAGACGTGAATACATCCCAAAGTAAACAAACTTTCAAGAAAGCCATTTATACCCACCTCAAATGTACTCATAGATGTATTAACATAACAATACTCTTGACACATGTACATCAGTAGTTTTTTTCGTTTTTTTCTCAAACAATGGTCACACCATGATGATATAATCAAAACGCAAAAGAGTTATCCCATATTCTC
>CM060338.1:17745947-17748447 GCA_030674155.1 Stramonita haemastoma
TTCTCTGTGATAGGGACATGAAAAAATGAAATGGGGTGTAGTGTGGTTTGGGGTGAGGTATGGTGTGGGTGGGATGGGATGGGGTGTGGTATGGTGTGGGTGTGGTATGGTGTTGGTGGGGCATGGTGTGGGTGGGGTATGGTGTGGGTGGTGGGGTATGGTGTGGGTGGGGTGGTATTAATGGGGTGTGGCGTGGGTGGGGTATGGTTGGTTTTCCGTCACATCCACATAAGACACCAAGCAGGAGACTTTTCTGCTATAGAACAGGGACACCAGAAAAAAATGGAGTGGGGTGTGGTGTGGTTTCGTTTTGGGGTGGGTATGGTGTAGGTGGGATGGGATGGGGTGGGTATGGTGGGTTTACCATCACATCCACATGAAACACCATACAGGAGACATTTCTGTCATAGAACGGGGTCACACAGAAAAAAATATGGAGCGGGGTACGGCGTGGGTGGTAGGGTATGGTGTGTGAGGGGTATGCAGGTTACAGATCCCATAGTTCATGTCAGCGTTTGGTGGTTCAGGGAAACACAAACATACCCAGAATACATTCACAAAATAGGAATGCAAAAGAAGAAGAACAGCAACAAGAACAACAACAACAACAACAACACTAACACCACTAACATCAACACCACTAACATCACCAACATCAACACCACTAACACCACCAGCACCACCACCCCAACCAACATCAACAACAAGAACCAGAACAACAACATCACCACCACCGCTTACACTACTAACACCACCACCCACCACCAACAACAACAATAAAAAGAGGAAAATTCACCTGGCAAACATGGACAGTAGAAAGCAGAGGTCGGATACCGTCACACCCAGAAGCAGAACGTTGGTGGAGTTGTTCAAACCATGCACCAACAACACCACCATGCTCATCACGTTCCCGCTCACCCCCAACACGAACACCACTGGTAGTAGGTAGCAGTGCACCGCCTGCAGAGAATGTATATATGTATATACACACAATCGCAATAAACACCCCCTGAGGAAGGCGAAAGCCGAAATATTGGGGAACCATATATTATATGCTGGTTGTTTTGCTTTCGCTATGTGTATTAATTATATATATATATATATATATATATATATATATATATATATATATATATATATATATATATATATATATATATATATATATATATATATATATATATATATATATATATATATATAAATGTGTGTGTGTGTGTTATATATATATATAATGATTTATTGATGCGTTATGCGCGTGACTTGATTTGAATGGAAGTTTGTTTTTGATTTGTTTGCTTTTTGACATCATGACAGAGACACTGCAAAACCACCACACTTCCATCTCCATTGGTGGAAGACCCCTTTGCAACCTCAGATTTGCAGATGACATTGACCTCATGGGCAGCAGCAAACAAGAACTGCAAATCCTCACAGACAATTTAACAGATCGAGTGAGTGCATACGGCATGGAGGTCAGTACAGAGAAATCAAAGATCATGGTCAACAGCGCGAGTAATGACATCACGGAAATAAAGATGAATGGAGAAACACTAGAAGAGGTGAGCCAATTCAAATACTTAGGCTCCATCCTAACAAAAGATGGCACATCAAACAATGAAGTGAAAGCTCGCATTGCAACAGCAACATCTGCTCTAGTCAGACTCGAGAAGATCATCAGAAGCAACAACATCAGCTTCTGCACCAAATACCACCTTTACAAATCCCTCGTGATATCTATCCTCCTATATGGCTGTGAATCATGGACTCTGACAGCAGATTAGAGAGGAGAATCCAAGCATTCGAGAACAAGTGCCACAGAAGACTCCTCACAATATCATACAAAGAACACAAGACCAATAACTATGTGAAAGAAGAAATCAAAAAGCGTGTGGGCCCCCAAGAGCCTTTGCTCTCCACCATAAAGAGGAGAAAGCTGATGTGGTTTGGTCACACCACAAGACACAACACCCTAGCAAAAACCATCCTGCAAGGAACAGTCGGGGGCAAGAGAAGAAGAGGCCGCCAAAAGAAATCATGGGTTGACAACATCAAAGACTGGACCGCCCAACCCCTACAACACCTCCTACTAGCCACACAGGATCGTGAAGCATGGAAAAAGATCTCTGTTGCGTCTTCTCTCATGTCCCCCCAACGTCCTTTGGGACATGGGACTGAGTGAGTGAGTGAAGTTCCATATGTTGTTGTTGTTATTGTTGTTATTGTTGTTACATTGCATTACATTACATTGCGTTGTATTACCTTACGTTGCTTTTCGTCACGTTGTATTACGTTAAACTGCATTGTTTTATGTTGCATTACGTTAAATTGGATTAATTTAAGTAGCTTTACGTTATACTGCATTACCTTACGTTGCATCACTTTATATTCATAATACCTTAAGTTACATTATGTTGAATTGCGTAACCGTACGATACATTTCATTCTTTTGCATTGCATTCCATTCCATTCCATTACGTTACATTGCATTACCTTACCT
>CM060338.1:17763376-17768376 GCA_030674155.1 Stramonita haemastoma
ACTCCCCGACTCCCCCACCTCCCCACTCCCCCACACCCTCTATATCCTCCCCCCCCCCCAGGTGGTGAACTGTTACCTGTTGCCAGTGGTGTTTGTGGTGGGGTACATGCAAACAAAAAAGTGGAATAAATACATAGAAAAATAATGCAGAAATAAATGAATGAATGAATAAATAAAACAACTATATCAATCATTCCCCCACTCTCCCCCTACCACACACCCACTCCCTCTCTACCCCCCCCCCCCCCCCGTCCCCCCAGGTGGTGAACTGTTACCTGTTGCCGGTGGTGTTTGTGGAGGGTATATACAAATAATTGAAGAATTAAATAGAAAAATGATAACTAAATAAATACATAAATAAATAAATACATAAATAAATAAAACAACCATATCAATCACTCACCCACTCCCTCTCCCCCCCTCCCCCTCCCCCCAGGTGGTGAACTGTTACCTGTTGCCGGTGGTGGTGGTGTTGGGGGTGGCGGGTAACGCCCTGAGCTGTGTGGTGCTGCTGGTGCACGGGCTGGCCTCCTCCACCAATGTCCTGCTGCTCGGCCTCACCCTCTCCGACCTCTGCTACCTCCTCACCATGTACACACGGTGAGAGTGAATGTGTGTGTGCGTGCGTGCGTGCGTGCGTGTGTGTGTGTGTGTGTGTGTGTGTGTGTGTGTGTGTGTGTGTGTGTGTGTGTGTGTGTGTGTGTGTGTGTGTGTGTTTATTTATTTATTTATTTATTTATTTATTCTTTTGTATCGAGGATAACAGAATAAGCAATCATGTGCTTTTTTTCATCCGGTCCCCGTGTGTATGCAGTTTTTGTAAATATTGTCATCTGTTCCCACCGGCACACGATGGCCTACTCTTACGAAAAGCGGAACAGGATTTAACGTGTGCGCAAGATGTTCTGCGTGCGTTCGCACACGGGGCCTCGGTTTAAAGTCTCATCCGAAGGACTTTTGGGGAGAGTGGAGTCAGCACTGATGTTAACTCCAGGAAGAAAATTTCCTCGACCGGACTCGAACCCGGGTCTTTCAAATTGCCAGCGCAATGTTCTGACCACTAGGCTATCCGCCCCCCGTGCATGTGTGTGTGTGTGTGTGTGTGTGTGTGTGCACACATAAGCATGCCCGCGTGTGCGCCGTGTGCATGCACAAGCATGTAGGCAGGCATACACTCACGCACAAGCATGTACGCACGGACAAGCATGCACACACACACATACATGCATGCACGCACGCAAGCACATATATACACACGCACACACAGTCGCGCGCGCTTACACACTCACACATACACACATGCACACACACGTACGCACGCACACACACATGCACACACACATACACACACGCACGCACACACAAACATACACACACACGCACACATGCACGCACACACACACACACACACACACTCACGGTCGCCAGAATAAGGGATAGATAAAGGTGTCCTATAACCTTTGTGGTCGTAGAAGAGCAAGGCACCACAGACCTCCTCTCCTTCGCTGTTTTACCTTCCCTGACCCTGAAGAGGGCAGGTACCCATTTACAGCTGGGTGAACTGGGGGGGGGGGGGGGGACTATACTGAAGCCAAGGCGCGCAAACGGTCACCCATCTAACTGGTAACCACGCTCGACGCTGCTTAACTTGACTTGGGGATCGGAAAGCGAGTGCTCTGACCATTGAGCTGTCCCGCCCCGCGAGAAAATAATAAATTGCTGTTTTTTGTGTGTTTTTTTTTCTTCAGCAAAGTGTCTTGCATCGTGGCCAAATTTGACTTCGTGTTGAGTCGCCGGATAGAGACGGGCCTTCTGCCAAGCGTGTACATGGTGAATCGCATCTTCGGTCTCACCACCCCCTTCCTCACCATGCTCATCACCGTGGAGAGGTGCTTGGCTGTGTCCTTGCCTTTCAAGGTGAGTTGCCTGCATGATGATTAACTGGTTGGAGGGTTTTTTGTTTGCTTGTTTTGTTTTGTTTTGTTTTTGCTCGCTTTCCTCCAAGTCAAGTTAAGCAGCTTCGAGCGTGGTTACCAGTTGGATGGGTGACCGTTTGCGCGCGCCTTGGCTTCAGTATAGACCCCCCCCCAGTTCACCCAGCTGTAAGTGGTATACCTACCCTCTTTTAGGGTCAGGGAGGGTAAAGCAGCTAGGGAGAGGAGATGGGCGCTGTCCTCAATATGCTGGGCTCTAGAAGAAGCTGAGGTCTCTGATGCCTCGCTCCCCTCTACGACCACAAAGGTTATGGGACACTTTTCCCTTTACCCTTTTTACCTATGTTGTTTGCTGCTTCGTCTTCTGTGACGTTCCTGTCCTTGCCTGTTTTTACCCGCGCCGTTCATTTCAATCTCCCCGCCACAGCCATACCCAGATTCGTTATGTCGCATCCTCAGGGACGGAAGTCCACAAGGAGCTCATCAATATTAGGCCGCTGTGGGGCCACCAGCCAGAGGGGGACATGCACAGTTGCTGGGTCACTTTGGTGGTGTTCAGTGGTGCCTGTTCTGAGCTAACAAACTTTGGACATCACCTACTAATTACCCTACTAACGACAGTATTAGTTCAGTCGCGGAGCCAGACTGAGTGAGTTACCCACCGGGGGTGGCTACCACCACAACGTCCCTCTAACGACCTTCTGTAAACCTCCGAAAGCTCTGACACAGACTCACCACAGGCACAGAAGTGTATGGGGAAACCAAAACTGAGGTCATAATAATGATACCGATGATGATGATGACGATGATGATGATGATGATGATGATGATGATGATGATGATGATGATGATGATGATGATGATGATGATGATGATGATGATGATGATATATAAAAATAGAATTTACATGAGCTACATCTTGTAAGAACGAATCAAAGCGCCTGAGACTAGAGCAACAGGAGCCACCGAATCAGAGACAATCTTCTTTTATTGCATGATGATCAATGAGGATGAGGATGATGTAATGATGCTGCTAATAAAGCGCACCTGCTTTTAGACTATTTGACAGGGCTGGACTCGACGTTTCCTATCATAAAATATCCCGGCGTCAACCTGGACCGAGAGATACAGACACCTGCAGTGTTGGTCAGGTAATTTGAGCAACGCTCTCAAACTTGATTCCATAGGGTGGATGAAACTCGACTGTATGGTCCCAGTCTTCCCACTGAGCCCATAGCACACTCATTCTAGTTAGGAGCTGGCTGTAGTCCGAAAAATCCCTATCACTCTTATGGGATTCGAACCCAAGACCTTCCAGTCCTTAACTCAAGGCGCTAACCACTACACCATGGCAACTGGTCTCTGATGTTTTTGTTAATCCTTGTGTCTGGGACGGGATAGCTCAGTGGTCGGAGCGCTCGCTTTCCCCCAGCCAATGTTAAGCAGCGTCGAGCACTGTTACCAGTTGGATGGGTGACCGTTTGAGCGCCTTGGCTTCCGTGCATGTAGTTCCCCCAGTTCACCCAGCTGTAAATGGGTACCTGCCCTCTTGAGGGTCAGGGAAGGTAAAGCAGCGAGAGAGAGGAGATGGGCGCCGCCCTCAACATGCTGGCCCCCTAGAGAAGCTGAGGTCTCTGACGCCTCGCCCCCCTACGACCACACAGGTTATGGGACACCTTTATATTTTTACCTTCTTTAATCCTGTGTGTGAGTGAGGGAACTGGTTGTCAAGCCCACGGTCGCCAGACTAATGGATAGATAGATAGATAGATAGATAGATAGATAGATAGATAGAGAGAGAGAGAGAGAGAGAGAGAGAGAGAGAGAGAGAGAGAGAGCTAGAGATAGACAGAGATAGATAGATAGATAGATAAAGAGAGAGATCGATAGAGAGATAGAGAGATAGAGAGATAGATAGATAGATAGATCAATAGAGAGAGAGATAGATAGAGAGATAGATAGAGAGAGATAGACAGAGATAGATAGATAGATAGATAGATAGATAGATAGATAGAGAGAGAGAGAGATAGAGAGATAGAGAGATAGAGAGATAGAGAGAGACAGAGATAGATAGACAGACAAATAGATAGATAGATAGATAGACAGACAGACAGACAGACAGAGAGATAGATAGATAGATAGATAGATAGATAGATAGATAGATAGATAGATAGATAGATAGACAGACAGACAGACAGACAGACAGATAGGCAGATAGATGGATAAATAGACAGACAGACAGACAGACAGATAGATACATAGATACATACATAGATACATAGATACATAGACAGATAGTGTGAGGACAGGAGTTGCTGTGTCATTACAGGTCCAGAAGCTGGTCACCCCTCTGCGGATGAAGGTAGCGGTGACCTGCGTCTTCGTGTTCTCTGCCATCGCTGTCATCCCCTTCTTCCTCATCTACGAGGTGGGTGGGTCTGAAAGCTCAGCATCTGATAGCAAACAAGTCAGTTTCGTGTGGGGGTTGGGAGGGGAAAGGCTACTTATAACTTTTTTTCTCAGGTGAAATTACCTTACATTTTTTTCGTTGGAATTACTGTTTTTGTCAGGACGTGTTAGAACTGCATTTTCCTTTTTTGTTCATTGTAGTTTAGTAGGTAAGTAACGTTAAGGTTGGTTTTTTTTTTTATCAATCTACATGTAGGCCCTATTGATCCCCTGAAATTCCATCTTCCATACATTACCAACTACACCCTCCTCCCCTGACATTCACACACCCTTCCCCCTCTGTCTTTCTCTGTCTCTGTCTCTCTCCCTCATTTCCGTCTAATATCACAATTTGTGAAAAGACATTAAAAGAAATTGAAGTCAGGAAACTCACCTCCATCTCACCTTAACCTGCCCCGTTAGTCCTGCGGACCGTGAGGGCACCAAACTCATCATCGCTTTTTTCTATTTTTTTAATTCTCTCCTATATCTTTGTTTTTTTGTTTATACTGTCAGCTGACCAATCTTTTAGCCTGAAGAAGGTTTCGAATAAAAAAAAAAAAATTTGCTCTGCCAGACACTTGGGTTTTGTGTCTTTACTTGTCTGCTTGTAAAAGC
>CM060338.1:17773376-17775876 GCA_030674155.1 Stramonita haemastoma
CAAGTCAGATTTCTTTTTGTTTAAAAAAAAAGCAAACAAACCCAACCCTTTTTGTGTACGTGGAAATGCATATCTAAAACTATCCTGATGATGATGATGATGGTGATGATGATGATGATGATGATGATGATGATGATGATGATGATGATGATGATATGATGATTTGGTAATTTCTTGTCCTCACAATCAAAAGATTTTTTTAAATGACCAATGAAAATGAATAATTTGAGGTCATCTCTGTCTGTCTGTCTGTCTGTCTGTCTGTCTGTCTGTCTTTCAGTCTGTCTGTGTTTGTCTGTCTGTCTCTGTCTCTCCAGTTGTCGTTGTCATCATCATTAATACAACCGCCACCATCATTATCATTGTCGTCGTTGTCATCATCATCACCTTTCTTGGTCCATCGGCGTATCTCTCTCTGTGTCTGTCTGCTGTCTGTCTGTCTGTCTGTCTGTTCTGTCTGTCTGTCTGTCTGTCTGTCTGTCTGTCTGTCTGTCTGTCTGTTCTCTCTCTCTCTCTCTCTCTCTCTCCTCTCCTCTCTCTCTCTCTCCTCTCTCTCTCTCTCTCTCGTCTCTCTCTCTCTCTCTCTCTCTCTCTCTAACGCTCTTCTCTCTCACGTGCAAGTCTCTACTTGGTCAAAAGAAAACTCATATCCTTCTGTCCTCTCTTCTCTCTGTCATGAAATTCTTTCATGTTATAATTATGAATGTGTCTTTTTTATTGTACCTTTTCTTCGTTGGTTTTTTTTAATTTTTATTTATTTTATTATTATTATTTTTTTTTTTTACAAATCCTATAGTTTATTTATATTTTTGTCTGTAATGATACGATTTATCAGAAAGGTAGGCACTGGATCTTTAAAAAAAAAGTTATAACAGTGCTTGTCTATTACTCTTGAAATAAAAAATATAAACTTTTTGCTTTGCTTTATTCCTGGAAATGAATCAAGAACTTTGACTTGCTTTTCTCTCTCTCTCTCTCTCTCTCTCTCTCTCTCTCTCTCTCTCTCTCTCTCTCTCTCTCTCTCTCTCTCTCTCTCTCTTCTCTCTCTTCTCTCTCTCTCTTCTCTCTCTCTCTCTCTCTCTCTTCTCTTCTTCTCCTCTCTCTCTCTCCCCTCCCTATCTCATCCGAAAGACTAGGATTCAGACAACCACTCAAGGTCTATTAGATAGAGGGGAAAAAATACGCGTTGAAACGGGTATCAAACCTACAACTTCTCATATTCTAGACCGTGCGCTTTACCTCTAGACCACCGAACCTCTTGTGAACGGACCTCACACTGCCTTATTCCACTCCATGTTTATAGAACACTCCCAGAACATCTCGTGCACAGGTTAAAACCTGTTCCTTTTTATCAGAAAAGTAGGCTATTGTGTGCCAGTGGAATAAAGATGACATTTACAAAAAAATGCATACACACAGAGACTGGATGTGGAAATAAAACCCCCAAATGAGCGCTGATTCTTTCATCCTTGGAATAAAAGAAATAACAAATGAAAAGATAAATAGGTAAGAAATAGATCGAGCATACTCGTGAAATAATGTGTTATTGATAATTATCAGTGCTTGGTGGGATGCAGAAATGCTAGGTTTTGTGGATCGGTGATCTAGAGGTAACGCACCTGCCTAGAAAGCAAAAAGTCCGGATTTGAAATGAGTGGTGGTTTGATCCCCGTTTGTTTCCGAAACTTTTCTCCCATCCACTATACCATGAATGGTTGTCTGAGTGCTAGTCTTTCAGATGAGACGATAAAGCTATGTCAATGTGCAATACTCATTTAGTAAACGTAAAAGAACACACGGCAACAAGAGACTTGTCCCTGGTAAAATTCTTGTAGAAAACAGCCACTGTGATAAACCAAAACCACACAAAGACAGAAAAAAATGCGTGGAGCTGCTCTTGTGGCGTCGCGCTCTCCCCGGGGAGATCAGCCCAAATTTCACGCAGACAAATCTGCCGTGACTTGAAAGGGGTGTGCAATACAATACACTAAACACAATACAATACAACAGAATGCTCAGGACACAGCCAACACATGACCAGTCTTGCGGTTTTTGCAACATGTCAAACCTGTGCTCTGGACGGACTAGATCAGTGGTCAGAGCACTTGCTCTCCCAGAGCTAAGGTCAAGCAGCGTTCAGCGTGGTTATCTCTTGGATGGGTGACCATTCGCACACCTCGGAAGTTCCCAAGTCTACCCAGCTGTCAGTGGGTACCTGCCCTCTTTAGGATCAGGGAAGGTAAAGCAGCGAGGGAGAGGAGATGGGCGCGGCCCTCAAAATGCTGGCCCCTACAGAAGCCGAGGTCTCTGACATCTCGCTCCTCACATAGGTCATGGGACACCTTTACTTTTATAAACATGTCCAAAGGGTTTCCCAGAAGAAGCGTATATGAAGTGTTTTGCATGCAATGACACCTTTAAAAAACAACTTACAGCTGAAATACATAAAAAAAAAGAAAAAAAAAGAAAACCCCAGCCACCCACGACGATTATTCTACTT
>CM060338.1:17780876-17785876 GCA_030674155.1 Stramonita haemastoma
CCTAATAATTGGTCCGATTTTTAGCCAATAAGAATAACAAGCCCTTACTGCAGTAAAGTTGTCAACTCATTCCTGATTAATCTGGTTTTTAGCCACTAAGAACAAGCCTTTTGCTGCAATAAATTTGCAAACTCATTCCGGGTTGGTCTGATTTTTTCCCCAACCAAAACTGAGAATAACCCCTTCTGGCAGTAAAGTTATCAACTCATTCCGGGTTGGTCAGAATTTTTCCAACCAACCAAAAAAGAAAATAACCCCTTATCGCAGTAAAGTTATCAACTCAGTCCTAATAATTGGTCTGAATTTTGAGCCAATAAGAAGATGAACAAGCCCTTACCGCGGTGAAGTTGTCAACTCATTCCTGATTAATCTGGTTTTTAGCCACTAAGAACAAGCCCTTTGCTGCAATAAATTTGCAAACTCATTCCGGGTTGGTCTGATTTTTTCCCCAACCAAAAATGAAAATAATCCCTTATCGCAGTAAAGTTATCAACTCAGTCTTAACTGGTCTGATTTTTAGCCAATAAGAAGAATAAGCCCTTCTCACTGTAAAGTTATCAACTCAGCATCCATTGGTCCAATTTTGAGCCAATAAGAAAAAAAAGAAGCCCTTACCGCAGTGAAGTTGTCGAGGTAGAAGAGTTTTCTCAGGTTACCCCCCAGGACGTACATGACGATGATGTGCACAAGGTAACACCCGTAGGTCAGTCGGGATAAAGGCTGCCAGGCACTCCACGATAGCAGAGTGTTCACGAAACCTATGCAAACACAGTCATACAGGTACAGGTACAGGGGCAGGTGTGTGTGTTAAGGGGGGGTGGGTGGGTGATGGGGGTGTGTGTGTGGGGGAGGGTTGTGTGTGTTTGTGTGGATGTGTGTGAGTGTGGGTGGGTGGGGGAGTGTGTGTGTGTGTGTGTGTGTGTGTGTGTGTGTGTGTGTGTGTGTGTGTGTGTGTGTGTGTGTGTGTTCTGTGTGTGTTCTGTGTGTGTGTGTTCTGTGTGTGTGTGTGTGTGTGTGTGTGTGTGTGTGTGTGTGTGAGTGTAAGTGTTTGTGTTCGTTCAGACATACACACACACACAGACACACATATCATATATATATATATATATATATATACTATATATATACTCTCTATCTATCTATCTATCTATCTATCTATCTATCTATCTATCTATCTATCTATCTATCTATCTATCTATCTATCTATCTATCTATCTATCTATCTATCTAAAGATTTAGATATATGGAGATAGATATATGGATAGTTATGAATATACACATGTATGTATGTATGTGTGTGTATGTATGTATGTATGTATGTATGTATGTATGTATGTATGTATGTATGTATGTATGTATGTATGTATGTATGTATGTATGTATGTATGTATGTATGTATGTATGTATGTATGTATGTATTATGTATGTATGTATGCATGTATGTATGTATGTATGTCTATATCTATATCTATATCTATGTATCTATTGATATATCCATTCAGCTCAGAGCAAGTGTTCCTACAAAACTGGTTAAACCAGACAAAAGAACATGTGCTGCAGTCCTGCCCGCTACATAAAAACACTCTTAAAGAGGATCTGGCTTGACTGACCCCTATCACCCCAATAACCAAGAAGCTCTCTGGAGACTGGGAGGACCTGCAGTGTACAGCTGCCTCCCTCCATGGCAGAGAATGAACTAACTGCCCATCTCACTCACTCACTCAGTCCCATGTCCCAAAGGACGTAGGGGGGACATGAGAGAAGACGCAACAGAGATCTTTTTCCATGCTTCACGATCCTGTGTGGCTAGTAGGAGGTGTTGTAGGGGTTGGGCGGTCCAGTCTTTGATGTTGTCAACCCATGATTTCTTTTGGCGGCCTCTTCTTCTCTTGCCCTCGACTGTTCCTTGCAGGATGGTTTTTGCTAGGGTGTTGTGTCTTGTGGTGTGACCAAACCACATCAGCTTTCTCCTCTTTATGGTGGAGAGCAAAGGCTCTTGGGGGCCCATCTGACAAACGCAAAAATGTATTTTCTATCCCCTACAGTACCCCTTATCACAGTTATCCCATAAGACTTATAGTGTTGTTTTCGGATTTCTGTCGGCTCCTTCCTAGATTGACTCTTCTATGAGCTCATTGGAAAGAAGACTGTAGACCCTGCAGTTGAGTAACATCCACTTTACATACACATGTGACTGGGTTTTTTTTCCATTCCTTGGATAGAGTTCTGAAGTTCACAAATAGTATTTATCCTTATGCGACCATGGTTTTTTCCCCCTCACCATCTCACCAATTAGGTAGCCACTTTCCGACTTCGGGGGGAAGATGTGACTTTGAAATCCCTCATGATGTTACGTACGTGATTCATTCCTTCATCCTGAGATTATGTAATCCTTTGCTCGTGACCTAAATGAGACGGGATAGCCTAGTGGTCAGAACATTGCGCTCGCAATTTGACGACCCGGGTTCGATTCCCGTTCGAGGGGATTTTCCCCTGGAGTTAACATCAGTTCTGACTCCACTCTCCCTAAAAGTCCTTGGGATGAGACTATAAACCAAAGCCCCGTGTGCCAACGCACGTAGAACATCTTTCTCACACGTTAAATCCTGTTCCGCTTTTCGTAAAGAGTAGGCCATCGTGTGCCGGGTGGGAACAGAGTACAAGATTTACAAAAAAAAACTGCATACACACAAGGACTGGATGTAAAAAAAAAAAAAGCACAGGAGTGCTTATTCCACTATCCTCGATATTAAAAGAATAAATACATAGAATAAATAAATAATAAAAATGATGAGGTTTTTTTTTTTTTACTGTATGAGGTAATTGAAAATATTTGGAACTAAAACAACCAAAAAAAACTTGGAATAGTGATGATACTATTACCTACCTCCATATCCTGTATAACAGGCGAAGATGACCCAACCGACACAGGCCGCCCAGAGGACTTTGCCCAGGGCTTCATAGGCGGCGGCCTGAGAAGCGTTCCAGCTGGCTCCTTTCGTCGTTATCTCGCCCAAATTGTCGTGCAGCACATACACTAGGGTCAGCGCCACCCCTGTGGCCAGTGTCCATCCCAGAAACACGGACAGCTGGTGGTGTGTGGGGCGTAGGGGGTGGGTGGTTAGGGGTTGGAAGAGGGAGAGGGAAAGAACACACACATTTTATTGCTTTAAAGCTGTACAAAGCTCATCAAGCATGCATCGCGAAAGATGGAATCAAACACGACGTGAAATGTTTGACATGGAAACCATAGCAAACTGGGTTTTTTTAAAATAAATATATGGAATTGACAATATTTGTCAGCGTCTGTCATTTCATAATTATATACGCATCAAGCAGCACATTGGTCCACAACACACGGCCGTCGTCACCCCAGGTAGAAACTGAGATGAGATGAGATGAGATGAGATGAGGAGAGAGAGAGGAGAGAGAGAGAGAGGAGAGAGAGAGAGAGAGAGAGAGAGAGAGAGAGAGGAGAGAGAGAGAGAGAGAGAGAGAGAGAGAGAGAGAGAGAGAGAGAGAGAGAGAGAGAGGAGAGAGAGAGGAGAGAGAGGAGAGAGAGAGAGAGAGAGAGAGAGAGAGAGAGGAGAGAGAGAGAGAGAGTGAGAGAGAGAGAGAGGAGAGGAGAGAGGAGGAGTGAGAGAGAGAGAGAGTGAGAGAGAGAGAGAGTGAGAGAGAGAGTGAGAGAGAGAGAGAGAGGAGAGAGAGAGAGAGAGAGAGAGAGAGGAGAGAGAGAGAGAGAGAGGAGAGAGAGAGAGAGAGAGTGAGAGAGAGAGAGAGTGAGTGTTTGTGTGTGTGTACGTGCGTGCGTGCGTGCGTGCGTGCGTCCGTGCGCGCGCGTGCGCGCGTGTGTGTGTATTTAATCTTTCACTTGTGATTTCGAAAACAAAAGAATAAGCACTCATATACTTTTTTTTTTTTTTAAACAACCAGTCTCTTCGTTCATACAGTTTCTAAATTTTATCATCCCTTTCCACTGGCACGCACGCAATGGTCAACTCTACCGAAAAGCGTAGCAGGTTTTAACGTGTGCGCAAGATGTTCTGTAGGCGTTCGCACAGGGTATCTCGGTTTACTTAGGGAACTCGATGTAAAAAAGCACAAGAGTGCTTATCCCATTATCCTCAATATAAAAGAATAAAAGAGTAAAATGCTTCCTCGTACAAAGGACTTTTATAGGAATGGAGTCAGCACTGATGTCAACGCTAGGGAAGAAAAATCCCTCTGAAAAGACGTCTCGGTGATGGCTCAAACCTGGGCTCGAACCCTGAGCGTTAACGCACGAGCACGTTGTACAATGTTTAAACCACTAGGCTGTATGTGTTGTATATTTGTGGTGTGTGGTGGGGGGGGGGGGGGGGGGGGGGGGGCACATGCCCATAGAGAGATAGGCAGAGACACACAATGAGAAAGACAGAGGCAAGATAAACGCAGTGTCCATGGTCTATCTTAATGGGGGTGGGGGGATTAACAAAGATTCACAATGTCCAGGTGATATTTTCATGGGGGTAACGGTAAAGGTAAAGGTGTTCCATAACCTATACGATCATTGGAAAGTGAGGCGTCAGAGACCTCAGCTTCTATAGGGGCCAGCATGTTGAAGGCGGCGCCCATCTCCTCTCCCTCACTGCTTTACCTTCCCTGACCCTAAAAAAGGCAGGTACTCATTTATAGCTGGATGAACTAGGGTACAGTACTGAAGCCAAGATGCACGAATGGTCACCCATCCAAGAGGTAACCACACTCACTACTAATTAACCTTAGCTTGGGGAGAGTGAGCGCTCTGACCACTGAGCTATCCCGTATCCAAATAGGGGAGTGGGGAGGCTGGTTAATAATGTCTCATCTTGTCCAGGGTATATTTTGATAGGGAATGGGTTTGTTTTTAACAAAGACACACCTTATCCAGGGTACATTTTGATTGGGGGGGGGGGGAGGGTGGTTAATAAAGACACACCTTATCCAGGGTACATTTTGATTGGGGGGGGGGGAGGGTGGTT
>CM060338.1:17798376-17800876 GCA_030674155.1 Stramonita haemastoma
TGGCGCACGTTAAATCCTGTTCCGCTTTTCGTGAGAGTGTGAGTGTGAACAGATGACAATGTGATAACAAATGCATACACACAGGGACTGGATGAAACAAAGCACATGAGTGCTTATCCCATCATCCTCGATATAAAAGAATAAAAACTAAAATATATAAATGAATAAATGAATAAATAAATAAATAATTAATTAATTAATTAATTAAAATGGATAGATACACGGTGTACTCACGTTACGCCAATGAAGCGATCATCATCCTCCGGGCTACGATGCTCAATGCAGTAGATCCCTAGGTTCTGACTGTTGAGGGCATCTGGACATCATGCATCATCATCACCACAATTATCACATCAGTTCATCAAAGTTAAAGACCTTGTTGATGACAGATCGATCAGTAAGTCATTCTGATGGTCAGTTAATAAATTAATCAATCAATCCATCCATCAATGAATCGATCGATAAAGTCTGATCAGTTGGTGATTCTGAATATCCATTAATTAGTCAATCGATCAACACACACACATACATACATACATACATACATACATACATACATACATACATACATACATACATACATACATACATACATACATACATACATACATACATACATACATACATACATACACACACATACACATACACACACACACACGCACACACACATACACACACATACATACATACACACACACACACACATACATACATACATACACACACAAGTACACACACACAAGCATACACACACACACACACACACACACACACACACACACACACACACACACACACACACACACACACACACACGTACACACACACAAACACTCACATATACACAAACACTCACACACAGACATTACACACACATACACACAAACACTCACACACAGACACTACACACACATACACACACACACACACACACACGCACACACACACATACACACATACACAACTTACCCAGAGTAGGCTGTACTAGTGCATACAGGTCCGTAAGACTGCAAGATTTTGGCACACAAAGGTGCATCAACATCGGTTGGTACTGTACGATGGGGCCCTGAAAATACACAAGTCAAGTTAAGTCAAGTGTTTATGTCGAGGTCCCGGCCCGTGTGCGAACGCACTGAAAAATATCTAGCGCACACGTTAAAACCCGTTCCGCTATTCGGAAGAGTAGGCCGCTGTGTGCTTGTGGGAACGGATGACAAAATTTACAAAACTGCATATACACGGGGACAAGATGTACGAGTGCCTATTCTGTTATCTTAGAAATAAAAAAAAAAGGCAAAACTACTTTTATCATCCTATGAAAGGCAATTACGTTACTGGGAAGCCCAATAAGGAATTGGAATCCTAATCTCGGAAAAAATACAAGAAAGCTATGTTTTACATTAATTTTGTTTAAACATTCCACGATACCCCTCCCCTCCACACACACACACACACACACACACACACACACACACACACACACACACACACACACACACACACACACACACACACACACACACACACACACACACATATATATATATATATATATATATATATATATATATATATATATATTTATATATATATATATGTATATATGTATATATGTATATATATACATATATATAATACACACGCACACACACACACACATATATATATATATATATATATATATGTATATACATATATATATGTATATATATAAGGTCAAAAAAAAAAGTAAAAGAAAGGTGTCCCATAAGCTATGTTGTTGTAGGGGAGCGAGGCGTAAAAGACCTCAGCTTCTTTAGCGGCCAGCATATTGAGGAAGGCGCCCATCTCCTCTCCCTCGCTACTTTACCTTTCCTGACCCTAAAAGATGGCAGGTACCCATTTACAGCTGGGTGAACTGGGGGACTGTACTGAAGCCAAGGCACGCAAACGGTCACCCATCCAACTGTCCATACCAGGCTGTCTGTATATACTAGTCTGTCTATACCAGGCTGTCTGTCTATACCAGGCTGTCTGTCTATTTTAGTCTGTCTATACCAGGCTGTCTGTCTATACTAGTCTGTCTATACCAGGCTGTCTGTCTATACCAGACTGTCTGTCTATACCAGGCTGTCTGTCTATACCAGTCTGTCTATCTCTACCAGTCTGTCTATACCAGTCTGTCTATACCAGTCTGTCTATACCAGTCTGTCTATACATGTCTGTCTATACCAGTCTGTCTATACCAGTCTGTCTATCTCTACCAGTCTGTCTATACCAGTCTGTCTATACATGTCTATCTATACCAGTCTGTCTATACCAGTCTGTCTATACATGTCTGTCTATACCAGTCTGTCTATCTATACCAGTCTGTCTATACCAGTCTGTCTATACATGTCTGTCTATATCAGTCTATCTATACCAGTCTGTCTATACCAGTATGTCTATACCAGTCTATCTATACCAGTCTGTCTATACCAGTCTGTCTATACATGTCTGTCTATACCAGTCTGTCTAT
>CM060338.1:17805876-17813376 GCA_030674155.1 Stramonita haemastoma
ATCAAACACCAATCCAAACTCCTAAACCCAAACCTAAACCCAAACCACTTGTAACCTACCCGGTATCATTCACAATAGCCGAGATGACGTCATCCAGAGAACTGGCATCACTGAGGTTCAGGCTCTGCAGTCCCTTGCTGACGTCAGAGAAGACCTGAGCCAGCAAAGTCTGGGTTTGAACCTCAGGCTCCTCACCAACCCTCGTCATCTTCTGCAGGGTGCGGGTGCTACTCTGGGTCCCCGTGGTCTTGTTCCCTCTTTGAGTGAGGGTTTGAATCCAGGCAGGTATGCCTGCAGCCCTGAGGACATTGGGAGAGAATAGTTACAGTAGATGAGGTAGGCGTGTGTTGTGTTGTGTGAGGAAAAGATTGAGAGAGAGAGAGAGAGAGAGAGAGAGAGAGAGAGAGAGAGAGAGAGAGAGAGAGAGAGAGAGAGAGAGAGAGAGAGAGAGAGAGAGAGAGCTGGTTGTTATGTCATCTATGGCGCTCATGCGGTTGAAAAGACTATCAATCAATCAATCAATCAATCAATCAAATTTTTATTTCCAGATGGTACATTGAGTAAGCAGCGATCTGCTTTTTTCCATCAAGCCATCTATCTAAAGAAAAGAAAAGAAAAAAATCAAAACAATAGCAAAAATCAAATCCTAAACAAAAACCAACAAAAAACAAAGTAGAAAATCCCTAGCAAACAAAAAAAAAAAAAAACCAACGAAAGAAAGAAAGGGGGAAAAAGCAAACAAACAATTAAAACAACAACAACAAACATTTCACCAACATTAACTTGCTAACATGATTTCAACAACTTTAAAATAAACTATGCCTATAAATAATACAAGCAACTACTATAACAACAACCAAAAGAGAAAATAAAATAAATAAATAAAATAAATAAATAAAAATAAATAAATATTTTAAAAATCTACTCGAAAGCCATACACACATATGCACATACACCCACACACCCATACACACACACACACACACACACACACACACACACACACACACACACACACACACACACACACACACACACACACACACACACCCGTGCATCTACACACACACACACACACACACACACACACACACACACACACACACACACACACACACACACACACACACAACACACACACACACACACACACCACACAACACGGTTTGCGCTCTTCCACTCAGCTCGTATACTCGTAGGTACATGCACACATTTAAAGTCTTTTTAAAAAATCATATAGTGTAAAAAAAAAAAAAAAAAACCAACAAAAAAACACACTCACACACACACACACACACACACACACACACACACACACACACACACACACACACACACACACACCAGCTTATATCAATTACAATGTAACCAAAAAACATTAAGACTTAATAATAATAATAATAATAATAATAATAATAATAATAATAATAATAATAATAATAATAATAATAGTAATAATAATAATAATAATAATAATAATAATAATAATAATAATAATAATAATAATAATAATAAAAAAACAATTTTTTTTTAAAAATGAATAAATACAACAACAACAACAACAAATTTTAAAAATAAATAAGTAAAATAATAAAAAATATATAAGCAATTAATGTCAAATTACAATATCTCTATACTTCAATTCATACTTTATATTTTTAAAAGAAGATAAGGAAAAAACAACAAACACAACGATACCTTATGATAATACCCATCATCACTGAGAGGAAATAACATATACGCTAACAAACATACAATCAAACAAAAGAAAAAACAAACAAACTAACAAACAAAAAACACATAAAAACACACCAAAAAACAAACAATCAAACCAAAACATCAAAAAACCAATCCACACGGATTATATATTAGAAGGAAGAAAAGAAAAACAACTAAAGCAACAATACCATATGATAATACCCATCACCACTGAGTGGAATAACATAACAAACATATGGGCATGCACACATTTAAAATTGTTTTAAAAAAAAAAAAATCATATGGTGTCAACAGCTTATATCAATACAATGTCACCAACCATTATTTAAGACTTAAAAATATAATAAAAAATAAATAAATAAATAAAAATAATTTTAAAAATCCATGAAATGACAATAAGCAACTTATGTCAGATTACATTATCTCCACACTTCAATTCATACTTATGTTATGAGGAAGAAAAGAAAAAACAAAACAAAACAAAACAAACAAACAAAAAAACAAAAATAAACCCCGAAAAACAAACGCAACAATACATATGATATTACCAATCTCCACTGAGAGGAAATAACATATACACTAACAAACATTCAAACTAACCAAAAAACTAATAAACAAACAAAAGCAACAGAGAACCAAACAAACATAATGAACGGGAAAAAAAAACAAGCAAAACAAAACTAAAGCAAAAAACAAACAAAAAACAAGCAAACAAACAAACACAAACCCCCCCCAAAAAAAAACACACAAAAAACCCCCACACACTCAAAAAAGAAAAAAAAAATGGAGGGGGGTGGGAACGGGTGGGGAGGGGGTATCAAGAGGAAGGGGATGGGATTATGGGATGGGATTATATATAGTGTTGTATAATGACATGTATGCCTGTAGATTTGAAAAATTTTACACCCCCCAACATTATTGTAGGAAGCTGGTTGCGAAATCTTCACTGGTGCTTCAACGATCTCGAAGACCTATGGGATAGATATGTGATAGTGAAGGATCATTGATGTGTTGTCAGGTCTTTCCCTGAATCTTTGATCGCTGCTGGTAATGGACGGATAGTCATTTTTTTAGTATATTCTTTAGTTGTTGTTATTGTTGTTTTTTTAAAATGCTAGATTCTGATGATTTTTTCTGACCATAATTGACATTTTACACACAAAGTTTTGTTCATACGTGATCATTTTTAATACTAATGCGAACTTAAATGCTAAAGGTGTTTTTCATAACCTATGCTGTCTTTGGGGAGCGAGATATCAGAGACCTCGGCGCTCTCTAGGGGCCAGCATATTGAGGGTGGCACCCATCTCCTCTCCCTCGCAGCTTTACTTTCCCTGACCCTAAAGAGGGCAGGTACCCATTTACAGCTGGGGGAACTGGTGGAACTGTACTGAATCCAAGGCACACAAAAAGTCACCCATCCACTTGGTAACCAAGCTCACTGCTGTTTAACCATACCGTTGGGAAAGTGGTTGCTCTGACCATTAGGCTATCCCATCCCCCTGCAAGCTTATATCTGAAGTACACATTTGAAAACAGCTAAAGAAAATAAAATTTAATACATATTGACAGTTGATGATCTATCAACATGAACCAATCTAAACCAACGTGTACCAGTCTAAACCAACGTGTACCAGTCTAAACCAACGTGGACCGGTCTAAACCAACGTGGACCAGTCTAAACCAACGTGGACCAGTCTAAACCAACGTGTACCAGTCTAAACCAACGTGGACCAGTCTAAACCAACGTGGACCAGTCTAAACCAACGTGGACCGGTCTAAACCAACGTGGACCAGTCTAACCCAACGTGGACCAGTCTAACCCAACGTGGACCAGTCTAAACCGACGTGGACCAGTCTAAACCGACGTGGACCAGTCTAAACCAACGTGGACCAGTCTAAACCAACGTGGACCAGTCTAAACCAACGTGTACCAGTCTAAACCAACGTGGACCAGTCTAAACCGACGTGGACCAGTCTAAACCAACGTGGACCGGTCTAAACCAACGTGTACCAGTCTTAACCAACGTGGACCGGTCTAAACCAACGTGGACCAGTCTAAACTAAACAATACGTACCTGGGATCCGCGAAAAGAGTAGCCAAGACTTTTCCCACGTCATCCTGACCAGCCAAATCCACGCTACCTAGGCCCTTGATCAGGCCCGGTAACTGCGACATCAAGTCGCCGAGAGACGCCTCAGAGTTGTGGCCCTGCCTTTCAGGCTGATAGTCTGCAGCAGCAGCGGCATCGGCGGAGGGGGCACCACCGTGGACGATCTGAGCCAGGGCATGCTGCAGGGTGGACTGCCAGGTGCCCAAAGGTGCCCCCTGACCGGGCACCTTGGCATTATTGGGTACTGGTGCCCTCCATGGTGGCTGTGGGGTGGTGTGGGGTGAGGGGTGGGGTGGCGTCTTGGTGGAGGCTTCGGGGTGCCATGAGGTGGATTGAGGGTGTTGTGGTGAGGGTGTGGGGGTAGGGTTGGTGTTGGTGTTGGTGGTGGCCTGGGTGTGGTGAGAGTAGAGAAAAAGAAGGAGGAGGAGGGGGTATAGTCTTGTTGTTGTTAGACGCTGGATCGATCTCATCTTCTGGTGTTTGATTTGTTTGTTTGTTTTTTGTTGTTTCTATCTTTTGTTCTTTCTTTCTTCCCCAGGCCCAACCTGAAATGTGATTAAAAAAAATGTGTATAGATAGAGAAATAGATAAAGACATAAACAAAACAGAATAATTTGTGAATGGATAAAATCAACAACAAATAAAATACAAGGATAAAGAAACAGAATAACGAATTAGTAAATAAATCAACAACATATGAAAGAGAGAGATATAAACAAACATAATAATGAATACAGAGATAAATCAACCAAAATAAAAGAGAATGATAAAGAAACAGAATAATGAATATTAATAGATAAAACAACAGAAAACAAAAAAGGAAGATGAGCATATCGATGACTGTCAAAATACCACCACCACCACCAACAAAAGCAACAACCACAAAAACAACAAAACAACAACAGCAACAATACCAAAAAAAACAAGCAGAAACCTTGCAAGCAAAACGCAGGACCGAAGCCGATTTTCAAAAATAGTCATTGTTTACTGTTGTATTTTTCCAGTAAACAAATAATTGATATGCATGAAAAACAAACCCATTGTGATAATTGTAGGGGTTCAGTGATACATGACAAAAAAGAATCACAACATCAGTTGACACGAAATCTGTAACCTCCACTCGACCTCTGTCTCCTAAATTTTCAAAGAAAAACGGGTAGGGGAGGGCGGAAGAGAGCTGTTTCTTCATTGCAAAAGATCGCAGCTTCCTGGCCAGCGATTTCATAAACTGTTTAAGATGGTAAACATCATTATTTAGCACACGTATAAGAACCCACAGCAACAAGAGGGTTGTCCCTGGCAAAATTATGTAGAAAAAAGCCACTCTGATAAGGAAAACGAATACAACTGCAGACAGGAAAAAAATATGGGTAGGCGCTGCACTTGTGGCGACGCGCTCTTCCTGGGGAGAACAGCCTGAATTTCACACAGATAAATCTGCTGTGACATAAGTGGTATAAATGAGAAAGGGGAAAGGGATTGGGGGGGGGGGGGGCGTTCCTCAGCGAGAGTTTCGAGGTGAAATTTTCCGTATGCGACCTATTTGTAATCACCATAAAGGCAGCTGCATTCCGACTTCGGGGAAGACACAAGACGATACGAGTTCTGATTTTCTAGGCATTACATCAGTTATGTGCTCACTGTTTTTCTTGAGCATTTTTACTTGGTACAAATCTCTGTCTCTCTCTGTCTCTCTCTGTCTCTCTCTGTCTCTCTCTCTCTGTCTTTCTGTCTATCTCTCTCTGTGTCTCTGTCTCTCTGTCTTCTCCGTCTCTCTCTGTCTCTCTCTGTCTCTCTGTCTCTCTGTCGCTGTCTCTCACTCTCTCAGTCTCGTGACTTAAAAGTAACACGAAAAATATTTTGTTTTAAAACTAAACACACGGACCTAATAAAGATGCAGACTTTAAAAATGAATTATAATTATCACGTTTACAATATACACAATTTTATCAAGTTCCCACAGCTTTTATGCCTTGTCGAATTCGCAAATTGATATTGTTGCTATGTTAAATTAACAATATTAGTATGGTTGATTAAATTCACAATGATGTTGTGCTACGTCACATTTATATTGTTGCTATAATATATGCTATGAATATCAACTTCACAGCAATGTTACACTAGGTATTTTTCAATGCATAGCTATTACTTTCTTTTTAAAGTTTATTTTACATGATATTTTATAAAAATCTAACAGAATCACAACAAAGTTAAAAATATAAAAAGTATAAAAAATATAAAAGGAAGATATTTCTTTCAATTTTTGCCTTGTTGACACACATCAGTAACACACAAAATTTCCTTCCAAACCATAACAGAAAACAACTAGTATAATATATTATTATGAATGCTTAAACCTGATAGCCAATATAATACAACACACACACACACACACAGCTTAGCACAAAGATCAGACGTTCACATCACTAACCTCGGGAGTCAAACTCGTTCCAAATGAGCAGCCCTCTCTTCTTTTAAATGGAAGAAGGGGAGAAAAACTGGAGCATTTCCCCGTTATGAAACAAGGTGTCATATACCTGAACAAATAAGGACATACCCTGACAGGACTTCTCCAGGAAAAAGTTCGAGTACAGTACGGGTACATTTGTTGACACGTGCACCAGTAGGGGATGTCTTTTAACCCTCTCTGTGCTGTCATCGGCAAAGATGGTACTGAGAACTTAGGTTTTTGTCATGTTATAAGTTGGTGATAAAACTTTTTAAAAATAATTAGTTACACACACCTCCCCCCTCCAATTTCTGAAAGTACATGAATTTTTGTATATATACTCTGCAGATGTGGATGTGTGTGAAAATAATCACAACATAACAAACTTATAATAAATAACAAAAGATGGAATTTATATGGTTAATTAATAGAAAAAATGATAGTTCAAACAAGAAAAAGGTGGAAATGAACTGGTGGCGGTGTGCTTTCCTTAAGAGTACCAAACCCCCTCAAATTTCACGTGGAGAGCTTAATTATGATCACATGAAGATCATAATGCATTTTATACCACGCAGAAAATGAGCACACATTTAAAACCTGCTCCTTTTTTTTTTTAGAAGAGTAGGCCATTGTGTACAAGTCAAACAGGTGACAAAATTTGTAAAAACTGCCTACACATGGCGACTGATGTAAGAAAACAAAACAAAAACCGCACACAAGTGCTTATTCCACTATCCTCAAAATAAAAAAAAAGAAGGGAGAAAGGAAGAAAGAAAATAAAATAAAGAACGATACATAAAGGGTTAACCTAGAAGCCAAACACACTAATTTATAACAAACAAACAAAAAAAAGCACCCCACCAAAAACAAGGCCATATAAAAACGTGACTAAGCAGTGCTATCATCTACACACATCTTCGTTTGGTCATTCAAAAACGCGAAAGAAAGTGGGGGGAGGGGAAGATAAGCAAGTATTAGCAAATCAGGAGTGATCTCCCCTTTATCAGCGCCATTGCAGAATGATTTGTTTCCGCTGAATGGTTGAGAGGGTTGGTTGTATATCAAACGAAGCGTGTGTCTTGCTCAATGTTCTAGTTTTCGTAGTTTCACTTCTTCACGAAATTTAGGGACACTTGGAGAGATTCCTGCCTACCTCTGTATACAGTAGGCCCTACCTACATACTAAATTACTCAAAGAGTAGTGTCGCTAGATTGCAA
>CM060338.1:17823199-17825699 GCA_030674155.1 Stramonita haemastoma
GTAGGGCTTACTGTATACAGAGGTAGGCAGGTATCTCTCCAAGTGTCCCTAAATTTCGTGAAGAAGCGAAACTACCGAAAACTAGAACATTGAGCAAGACACACGCTTCATTTGTTTATACAACCAACCCTCTCAACCATTTTGCGGAAACAAATCATTCTGCAATGGCGCTGATAAAGGGGAGATCACTCCTGATTTGCTAATACTTGCTTATCTCCCCCCTCCCCCCACTTTCTTTCGCGTTTTTGAATGACCAAACGAAGATGTGTGCAGATGATAGCACTGCTTAGTCACGTTTTTTATTGGCCTTGTTTTTGGTGGGGTGCTTTTTTTTTGTTTGTTTGTTATAAATTAGTGTGTTTGGCTTCTAGGTTAACCCTTTATGTATCGTTCTTTATTTCTTTCTTTCTTCCTTTCTCCCCTTCTTTTTTTTTATTTTGAGGACAGTGGAATAAGCACTTGTGTAGGGTTGTTGTTGTTTTTTTTACATCCAGTCGCCATGTGTAGGCAGTTTTTACAAATTTTGTCACCTGTTTGACTTGTACACAATGGCCTACTCTTCTAAAAAAAAAAAAAAAAAAAAAAAAAGGGAACAGGTTTTAATGTGTGCTCATTTTCTGCGTGGTATAAAATGCATTATGATCTTCATGTGATCATAATTAAGCTCTCCACGTGAAATTTGAGGGGTGTATTTTTTTTACTCATAAGCAGAGCACGTCGCCACCAGTTTATTGCCACCTTTTATTTGTTTTTATTATCATATTTTCCATTAATAAACCATATAAATTCCATCTTTTGTTATTTATTATAAGTTTGTTATGTTGTGATTATTTTCACACACATCCACATCTGCAGAGTATATATACAAAAATTCATGTACTTTCAGAAATTGGAGGGGTAGGTGTGTGTATTTAATTTTTTAAAAAGTTTTATCACCAACTTATATAACATGACAAAAACCTAAGTTCTCAGTACCATCTTTGCTAATGACAGCACAGAGAGGGTTAAAAGACATCCCCTACTGGTGCACGTGTCAACAAATGTACCCGTACTGTACCTGAACTTTTTTCCTGGAGAAGTCCTGTCAGGGTATGTCCTTATTTGTTCAGGTACATGACACCTTGTTTCATAACGGGGAAATGCTCCAGTTTTTCTCCCCCCGTCCATTTAAAAGAAGAGAGGGCTGCTCATTTGGAACGAGTTTGACTCCCGAGGTTAGTGATGTGAACGTCTGATCTTTGTGCTAAGCTGTGTGTGTGTGTGTTGTATTATATTGGCTATCAGTTTTTAAGCATTCATAATAATTATACTAGTTGTTTTCTGTTATGGTTTGGAAGGAAATTTTGTGTGTTACTGATGTGTGTCAACAAGGCAAAAATTGAAAGAAATGTCTTCCTTTTTGGGGTTTTTCAAAGTTTGTTTTACTTTGTTGTTATTCTGTTAGATTTCTATAATAAAAAAAACCCACCGTAAAGCTAAACTTTAAAAAAAAGTAACAGCTATAGATTGAAAAAAAAAACACCCAAGTGTAGCATTGCTGTGAATAGGATATTCATAGCATTTATTATAGCAACAATATAAATGTGATGTAGCACAACATCATTGTGATTTTAATCAACCATACTAATAATATTAATTTAATATAGCAAACAAATTTTGCGAATTCGATAAGGCATAAAAGCTGTGGGAACTTGATAAAATTGTGTATATTGTAAACGTGATATAATTCATTTTTAAAGTCTGCATCTTTATCAAGTCTGTCTGTTTCATTTTAAAACAAAGTCTTTTTCGTGTTACTTTAAGCCACGACACTGAGAGAGAGAGAGAGAAGAGAGAGAGAGAGAGAGAGAGAGAGAAGAGAGAGAGAGAGAGAGAGAGAGAGAGAGATGACAGAGAGACAGAGAGACAGAGAGACAGAGAGACAGAGAGACAGAGAGAGACAGAGAGAGAGAGACAGAGACAGAGACAGAGACAGAGACAGACAGACAGACAGACAGACAGACAGACAGAGACAGGCAGATAGACAGACAGACAGACAGACAGACAGACAGACACAGACAGACAGACAGACAGACACAGACAGAGAGAGAGAGAGAGAGAGAGAGAGAGAGAGAGAGAGAGACAGAGAGAGACAGAGAGAGACAGAGAGAGACAGAGAGAGACAGAGAGAGACAGAGAAAGACAGAGGGATTTGTACCAAGTAAAAATGCTCAATAAAAACAGTGAGCACATAACTGATGTGATGCATAGAAGGTAAGAACTTGCATCGTCTTGTGTCTCCCCCGAAGTCGGAATGCAGCTGCCCTAATGGTGGCTACAAAACGGTTGCATACGGAAAATCTCACCTGGAAGCTCTAGCCGAGGAACGCAAAAAAAAAAAACCTTTTCCCTTTTTCATTTATACCACTTTATGTCACAGCAGATTTCTCTGTGTGAAATTCAGGCAGTTCTCCCCAGGAAGAGCGCGTCGCCACAAGTGCAGCGCCTACCCATATTTTTT
>CM060338.1:17833199-17835699 GCA_030674155.1 Stramonita haemastoma
GACTGGTATAGACAGACTGATATAGACAGACATGTATAGACAGACTGGAATAGACAGACTGATATAGACAGACATGTATAGACAGACTGGTATAGATAGACTGATATAGACAGACATGTATAGGCAGACTGGTATAGACAGACTGATATAGACAGACATGTATAGACAGACCGGTATAGACAGACAGACTGGTATAGATAAACTCGTATATACATACTGGTATAGACAGCCTGGTATAGACAGACTGATATAGATAGACTAGTATAGACAGACTGGCATAGATAGACATGTATAGACAGATTGGTATAGACAGACTGGTATAGACAGACATGTATAGATAGACTGGTATAGACAGACTGGTAGAGATAGACAGCCTGGTAATAGACAGCCTGGTATAGACGGACTGGTATAGACAGATTGGTATAGACAGACTGGTATAGACAGACTGGTATAGACAGACTGGCATAGACAGACATGTATAGACAGATTGGTATTCAGCCTGGTATAGACAGACTGGTATAGACAGACTGATATAGACAGACATGTATATACATACTGGTATAGACAGCCTGGTATAGACAGACTGATATAGATAGACATGTATAGACAGACTGGTATAGACAGACTGGTAGAGATAGACAGCCTGGTAATAGACAGCCTGGTGTAGACAGACTGGTATAGACAGATTGGTGTAGACAGACTGGTATAGACAGATTGGTATAGACAGATTGGTATAGACAGATTGGTATAGACAGCCTGGTATATACAGACTGATATAGATAGACATGTATAGACAGACTGGTATAGACAGACTGGTAGAGATAGACAGCCTGGTAATAGACAGCCTGGTGTAGACAGACTGGTATAGACAGATTGGTGTAGACAGACTGGTATAGACAGACTGGTATAGACAGACTGGTATAGACAGATTGGTATAGACAGACTGGCATAGATAGACATGTATAGACAGACTGGTATTCAACCTGGTATAAACAGCCTGGTAGAGACAGACAGCCTGGTATAGACAGACTAGTATAGACAGACTGATATAGATAGACATGTATAGACAGACTGGTATAGACAGACTGGTATAGAAAGACTGATATAAATAGATATGTATAGACAGCCTGGTATAGATAGACATGTATAGACAGACTGGTATAGACAGACTTGTATAGATAGACATGTATAGACAGATTGGTATAGACAGACTGGTATAGACAGACATGTACAGACAGATTGGTATAGACAGACTGGTATGGACAGACTGATTTAGATAGACATGTATAGACAGCCTGGTATACACAGCCTGGTATAGACAGACTGGTATAGATTGGTATAGACATCCAGCCTGGTACAGACAGCCTGGTAGAGACAGCATAGTATAGACAGATTGGTATAGACAGATTGGTAAAGACTAATTGGTATAGACAGACTGGTATAGAAAGACAGCCTGGTATAGACAGCCTGGTATAGAAACACATGTATAGACAGACTAGTATAGACAACTAAACTGGTATAGGCAGCCTGGTATACACAGATTGGTATAGACAGACTGGTATACACAGATTGGTATAGACAGATTGGTATAGACAGACAGACTGGTATAGACAGCCTGGTATTGACGGACTGATATAGATAGACATGTATAGACAGACTGGTATAGAATACCTGGTATAGACAGTCTGATCTAGACAGACTGGTACAGACTGGTATAGACAGACAGCCTAGTATAGACAGACTGGTATAGACAGCCTGGTATAGACAGACTGGTATAGACAGACTGGTATAGACAGACTGGTATATATAGACATGTATAGACAGACTGGTATAGACAGACTGATATAGATAGACATGTATAGACAGACTGGTATAGACAGACTGGTATAGACAGATTGGCATAGACAGCCTGGTAATAGAGAGACTGGTATAGACAGACAGCCTGGTATAGACAGACAGCCTGGTAATAGAGAGCCTGGTATCGACAGCCTAGTATAGACAGACTGGTATAGACAGACATATATAGACAGACTGGTATAGACAGACTGATATAGACAGACATGTATAGACAGACTGGTATAGACAGCCTGGTATAGACAGATATGTATAGATAGACTGGTATAGACAGACTGGTATAGACAGACTTGTAGAGATAGACAGCCTGGTAATAGACAGCCTGATGTAGACGGACTGGTATAGACAGATTGGTATAGACAGACTGGTATAGACAGACTGGTATAGACAGACTAGCATAGACAGACTGATATAGATAGACATGTATAGACAGATTGGTATAGACAGACTGGTATAGACAGACTGATATAAATAGATATGTATAGACAGCCTGGTATAGATAGACATGTATAGACAGACTGGTATAGACAGACTTGTATAGATAGACATGTATAGACAGATTGGTATAGACAGATTGGTATAGACTAATTGGTATAGACAGACTGGTATAGAAAGACATGTATAGATAGACTAGTATAGACAACCA
>CM060338.1:17853199-17854259 GCA_030674155.1 Stramonita haemastoma
AAACACACCACCAAACCCCCCCCCCACACACACACACACACACAGCACACACACACCACACACACACATACACACACACACCACACACACACCACACACGCACACACACACACCACACACACACTCAAACAAAGCCATGTTTTGCAACATTCTAGTAACATAGTTTTGTAATCAGTCTTTTTGCACATAATTACCAACCCCACTTTTTTTCCCCTTAAACCCTCATCTCTTTATTGCCCCCCCCCCCCCCCCCTCCTATCTTTCTCTCGTCTAATATCATTTAAGTGTACAGACGTAAATCAAAGACACACATCAAAAAATCAACAATCAATGAATCTTTTCAATAAAATTTAAATTTTTTTTTTTTTTAAAAATGCTCTTTTGAACAGTGAAAACAGCGAATTCTACATGAGAAATCTATTTCCCCCCCGGACAAGAGTCGGGCCCTATGCCGGGGGCTTTTCGGGATAACCTTTTTTAAAACCCCCCCAAAAAAAAAAATTTTTAAAAAAAAACCCCCCCCCCCCAAAAACCCCCTTTTTTTTTTTTTTTCCCCCCCCCCCCCCAAAAAAAAAAAAAAAAACCCAAAAAAGGGGTTTTTTTTAAAAAAAAAACCCCCCCCCAAAAAAAACCCCAAGAACAAAAATACCCACCCAAACGGGGGGCCCGGGCCCCCCCCCCTCCCCCCCCAAAAAAACCCCCTGGGGACCCAGGGGAAACCCCCCTACGACCCCTTTTTACTTTGGACCCCCCCTTTTTTTTCAAATAAAACCCCCCCAAAAACCCCCCCCCCCCCAAATTTAAAAAAAAACGATTCCCTTTACCCCCTTTCCCCCCCCCAAAGGGGAACACTTTTCCCTTTTTCCCCCCCCCCCTCAAAAACACCCCCACCCCCCTTTAAAAAACCCCCGGACCCTCCCCATCCACCCCCCCCCCCCCCCCACCCCCCCCCCCCAACCCCCACCCCCCCCCCCCCCCCCAAACCCCCCCAAAATTTTCCAACACCCACCCCCCCCCCCGGCCCTTTTCCATCCTTTTCACCCCCCCCCCCCCCCCCCCC
>CM060338.1:17854359-17859359 GCA_030674155.1 Stramonita haemastoma
CAAACAATCAATCAATCAATGAATCGTTCAATGAAACTTAATTTTTTTTTTTAAAAATGCTCTTTTGAACAGTGAAAACAGCGAATTCTACATGGAGAACATCTACTTTCCCCCCTGGACAAGAGTCGGGCCCTATGCCGTGGGTCTTCTACTGGGATACATCCTGTTTGTTACCCCCTCAAAACATACCCTGGACAAGGTGAGTCTTTCTTAAACACCTCCCCCCCCCATCAAAATGTACCCTGGACAAGGTGTGTCTTTGTTAACCACCCTCCCCCCCCCCCCCATCAAAATGTACCCTGGATAAGGTGTGTCTTTGTTAAAAAGAAACCCATTCCCCCCATAAAAATATACCCTGGACAAGATGAGGCATTATTACTCAGCCTCTTACCCTATTTGGAGACGGGATAGCTCAGTGGTCAGGGCGCTCACTCTCCCCAAGCTAAGGTTAATCAGCAGTAAGTGTGGTTACCTCTTGGATGGGTGACCATTCGTGCATCTTGGCTTCAGTACTGTACCCTAGTTCATCCAGCTGTAAATGAGTACCTGCCTTTTTTTAGGGTCAGGGAAGGTAAAGCAGCGAGGGAGAGGAGATGGGCGCCGTCCTCAATATGCTGACCCCTAAAGAAGCTGAGGTCTCTGACGCCGCGCTTTCCAACGATTGTATGGGTTATGGGAGCATCTTTACCTTTACCCCCATGAAAATATAACCTGGACAATGTGAGAGTTTGATCATCCCCCACCCCCATTAAGATAGACTATGGCCACTGTGTTTATCCTCTCTATATCTTTCTTATCCACCCTCCATGCACGCACGCACGCACACACACACACACACACACACACACACACACACACACACACACACACACACACACACACACACATCAAGATATACCATGGACACTGTGTTTATCTTGTCTCTGTCTTTCTCATTGTGTCTTTCTGCCTATCTCTCTATGGGCATGTGCCCCCCCCCCCCCCCCCCAACCACCATACACACACACACACACACACACACACACACACCACAACACACACACACACACACACACACACACACACACACACAAATATACAACACAGTCATACAGCCTAGTGGTTTGAACATTGTACAATGTGCTCGTGCGTTAACAGTTAAGGTTCGAGCCCAGGTTTGAGCCATCACCGAGACAGACGTCTGATTCAGTGGGTTTTTTCCTCCCTAGCGTTGACATCAGTGCTGACTCCAGTCCTACGAAAGTCCTTTGGATGAGGTAGTAGACGGAGGTAGTAGACAGAGGTCCCCTGTGTGAACGCCCACAGAACATCTTGCGCACACGTTAAAACCTGCTACGCTTTTCGGTAGAGTTGACCATTGCGTGCCAGTGGAAAGGGATGATAAAATTTAGAAACTGTATGAACGAAGAGACTGGTTGTTTTAAAAAAAAAAAGTATATGAGTGCTTATTCTTTTGTTTTCGAAATCACAAGTGAAAGATTAAATACACACACGCGCGCGCACGCGCGCGCACGCGCGCGCACGCACGCACGTACACACACACACAAACACTCTCTCTCTCTCTCTCACTCTCTCTCTCTCTCCTCTCTCTCTCTCTCTCTCCTCTCTCTCTCTCCTCTCTCTCTCTCTCTCTCTCTCTCTCTCTCTCTCTCTCTCTCTCTCTCTCTCTCTCTCTCTCTCTCTCTCTCTCTCTCTCTCTCTTCTCTCTCTCTCTCTCTCACTTCTCTCTTCTCTATCTCATTCTCTCTCTCTCTCTCTCTCTCTCTCTCTCTCTCTCTCTCTCTCTCTCTCTCTCTCTCTCTCTCTCTCTCTCTCTCTCTCTCTCTCTCTCTCTCTCTCTCTCTCTCTCTCTCTCTCTCCTCTTCTCTTCTCTTCTCTTCTCTCTTTCCCTCATCTCATCTGTTTCTACCTGGGGTGACGACGGCCGTGTGTTGTGGACCAATGTGCTGCTTGATGCGTACATAATTATGAAACCACAGACGATGACAAATATTATCAATTCCATATATTTTTTAAAAAAACAACAACCCAGTTTGCTATGGTTTCCATGTCAAACATTTCACGTCGTGTTTGATTCCATCTTTCGCGATGCATGCTTGATGAGCTTTGTACAGCTTTAAAGCAATAACATGTGTGTGTGTTCTTTCCCTCTCCCTCTTCCACCTACCCCCATTCCCCACACCCCACCCCACACACCCACCAGCTGTCCGTGTTTCTGGGATGGACGCTGGCCACAGGGGTGGCGCTGACCCTAGTGTATGTGCTGCACGACAATTTGGGCGAGATAACGACGAAAGGAGCCAGCTGGAACGCCTCTCAGGCCGCCGCCTATGAAGCTCTAGGCAAAGTCCTCTGGGCGGCCTGTGTCGGTTGGGTCATCTTCGCCTGTTATACAGGATATGGAGGTAGGGGCATCCTCACTATTCCAAGTTTATTGTTGTTGTTTTTTTAGTTTCCAATATTTTCAATTATCTTAAACAGAAAAAACAATTCATCGTTTATGTGACGAGTGAAGAGTTACATAATTTATGGATGAAAGAATGAATCACGTATTATGTATGTATGTATGTATGTATGTATGTATGTATGTATGTATGTATGTATGTATGTATGTATGTATGTATGTATGTATGTATGTATATATATATATATATATATATATATATATATATATATATATATATATAATATATATATATATATATATATATATATATATATAATTGAGAAAATATAATGGAGAAAACAAGCGCAGGTTACAAGTTACAACTTCATTCTCATCAATGTATATATATATATATATATGTATATGTATGTATATGTGTATGTTTGTGTCTATATACATATGCATATATATATATATATATTTGTGTGTATGTATGTGTGTATATATATATCTCTCTATATATATCTCCATCTCTCTCTCTCTCTCTCTATATATATATATATATAGAGAGAGAGAGAGAGAGAGAGAGAGAGAGAGAGAGAGAGAGAGAGAGAGAGAGAGAGAGAGAGAGAGAGAGAGAGAGAAGAGAGAGAGAGCCGCTGTAGTCTAGTGGTTAGGGCGTTGGACTCGTAATCTAAAGGTTGCGGGTTCGATCCCAGCTTTCGGCTATGGCGTTGTGCCCTTGGAAAAGGCACTTTACGGCTATTTTCTCACCCCACCCAGGTGTAAAAAGGGCTACCCACCTTGTGTTGGGGGTTAACCTAACCCTGCGATAGACTGGCGTCCTATCCAGGGGGGAGTCTATGACTCTCAGTCGCTTAACGCCACAGAAACCGGGATAAGCACCGGCCTGATGAGCCTTAGGCTCGGGACAGGCTTTAACTATCATCACTATTCCAAGTTTGTTTGGGTTTTTTTTTACTTCCAAATTTTTTCAATTATCTCAAACAGAAAGAAAATCCATCGTTTAGGTGACGAGCGAAGGATTACATAATTTATGGATGAAAGAATGAATCACGTATGTAACGTGGGACGAGATAGCCTAGTGGTCAGAGCATTGCTGCTCGCAATTTGACGACCCGGGTTCGATTCCCGTTCGAGGAGGTTTTTCTTCTGGAGTTGACATCAGTGTTTACTCCACTCTCCCAAAAAGTCTTTTGGATGAGACTGTAAACCGAGGCCCTGTGTGCGAACGTATGCAGAACATTTTGCGCACACGTTAAATCCTGTTCCGCTTTTCGAAAGAGTAGGTTCCTGTGTGCCGGTGGAAACAGATGACAAAATTTACAAATCTGCATACTCACGGGGACCGGATGTAAAAAATACATGAATGCTTATTCCACTATCCTTGATATAAAAGAATAAACAGATAAATAAATAAATGAGGGAAAAGAAAACGGTTGCATATGCATAAATACTACTATTTGTGAACCTCAGAACTCTATCCAAGGAATGAAAAAAAACAACCCAGTCTCATATGTATGTAAAGTGGATGTTACTCAACTGCAGGGTCTACAGTCTTCTTTCCAATGAGCTCATAGAAGAGTCAATCTAGGAAGGAGCCGACAGAAATCCGAAAAAAATATTATGGGATAAAAGGGATAGAGGGATACTGTAGGGGATAGAGAATACATTTTTGCGTTCGTCAGATGGGCAGCTAGTTCAGTCTATGCCATGGAAGGAGGCAGCTGTACGCTGCAGGTCCTCCCAGTCTCCAGAGAGCTTCTTGGCCACTGGGGTGATAGGGGTCAGTCAAGCCAGATCCTCTTTAAGAGTGTTTTTATGTAGCGGGCAGGACTGCAGCACATGTTCTGTTGTCTGGTTTAACCAGTTTTGTAGGAACACTTGCTCTGAGCTGAATGGATATATCAATAGATACATAGATATAGATATAGATATAGACATACATACATACATACATACATACATACATACATACATACATACATACATACATACATACATACATACATACATACATACATACATACATACATACATACATACATACATATACCCATACATACATACACACACATACATACATGTGTATATTCATAACTATCCATATATCTATCTCCATATATCTAAATCTATAGATAGATAGATAGATAGATAGATAGATAGATAGATAGATAGATAGATAGATAGATAGATAGATAGATAGATAGATAGATAGATAGATAGATAGATAGATAGATAGATAGATAGATAGATAGATAGAGAGTATATATATAGTATATATATATATATATATATATATATATATATATATATATATATATATATATATATATATATATATGATATGTGTGTCTGTGTGTGTATGTCTGAACGAACACAAACACTTACACTCACACACACACACACACACACACAGAACACACACACACACACACACACACACACACACACACACACACACACACACACACACACACACACACACACACAGAACACACACACACACACACACACACACACACTCCCCCACCCACCCACACACACACACATCCACACAAACACACACAACCCTCCCCCCACACACACACCC
>CM060338.1:17864359-17866859 GCA_030674155.1 Stramonita haemastoma
TGTATTTATTGATTTATCTATGTACTCATTCCGTTTACGAAAAAGTTTGTGCTCATTTTTCTACCCAATAAAGTTGTTTGAAATACATATGTTTTCTGCCTGGTTTTTGCTCACTTTTTCTGCTTAAAATATTTCAACGCAATCAAATAAGAGTGATATTTTATTTTATTTTATTGCTTGATGTATTCAATACACCATACCTATTTCTCAAGCGTTTTTAACGGCCAAATATCTTTGAAACTGTACTGCTTGGCGACTTTATAGCTCAGTGGACAGAGCACTTGCTTTCCCCAAGCTACGGTTAAATATCTTTGAAACTGTACTGCTTGGCGACTTTATAGCTCAGTGGACAGAGCACTTGCTTTCCCCAAGCTACGGTTAAGCAGCATCGAGCGTGGTTACCAAGTGGATAGGTGACCGTTGGCGCGCCTTGGCTTCAGCACAGTCCCCCAGTTCACCCAGCTGTCAATGGGTATCTGCCCTCATAAGGGTCATGGAAGGTAAAACAGCGAGGAATAGGCGATGGGTGCCACCCTCAACATATTGACCCCTGGAGAAGCTGAGGTCTCTGACATCTCGCTCCCAAACAACTGCATAGGTTATGGGAACACGTTTACCTTTACCTGCTTTCACGTTATTTCAAAAAGTAGAATAATCATCGTGGGTGTCTGAGGTTTCCTTCTTTTCTTTTTTTATGGGTTTTAGCTGTCAGGTTTTTAAAGAAGATGTCATCGCATGCAAAACACTTAACATACGTTTCTTCCATTCTTCCAGGAAACCCATGTCTGCTTACAAGTGGATCGGTGGTCTGGAGGTAAAACGCACCATCTAGAATATGAGAAGTCGTGGGTTTGGTACCCGTTTCAACGCGATATTTTACCCTCCATTTAACAGACCTACAGTGGTTGTCTGGATGCTAGTCTTTCGGATGAGATAGAGGGGTAGAGAGAAGGGGAAGAGAGAGGAGGGCGACAGACAGACAGACAGACAGACAGATAGACAGACAGACAGACAGACAGACAGACAGACAGACAGACAGACAGACAGACAGACAGACAGAGAGAGAGAGAGATTTGATTTGATTTGATTTGATTTGATTTGATTTATTCTTTTATATCGAGGATAATTGAATAAGCACTTTTGTGCTTTTTTACATCCAGTCCCCGTGTGTATGCAGTTTTGTAAATGTCATCTGTTCCCACCGGCACACGATGGCCTACTCTTACGAAAAGCGGAACAGGATTTAACGCGTGCGCAAGATGTTCTGTGTGCGTTCGCGAGAGAGAGAGAGAGACAGAGACAGAGACAGAGACACAGAGAGAGAGAGACACAGAGAGAAGGCAAGTCAAAATTCTTGATTCATTTCCAAGAATAAATCAAAGCAAAAAGTTCATATTCTTTATTTCAAGGTTAATAGACAAGCACTGTTATAACTTTTTTTTTTTTAAAGATCCAGTCCCCACCGTTCTCATAAATCGTATCATTATAGACAAAAAGGTAAATATACCATAAGATTATGTAAAAAAAAAAAACCGAAGAAAAAGTACAATTAAAAAAGTCACAATTATAACCATGAAAAGAATGACATGACACAGAGAGAGAGAAGACAGAAGGATATGAATTTTCTTTTGACCAAGTAGAAACTTTGATATGAGAGACAGAGACAGAGACAGAGACAAAGAGAGATACGCCGATGGACCAAGAAAGGAGGTGATGATGACAACGACGACGATAATGATGATGGTGGCGGTTGTACTAATGATGATGACAACGACAACTGGAGGAGAGAGAGAGAGAGAGAGAGAGAGAGAGAGAGAGAGAGAGAGAGAGAGAGAGAGAGAGGAGAGAGAGAGAGAGAGAGAGAGAGAGAGAGAGAACTCGAACTCGAACTCGAACTCGAACTCGAAAGGTTTATTCATGAAAAAAGGCCATTGGCCCATACATGAAGGGGGTTGCCGAATAACCATAACACGACGCTACTCCAAGCCATGGAAACCACAGCATTGATTAGTAATGTACATCGAGACACGAAACTCTTTACTGTCCAGATATGTTACGGCATTCCAAGCCTTTCTTTTGTCCAGTCTTTGTCACACACACACCCTTAGGTCTAGGCTAGGCCTAGCCAAGAAACCGCTGTAATAGTTCTCTAAGTGTCGCTAAGTCCCTTGAAGCACACGATAGGGTCTCCGTGTGTAGTGTGTTCTGGATTCGCTTCCCATTCCGCAAACTGGCGAGTTTGACACGTTCCTCTTTTAGCATGTTTTTCTCTTGCTGTTTGACAAACCAGTACACACATACTGGCTCAGTGTCTGGTTGGCATGCGCACTGGATCACAATGTCGTCTGACTCACGCGTCACAATATCTTCACCGTCTGAATGATGTAGCACGGATTTTCTAAAGTGTGTATTTCTTTGTCTGTCTCTTAGCCTTTTCTGAACGGATCTATCAGTTAGAGTAGCCACGTACTGTTTGACATTTCTTGTGTCGAATGCACCA
>CM060338.1:17871793-17889293 GCA_030674155.1 Stramonita haemastoma
GGGGGGGGGGGGGGGGGGGGGGGGGGATTGTTGTTGGGGTTTTTTTTTTTTTTTAAAATTGAAATCCGATTTGAAACCCTTTTTTAATTTTGACTTGTTTTTGTGTTTAATTTAAAGTCTGTTCACTTGCAGTAAATTTCCCAACAAAAAAACCCAAATTTTTAAACAAAGGGAACAAAAATTAGAAAGAAAGCAAATCAGAATACTTTTTTTGTAAAAACGAAAAAAAATAGGGTTTAAAAAACATTTACAGTAGATTTAGATTTTAGCTTACTTAAACGACAGCTGTTCTAGGAGTATTTTATTTTCAGAAAACCACCAGGCCCCCCTTTTCAGATCCACAGAAAAAAATTTTCTTCCTAATTAGGGAAGAATTGAAGTTTAAAAAAAAAAAAACCCGGAAAAAAGGTGCCCCAAAAACCCTAGGCGGTCTTTGGGGAGCGAGGCACCCAAAGGACCTCAGCTTTCTCTAGGGGCCAGCCCATTTTCGAGGGCGGGGGGGGGTCCATTCCTTTTCCCTCGCGGCTTTACCTTCCCAAACCCCTAAAGGGGGCGGGGTTTCCCATTTACTGCGGGGGTTTTTAATTTTTTTTGGGGGGGCCCTGTACTGAAGCCAAGGCACGCGCAAACGGTCACCCACCCAACTGGGAAATCACACTCGATGCTGTTTTAACCCTTGACTGGGGGGAAAGCGAGCGCTCTGACCCTCAGCTGCCCCCCCCTAAAATGAAGATTTAAAGGGAAAACAAAAAAAAGAAAAATGAGGGCGGGATTTGGCCTTTAAATGGTTTTTTTTAAAAGCGTTTTAGCTTGTGACCTGACGGCCCGGGGGTTTGAAGGGCCCCCAAAAACCCAAAGCTTCCCCGTTCAACATTTTTCCCCCTGGAGTTAAATCAGTACCCCTCCACTCCCCTTAAAAGGTCTTTTTGGAGAGACTATACACCGATGTTAACATCAAAACCGACCCCCCACTCCCCCCATAGGGTTTTTGGAGAGGGCTATACACCGATGTTAAAAATCAAAAACCGACTAAATCCCCTATAGGTCTTTCGGAAGGCTATACACCCATGTTAACATCAATTCCGGGCTCCACTCCCCTTAGGGGCTTTTTGGAGAGGGCTTTTACACCGATATCCCGTGTGCAGCAGCAACAACAAAGTGAAAAACATGTAGAAATATTTTTGCTGTTCACGTTAGAAAATTTTTTCAGTTTTGGAAAAAAAGTAGGCGCGAGCCCTGCCAGTTTTTGGGGGAAAGAATAACAAAATTTTGAAGACAATGCACAAAGCACTGGGGTGACCGGGGGGTTTTTTTAAAATCATCCCCGAAGTCGGAAAAAGCACCTACCTTAATTTTTGGGGTTAAAAAAAAAAAGGTTTTTTTTACATTTTGCAAAACTACGGTCTCCTTTTTCTTGCTTTCCCATTTTTTTAGATTGTATTTTTCAGTTGTCTTCTAAAACCAGTACTACAGTACACGTATTTTTCAGTAAAGTATTTTACTGAATTTTTAAAGTAAACGAAACATGCAGTTTGGTGTCACCGAAGCGAGTCATACACCCAGTAGTATCTATAATGACACTACTACTATGATAACAAAGAATGAGAACAGACCAATAGCTGTCTACAGCAACGACACAGCACCACCACAGCAGCAAGGGCTGATGTCACTGTCCACCACACTGCTGATTGTGGACATTGTCACCTGCGGAATTCAACCAGTCCTTGCACTGTTAGGGGTGGTGGGAAACTCTCTGACTCTGATCGTCATTCTGTACCAAGGATTCCAGCAGACGACCAACATCATCCTCTTTGGCCTGGCCGTGACTGACCTGCTCTACGTGCTGCTTTCTCTCAGAGCGTTGGTGGAGTGTTTGGCCAGAAGGTTCGATTCTCAGCTGGCCCTGGACGTTGATTTGTTTTCCCAAACCACGCTGGTCATGTTGGATTCTGAAGTGGCGTGTCTGTCCAGGCTGTACACTTGCTTCATAGCCGTGGAGAGATTCATCGTGGTTCGGTTTCCTCTGCAAGCTTCACGACTGCTGACTAAGACCAGAACTATCATCATCAGCGGGTTTCTGTGGATTTTAGCCTCGCTTTCCTGCTTAATTTGTTTCTTGGGTTTGGAGGTTAAGGAAATCTACAGTCCCGTTGACAACACAACCTCGAAAGTTCTAGCATTTACTGATTTTTTTAAACAAAACGTCGAAATGTTGTCACTGTTGTCTAGTCTTGTATTTCCAGTGATTTCTCGATACATTCCCATAGTCATCGTGTTTGCTTGTACCGTAATCATACTGCAAACTCTGAGACACAGCAGACTACAGAGAAAGCAGATGACCAGTACAGCAGCTTCCGGCGGAAGTGATCAGCAGCAACAGCAGCAAATAACCAAAGCTCTGCTGGCTGTCTGCTTGGTGTTTCTGCTGACCAATATTCCGGGCATCCTGGTGTCTTTGTTTCGATTCGTGTATGTAGAAGAAGGTTTCGCTAACGTGGGAAGATACCAGAACATCCACAAAGCCACTGTGTCTGTGTTGTTCCTGTTCACCATCCTGAATTCCTCTGTCAACTTTATGCTCTATGTTATCTTCAACAGCAAGTTCGCTGCTGCATCTCGCAAGCTGATGCCTCGATGCTGGGGGAGCGATGTGACTGCAAGATTAACCCCTTCTTTGCCGTGCCCTGCTTCGTGACAACTTTTCCAGCTTTGTTCAGAAGAATTTTGGTTGAGGAATGGGAAGGAACTGGAATGATAATCAACAACAGAAACTTCGACGTTTGGTTGAAATTTAGTTCTTTTTCGCAAAATGTGTACATCATTGTCAGTATTAAGAATGCCTGGAGCATCAACTGTTTTGGGGCTTGTAGTGTGTTTTGTCATTGAAAACACACACTGGAAAGAAACGGAACGAAGGAGGGGGGAAATAGTCATAATCTTAACTTGTGTTTATGCTTCATTAAGTATTTCATTTTTGAGACCAAACAAAATGTGAGAGAGAGAGAGAAAGAGAGAGAGAGAGAGAGAGAGAGAGAGAGAGAGAGAGAGAGAGAGAGAGAGAGGAGAGAGAGAGAGAGAGAGAGAGAGAATGACAATAACACTGACAATGACAATAGTTGTGCTGAGGTTTTAAGCCTATTCACAAGGGGACAGTGGGAAGAGGACTGGGTACAAACCACACATTTAATTAAGAAGAAAAAAAACTTCACTACAGCCCAAATAAGCATCATGGAAGGGACTCCAGATTGACAAACACATGTTAAACTATGGTTATTGTAGTTCTAGCACCGCGAGAAGAAATAGCAAAATCGTATTTAAACACCCTTCAAGCTTTTCAAGGCATTTAGCAGCATTGATACATGCTTAAAAAAAAAAAAAGTCATATACAAAAAAAACCCAACTATGACGCAAAAACTTGACGTGAAACTACGTCAGTATAACATACTCAAGACATTGGAGAGCAAAAGGTATTTGCTGTATGTTGTTAAAAAAATGGATGACGACGTAAAGTGTTTACAATTTAGCATTTGTCACTGACTCAGGTGTGGTGTCTCTCTCCTCCCCCCCCCCCCCTAACACACACACATAGAAACAGATGAGACCACGCAGAACGCCCAGCAGCTTTGAAGCCTATGATCATAGATTAATGGAAAGATCTCTTTTGTGATGCAAAATTGTTTGTGTGTCATAATGTATACCCAGTGACAATCTGATGGAATCGGATAACCTGTGTTATATTTTTACTAGTTTGTAACCTACCACGTGTTATTTAATCAAGCATCCAATTCATTTCCCAGAAAAAGTGTAAGTTTAAAAATTACATACTTGGCCCATGCTGAAAGTGATGTCAGTTATTTTTTTCCAGCAAAATTCTAAGGTCTGTATTACACTGTTTAATTCCTTTATTTGGAGATTATTTCTCTTACTAACAAGTTTTTCGCACGACAACCTGTACTTTCCCTTAAGGGAGAAAAATCCCTCTGAGGCCAAAGTATGGCTGCCTATATGGCAAGGTACTTGAAAAGAGCCAACCACTCAAGCTCCTCACTCAGTGTGTGCTTACAGTCTCATGAGGGTTCTAAGGTGGGACCAGTGACACAATACAAAGTCTAAGAGACTCCAGGGGTGCTAAAGCTGGGGGACACCCAACAACAACAATTAATTAGCTAATTTTCCTAATTCACACATGCTTTTTTCCACCTCAAAGCACATATTTTGTATATATACATGCACTGTGAGATCCTCCCCAGTGTTTGTTTGCATCTATTCTCATCAAATAACAAAATGTCCACTCTTTGTCACTCTTCCCTTTCAAGGCATTTTTCTTTTCTTTTTTTTGATTACCCCAAAGCAAAAATGTTCGAGTATTCTGTCTCAAGTGTTAAATGTTTCTTCCAAACATGTGTCAAGCTCTGTTCTGTGTTACCCACCGAAGCTCCACTGTTGACAGTTTTCACAAGTCTCCTTTCCCTTTGGTGTGTCATAAGAAGTAGTAGGGTAGAAATGAGCTGAATTAAGTATTGATACTGGCAGTGCCATTCTGTAATCTCTATGAAGTCACTTTCATCTATTTGTCCTCATCCAGTGTCATGTCGCTCTGCTAATCTGTCATTGACTGTGGGTCAATGTCCAGTGACTGATCGGCAGACTGTGTTGCACGTGCAAATTTACTTACACTGCCCCAAATAATTACTACAGAGGTGTCACAAAGAAACATGTAAGAGAGGGGATTTTCTGCTGGCATGCCCGCACGCACACACGCGCGCGCACACACACACACACACATACACACACACACACATACACAAGGACAGTGAATGTTGGAGATGCTCTCCAAAGGCCAACTAGCCCCCAGGGGCTGTGCAAGTCAGGCCTCCTAGTCAGAGGGTCATAGTCCATCACTAAAGACTAAGCTGTAAAGTGGAATTCCATGAGTGGGAAAGGCACTGATCATACACCCTCTCACTACTTTGCTGTTGCTTCCAGCCTGGATGGTTTAACCAAGAAACATGATAAAGCCCAGGCACTGAAGGCACACACACATACATACATACACACACACGCATGCACGCAGGCACACACACACACGACACACACACACACACACACACACACACACACACACACACACACACACACACACACACACACACACACACACACACAAACGCATGTTTGGACCAAAAAAACACATTTTAATGAAAGAAATTTATTTGTTGTACTTATTGTGAGAAAAGTCTGAGTGCCTCAGCCCTTCTGCTGTCACTAGCTTTATGTGACGAACACTTCCAATCGTACCAGCCATCATTGAGCTACTACTAGCTGAGAGTTTGTGCAGACTTTTTCTGTTGATGAGATGGTATGGTCAAACAAGGCGCAACACGCGTTTGGTCATTTCTTCCTTCAATTTCAAAGGTGCACAGGGACATTTTTTTTCTCATGATCTACTGACCCGGGGTTTGAATCTCGTGCAAGAGGATTTTTTCCTCTGGAGTTAACATCAGCACCGACTCCACTCTCCCCAAAAATCCTTCGGATGAGTCTATAAAGCAAGGTCCCCTGTGCGAACGCACGTAGATCATCTTGTGCACACGTTAAAACCTGTTCCGCTTTTTGGAAGAGGAGGCCATTGTGTGCAGATGGGGAACAGATGACAAAATTGACAAAAATGCATACACACAGGGACTGTCCTAAAAAAAAGCACACGAGTGCTTATTCCAGTATCCTCGAAATAAAAGTATAAATGAATCAATCAATAAATAAATCAATAATAAATAGAGCAATTTGGTGAAGGTACACTCCAAATGGTTACAGATACTGGCAGTAGTATTCTGAAGGCTACCAACATGAACAAATAGAAACTTTTGCCTCAATATTCAAAGGTCTTCTTGGCTGTGTCCTTGCAGCTGATTGATAGCTTACAAATACGCAACGAAGAAAGAAGAAGAAAAAGAATTGCAAAGAATTGTGAAGAAGAAGAGTGAGGAAGAAGAATTGCAACGAATTGCAAAGGAGAATTGTGAAGAAGAAGAAGAAGAAAGAAGAAGAAGAAGAAGAAGAAGAAGAAGAAGAAGAAGAAAGAAGAAGAAAGAAGAGAAGAAGAAAGTAGAAGAAGAAGAAGGAAGAAGAAGAAGAAGAAGAAGAAGAAGAAGATGATGATGATGATGATGATGATGATGATGATGATGATGATGATGATGATGAAGAAGAAGAATTGCGCAGAAGAATTGCGCAGAAGAATTGCAAAGAAGAATTGTAAAGAAGAATTGTAAAGAGAAGAAAGAAAGAAGAAGAAGAAGAAGAAAGAAGAAGAAGAAGAAGAAGAAGAAGAAGAAGAAGAAGAAGAAGACAGACAAGACAGACAGACAGACAGACAGACAGACAGACAGACAGACAGACAGACAGAGAGGGGGAGGGAAGGTTTGCTTCCAGGATATTGATGTTAACAAGGTGTCAAGGTCAACATGAAGATGTTGTTATGCTTTGAACTGTTATGTTCAGATCATCACCATCCATAACAACGTCTTAGCATAATAGCATGTATAGATTGTTTTCACCCATAACAACGTCTTAGCATAATAGCATGTATAGACTGTTTTCATCCATAGCAACGTCTTAGCATAATAGCATGTATAGACTGTCTTCAGCCATAATATCTTAGCATAATAGCATGTATAGACTGTCTTCATCCATAACAACGTCTTAGCATAATAGCATGTATAGACTGTCTTCACCCATAACAACGTCTTAGCATAATACCTTGTATAGACTGTCTTCACCCATAACAACGTCTTAGCATGATAGCATGTATAGACTGTCTTCAGCCATAATATCTTAGCATAATAGCATGTATAGACTGTCTTCACCCATAACAACGTCTTAGCATAATAGCATGTATAGACTGTCTTCACCCATAACAACGTCTTGTCATAATAGCATGTATAGACTGTCTTCACCCATAACAACGTCTTAGCATAATAGCATGTATAGACTGTTTTCATCCATAACAACATCTTAGCATAATGACATGTATAGACTGTCTTCATCCATAACAACGTCTTAGCATAATAGCATGCTTAGACTGTCTTCATCCATAACAATGTCTTAGCATAATAGCATGTGTAGATTGTTTTCAGCCATAATATCTTAGCATAATAGCATGCATAAACTGTCTTTACCCATAACAACGTCTTAGCATGATAGCATGCTTAGACTGTCTTCACCCATCACAAGCATTTAGCAAAAACACCAGCACCCTCCATTAATTTAAAGTAAACAAAACAATCTCGTCTGAGTATGGCTGCCTATGTAGCGAGGTTCTTGAAAACATCCCGTCGCTCAAACTTCTCATCCAGCGGTGTGTTAACGGTCTCACAGAGTTTGCCAGGTGTTCGACTGTTAGAGAACAGGGGGAGGGAGAGGAAGTAGGGATTATTCCATAACTTCCACAAAAGTCGAAACACCGCCAGCAACCTTCATAGTGGGCATAAAAAGGTTGCATTCACATAATCTGAGCGGATCCATACTTTGTAATGTCAGAGAAATGAGAAAATGAAGAAAAAAAGAGAAAGTTCTTTTTCTCTGCTCCTGGCACTTACTGATGCACGTGCAGTCTGTACTATATGTAGGATGCTGGCAGAGGTAGCTGTGGTGGCCTGTGTGTTTCAGAAGTTGATGTTGTAGATGATACTGCACTTTCTGTCGCTGCCAGAGCTTACTTCTGGCAGTCCAGAACATGCAGAGAATCATCTATGAGGTAAGGAGTCGTTTACGCGTGTACTATTTTTCGGTATGCAGATAGATAGATAGATAGATAGATAGATAGATAGATAGATAGATAGATAGATAGATAGATAGATAGATAGATAGATAGATAGATAGATAGATAGATAGATAGATAGATAGACGGACGGACGGACGGACAATAGACAGACAGACAGACAGACAGACAGACAGACAGACAGACAGACAGACAGACAGACAGAGAGTGAGAGAGAGAGAGAGAGAGAGAGAGAGAGAGAGAGAGAGAGGGGGGGGAGAGAGAGAGAGAGAGAGAGAGAGAGAGAGAGATCATTGCAAGTATTAAAAAAAAATCAAACTTCATGTTAGTGTATTTTTCTAAATCCTTATTAATTTTGTGTTCATTTAGCTGGTTTCTTTTGTCCAAATGTCTTTTATTTTTCAACTTTTTTTGCATTCAGGAGGCAGAAAAGGGTGGCGGGGAGTAGCGTCTCTCTCTCTCTCTCTCTCTCTCCTCTCTCTCTCTCTCTCTCTCCTCTCCTCTCTCTCTCTCTCTCTCTCTCTCTCTCTCTCTCTCTCTCTCTCTACTCTCTACCTCTTCTCTCTCTCTCTCTCTCTCTCTCTCTCTCTCTCTCTCTCTCTCTCTCTCCTCTCTCTCTCTCTCTCTCTCTCTCTCTCTCTCTCTCTCTCTCTCCTCTCTCTCTCTCTCTCTCTCTCTCTCTCCTCTCTCTCTCCTCTCTCATACACACACACAAACACACACACACACACACACACACACATAGACACACACACACCTACACATAACACACACACATAAACACACACACACACACAAACACAAACATAAACACAAACACACACATGTACATGTGAAAGCAGGGACTTAACAGTAACAGCATTCTCCAAGCTTTTTGTTACAGACTTTATATCTTTTCAGCCTGTGTTCCTGGAGTGGGACAGAGAGACTTGTAGAACAAGGTTGGTCTCCTTCACCACCCAGTGACAAGGGCTCTGCATGCAGGGACAGAACCGTATGTAGACCCATTTTGGTACCAAACGTCTGTGGAACCATTTTGGTCCTTATCTGGTGATCTGCAGGGAAAGTGATGTCTGTGGTCCTTATCTGGTAATGTGCAGGGAAGGTGACATCTGTGGTCCTTAGCTGGTAATCTACAGAGAAAGCGACATCTGTGGAACCATTTTGGTACTTAGCTGTTAATTTGCAGGGACAGGAACGTCTGTGCAACCATTTTGGTCCTTATCTGGTAATATAATGTGCAGGGAAAGTGACGTCTGTGGTCCTTATCTGGTAATGTGCAGGGAAAGTGACGTCTGTGGTCCTTATCTGGTAATGTGCAGGGAAAGTGACATCTGTGGAGCTATTGTGGTCCTTAGCTAGTGATGCAGGAACAGAAACGTTTGTGGAACAATTTTGGTCCTTACCTGGTGATCTGCAGGAAAAGCGACGTCACTGGTCCTTATCTGGTAATGAGCAGGGAAAGTGACGTCACTGGTCCTTATCTGGTAATGAGCAGGGAAAGTGACGTCACTGGTCCTTATCTGGTAATGTGCAGGGAAAGTGACCTCTGTAGTCCTCATTTTGCAATGTGCAGGGAAAGTGACATCTGTAGTCCTCATCTGGTTATCTGCAGGGACAGAAACGTCTGTGGAACCAATTTGGTCCTTAGCTGGTGATGAAAGAGCATAAACATCTTTGGAACCAATCTGGTCCTTAGCTGGTATTCTGCAGGGACAGGAACGTCTGTGAAACAAATGTGGTCCTTACCTAGTAATCTACAGGGACAGAAACATCTCTGGAATTATTTTGGTCCTTATCTGGTATTGCAGGAACCGAAGCGTCTGTGGAATAATTTTGGTCCTTAGCTGGTAATCTGTAGAGACAGAAACGTCTCTGGAACCATTTTTATCTTTGGGTGGCGATGCAGGGAAAGTGACGGCTGCAGAACCATTTTGGTCCTTAGCTGATAATTTGCAGGGACAGAAACGTCTGCAGGAGTCATTGTGGTCATTAGCTGGTGATGCAGGAACAGAAACGTCTGCAGGGAAAGTGACGTCCGTCGAACCATTGTGGTCATTAGCAGGTAATACTGCAGGGAAAGTGACGTCCGTCGAACCATTGTGGTCATTAGCTAGTGATGCAGGAACAGAAACGTCTGCAGGAATCACTTTGGTCCTCAGCTGGTGATGTACAGGGAAAGTGATGTATGTGGAACCATTTTGGTCCATAGCTAAAGTGATGTCTATGAAACCATTTTGGTCCATAGCTAAAGTGATGTCTATGAAACCATTTTGGTCCTTAGCTGTTCATATGGTTCTTCGGGGTAGATGGACGTCGGCTGTCTTTGTATAAAGAGCATTTGTGTGCTGCACGCTTATCATCTCTGGAGTAAAGCATTCAAAGACATGGATAAGCTAAAGTCAAGTTTGGTGTGTGTGTGTGTGTGTGTGTGCGTGCGTGCGTGCGTGCGTGCGTGCGTGCGTGCGTGCGTGCGTGCGTGCGTGCGTGCGTGCGTGGTGTGTGTGTGTGTGTGTGTGTGTGTGTGTGTGTGTGTGTGTGTGTGGTGTTGATGTGATGTAAAACTCTTTTCTAATCTTCTCCTGTAGTATCACCGATTTTAAGTGCTTTTTCATAGTGGTTTCTTAAAAGGAAATAGGCTTTGAGCTCTAAAGAAAGCGTTGTGTAGATACCCAGGGAGATGATGTGTAAGACTATAAGAGCGTTGGCAGTTATCTACAACTACAAATATCCACACAGACTTGCTCTCCCTCAGCAATCTCTTTACACACGACTACTACAGAAAAATTGAGAAGATCAGAACAAATGAAACTCTAATCTGATGCTCTACCTAGGGGATATTCTTCTTTTCTATTTTTTACAATGATAACTGCGAATGACGTTTCTGCAGACTTTTCTGGTCCTAATTCTGATTTTGTTGCTGAAAGAATTATGCTGCATAATAAAGGAATAAGACTGACACAAATAGAAAATGCCAAGCAGGATTTAGGAACTATTCTAAATTGTGTGTCTCGTAAGCTTCATACCCGAATAATGTGCAAATGATAGATATTTCTTTTAAAAATGTGTATCCTTTATTTGGGGTAGAAGAAAAACAAACAAGGGCATTGCCGCTTTGTTGTTGTTGTTGTTGTTGTTGTTGTTTTTGTTGTTGTCGTCGTCGTCGTCGTCGTCGTCCTCCTCCTCCTCCTCCTTTTTCTTCTTCTTCTTCTTCTTCTTCTTCTTCTTCTTCTTCTTCTTCTTCTTCTTCTTCTTCTTCTTCTTCTTCTTCTTCTTTATTTCTTCTTCTTCTTCTTCTTCTTCTTCTTCTTCTTCTTCTTCTTCTTCTTCTTCTTCTTCTTCTTCTTCTTCTTCTTCTTCTTCTTCTTCTTCTTCTTCTTCTTTGCAATTCTTCTTCTTTGCAATTCTTCTTCTTCTTCTTCTTCTTCTTCTTCTTCTTCTTCTTCTTCTTCTTCTTCTTCTTCTTCTTCTTCTTCTTCTTCTTCTTCTTCTTCTTCTTCTTCTTCTTTAACTGGATACACCCTGTAGTTAAATGTAACTATAACATGAATATTGTTACAAGTGCGTTAGATTCTAATGCTGATGGACCACGTTGCTGAATTGTAACATTTTTGTATTGCTGTTTCATGAGTTTCTTTAAGAAGATAGTGTACAATTCGCACTATGGTTTTTAATGTGTTTTCTAAGCTTACAAGATCCACCAACCCACACCACTACCCATCTGCGTAGGGGCAAAACTGAATTTAAAAAAATATTTCAGACTGTAACTGTAATTATTTGTCAACGATAATTTTTCATTTCCCTTGTCAGGCTTTAGCTAACAGGACAAATGGAGATGCTGAAGACGGTTGCTAGGAAATAAAAACACCAGTTACCTTCTCTAAAAAAAAACAAAAAAACCTCCAGAATACCAATGACAGGAATCTCTCCCTACATGTTTAGAGTGTATGCTGGTAATGGTGCTGAAAGAACAATGACGTGCCTGTATGCCTTTAAGATTGAAGAATGAAATGACCAAACGATCAATGACCCTTGTTTGACCATTATGATTCCATCAACCTGAAAAGTACTGCACACACTTTGAGCTGGAAGCCAACTGATAAACTAGAACCAATGGAAGCGTCTGTCACAAGAATCTTGTGACCAGAGAAGGACAGAGGCATTCAGAATTTTCTCCATTCAAGAGAAACAGACCAAGTACAGCGCACAAATCCAACATCACTCAGTCGAGGGTTAAATTTAGCGTGCTCCTTCCTTTTACCTAGTCCATGTGTGGTCAGCTCCTGCTATAAATAGCACCAGCTGACCAAAGCTGGGCTGGGATGGGATGGGGTAATTAGCAGCTGAGAGGAGCTAAAACTGGGAACAGTTGTGCAAGTTCTTTTTAGTTTGGAACAGGATCATTTCCCGAATCTAGTGATTTCATTGTGCAGGGAAAAAAAAGCCTACTCATGACACAACTTATTCATGACAGTCCTTGTGACATGCCATGGGGTGTGGGTAACTTTGCACGTGCAACACTGTCTGCCAACAAATCATTTGACGTCAACCCACAGTCAATGGCAGTTGGGCAGAGTGGCTGGACACTGGATGAGGAGAAGACTCTCCAAAAGACCATATATGCCACACCAGAGAAATGGAAAGACTCTCAGTTTAACATTGCAGCTTACATTTTCAAAGGAAAAGAGACTTATGAAAAAAATGTTAACAATGAGGCTGACTCAGAACACTGACACAGAACACTGACTCAGAACACTGACACAGAACACTGACACAGAACACTGATAAAGAACACCGACTCATAACACTGACACAGAACACTGACACAGAACACTGACTCAGAACACTGACACAGAACACTGACACAGAACAGAACACTGACACAGAACACTGACACAGAACACTGACACAGAACACTGACACAGAACACTGACACAAAACACTGATAAAGAACACCGACTCAGAACACTGACTCAGAACACCGACACAGAACACTGACACAGAACACTGACTCAGAACACTGACACAGAACACTGACACAGAGCACTGACTCAGAACACTGACCCAGAACACTGACCCAGAACACTGACACAGAACACTGACCCAGAACACTGACTCAGAACACTGACACAGAACACTGACACAGAACACTGACACAAAACACTGACACAGAACACTGACACAGAACACTGACACAGAACACTGACACAGAACACTGACACAGAACACTGACACAGAACACTGACACAGAACACAGCGTTACATGATTATGCATGAAAGAAAAATCCAACACTTCGGACAAAATACTCAATCGTTCCTGCATAGGAGCCTCTACAGCATGCAAAGACTGGAGAGAATGGAAATGTGTTGGATACCTCTTGGGAATACATGTACAGAAATGATAGAGACGAAAACTCTTCTTGTTTGTATATGCTTATATACAGTTGAAAAGGGCGGCCATAGTTGATGAAGTCGAATGTTCCACCACCATAACTCCACGTAGGGCATGTCTGCGGCCATTGCAATCCTACATAGAATGCATTAGGCAGTACCGTGATTTCAACTTCCTGTAGCAAAGATTATATATCATACAGATGTGTTTGTAATGATCCTTTTAGTGAAGATTCTTTTTTTGTTGTTGAAATTTTCCTTTCTTTCTGTACAACCTTTACCACATTGTCTTTTTGCTGACAACTAAAAAAGCTATGATAGGAAATAAACTGGATGCATCATATAAAAGATATGACTCAGGGTGGGGTTTTTTGGTTCCTCGGCTAGAGATCCAAGGTTCATGAATGGTGAGATTTTGCGAATTCAACTGTTTTTGCCCACCATGAAGACAGCTGCATTCCATCTTCGGGGTATTTCGTGTTTTCCCGAACGCTAATATAAATTGACATAATCAAGGTACTAGAACATCTGCACTTGAAGTTGAGCTGGGGGATCCTAAAATCTCATCCCCCCCCCCCCTTAATGATCCCACCAAGATAGATTCTAAACCAAAATTTCATGCTATAACGTCAGTCATGACGTAGGTTAAAAAACTAGCAAAAAATGCAACACAAGTAAACAGATTGGATCAAGTTGTGTCACAGTCTATAGTTACCTTATGACACATAAATACTTGTCTGTCACAGACATGACCTTTCTGTTAACCCTTTCAGTGCTCTGTGACGGTCGGCTTTTGCTGTCATGTTCCTGTCAAAGTGCCTCATGACACAAAAAGCCGTCATGACAACGACATGAATTGTCTGTACTTTATCTTCATGTCAGAAGTTGTTTGTTTTTTTAAATACTCACAATAACATGTCTGCACAGAGTAGCAAGAAGTTTCAGGATTCAATTCTGTGTCGAAGGTGAGAGTTTGCTGCTGTTGTTGATTACTCTCTCATTTCCATCCCTTAACCAAAGTCCTCTTGACAAGTAGCTGTTCAAAGTCAAAGTCAAAGTCAAGTCAAAGTCAACTTTTTTCTTTACAGATGGCACATTGAGTAAGCGAATCACTTGCTTTTCTTCATCAAGCCATCTACAAAAGAAAAGTGTGTAAGAAGATGAAAAAGAAAGAAAAAAAAACAACATAATCACGACGACAATAACTACAACAATAACGAGGAGTAAAATGAGGATTATCTCAGAAAAAAAAACAAACTAGCCAACTACACACAGGGGTTAAGTTAAGGGGTTAATCAATCCTCTCGTAAACTTGTCCCACTTCCCCAGCATCGTGGCATCAGCTTGCGAGATGCAGCAGCGAACTTGCTGTTGAAGATCACATAGAGCATAAAGTTGACAGAGGAATTCAGGATCATAAATACCAACAACACATATATAGCAACTTTGTGAATGTTCTGGTATTTCCCCACGTTTGCAAAGCCATCTTGAGCGTAAATGGATCGGAAAAATGTTAGCAGAATGCCTGGGATATTGGTCAGAAGAAACACGAAGCAGACAGCCAGCAGAGCTTTGGTTATTTGCTGCTGTTGCTGCTGATCACTTCCGCCGGAAGCTGTTGTACTGGTCATCTTCTTCCTCTGTAGTCTGCTGTGTCTCAGAGTTTGTAGAATGATTACGGTACAAGCGAACACGATGACTATGGGAAGGTATCGAGAAATCAACGGAAATACGAGACCAGACATAAATATCACCATTTCAGCATTTTGTTTGAAAAATTCAGTAAAATCAAGGATTTTCGAGGTTGTGTTGTCAACGGGACTGTAGATTTCCTTTACCTCCAGGCTCAAGAAACAAACAATGCAGGAAAGCGATGCTAAAATCCAAAGAAACCCGCTGATGATGATAGTTCTGGTCTTGGTCAGCAGACGTGAAGCTTGCAGAGGAAACCGAACCACGATGAATCTCTCCACAGCTATGAAACAGGTGTACAGCCTGGACAGACACGCTATTTCAGTATCCAACATCGTCAGGGTGGTTTGTGAAAACAAATCAAAGTCCACAGCCAACTGAGGATCGAACCTTCTGGCCAAACACTCCACCAACGCTCTGAGAGAAAGCAGCACGTAGAGCAGGTCAGTGACGGCCAAGCCAAAGAGGATGATGTTGGTCGTCTGCTGAAATCCTTGGTACAGAATGACGATCACAGTCAGAGAGTTTCCCACCACCCCCAACAGGGCTATGACTGGTTGAATTCCGCAGGTGACTATGTCCACAATCAGCTGAGTGGTGGACAGTGAAATCAGCCCTTGGTCCAGTTTAGTGTCGTTAGCATAGTCACCTGCAGGACTGCTCTGATTTATGATGTTCTCATCAAAGGTGAGAAGTGTACTACTATCATCTGATATACCGAGCTCCATTTTGGTTTAAATCAAACTCCAGTGGTGCTAGGGAAAATGTAAGTCTACTTGAAAGCTGTTTTAGAAGAACAGTAACAAATATCAGTACAGCTGCCTGCAGCTCATGCTGAGTAGAATGGTGTGTGGCACAAACAATAAATTTTGTATGTTATGGTGTGCATGAGGGTTGGATAGGTAAGTGGTCAGAGAATTCCCTTTCCCCAAGACAAGAAGCATCCAGCGTGGTTTGCAGTTGTATGGGTGACTGTTTGCACACCTTGGCTTCAGTACAGTCTCCCAGTTTGTCCAGCTGTAAATGGGTACCTGCCCTCTATAGGGTCAGGTAAGCTAAAGCAGCAAGGGAGAGGAAATGGGCGCCACCCTCAATATGCTGGCCCCTAGAGAAGCTGAGGTATCGATGCCTTTCTCCCCTACGACAACCTAGGTTATGGTACACCTTTACCTTATGGTATGCATCACAAGAGGTACAATAATGTGCCATAAACACTGAACCGCTCACAGAACTTCCAACAGAAGAGGGCTATAAAAACAAATGCCTCCTACAAATAAGTATGCTCTTTTATCAGACAAGGCCATGGCTGATTTCAACACACACACACACACACACACACACACACACACACACACACACACACACACACACACACACACACACACACACACACACACACACACACACACACACACACAAACCGGTCACAGAAAGCTGTGACACATTGTTACTAATTGACTCCTGTTAAAGAGCATAGTTGAGAGAAAGATGTCAGTAGATGGCCGGCTAGCCTGCAATCAGTCTGTAGAGATCAGGCCTGACAGTTCAATACCTGTGTCAGTGGCTGTCAACATACCTTAGCACCTTTACAGAAACACACAAGTGTGTGTTTAGTTACAAGGGCCCCCCCTCACTACACATCTGAAAACTCACTTTCCTTCCTAAGTATCAGCAGCTGTAACATAGGGCCTACCACACTAGCCTTTACCTTTACCTTCACCTGTCTCGTAGTCTCGTGGACTGTGGATGGGGGCACCACTGAAGATTTTGCAACCAGCTTCCTTCACTCCCCAGGGTCCTCCACCCTCTGTAGCAAATCGCTCCTCCACACTAGCAGAGCGGCTCAAACTGGTGCAACCCATGAACAGAAAAATCTTCCTCTAAGCTGCTCTGCAGGCCTCCCCTGGTTGGGTAGAGTGTTGCCTATTGCGCCCGTGATCTGCTGACCCGGGTTCGCATCCCGTTCAAGGGGATGTTCCCCCTGAATTAACATCAGTGCCGACTCCACTCCCCCCGGAAGTCCCCCAATTGACACACCACCTCACAGTATATCTACCATCCATCCAAGCATAGGCTATCCTGCATTCAAGAGGAAACTGTGTTGACAGACTAGATCACACCTCCCTCCTCTTTCATCACCCGAGCTGGAGCCCCCTTAATCAAAGAGTAAAGTACAGGGGCCGCCGCTGTAGTCTAGTGGGCGTTGGACTCGTAATCTAAAGGTTGCGGGTTCGATCCCAGCTTTCGGCTATGGCGTTGTGCCCTTGGAAAAGGCACTTTACGGCTATTTTCTCACCCCACCCAGGTGTAAAAGGGGTACCAACCTTGTGTTGGGGGTTAACCCTGCGATAGACTGGCGTCCTATCCAAGGGGGAGTCTATGACTCTCAGTCACTTAACGCCACAGAAACCGGGATAAGCACTGGCCTGATGAGCCTTAGGCTCGGGACAGACTTTCACTTTTTTTTTAAAGTACAGGGACAGACTCTATCCCAGTGACCAGGGAAACAGGTCTCTTGCACTCAATGTCCGTTTCCCTGGACACCGCTGATGTACACTCCCTGCTGCGTGATGCCTGAGTTTCTCTGTCTCTCTCTCTTCTCTCTGCTTTACCTCCAGGTGGGGTTAATTGCAAAAC
>CM060338.1:17894293-17900954 GCA_030674155.1 Stramonita haemastoma
ATAGTCTCAACCGAAGGACTTTTTTGACTTGTTGATGCTTCTTGTGTACATATAGTGGATTGGTGGTCTTGAGGTAACGTACCTGCCTAGAAAGCGGAAAGTCTGGGTTTGATCCCTGATTATGCCCGAAACTTTTTTCCCATCCACTAGATGGCAAGCGGATCTGGGTGCTAGTCCTTCAGATGAAACGATAAAGCAAAGTCTCAAGTGCAGTTAATAATAATAATAATAATAATAATAATAATAATAATAATAATAATAATAATAATAATAATAATAATAATAATAATAATAATAATAATACATGGAATTTGTATAGCGCTATATCTTGTAAAAACAAATCAAAGCGCTTAATCGCATTTGGCGAACGTTAAAGAACCCACAGCAATAAGAGAGTTGTAGCTGGCAGGTAAAATTATGTAGAAACATCCTCTTTGATAGAGAAACAAATACAGTTGCAGAAAGGAAAAGAAAAAGAAGGGTGGCGCTGCTCTTGTGGTGACGCGCTCTCCCCAGGGAGAGCAGCCCGAATTTCACGCAGAGAAACCTGCCGTGATTTAAAGTGGTATAAAAATACAAATACAACTTTGGATGACTTTCTGAATAACCATTTTGTTCAAACCAACTTACTTTTGCAGACTTTAAAAAAACACAGATTGGCTGGTGTTGAGGGCTCAAAGCCAACAAACGTTTATCTCCCTAGTGGACGACACAGATTTGTGCCTTGTTGTCGTGTGTTCACACTTGTGCAGGTATAACGTCCCACAGGCAGACCACAGCTGCGATTCAAAGACGTGTGCAAGAGGGACTAAAAATCCTGAAGATCGACCAGAACAACTGGGAAGCAACAGCCCTCGAACGGTCAGCCTGGAGACAAACCGTGCAGAAAGGTCTCTCCAATTTCGAAGAGACACTTGCTCAGCAGCACGAGGCAAAGAGAATGAGAAGAAAGGCTGCAGACCAGGCAGACAGATCAGCGTCAGACTTCAACTGTGCCCTCTGCCATAGGGACTGTCATTTCTGTGTGGGACTGGCCAGCCACAACCGACACCGTACCAGAATTAACAACTCCATAGTCTTCGAGCCTGAAGGCTGCCAATAATTATATTTACATTCGGGCACTCTGCATCAATACATTTAGTTAATAATCTTTCTGTGATAGCTTTTTAACACATGTATTTCCATAATTAAAAGGTAAAGGTAAAGGTGTCCCATAACCTTTGTGGTTGTAGGGGAGCCAGGTGTCAGAGACCTCAGATTCTCAGGGGGCCAGCATGTTGAGGGCGGCGCCCATCTCCTCTCCCTCGCTGCTTTACCTTCCCTGACCCTAAAGAGGACAGGTACCCATTTACAGCTGGGCGAACTGGGGGAACTGTACTGTAGCCAAGGTGCGCAAACGGTCTCCCACCCAGATGGTAACCATGCTCGACGCTGCTTAACTAGGCTGGGGGAAAGCAAGCGCTCTGACCACTGAACTATCCCGTCCCCCAAATCCTTCTTTGACATTATTTTACAACCTGTGTTAAGACATCTAGTAAAAACCTTTTTTTGACAATTTTTTTCACATACATCGAGCTCTCTTGTCCAAATCCTTCAATGGCGTTATTTTATAAGCAGGTTTGCTTAGATTGCGCAAGTGTTGTTTTGTCTGCTCTTATAGTGTTTGTTGCCCCTATATTATCGTTTTAAAAGTTGTATAGCAGCGACAGTGGCTGTGAGCAGTTTTTCTAGCTTTTGTTTTCATTTCATGGCATCCCCGAAGTAGCTGGGAATGCAGATACCTTAATCTTGCAGGAGGAAAGGGGTGGTGGTGGAACCGTTGCATACGCAAGAATCTCACCTCTGGTGAACATCGGAGCTGTAGCCGAGGAACAACGGCAACAAGAAGAAAATCATATCATAGCAGTATAGCACATGCTATGATTTACTCTTCATTACTGTTGTGTTCGTCTTTCTCCCAAGTGTTCTTTTCACAGACTGGTGGTATCCTTGTACAGACAGGCTTGTCTGCCTTTTTTCTGGTCACTGTATGTATGTGGCTGTTGGAGAACCTGAATCTGTCTCTGTGTCTCTGTGTCTCTGTGTCTCTGTCTCTGTCTCTGTCTCTGTCTCTGTCTCTCTCTCTCTCTCTCTCTCTCTCTCTCTCTCTCTCTCTCTCTCTCTCTCTCTCTCTCTCTCTCTCTCTCTCTCTCTCTCTCCTCGATATAAAAGAATAAATCAAATCAAATCAAATCAAATCTCTCTGTCTGTCTGTCTGTCTGTCTGTCTGTCTGTCTGTCTGTCTGCATGTCTGTCTGTCTGTCTGTCTGTCTGTGGGGTAACATGTTTTGAAAGTAAGCAGGAACACAGTTTTGGTATTTTGGTGTTTTCATTCCGCGGCCTACGGCTTGGAGGTTCACTGATGGTGAAATAGTGTGTATGCAGCAAATTGTCCAATATTAAAGAAGTCACATTCTGCATAAGGAAATGATGACTGTTTAAATATGACTCAAATGTGTATGCAGTTTTTTGCCTAATTTTGTCATCTTTTTTAATGGCATGCTATGACCTACTCTTCCAAAAAGACAAAATTAGCTTTAACGTGTACACGAGATGTTCTGCATGTGTCGTTACCAGGCCCTAGATTTATAGCCTCATCACAAGGACTTTCAGGAGAGTGAAGTCAGTACTGATGTTAACTCTAGGAGAAAAAATCTCCTGGGACGTAAGTCTCGGTGATGGCTCTAGCCCAAGCTATCAAGCTGGGGGATCAACGCTTAGCCACAAGGCTATCCCAACCCTACACACGCCTTTTTAATGTGCTGTGTTAAAACAGTCGTTATCTATGGTCTTGCATCAAGTGCCGGTCACTGGTATTCCGTCAAATGCCAGTCACTGGTCTTGTATCAAATGCCAGTCTTGTGTCAAATGCCAGTATTGTATCAAATGCCAGTCACTAGTCTTGTATCAAATGCCAGTCTTGTGTCAAATGCCACTCTTGTATCAAATGTCAGTCACTAGTCTTGTATCAAATGCCAGATACTGGTTTTGTATCAAATGCCAGTCTTGTGTCAAATGCCACTCTTGTATCAAATGCCAGTCACTAGTCTTGTATCAAATGCCAGATACTGGTTTTGTATCAAATGCCAGTCACAGGTCTTGTATCAAATGCCAGTCTTGTGTCAAATGCCAGTCTTGTATCAAATGCCAGTCACTAGTCTTGCATCAAATGTCAGTCACTAGTCTTGTATCAAATGCCAGTCACTGGTCTTGCATCAAATGCCAGTCTTGTGTCAAATGCCAGTCTTGTGTCAAATGCCAGTCGTATCAAATGCCAGCCACTAGTCTTGTATCAAATGCCAGTCTTGTGTCAAATGCCAATCTTGTATCAAATGCCAGTCACTAGTCTTGTATCAAATGCCAGTCTTGTGTCAAATGCCAATCTTGTATCAAATGCCAGTCACTAGTCTTGTATCAAATGCCAGTCTTGTGTCATATGCCAATCTTGTATCAAAGGCCAGTCACTGGTCTTGTATCAAATGCCAGTCACTAGTCTTGTATCAAATGCCAGTTACTAGTCTTGTATCAAATGCCAGTCAATAGTCTTGTATCAAATGCCAGTCACTAGTCTTGTATCAAATGCCAGTCACTAGTCTTGCAGTGACTGTGGAGAAAATCCTGAATGCCCTGCTGACTGTCAACACTGTCTCTAGTTTGGAAGTTATCAGGCGATGAATATCAAACTGTTTCTACTCTTGGACTGAGGCCAGTCAAAGCAATGTCAACGCAAAGCATGGCAAATCCTGTTTTGAACCCACGTACACAGGTTCAGTACTGAAGAAAAAACCACCAAGACAGGAATGGGGACAAGAAGAGAGCTGAAAAGGGGCATCAACAGAAACTTTTTTTTTTCAAATATGTGTTACAGATAGATAAGACTAAACAGAATGGGTTTGACATGACCACGGCACCACTTAGAGAGCATTTCTCGCCACTGAGGAGTCCCCCCACCCCCCAGTGGGTATGGTGAGGATCTGTCAATATAAAAAGCATCCATGCCTTCTGAAAATTCTGTTGTAGAAATTTCCTCTTTTTTATCCCTCTCTTTGTTTCTGCCATGTTCCTCTTTTCTCTTGTCACCTTCTTCTTGTTCATTTTCTGCCTTCCTGGTTCATTCTACTGCCTTTCCCCCCATAAATCCTTAAAAAAGATAACAAATCTCTCCCACGACAAAGTCAGATGCGCTGAGCCTATCTCGCCAATCACTTAACCAACAGCATGCATTTTCACTTATAGGACAGACAGTGATAGTTGCTGTCTGAGCGTTCCAGGAAGCAGACTACTGTGGAGTTGGGTGCACGCACAATTGTTGTGGCCTTCTTAAGCATAACAGGGTTCCTGCCAGGACAGGTGGACAAAACTTCCCTAGAAACTTGTGAATAATTATACTATGTCACCATTGTCTATACTGCTGATGTTAAATTTTAGATTACAAAGCCAACGTGAAGCAACATCTTGAGTGTATCATGTTTGTTTTTTTACTCCAAAACTCATGACATAGACATCCTCCTCCTTTCTACAACATAACTTTAAAAAGAAAATATTTTCAACAATGGTGACATGAAGCAAGATTCTGCCTGATATAGACAGCTGTGGGAGAGTTATCAGCTACACTGTAACACTGCAACACCATAGCTTATTTTTGAATTCTTTACCTTATAAAGGTAAAGGTGCCCCATAACTTATGTTGCTGTAGAGGAGCCAGGCACCAGAGACCTCAGCTTCTCTAGGGGCCAGCATATTGACTGCGGCGCACATCTCCTCTCCATCGCTGTTTTACCTTCCGTGATCCTAAAGAGGGCTGGTACCCATTTACAGCTGTGTGAACTTGGATGACTGTCCTGAAGCCAAGGCAAGCGAAGGGTCACCCATCCGGCTGGTAACCACGCTCGATGATGCTTAGCTTTGACTTCGGGAAAGCCAGTGCTCTGATCACTTTGCTATCCTACCCTTTATCTTATATTCCCTCCACAGAAAAAAGAGAAAAACCAATAATGGAAAACAGCATAAAAAAACTCCATCAGCAACAACACATTATAATAAAGATCCCCAGCTATTCATTCATATGCAGGTAAATTTATCCCCCCACACTACCCCCCTCCCCCCAAAATCCCCTCCAAAAACCCCCACCAAAGTGTCAAACAAACAAAAGCAACAAAAACACCTCCAAACAAGACCTATACGAATACAACCATACACATCATCATATCATCTCATATTTGGGCATGCATACATAATGTTTTCTGTTTAATTAAAAGATGAATGAAAATGTCGGTCAACAAATTAATATTTTACTGACAAATTGACAATACTGACGTTGTATGAGGGGAGGGATATACATATAGCCCAGTGGTTAGAAGATTGCGCTCGCAATTTGACGACCCAGGTTCGATTCCCGTTCGAGATTTTTCCCCTGGAGTTAACATCAATGCTGACTCCATTTTCCCCAAAAGTCTTTTGGATGAGACTATAAACCGAAGCTCCATGTGTGAACGCATGGAGAACAGGTTAAATTTGTAAAAGTAGGCCATTGTGTGCTGGTGGGAACAGATGGCAGAATTTACAAAACTGCATACACACGGGGATTGGATGTAAAACAGCACATGAGTGCTTATTCCATTATCCTCGATATAAAAGAATAAATAAATAAATAAATGAATATATGAATAAATAAATAGCAAATAAATCAGATCTGATGCACTGGTTAAATAACCCACATTAACGGTGATAACAGCCCTTTACGTCTTGGAAATGGCTGTATGTTTGCTTTCTTTTATTTATCTATATTGAACAAACAACAATCCAATCAACAAAGGCCCTTTAAGAATCAAGCCATACGTTCTTCTGTAACAAAAAATGATGTAGTAACAAGCTGGTATGTTATTGTTAGGTTTTCCTTTTCCAGGACACTGGAGTCATTTCGTTCAGCTTCTTTCTACAATGGAAGTTTTCCAGCACGGTAAAAGAAGCTGACGAGACATGGCGGCAAACCGCCGGTTAAAATAAACGTACAACATAAAGTTGACCGAGGAGTTGACGAGCATGAAGAGGAAACTGGCAGTCAGAGCAATCTTGTGGCTGTTCTGATACCTCCCTCCGGGACCGAAGCCCACGTCTTCGAAAACGAACCACAGCATGTTGGCCACTACTGCTGGAACATTGGTGACCAGAAACACCACGCAGACAGCCAGTAAAGCTTTGGTGATCTGCTGCTGCTGGTTTTGATCGTCTGTGCCCAGTTCTCTGCTTGCCATCTTCTGTCTCTGAAGCCGTTTTCGTGTCAGAGTCTGCAGGATGAACATGGTGCAGGTAAACACTAACACTATCGGAATGTAGCGGACTAGTAATGGGCGTATGAAGTATGTGACTAAAGATATGGCTTGGGTGTTTTGTTTTAAAAAGTTTGTGTACAGCAATCTTTTCACAGTAACGTTTTGAACAGGGTTGAAAGTCTCGCCAATTTCGAACATGAAGAAGCAATGAAAGCAGGTAATCAGAGCACAAATCCAGAGAAACCCGCTGACAATGATGGTTCTGGTTTTAGTCAATAGACGTGAAGCTTTCAGAGGAAACAGAACCACGACGAATCTCTCCACGGCTATAAAACATGTATACAGCCTGG
>CM060338.1:17901054-17911054 GCA_030674155.1 Stramonita haemastoma
GGGGTGTTTTGGTCACCAATTTTCCCAAAGCAGAAAGGGCCCCAAACATGCTTTTGGTTCTTTTTCGAAGACGTGGGTTCGGTCCCGGAGGGAGGTATAAAGGAAAAACCCCAAACAAGATTGCTCTGCTAAAAATTTTCCTCTTCTTGCTCTTTAAAATCCTCGGTCAACTTTATGTTGTACGTTTTTTTTAAACCGGGGGTTTTTTGCCGCCGGGTCTCGTCAGCTTTTTTTTCCCGGGGCTGGAAAACTTCCATTTTTTAGAAAGGCTGAACGAAAGGGCTTGGGGGCCGGGGGCCTTAACAAAAACCAGTTGTTATTTAAAATTTTTTTTGTTACAAAAGAACGTTTGGCTTGATTTTAAAGGGCCCTTTGTTTTTTGGATTGTTTTTTTTGTTAAATATAGTTTAAATAAAAGAAAGCAAACATACAGCCATTTCCAAGACGTAAAGGGTTGTTATCACCGTTAATGTGGGTTATTTAACCGGTGCATCAGATCTGATTTATTTGCTATTTATTTATTTATTTATTTATTTATTTATTTATTTATTTATTTATTTATTTATTTATTCTTTTATATCGAGGATAATGGAATAAGCACTCATGTGCTGTTTTACATCCAATCCCCGTGTGTATGCAGTTTTGTAAATTCTGCCATCTGTTCCCACCAGCACACAATGGCCTACTTTTACAAATTTAACCTGTTCTCCATGCGTTCACACATGGAGCTTCGGTTTATAGTCTCATCCAAAAGACTTTTGGGGAAAATGGAGTCAGCACTGATGTTAACTCCAGGGGAAAAATCTCGAACGGGAATCGAACCTGGGTCGTCAAATTGCGAGCGCAATCTTCTAACCACTGGGCTATATATATATCCCTCCCCTCATACAACGTCAGTATTGTCAATTTGTCAGTAAAATATTAATTTGTTGACCGACATTTTCATTCATCTTTTAATTAAACAGAAAACATTATGTATGCATGCCCAAATATGAGATAATGTGATGATGTGTATGGTTGTATTCGTATAGGTCTTGTTTGGAGGTGTTTTTGTTGCTTTTGTTTGTTTGACACTTTGGTGGGGGGGGGGGGGGGGGGGGGTTTGGAGGGGATTTTGGGGGGAGGGGGGTAGTGTGTGGGGAATAAATTTACCTGCATATGAATGAATAGCTGGGGATCTTTATTATAATGTGTTGTTGCTGATGGAGTTTTTTTATGCTGTTTTCCATTATTGGTTTTTCTCTTTTTTCTGTGGAGGGAATATAAGATAAAGGGCAGGATAGCAAAGTGATCAGAGCACTGGCTTTCCCGAAGTCAAAGCTAAGCATCATCGAGCGTGGTTACCAGCCGGATGGGTGACCCTTCGCGTGCCTTGGCTTCAGGACAGTCATCCAAGTTCACACAGCTGTAAATGGGTACCAGCCCTCTTTAGGGTCAGGGAAGGTAAAACAGCAAGGGAGAGGAGATGTGCGCCGCAGTCAATATGCTGGCCCCCTAGAGAAGCTGAGGTCTCTGGTGCCTGGCTCCCCTACAACAACATAAGTTATGGGACACCTTTACCTTTATAAGGTAAAGAATTCAAAAATAAGCTATGGTGTTGCAGTGTTACAGTGTAGCTGATAACTCTCCCACAGCTGTCTATATCAGGCAGAATCTTGCTTCATGTCACCATTGTTGAAAATATTTTCTTTTTAAAGTTATGTTGTAGAAAGGAGGAGGATGTCTATGTCATGAGTTTTGGAGTAAAAAAAAAACATGATACACTCAAGATGTTGCTTCACGTTGGCTTTGTAATCTAAAATTTAACATCAGCAGTATAGACAATGGTGACATAGTATAATTATTCACAAGTTTCTAGGGAAGTTTTGTCCACCTGTCCTGGCAGGAACCCTGTTATGCTTAAGAAGGCCACAACAATTGTGCGTGCACCCAACTCCACAGTAGTCTGCTTCCTGGAACGCTCAGACAGCAACTATCACTGTCTGTCCTATAAGTGAAAATGCATGCTGTTGGTTAAGTGATTGGCGAGATAGGCTCAGCGCATCTGACTTTGTCGTGGGAGAGATTTGTTATCTTTTTTAAGGATTTATGGGGGGGAAAGGCAGTAGAATGAACCAGGAAGGCAGAAAATGAACAAGAAGAAGGTGACAAGAGAAAAGAGGAACATGGCAGAAACAAAGAGAGGGATAAAAAAGAGGAAATTTCTACAACAGAATTTTCAGAAGGCATGGATGCTTTTTATATTGACAGATCCTCACCATACCCACTGGGGAGTGGGGGGACTCCTCAGTGGCGAGAAAGGCTCTCTAAGTGGTGCCGTGGTCATGTCAAACCCATTCTGTTTAGTCTTATCTATCTGTAACACATATTTGAAAAAAAAAGTTTCTGTTGATGCCCCTTGTCAGCTCTCTTCTTGTCCCCATTCCTGTCTTGGTGGTTTTTTTCTTCAGTACTGAACCTGTGTATGCGGGTTCAAAACAGGATCTGCCATGCTTTGCGTTGACATTGCTTTGACTGGCCTCAGTCCAAGAGTAGAAACAGTTTGATATTCATCGCCTGATACCTTCCAAGCTAGAGACAGTGTTGACAGTCAGCAGGGCATTCAGGATTTTCTCCACAGTCACTGCAAGACTAGTGACTGGCATTTGATACAAGACTAGTGACTGGCATTTGATACAAGACTAGTGACTGGCATTTGATACAAGACTAGTGACTGGCATTTGATACAAGACTAGTGACTGGCATTTGATACAAGACTAGTGACTGGCATTTGATACAAGACCAGTGACTGGCCTTTGATTCAAGACTAGTTACTGGCTTTGATACAAGATTGGCATTTGACACAAGACTGGCATTTGATACAAGACTAGTGACTGGCATTTGATACGACTGGCATTTGATACAAGACTGGCATTTGACACAAGACTGGCATTTGATACAAGACCTGTGACTGGCATTTGATACAAAACCAGTGTCTGGCATTTGAAACAAGACTAGTGACTGGCATTTGATACAAGAGTGGCATTTGACACAATACTGGCATTTGATACAAGACTAGTGACTGGCATTTGATACAAGAGTGGCATTTGATACAAGACTGGCATTTGACACAAGACTGGCATTTGATACAAGACCTGTGACTGGCATTTGATACAAAACCAGTATCTGGCATTTGATACAAGACTAGTGACTGGCATTTGACACAAGACTGGCATTTGAAACAAGACTAGTGACTGGCATTTGACACAAGACTGGCATTTGATACAAGACTGGCATTTGATGCAAGACCAATGACTGGCAGTTGATACAAGACTATTGACTGACATTTGATACAAGACTAGTGACTGGCATTTGATACAAGACTGGCATTTGACACAAGACTGGCATTTGATACAAGACCTGTGACTGGCATTTGATACAAAACCAGTATCTGGCATTTGATACAAGACTAGTGACTGGCATTTGATACAAGACTGGCATTTGACACAAGACTGGCATTTGATACAAGACTAGTGACTGGCATTTGATACGACTGGCATTTGACACAAGACTGGCATTTGACACAAGACTGGCATTTGATGCAAGACCAGTGACTGGCATTTGATACAAGACTATTGACTGACATTTGATACAAGACTAGTGACTGGCATTTGATACAAGACTGGCATTTGACACAAGACTGGCATTTGATACAAGACCTGTGACTGGCATTTGATACAAAACCAGTATCTGGCATTTGATACAAGACTAGTGACTGGCATTTGATACAAGAGTGGCATTTGACACAAGACTGGCATTTGATACAAGACTAGTGACTGGCATTTGATACAATACTGGCATTTGACACAAGACTGGCATTTGATACAAGACCAGTGACTGGCATTTGACGGAATACCAGTGACCGGCACTTGATGCAAGACCATAGATAACGACTGTTTTAACACAGCACATTAAAAAGGCGTGTGTAGGGTTGGGATAGCCTTGTGGCTAAGCGTTGATCCCCCAGCTTGATAGCTTGGGCTAGAGCCATCACCGAGACTTACGTCCCAGAAGATTTTTTCTCCTAGAGTTAACATCAGTACTGACTCCACTTTCCTGAAAGTCCTTGTGATGAGGCTATAAATCTAGGGCCTGGTAACGACGCATGCAGAACATCTCGTGTACACGTTAAAGCTAATTTTGTCTTTTTGGAAGAGTAGGTTATTGCATGCCATTAAAAAAGATGACAAAATTAGGCAAAAAACTGCATACACATTTGAGTCATATTTAAACAGTCATCATTTCCTTATGCAGAATGTGACTTCTTTCACTCACTCACTCAGTCCCATGTCCCACAGGACGTAGGGGGGACATGAGAGAAGACGCAACAGAGATCTTTTTCCATGCTTCACGATCCTGTGTGGCTAGTAGGAGGTGTTGTAGGGGTTGGGCGGTCCAGTCTTTGATGTTGTCAACCCATGATTTCTTTTGGCGGCCTCTTCTTCTCTTGCCCTCGACTGTTCCTTGCAGGATGGTTTTAGAGAGAGATTTGATTTGACTTCTTTAATATTGGACAATTTGCTGCATACACACTATTTCACCATCAGTAAACCTCCAAGCCGTAGGCTGCGGAATGAAAACACCAAAATACCAAAACTGTGTTCCTGCTTCCTTTCAAATCATGTTACCCCACAGACAGACAGACAGACAGACAGACAGACAGACAGACAGACATGCAGACAGACAGACAGACAGACAGACAGACAGAGAGACAGACAGACAGACAGACAGACAGACAGACAGACAGACAGACAGACAGACAGAGATTTGATTTGATTTGATTTGATTTGATTTGATTTATTCTTTTATATCGAGGAGAGAGAGAGAGAGAGAGAGAGAGAGAGAGAGAGAGAGAGAGAGAGAGAGAGAGAGAGAGAGAGAGGGGAGAGAGAGAGAGAGAGAGAGACACACACACACACAGAGACACAGAGACACAGAGACACAGAGAGAGATTCAGGTTCTCCAACAGCCGCATACATACACAGTGACCAGAGAAAGGCAGACAAGCCTGTACAAGGATACTACCAGTCTGTGAAAAGAACAGTTGGGAGAAAGACGAACACAACAGTAATGATTTTCTTCTTCTTGCGTTGTTCCTCGGCTACAGCTCCGATGTTCACCAGGGGTGAGATTCTTGCGTATGCAACAACGGTTCCACCACCACCCCTTTCCTCCTGCAAGATTAAGGCATCTGCATTCCCGGCGACTTCGGGGATGCCATGAAATGAAAACAAAAGCTAGAAAAACTGCTCACAGCCACTGTCGCTGCTATACAACTTTTAAAGCGATAATATAGGGGCAACAAACACTATAAGAGCAGACAAAACAACACTTGCGCAATCTAAGCCAACCTGCTTATAAAATAACGCCATTGAAGGATTTGGACAAGAGAGCTCGATGTATGTGAAAAAAATTGTCAAAAAAAGGTTTTGACTAGATGTCTCAACACAGGTTGTAAAATAATGTCAAAGAAGGATTTGGGGGACGGGATAGTTCAGTGGTCAGAGCGCTTGCTTTCCCCCAGCCTAGTTAAGCAGCGTCGAGCATGGTTGCCATCTGGGTGGGAGACCGTTTGCGCACCTTGGCTACAGCACAGTTCCCCCAGTTCACCAAACTGTCAATGGGTACCTGCCCTCTTTTGGGTCAGGAAAGGTACAGCAGCGAGGGAGAGGAGATGGGCGCCGCCCTCAACATGCTGGCCCCCAGAGAAGCTGAGGACTCTGACACCTGGCTCCCCTACAACCACACACGTTATGGGACACCTTTACCTTTTAATTATGGAAATACATGTGCTAAAAAGCTGTCACAGAGAGATTATTAACTAAATGTATTGATGCAGAGTCCCCGAATGTAAATATAATTATTGACAGCCTTCAGGCTCGAAGACTATGGAGTTGTTAATTCTGGTACGGTGTCGGTTGTGGCTGGCCAGTCCGACATGAGAATGACAGTCCCTATGGCAGAGGGCACAGATGAAGTCTGACGCTGATCTGTCTGCCTGGTCTGCAGCCTTTCTTCTCATTCTCTTTGGCTCGTGCTGCTGAGCAAGTGTCTCTTCGAATTTGGAGAGACCTTTCTGCACGGTCTGTCTCCAGGCTGACCGTTCGAGGGCTGTTGCTTCCCAGTTGTTCTGGTCGATCTTCAGGATTTTTAGTCCCTCTTGCACACGTCTTTGAATCGCAGCTGTGGTCTGCCTGTGGGACGTTATACCTGCACAAGTGTGAACACACGACAACAAGGCACAAATCTGTGTCGTCCACTAGGGAGATAAACGTTTGTTGGCTTTGAGCCCTCAACACCAACCAATCTGTGTTTTTTTAAAGTCTGCAAAAGTAAGTTGGTTTGAACAAAATGGTTATTCAGAAAGTCATCCAAAGTTGTATTTGTATTTTTTATACCACTTTAAATCACGGCAGGTTTCTCTGCGTGAAATTCGGGCTGCTCTCCCTGGGGAGAGCGCATCACCACAAGAGCAGCGCCACCCTTCTGTTTCTTTTCCTTTCTGCAACTGTATTTGTTTCTCTATCAAAGAGGATGTTTCTACATAATTTTACCTGCCAGCTACAACTCTCTTATTGCTGTGGGTTCTTTAACGTTCGCCAAATGCGATTAAGCGCTTTGATTTGTTTTTACAAGATATAGCGCTATACAAATTCCATGTATTATTATCATTATTAACTGCACTTGAGACTTTGCTTTGTCGTTTCATCTGAAGGACTAGCACCCAGATCCGCTTGCCATCTAGTGGATGGGAAAAAAGTTTCGGGCATAATCAGGGATCAAATCCAGACTTTCCGCTTTCTAGGCAGGTACGTTACCTCAAGACCACCGATTCCCCACATGCACACAAGAAGCATCAACAAGTCAAAAAAGTCCTTCAGTTGAGACTATAAACCGAGGCCTGTATGCAAACGCACGAAGAACACCTTGTGCACATGTTAAAAACTCGTTCTGCTTTTCGGAAGAGTAGGCTATTGTGTGCCGGTGGGCGGGAACAGATGATAAAATGTAAAAAAAAAATCCATACACACGGGGACTGAATGTAAAAAACCACATGAGTGCTTATGAATCAATATGAAAAAAGAGCTTTTTTGTGCTTAACAGGAGTGAAATATTCAACTTCAACATTAGACAGCTTTACAGTAGTAGGCATCAATCAGTCTCGGAAGACTATGGAGTTGCACTCTAGGCTCTAGAGTGCAAAACCTGGGTAAGTAAGTATGGAGGGCAAGCTGCTACCCATGCAGCAGACTCCCCCCTCTCTCTCTCTCTCTCTCTCTCTCTCTCTCTCTCTCTCTCTCTCTCTCTCTCTCTCTCCCTCTCTCTCTCCCTCCCTCTCTCCCTCCCTCTCTCTCTCTCTCTCTCTCCTCTCTCTCTCTCTCTCTCTCTCTCTCTCTCTCTCTCTCTCTCTCTCTCTCTCTCTCTCCATGTCGCTGGAATGGTCAATTGGAAAGAAAATCGCCGATACGAATGGTTCCAGTGCCGTCGCAGGAGCCTCCAGAACGTTGCCATATACAGCCCCGAAAAATCCTGGGGACTCCAACTCCCCGATTTTCCTCAGGGATGGTGTCTAAATATGACACCCCTGTGTCTGCTGTTTTTTTATTTTATTTTGCTGTCGTCTGCTCCTACTTGCACGCAACAGCTTGCTCTTCCGAAAGATGGAACAAGTTTTTAACGTGTGAGTAAGATGTTCTGCGTGTGTTCCCACACAGGGCCTCGGTTTATAGTAGCATCCGAATGACAGGTGATGTAACACAAATGCATATGTAAGTTCTCTGTAAGTCAAGGGTTATGTGCATTCTCTCTATTTGGTGAAGGTCGAAGAATGCGCATTTTCTTTAAGTGAGGAATACTGTACCAAGTATGCTTTCTGTGTGCTCCAGGAGTCTCCAAAAGTGGTTTGTGCCGAGAATAGGCTCATACAAAATCGTAAAAACATAGAAGAACAAATAACAAAAAGAAAGAAAATAGGAGACAAAGAGAGAGAGAGAGAGAGAGAGAGAGAGAGAGACAAAAAAAGAAACACAAGCAGGATCTTCTTAAAATGAACACACACACACACACACACACACATATATATATATATATGTATATAATATATATATTTATATATACATGTATATACAATTATATAGCAAAAGATATATATATATTATATATATATATATATATATATATATATATATATATATACATGCGTGAACACACACGTAAGTACATACATGTATATATATGTAACAGAGTGCAGATATTTGATCTGCCGCGACTCTGTACAACTTCTCTGTACAACTTCTCGGCGACGACAGCACGGTCAGACAGTGGGAATGTGGCCTCTAAATAGAGGCTGCATAAATTCTACATTTTACCGCTACGGGCAAAGTGCATGCAGAGGACGGTTTTCGACCAACCCCCAACGATACAGAACATCGCACAATTCACAGGTGTTGATCTAAATTTAGATCCACAACGCTGCGATTGGCTGTCCCATCGCATGGGAAGTAATCTAATTACCGCCCTGCCACATCCACCACTGCTGACTTTGTGCCGCGTCCCGAGGCACAGTGGGTACTGACCAGCGTATTTGACGCTCAGATCAGTAGCCCTAAGTTCTTTCCATCCTGCTCGCAGCGCCACTTTGTAACAGAGTGCAGATATTTGATCTGCCACTTTGTAACAGAGTGCAGATATTTGATCTGCCGCGACTCGGCGACGACAGCACGGTCAGACAGTGGGAATGTGGCCTCTAAATAGAGGCTGCATAAATTCTACATTTTACCGCTACGGGCAAAGTGCATGCAGAGGACGGTTTTCGACCAACCCCCAACGATACAGAACATCGCACAATTCACAGGTGTTGATCTAAATTTAGATCCACAACGCTGCGATTGGCTGTCCCATCGCATGGGAAGTAATCTAATTACCGCCCTGCCACATCCACCACCGCTGACTTTGTGCCGCATCCCGAGGCACAGTGGGTACTGACCAGCGTATTTGACGCTCAGATCAGTAGCCCTAAGTTCTTTCCACCCTGCTCGCAGCGCCACTTGTGATGATGCCGGTAGCAAGGATAGAGGACAGGGAAAGTAGAGGAACAATGTACAGCAGCCAGGCAAAGGAAGACTCAGGGGAACACAGCAGCTGGGCGTTGGTGTTTTTATTTCATCATCTCTCTGCTCCCTCCTGTGCTCTGCTGGACTGCTACAGGTCTAACCCAGTCTAACCTTGTCTGCAGACCTATCTCTCCTAGTCTCCTCTAGTCTGCCCTAGTCTGCCTAGCCACCCTAACCATCCCTAAATATATACCCTCTGCACGGACTGCAAAGACAGCACCGCGCGGCAGCAGACGATTCGGCCACTTCTAACTTAAAATGGAGTAAATTTGTGTTTCTTTATGCGGCTTCAGCAGTAATTATCTCGCTGTCCGCGCAACAAAGCTAAACATATTATACATCAAAATAAACTAGGAAACACAAGCTTTAAAATGCACTAATGCACTTTGCACAACAACTATCTAACTGCAAGCTAAAGGCGATTAAAGCCTCTGAGTAGACACACTTTTAACAGGTTTGCACTAAAACTTTCGATAATTAAACACTAAGAGTCCAGCAGAGCCTAATACTTAATGAATATAAAAGGAAGAATATAATCCACAAATTGTATACATATGCATATTATTAGCTAGCAGTGTCCATGAGATGAGATATTAATAATTAAATAGCGATGCGAAAACACAATTTCCGATCTACTGCGTGCGTATCAATCTTGCATCAGCCTTGCTTACGAAGTAGTTTGTACATCGAAAAAATGAACAATCTCTAATAATACAAATTATCTATATTAACATAATCCGACCTAATATTCATTCATATATAAACCCAAAATATACCATAGATCGATAGTTTAATGTCTGCATTTTATAAAATGCAGTTCAACGAAATTCAAATTCGTTAGAACAAAG
>CM060338.1:17916054-17928554 GCA_030674155.1 Stramonita haemastoma
TAATAGGTGAGACATTCGGGGAGAGAGAGAGAGAGAGAGAGAGAGAGAGAGAGAGAGAGAGAGAGAGAGAGAGAGAGAGAGAGAGAGAGAGAGAGAGAGAGAGAGAGAGAGAGAGAGGGAGAGAGAGAGAGAGAGAGATTGTAAGTGTAGGCTACTGATAAGGATGCTAAATATCTTTATTATATAACAAGTGGGATAGTGAAACTCAGTCTTAAAAATCAGCTACAATGATACAATGGTAAGATACATGTGAAACATTTAAACGCACACACACACACACACACACACACACACACACACACACACACACACACACACACACACACACACACACACACACACACACACACTAACACACACAGAGGGGGGGAGAGGGGGGAGTGTGGTTTGTTATTTTTGATGTTTTAAGTGGTTTAGGAGGTGATTTTTGAAGGTTTTTAATGATTGGTGCTGTTTAATTGAATCAGGAAGGGAGTTCCACAGGGTAGGACCTGAGTATAGTAAACTAGATTTGAACAAGTCTATTCTTGGGATTGGGACTCTTGGCTTTTCCATATTTCTGGAATGTTTTATTGGGAAATTATCTTTTAAGGGTGTGGGGACATTTCCTGTCATTATCTTAAACATCATAATGCCTTTGTTATATTTTAGTCGTTGGTGTAGGGGAAGAATATTCAACTGATTATAGTCCACTTCTTGCAAGGTTGTTTTCTTCAAAAGGACCAGTTTAAGACCACGTTTATACAGGCTAAGTAACGGTTTCATGGTATTTGCACTGGCAGAATCCCACAGGGTTGCTGCATAGTCTATTGAGGATTGTATATAAGCTTGAAAGAACAGTTTCCTTGAGTTGAAGTCAAAAAAGTGTTTAATTTTAGTCAACTGGTAAACTTTTTGGGACAAGTATTTGCATAGATGAGATATGTGGTAGAACCAGCTGAGATTTTCATCAATTGTTACTCCTAGTACTTTGTGGTGAGAGGTTTGTTCAATTGCTTCATTTTTTATGTAGATTTTAAACAGTTTATGTGATAAATTTTGTCGCTTTTGTCTGGTGGTGATAAGCATGCATTTTGTTTTTTGGGGATGAATTGACATGTGGTTTTGTTCTGTCCATTTGACAAGTTCGTCAGTGCTTTTTTGTAATATGGTTGCAAGATAGTCAATGTTGTTATGGCTCGTATGTATGGTTGTGTCGTCAGCAAATAGTTCACATTTGGAATGGATATGTAAAGGGAGGTCATTTATGTATAATGAAAAGAGAATTGGTCCCAATATGGATCCCTGTGGTATTCCATAATGAATGGTTTTTAGTTTGGATGTTGATGTAGCTATTGAGACACACTGTTGCCTGTTTGTAAGATAGGAATCTAGTAGCCGTATGGTTTTTGTTGAAATGTTATACAGTTCTAGCTTTTTAAGGAGAAGTTTGTGGTCAATTGTATCAAATGCTTTTTTGAAATCAACAAATAATACTCCACAAAATTTATTATCATCAATGTTTGATAGCCAGTTGTCAACAAGACTGGTTAGTGCTGTATGGCACGAGCGCTTTTGTCTAAATCCAGACTGATTAGGATGGAGTAAGTTATTGGTTTCTATATGATGGACTAAGTGTTTATTCATATGTTTTTCCAGGGGTTTTGAAAGGATAGGTATAATAGAGATTGGTCTATAGTTTGAAGGATCTGAAGTATCACCTGACTTGTAGATGGGGATCACTTTAGCACATTTGAAGGCGTTGGGGAAATAGTTCTTATCAAGGCATAGGTTGTATATATATGTTAGGGTGTCTGTGATAACTGGAGCTGATAATTTTAATATTTTGCTGTCTATTCCATCAAGACCACGCGTTCTGGATTGTTTGAGGTGAGTCAGATAGTTATAGACCTCTGAAACAGACATGAATGGTAAGTGAAGTTTTGAAGGTATATGCTTTTCTTGGCAGTATTGTTTTAATTTATTGAGGTCGTTGGATTCTGAGTTATCATTGCTAATTACGTTAGAAGAAACATTGATGAAGTGGTTGTTAAGTTTTCAGCAGAGATGTCTTTGATTATATTTGATTTGGAAGATGATTGATTGTTTGTTATTTGATTTATTGCTCGCCATACAGTCTTTGAATTTTGTTTGGAAGATAGTAAGTCTTGAAAATATTTCTTTTTTTCACGCCGTTTTTGTGAGATTATGGCGTTTCTTAATTTTTTGGACTCCTCATAATATTTGTGTTCTTTTAGAAAATCTCTTAGATAACATGCTTCCTCTAGTTCCTTTGTGAGCCAAGGTGGTTTGGGGACGTGTTTGATCCTAATGGTTTTTAGTGGGGCATGTTTGTTATAGATTTCAGTGAATGTCTTTAACCAGAACTCAATAGCTAAGTCTGGATCAGCAATGTTGAATGTTTCCGACAGCGTGGAGTTACATAGTTCAAGGAGAAAATGTTGTTCATTAAACTTTGCAAAAGAACGATAGGTTATAGTTTTATGGCCAGGTTTGGGAATTTTTGTTCCTTTTTTTGACCAAGTGGTACAGACTGGGTAGTGGTCGCTGCAGTTATAGACAGGGACACATGTTTCTATGATGTTTTCGGGGTTTGATACATAGATATGGTCAATTAGTGTGCTTGAATTTGATGTGACTCTCGTGGGAGATTTAACTAATTGGTGAAGATTGAGGGAATTCGTAACTTGGGTCCATTGATTATGTACTTTAGTAAGGTCAATATTGAAGTCCCCCAGTAAGATTAGTTCCTGACATTCAAGTAGGACTTCATTCATCATGGAGTCAAATTTGTCTATCCAATTTGTTCTTTCTGTTGGATTCCTGTAACAGAACCCTATTACAACAGGCCGTGTACCTTTCACTGAAACTTCAATCCAGATAGATTCTACTTCATGACCTTCTAGGTCAGGGAGACGTTTGAATGTTACAGATTCACTAATATATACTAACACACCTGTTTCTTTTGGCTTATGTGGATCTTTTCGCAAGATTTTATAACCTGGTATGTGTATGTCAGTGTCCATTATATGTTCTGAGAGCCTTGACTCAGAAAGCCCTAGTATGTGAAATGGTTTACCTTGATTTGTGATGAGTGTTGATATATCTTCAATTTTGTTAATTGCATGGTTTATGTTTAGGTGGCAAATTCGTAAGCCATCCTTGGAGGGCCAGGTATTATGTCTTGGATGCATCTGCTATAGGTACTTTGGTGAGAATTAATAATGTGTTGTAAATTTGCCTTTTTTGGTGAATGGGGAAAATGAAAATATGTTGAAGGTTTACTAATAAGGGGGGGGAGTATAAGTACTTGATTGGGGGTAGGGGATGAAATGAATGAAAGAGTAGAATCAAAATCACTTTGCGTATAACACACAATAATAATAACTCAGTCAAGATAACTGTTAGCCTTCTTCAGATGAACAAATGAAATGGGTTAAGGAGTAAAATCAAATAACTTTACATTTAACACACAATAATGTAGTAATTCAGTTAAAATAACTGTCAGGCTTCTTCAGAAAAACAAATAAAAAACAAATAAAAAAACAAATCAAATCAAACAAATCAAAACAAACAAATCAAAACAAAATCAGATAAAAAAATCAAAAAACAAATCAAACAAATCAACAGACCATCAAAACCATAAAAAAAGATAAGGCAGAGCAAGGTTTAAAACAAAATGATAAAAAATAAAATAAAAGTCAAGAACAATCAAGGCAATACTATGCCAAGCAAGTCCTGTAAACAACAACAATGCAACAGAAGAGAGAATAATAAAAGTATCTCTTGATGCACACAATTCCTGGGATACAAGATGTCCACGCACAATCAGCAAGATCCAGTGGATTCACTCACAGTCTTTTCAGTTTAAGTAAGGTCAGGCAATGACCAGTCACAGTTTGCTACACAATGGGAGCACTGGGTTGGGTGGGCGTGCCTGGAGCACAGAAGAACTGGTATATATATAGTTCCACTTTGTCACAAGTTGACAATTCAAGACCATGGGTTGTAGAGCACAAATAGAGCACAAATATCAGTCTTCACAACCTTGTTTTATTATTTTTATCAACTTATAGTTGAAGGATTAAGTTGTGTTCACACGATTATACATATGGGCACAATATGCTATCATCTTGCTCACACGCTCACACACATGTGTGTATGTGTGTACATATGTGTATACATATACATACATACATACATACATATATATATATATATATATATATATATATATATATATATATATATATATATATATATATATATATATATATATAAACAAGATAATATTCAGTCACAGTCTTTTTAGCATAGTATGGTCTGGCAATGACCAGTCACAATTTGCTACACAATGGGAGCACTGGGTTGGGTGGGTGTGTCTGGAGCACAGAAAAAACTGGTATGTATATCTATAGTTCCACTCTGTCACAAGTTGATAATTCAATACCATGGGTTGCAGAGCATGAGTATGGTCTTCACAATCTTGTTTCATTACTTTTATCAACTTATATTTGAAGGTCAAGTTGTGCTCACGCACTTACACACTTGTGCACAAATACACCACCATCTTGCTCACAGCTCACATACACACGTGTGTGTGTGTGTGTGTGTGTGTGTGTGTGTGTGTGTGTGTGTGTGTGTGTGTGTGTGTGTGTGTGTGTGTGTGTGTGTGTGTGTGTGTGTGTGTGTGTGAGTGTGTGTGTGTGTGTGCATATATATGTATATAAACACACATCCAAACACTTACATATGATTGTACATATGCATAAACATATCACACGTATGTATGTCCACACATGCATACACATATACTCAAACATACATGCACATTCTTATTCATTATTGCAGTGTTGGTAGATTGTGACTTTGTGAGAGAGAGAGAGAGAGAGAGAGAGAGAGAGAGAGAGAGAGAGAGAGAGAGAGAGAGAGAGAGAGAGAGAGAGAGAGAGAGAGAGAGAGAGAGAGAGAGAGAGAGAGAGAGAAGTAAAATTCTTTTAATTCGAGGATAATGAATAAACACTCATGTGGGTTTTTTTTGCATGCAGTTCCCTCCCTTATCATGGAAAAGTTCAAGATAAAAAAGGCTGTAACTAAACAACAATAACAAATCAAATACCAAACACTAAAGACAACGACTAACAGCAAACAACAGAAAAGAAATAAGGACAGAAAGACTATAATGAAATAACAAAAAAATGTACACACTGAGAGAACTAGAATAAAAAATAAACAATCGATGATGATTACGATTAAAAAAAAATACGGGCGTGCGTGCAGAGAGAGAGAGAGAGAGAGGAGAGAGAGAGGAGAGAGAGAGAGAGAGAGAGAGAGAGAAGGAGAGAGAGAGAGAGAGAGGAGAGGAGGGAGGAGGGAGGGAAGGGAGGGAGGAGAGAGAGAGAGAGAGAGAGAGAGAGAGAGAGAGAGAGAGAGAGAGAGAGGAGAGAGAGAGAGAGAGAGAGAGAGAGAGAGAGAGAGAGAGAGAGAGAGAGAATGAATCAATACCATGTTTGTCTCTCACCTCTGCAACAACATTGATGTGGATTCGTTTTGTTTCCACTGAAGCTAATTAAAGAGTAATTTAAAACCGAAAGAAAATGAAAAACAAGGTGCTCAAAATTAATTTTGAAAGCAAGTGTCAGTATTTGGTTGTGTTACATGCAATACTAGTTAGCTCAACCAGTGCAATGTTCAGCTAATTATATATCAGAGATTACTTTGATAACTAGGGTAACAAAAAAAAACCCAAACCCTTCAGTCTCTAGGTACTAGAGGGCAAAGCCTGGTTAAGTAGGTATGGAGGGCAAGCTATTACCCATGCAGCAGACCTCCCTCTCTACGTCGCTGGAATGGTCCATTAGAAAGGCAATCGCCGTAACGAATGGTTCCAGTGCTGTCGCAGGAGCCGCCAGAACGTTGCCATATACAGCCCCGAACCGTCCTTGGGACTCCAACTCCCCGATTTTTCCTCCGGGATTGTGTTTAAACACGACACCTGAGTGCATGCTGTTGTTGTTGTGTTTTTGTCGTTATCCACTCCTACTTGCACACAGTGGACTGCTCTTCCAAAAGGCGGAATGGGTTTTTTAACGTGTGTGCAAGATGTTATGCCCGTGTTCGCACACGGGGCCTCGGTTTATAGTCTCATGGGAATTCTGAGGAGTATTTCTGTTAACAACAGTCTGTACATTTTTTTTGTGTTTTTTTGTTTTTAAGTAATCTGTTTGCAGAAAGCCAGAATACTTAATTTGCTTATAGATATTAATAGTTCGGGAGCCGGTTTAAAAATTACGCTCTCTCTCTCTCTCTTTCATGTAAATGATGAATGAATTTCAAGTTTGTTTCAATTCATTCATTCTATTGCATAGTCAATGATAGGCAAAACATGGCTACAAAAGGAGCTGTTTTGTTTTAGGTAATTGAAGGGGCATATTACAAGGGCGTTTTCCTTAAGACATCACGTGATCAGTCAAAGCCAGATTTCTCTCAATAATGACACCTAAAATTTTATGTGAATTAACTTCTTTAAATACTCTTTGATCTTGTAACAGAGGTTGAAAGTTTGTTTCTATTTTGGTCTTTTTGTCCTGCTTATACATGCATACACTTTTTTGCGATTTCAGGGACATACAGCTTAACTGAGACCAGATGATTTATCTGTCAATATCATCTTAGGTTTGATAGCTAATCTACAGTGGTGTAGGCCACTACTGAGAGACAAAGAGAAATAGAAATAGAAATAGAAATAGGAGAGAGAGAGAGAGAGAGAGAGAGAGAGAGAGAGAGAGAGAGAGAGAGAGAGGAGGAGAGAGAGAGAGAGAGAGAAGAGAGAGAGAGAGAGAGATGTATCATTCGCAAACATTTCACAGTTGCATTCCATTAATAAGCTAAGCTATTTACATGGACTGACCATAAAAAGTAGTAGTCATGCTGAACCTTGTAGGACTCCATGTAAATGGGTAATAATTCTGATGCTTGAAATTTACTTTTTCTGGTTGCTACCTATCTGACAAAAATGCTATAACATCTATAATTTCTGTGTTAGTTTCCATGAATGTATTTTATGCAAAATCAACAAGTGGTTAATGACATCAAATGCTTTTTCAAAATCAGCAAATAGAAGACCAGTATATTTTTACATTATGCTCAAGACTGTCTGTAAGTTGAGTATGAGCTGTGTGACAAGATTAGTTTTTATGAAACCCTGACCAATATTTATTTATCGGATTGTTGTCAACAAAGTAGGAATATAAAGATTTTTGTATGTGTTTTAGATAGAAAAGCGGAATCAAAATTGGTCTGCAATTTGAAAGACTAAAGGATTCGCATGACTTATAAACTGGTATGACTTTTGCTCCCTTAATCTTGAGAGGAAAACAGCTTTTCTGTACGCATAAACTGTATAAGTAAGTTAGTATTTCAACAATAACTGGCCATGAAAGTTAAATAACTCTGAAATCTAAATTGCCCACGTAGCATGTCCTGGAATTTGTTTACTTCATCTGCCGATATGAATTTAATGATCTCCTGATTTTGGGGGGTATAATAAATGTTTATTATCATAATATATTGAGGGCTTTGCAAACCTGGCAAGAGCTGAGTTTTGCAATTAACCCCACCTGGAGGTAAAGCAGAGAGAAGAGAGAGAGACAGAGAAACTCAGGCATCACGCAGCAGGGAGTGTACATCAGCGGTGTCCAGGGAAACGGAGGCATTTGTTTTTATAGCCCTCTTCTGTTGGAAGTTCTGTGAGCGGTTCAGTGTTTATGGCACATTATTGTACCTCTTGTGATGCATACCATAAGGTAAAGGTGTACCATAACCTAGGTTGTCATAGGGGAGAAAGGGCATCGGATACCTCAGCTTCTCTAGGGGCCAGCATATTGAGGGTGGCGCCCATTTCCTCTCCCTTGCTGCTTTAGCTTACCTGACCCTATAGAGGGCAGGTACCCATTTACAGCTGGACAAACTGGGGGACTGTACTGAAGCCAAGGTGTGCAAACAGTCACCCATACAACTGCAAACCACGCTGGATGCTTCTTGTCTTGGGGAAAGGGAGTTCTCTGACCACTTACCTATCCAACCCTCATGCACACCATAACATACAAAATTTATTGTTTGTGCCACACACCATTCTACTCAGCATGAGCTGCAGGCAGCTGTACTGATATTTGTTTCTGTTCTTCTAAAACAGCTTTCAAGTAGACTTACATTTTCCCTAGCACCACTGGAGTTTGATTTAAACCAAAATGGAGCTGGGTATATCAGATGATAGTAGTACACTTCTCACCTTTGATGAGAACATCATAAATCAGAGCAGTCCTGCAGGTGACTATGCTAACGACACTAAACTGGACCAAGGGCTGATTTCACTGTCCACCACTCAGCTGATTGTGGACATAGTGACCTGCGGAATTCAACCAGTCATAGCACTGTTAGGGGTGGTGGGAAACTCTCTGACTGTGATCGTCATTCTGTACCAAGGATTCCAGCAGACGACCAACATCATCCTCTTTGGCTTGGCCGTGACTGACCTGCTCTACGTGCTGCTTTCTCTCAGAGCGTTGGTAGAGTGTTTGGCCAGAAGGTTCGATCCTCAGTTGGCTGTGGACTTTGATTTGTTTTCACAAACCACCCTGACGATGTTGGATACTGAAATAGCGTGTCTGTCCAGGCTGTACACCTGTTTCATAGCTGTGGAGAGATTCATCGTTGTTCGGTTTCCTCTGCAAGCTTCACGTCTACTGACCAAGACCAGAACTATCATCATCAGCGGGTTTCTGTGGATTTTAGCATCGCTTTCCTGCATTGTTTGTTTCTTGAGCCTGGAGGTAAAGGAAATCTACAGTCCTGTTGACAACACAACCTCGAAAGTCCTTGATTTTACTGAATTTTTCAAACAAAATGCTGAAATGGTGATATTTATGTCTGGTCTCGTATTTCCGTTGATTTCTCGATACCTTCCCATAGTCATCGTGTTCGCTTGTACCGTAATCATTCTACAAACTCTGAGACACAGCAGACTACAGAGGAAGAAGATGACCAGTACAACAGCTTCCGGCGGAAGTGATCAGCAGCAACAGCAGCAAATAACCAAAGCTCTGCTGGCTGTCTGCTTCGTGTTTCTGCTGACCAATATCCCAGGCATTCTGCTAACATTTTTCCGATCCATTTACGCTCAAGATGGCTTTGCAAACGTGGGGAAATACCAGAACATTCACAAAGTTGCTATATATGTGTTGTTGGTATTTATGATCCTGAATTCCTCTGTCAACTTTATGCTCTATGTGATCTTCAACAGCAAGTTCGCTGCTGCATCTCGCAAGCTGATGCCACGATGCTGGGGAAGTGGGACAAGTTTTGCGAGAGGATTAATTAACCCCTTAACTTAACCCCTGTGTGTAGTTGGCTAGTTTTTTTTTCTGAGATAATCCTCATTTTTCTCCTCGTTATTGTTGTAGTTATTGTCGTCGTGATTATTGTTGTTTTTTTTTTCTTTCTTTTTCATCTTCTTACACACTTTTCTTTTGTAGATGGCTTGATGAAGAAAAGCAAGTGATTCGCTTACTCAATGTGCCATCTGTAAAGAAAAAAGTTGACTTTGACTTGACTTTGACTTTGACTTTGAACAGCTACTTGTCAAGAGGACTTTGGTTAAGGGATGGAAATGAGAGAGTAATCAACAACAGCAGCAAACTCTCACCTTCGACACAGAATTGAATCCTGAAACTTCTTGCTACTCTGTGCAGACATGTTATTGTGAGTATTTATAAAAAACAACTTCTGACATGAAGATAAAGTACAGACAAGTCATGTCGTTGTCATGACGGCTTTTTTTGTCATGAGGCACTTTGACATAAGCATGACAGCAAAAGCCCACCGTCACAGGGCACTGAAAGGGTTAACAGAAAGGTCATGTCTGTGACAGACAAGCATTTATGTGTCATAAGGTAACTATAGACTGTGGCACAACTTGATCCAATCTGTTTACTTGTGTTGCATTTTTTGCTAGTTTTTTAACCTACGTCATGACTGACGTCCCAGCATGAAATTTTGGTTTAGAATCTATCTTGGTGGGATCATTAAAGGGGGGGGGGGGAGATTTTAGGATCCCCCAGCTCAACTTCAAGTGCAGATGTTCTAGTACCTTGATTATGTTTGTGTATAGTACGCATGCAAAAGATAAAATATGTTCACAATTTATGTTAGCGCTCGGGAAAAACACGAAATACCCCGAAGATGGAATGCAGCTGCCTTCATGGTGGGCAAAAACGGTTGAATTCGCAAAATCTCACCATTGATGAACATTGGATCTCTAGCTGAGGAACAAAAAAAACCCACCCTGAGTCATATCTTTTATATGATGCATCCAGTTTATTTCCTATCATAGCTTTTTTAGTTGTCAGCAAAAAGACAATATGGTAAAGGTTGTACAGAAAGAAAGGAAAATTTCAACAACAAAAAAAGAATCTTCACTAAAAGGATCATTACAAACACATCTGTTTGATAAATAATCTTTGCTACAGGAAATTGAAATCACGGTACTGCCGAATGCATTCTATGTAGGATTGCAATAGCCGCAGACATGCCCTACGTGGAGTTATGGAGGTAGAACATTCGACTTTTTTCAACTATGGCCGCCCTTTTCAACTGTATATAAGCATATACAAAAAAGAAAAGTTGTCGTCTTTATCATTTCTGTACATGTATTCCCAAGAGGTATCCAACACATTTCCATTCTCTCCAGTCTTTGCTGTAGAGGATCCTATGCAGGAACGATTGAGTATTTTGTCTGAAGTGTTGGATTTTTCTTTCATGCATAATCATGTAACGCTGTGTTCTGTGTCAGTGTTCTGTGTCAGTGTTCTGTGTCAGTGTTCTGAGTCAGTGTTCTGAGTCAGCGTTCTGTGTCAGTGTTCTGTGTCAGTGTTCTGTGTCAGTGTTCTGAGTCAGTGTTCTGAGTCGGTGTTCTTTATCAGTGTTCTGTGTCAGTGTTTTGTGTCAGTGTTCTTTGTCAGTGTTCTGTGTCAGTGTTCTGTGTCAGTGTTCTGTGTCAGTGTTCTGAGTCGGTGTTCTTTATCAGTGTTCTGTGTCAGTGTTCTGTGTCAGTGTTCTGTGTCAGTGTTCTGTGTCAGTGTTCTGTGTCAGTGTTCTGAGTCAGTGTTCTGAGTCAGTGTTCTGTGTCAGTGTTCTGTGTCAGTGTTCTGTGTCAGTGTTCTGAGTCAGTGTTCTGAGTCAGTGTTCTGTGTCAGTGTTCTGAGTCAGTGTTTTGTGTCAGTGTTCCGAGTCAGCCTCATTGTTAATATTTTTTTCATAAGTCTCTTTTCCTTTGAAAATGTAAGCTGCAATGTTAAACTGAGTGTCTTTCCATTTCTCTGGTGTGGTATATATGGTCTTTTGGAGAGTCTTCTCCTCATCCAGTGTCCAGCCACTCTGCCCAACTGCCATTGACTGTGGGTTGACGTCAATGACTTGTTTGCAGACAGTGTTGCACGTGCAAAGTTACCCATACCCCATGGCATGTCACAAGGACTGTCATGAATAAGTTGTGTCACGAGTAGGCTTTTTTTTTTCCTGCACAATGAAATCACTAGATTCGGGAAATGATCCTGTTCCAAACTGAAAAGAACTTGCACAACTGTTCCCAGTTTTAGCTCCTCTCAGCTGCTAATTACCCCATCCCATCCCAGCCCAGCTTTGGTCAGCTGGTGCTATTTATAGCAGGAGCTGACCACACATGGACTAGGTAAAAGGAAGGAGCACGCTAAATTTAACCCTCGACTGAGTGATGTTGGATTTGTGCGCTGTACTTGGTCTGTTTCTCTTGAATGGAGAAAATTCTGAATGCCTCTGTCCTTCTCTGGTCACAAGATTCTTGTGACAGACGCTTCCATTGGTTCCAGTTTATCAGTTGGCTTTCAGCTCAAAGTGTGTGCAGTACTTTTCAGGTTGATGGAATCATAATGGCCAAACAAGGGTCATTGATCGTTTGGTCATTTCATTCTTCAATCTTAAAGGCATACAGGCACGTCATTGTTCTTTCAGCACCATTACCAGCATACACTCTAAACATGTAGGGAGAGATTCCTGTCATTGGTATTCTGGAGGTTTTTTTTTTTTTTTTTTTAGAGAAGGTAACTGGTGTTTTCCCACCCCATTAGCTAAAGCCTGACAAGGGAAATGAAAAATTATCGTTGACAAATAATTACAGTTACAGTCTGAAATATTTTTTAAAATTCAGTTTTGCCCCTACGCAGATGGGTAGTGGTGTGGGTTGGTGGATCTTGTAAGCTTAGAAAACACATTAAAAAAAACCCATAGTGCGAATTGTACACTATCTTCTTAAAGAAACTCATGAAACAGCAATACAAAAATGTTACAATTCAGCAAAATAATTCCAGAGATGTTTCTGTCCCTGTAGATTACTAGGTAAGGACCACATTTGTTTCACAGACGTTCCTGTCCCTGCAGAATACCAGCTAAGGACCAGATTGGTTCCA
>CM060338.1:17933554-17938554 GCA_030674155.1 Stramonita haemastoma
TTAGTTAAACCATCCACGCTGGAAGCAACAGCAAAGTAGTGAGAGGGTGTATGATCAGTGCCTTTCCCACTCATGGAATTCCACTTTACAGCTTAGTCTTTAGTGATGGACTCTGACCCTCTGACTAGGAGGCCTGACTTGCACAGCCCTAGGGGCTAGTTGGCCTTTGGAGAGCATCTCCAACATTCACTGTCCTTGTGTATGTGTGTGTGTGCGTATGTGTGTGTATGTGTGTGTGTGTATGTGTGTGCGCGCGCGCATTTGCGTGTGGCATGCCAGCAGAAAATACCCTCTCTTACATGTTTCTTTGTGACACCTCTGTAGTATTTATTTGGGGCAGTGTAAGTAAATTTGCACGTGCAACACAGTCTGCCGATCAGTCACTGGACATTGACCCACAGTCATTGACAGATTAGCAGAGCGACATGACACTGGATGAGGACAAATAGATGAAAGTTACTTCATAGAGATGTACAGAATTGGCACTGCCAGTATCAATACTTATTTCAGCTCATTTCTACCCTACTACTTCTTATGACACACCAAAGGGAAAGGAGACTTGTGAAAACGGTCAACTGTGGGACTTTGATGGTAATACAGAACAAAGCTTGACACATATTTGTAAGAAACATTCAACACTTGAGACAGAATACTCGAACATTTTTGCTTTGGGGTAATCAAAAAGAAAAAAAGAAAAATGCCTTGAAAGGGATGAGTGACAAAGAGTGGAAATTTTGCTATTTGATGAGAATAGATGCAAACAAAAAACTCTCGAGGATCTCACAGTGCATGCATATATACATAATATGTGCTTTGAGGTGGAAAAAAAGCATGTGTGAATTAGGAAAATTAGCTAATTAATTGTTGTTGTTGGGTGTCCCCCAGCTTAGCACCCCTGGAGTCTCTTAGACTTTGTATTGTGTCACTGGTCCCACAATAGAACCCTCATGAGACTGTAAGCACACACTGAGTGAGAAGCTTCAGTGGTTGGCTCTTTTCAAGTACCTTGCCATATAGGCAGCCATACTTTGGCCTCAGAGGATTTTTCTCCCTTAATGGAAAGTACAGGTTGTCGTGCGAAAACTTGTTAGTGAGAGAAATAATCTCCAAATAAAGGAATTAAACAGTGTAATACAGACCTTAGAATTTTGCTGAAAAAAAATAACTGGCATCACTTTCAGCATGGGCCAAGTATGTAATTCTTAAACTTACACTTTTTCTGGGGAAATGAATTGGATGCTTGATTAAATAACACGTGGTAGGTTACAAACTAGTAAAAATATAACACAGGTTATCCGATTCCATCAGATTGTCACAGGGTAATACATTATGACACACAAACATTTTTGCATCACAAAAGAGATCTTTCCATTAATCTATGATCATAGGCTTCAAAGCTGCTAGGCATTCTGCGTGGTCTCATCTGTTTCTGTGTGTGTGTGTGTTAGGAAGGGGGGGTGAGGAGAGAGACACCACAGCTGAGTCAGTGACAATTGCTAAATTGTAAACACTTTACGCAGTCATCCATTTTCTTAACAACATACAGCAAATACCTTTTGCTCTCCAATGTCTTGAGTATGTTATACTGACGTAGTTTTCACGTCAAGTTTTTGCGTCATAGTTGGGTTTTTTTTTGTATATGACTTTTTTCTTTAAAGCATGTATCAATGCTGCTAAATGACTTGTAAAGCTTGATGGGTATTTAAATACGATTTTGCTATTTCTTCTCGCGGTGCTAGAACTACAATAACCATAGTTTAACATGTGTTTTGTCAATCTGGAGTCCCCTCCATGATGCTTATTTGGGCTTTAGTGAAGTTTTTTTCTTCTTAATTAAATGTGTGTTTGTACCCAGTCCTCTTCCCACTGTCCCCTTGTGAATAGGCTTAAAACCTCATCACAAGTATTGTCATTGTCATTGTCAGTGTTATTGTCATTCTCTCTCTCTCTCTCTCTCTCTCTCTCCTCTCTCTCTCTCTCTCTCTCTCTCTCTCTCTCTCTCTCTCTCTCTCTCTCATTTGTTTGGTCATAAAAAATGAAATACTTGACGAAGGATAACTACAAGTTAAGATTAGTACTTTTTCCCCTCCCTCATTGCGTTTACTTACTGTATATGTTCTCAATGACATAGCACGATACAAGCCCCAAACTGGTTAAAGCTTTATAGGTATTCTTTTTTTTTTTTAATCTTTTTTTGCTTTTTTATTGTTTTGGGTTGTTTTTTTCTTTTTCCTGTGTGTGTGTGTGTGTGTGTGGTTTTTTGTTTGTTTGTTGTTGTTTTTATACAGTGCTGCACACATTTTGAAAGAACGAACTAAAGCCGAACATCAAAGTTTCTGTTGTAGATTATCATTCCAGTTCCCTCCCATTCCTCAATTTACCGAAGTCTTCTGAACAAAGCAGGACAAGTTGTCACGAAGCAGGGCACGGCAAAGAAGGGGTTAATCTTGCAGTCACATGCTCTCCCAGCATCGTGGCATCAGCTTGCGAGATGCAGCAGCGAACTTGCTGTTGAAGATAACATAAAGCATAAAGTTGACAGAGGAATTCAGGATCGTGAACAGGAACAACACAGACACAGTGACTTTGTGGGTATTCTGGTATCTCCCTACGTTAGCGAAACCTTCTTCTACATACACGAATCGAAACAAAGACACCAGGATGCCCGGAATATTGGTCAGGAGAAACACCAAGCAGACAGCCAGCAGAGCTGTGGTTATTTGCTGCTGTTGCTGCTGATCACTTCCGCCGGAAGCTGCTGCACTGGTCATCTGCTTTCTCTGTAGTCTGCTGTGTCTCAGAGTTTGTAGTATGATTACGGTACAAGCAAACACGATGACTATGGGAATGTATCGAGAAATTACTGGAAATACAAGACTAGACAACAGTGACAACATTTCGACGTTTTGTTTAAAAAAATCAGTAAATGCTAGAACTTTCGAGGTTGTGTTGTCAACGGGACTGTAGGTTTCCTTAACCTCCAAACCCAAGAAACAAATTAAGCAGGAAAGCGAGGCTAAAATCCACAGAAACCCGCTGATGATGATAGTTCTGGTCTTGGTCAGCAGACGTGAAGCTTGCAGAGGAAACCGAACCACGATGAATCTCTCCACAGCTATGAAGCAAGTGTACAGCCTGGACAGACATGCCACTTCAGAGTCCAACATGACCAGCGTGGTTTGGGAAAACAAATCAACGTCCACAGCCACCTGAGAATCGAACCTTCTGGCCAAAAAATTCCACCAAACGCTCTGAGAGAAAGCAGAACGTAGAGCAGGTCAGTCACGGCCAGGCCAAAGAGGATGATGTTGGTTGTCTGCTGGAATCCTTGGTACAGAATGACGATCAGAGTCAGAGAGTTTCCCACCACCCCCAACAGTGCAAGGACTGGTTGAATTCCGCAGGTGACAATGTCCACAATCAGCAGTGTGGTGGACAGTGACATCAGCCCTTGCTGCTGTGGTGGTGCTGTGTCGTTGCTGTAGACAGCTATTGGTCTGTTCTCATTCTTTATTATGATATTAGCAGTGTCATTATAGATACTACTGGGTGTATGACTCGCTTCGGTGACACCAAACTGCATGTTCGTTTACTTTAAAAATTCAGTAAAATACTTTACGGAAAAATACGTGTACTGTAGTACTGGTTTTAGAAGACAACTGCTGAAAAATACAATCTAAAAAAATGTAGCAAGAAAAAGGAGACTGTAGTTTTGCATAATTATGCGACCCGTTTTTTACCCCGCTATTAAGGTAGGTGCATTCCGACTTCGGGGATGATGTATAAACACGACACCCAGTGCGTGTGCAGTTTCTTTGAAATTTTGTTATTCGTTCCTACTGGCACGCTCGCGCCTACTCTTCCAAAACGTGTAACAGGTTTTAACGTGCACAAGCAAGATATTCTACATGCGTTCACATTGTCGTTTGCTGCACAAGGGATATCGGTGTATAGTTTCTCCGAAAGACCTATAGGGGAGTGGAGTCGGTATTGATGTTAACATCGGTGTATAGTCTCTCCGAAAGACCTATAGGGGAGTGGAGTCGGTATTGATGTTAACTCCAGGGGGAAAATGTTGAACGGGAACATCGGTTGTGGCTCGAACCCGGGCCGTCAGGTCACAATCTTGATGCTTTGACCATTAGGCTATCCCGCTCCTCATGTTCTTTTTTGATTTCCTTATCTTCAATTTTGGGGGCGGGACAGCTGAGTGGTCAGAGCGCTCGCTTTCCCCCAAAGTCAAGCAACATCGAGTGTGATTACCAGTTAGATGGGTGACCGTTTGCGCGTGCCTTGGCTTCAGTACAGTCCTCCAAATTAACCCAGCTGTAAATGGGAACCTGCCCTCTTTAGGGTTAGGAAAGGTAAAGCAGCGAGGGAGAGGAGATGGACGCCGCCCTCGATATGCTGGCCCCCTAGAGAAGCTGAGGTCTCTGATGCCTCGCTCCCCTACGACCACCCTAGGTTATGGGACACCTTTACCTTTTTTTTTATATCTTCAGTTCTTCATAATTATGAAGAATTTGTTTCTGTGGATCTGAAAGGGGGCCCTGGTGGTTACTGAAAATACCTACTCCTAGATCAGCTGTCGTTGATGTAAGCTAAAGTTAAATCTACTGTAGATGTTTCACCGTATGTTTCGTCATACAATAAAGTGTTCTGATTTGCTTTCTGCTATTCTGTCTTAGTTTAACTTCGGGTTTTGTTGTTGAAGTCACTGCAAGTGAACAGACTTTACTGTAACACATCAAGTCAAATTAAAGAGATTTCAAATCGGATTTCATTTAAAAAAAGAAAAAAATCACAACAACAATCCCCCCCTCCCCCCGCGGAAAAGAGCAACCAAAAAAAAACCCCGAACAATAAAACAAAAATAAAAACCCACACAAAACAAACAAACAATCACGGAGACCAAGGCCTGTTTCTTCTTTTACAAACTGTCGACATGTTCTCGAGGTATTCGTATATAGATCCTCCTTAATGACTTCCAGCAAAACATA
>CM060338.1:17941054-17943554 GCA_030674155.1 Stramonita haemastoma
ACACAATACAACACAACACAAAATAATACAACACAACATAATACAACACGACACAACACAATACAACACAACACAATACAATACAACTCCACGGCACTCGTATGATGCTAGCGATTTGTTTGGCCACAACAACAACGAGTGTTATACGAGTGTAGACGTGGTGTCGGCGAATTTTTTTTTTTTTTTTTTTATAATTCTTTTATATCGAGGATAATGGAATAAGCACTCTTGTGCTTTTTTACATCCAGTCCCCGTGTGTATGCGTTTTTGTAAATGTCATCTGTTCCCACCGGCACACGATGGCCTACTCTTACGAAAAGTGGAACAGGATTTAACGTGTGCGCAAGATGTTCTGCGTGCGTTCGCACACGGGGCCTCGTTTTAAAGTCTCATCCGAATAGACCAACAGAGACACGCACGACTGAAAAACGGGTAGTTCACAGTTGCACTGACCTTCTCCTAGCCTTTGTTTTAAAAAAAAATTGTCGGTGGGGGGGGGGGGGGGGGGGGGGGGGGGGGGGGGGGGGGGGGGGGGGGGTAAAAGCAAAGGTATCCTATGAACTATGTGGTTGTCTGGGAGTGGGGCATCAGAGACCTCAGCTTCTCTAGGGGCCAGCATATTAAGGCAGCCACCCTTCTCCTCTCTCCCTCGCTGCTTTACCTTCCCTAACCCTAAAGACTAAAAAGGTAAAAATAAATTTTTTTTAAAAAGGTAAAGGTGTCCCATAGCCTAGGCGGTCGTAGAGGAGCAAGGCATCAGAGACCTCAGCTTCTCTAGGGGGCCAGCTATATTGAGGGCAGCGTCCATCTCCTCTCCCTCTATGCTTTATCTTTCCCTGACCCTATAGATGGCCAGGTACCCATTTACAGCTGGGTATGCCGGGCCGGGGGACTGTGCTGAAGCCATGGTGCGCAAGAGGTCGCCCGTCCTGAATCCCCAGAGCAAGGGTACATTGCATTTTCTTCATACTTCAAAAATCGTTGAAAATCGGCACAAAAAAAAATGTTCTGACCCGCACTCTATAGAAGATACGACATGACCCACAAGCTAATACTGGAGTGTAGCCTGAACATGATCAATGACCGTGATTTGCTGTTGTTGTTGTTGTTGTCATGATTCATTTTTACGGTCATGTCAAATTAACATATTATTATGTCCCAGCGGAGATTTCCGATTCAGGGGCTGGATGCATGATCATGAATCCCAGCTGTCCCCGAATCAGAAAAACTCCGCTGGGACGTAAAGTTTACCAGTACACTGGGGTATGTACCTGACTAGAAATTTTTCTCCGTGGAATTTTCCTCTGTTACAGGACACTTGTGCTGTGTTGTAATATAAACATCAATTTTAACCAACATCGAGCACGGTTACCAAGTGGATGGGTGACCGCTTGTGCGCCTTGGCTTCAGTACAGTCCCCAAGCTCACTCAGCTGTAAATGGGTACCTGCGTTCTTTAGGGTCAGGAAGGTAAAGCAACGAGGGAAAGGAGATGGGTGCCGCCCTCAATATGCTAACCCCTTAGAGAAGCTGAGGTCTTTGACGCCTCGCTCCTCAACTACTGCTTAGGGTATGGACAACCTTTACTCTTTATTTTTATAAACATCGTTACAGGGATTCTAGGTCCCAGGCCAAAACCTGTGTCAGTTATTGATGTAAGCAAAGTGACACGGCCCATATTTACAGGTTGTCATGCTTTACATTTAGATTTAGCTGTCAATGGGTACCTGCCCTCTTTAGGGCCAGGGAAGGTAAAGCAGTGAGGGAGAGAAGGTGGGCGCTTCCCTCAAATATGCAGGCCCCTAGAGAAGCTGAGGTCTTTGACACCTCACTCCCCTAACGACCGCCTAGGTTATGGGACCCCTTTCCACTTTTTACCTTACCATGCTTTGCAATGTTATGTTTGAGACTTGTCTTCAGATCAGTCGTGACAAAACTCCTTGTGTTTCAACCTTGCACTCTCCTTTAGTTAAGGAGAAAAAAATCCTTTGAAGTTGGAGTATGGCTGCCTGCGTGGAGAAATAATTGAAAAGAGTCACACACACGTCAACTTCTAATCTGGAAGTCATGCTCAGGAAGGATAAGTGAGTCAGAGTTTTGGAGTTTTAAAGTTAATGTGACGAGGTGACAGTCCCGATATGGCCTGCGTGGTCGGTGGGACTATAAAACAACGTGATTGGATTGGATTGGAGTCAGTGTGTATATTATGGTTGACCCCTAGGCTGTTAAGCTAGAAAACGTGCAAGAACGACAACCACGATAAAAACAATAACAAAATACATAACTTCAACGCCTGGGATTACCATACCATACCATACCATACCATACCATACCATACCATACCATACCATACCATACCATACCATACCATACCATACCATACCATACCATACCATACTAAAACCACACCACACCACACCATACCATCCATACCACACACCATACCATAATACCACACCACACCACACCACACCACTACCATACCATACCACACCACACCT
>CM060338.1:17963554-17966054 GCA_030674155.1 Stramonita haemastoma
CTCAGCAACTTCTAGTCTGAGTTGTTTCCCTTAGACCCTCTTTCCCCCTCCCCCTCCTCCTCCTCCTCCTCCTCTTCTCTCTCCTCTCTCAATGACAATGTCATTTGTCCATTCTCTCTCTCTTCTCTCTCTCTCTCTCTCTCTCTCTCTCTCTCTCTCTCTCTCTCTCTCTCTCTCTCTCTGTGTGTCTCTGTCTCTTGTCTCTTGTCTGTGTCTGTCTGTCTGTCTGTCTGTTGTCTGTCTGTCTGTTCTGTCTGTCTGTCTGTCTGTCTGCAATAACAACAAAAGAAAAGAAAAAAGACAGAGATAGAGACAGAAAAGACTACAAACCAGCCGCCATTCCGCAGTGGTTAGCGCCTTGGATTCCGGACTGGAAGGTTGCGGATTCGAATCCCATAAGTCATAGGGACTTTTTCGGGCTCCGGCCAGCTCCTACCCAGAGTGGGTGTGCTGTGGCTCAGTGGGAAGACTGGGACCACATAGTCGAGCTTCATCCACTTTACGGATGCGAATTTGAGAGTGTTGCTCAAATTACCTGACCAACACTGCAGGTGTCTGTATCTCTCGGGCCTGGTTGACGCCCGGGATATATTATGACAGTAAGCGTAGAGAACAACCCTGTCAAGTAGTCTCAAAGCGGATGCACCTCCACAGCAGCATCATTACATCATCCTCATCATCATTGATCATCATGCAATAATAAAAATTGCCTCTGATTCGGTGGCCTCCGTTGCTTCTGGTCTGATGGTGACTTCAGATTCATTTTCCCCATCCGCTTCTGTGCCTGTGGTGAATTTGTGTCAAAGCCTTTGGGTTGGAGGTTCGTGGGAGGCGGTCGTTGGAGGGACGTTGTGGTGGTCGCCACCTTGGGTGCGTGACTCACTCAGTCTGGCTCTGCGACTGAGCTAATACTGTCGTTGGTAGGGGGCATAGTAGGTGGTGTCCTGAGTATATTAGCTCAGAACAGGCACCACTGAACACCACCAAAGTGACCCAGCAGAAGTGCAGGGCCCCTCTGGCTGGGGCCCCACGGCGGCCTAATATTGATGGGCTCCCTGTGGACTCCCGACCCCCGGGGGTGAGACACAACGAATCTGGGTATGGCTGTGGCGGGGAGATTGAAATGAGCGGCGTGGGAGCAGCAGTGAGGGAACGTCACGGAAGACGAGGCAGCAAAAAAAAAAAAAAAAAAAGAGAGAGAGAGAGAGAGAGAGAAAAAAAGACTACAACTAAAGGAAAGGACAAAAATATATATAATACATTCCAAAACCCCTAAAAAAGCCAGAAGGAAACGGAAGAAGACAGAGAAAAGAATGGTTGAGCAGTGTGTCACTGGATCGGTGGTCAAGAGGTAACCTGCCTGACTAGAAAGCGAAAAGTCCAGGTCAAAAGTGTGCGGTGGTTCGATCCCCGTTTAGGCCCAAAACTGTTCCCCCTTCCATTATTCGATCATGAGTGGTGGTCTGGATGCGAGTCTTTCGGGTGAGATGATAAACCGAAGTCCCGTGTGTTTACACGTCATTATTTACTGCACGTTCAAGAACCCACCGCAATAATAAGGGAATAATTGTCCCTGACAACATTTCTGAAGAAGAAAAGCCACTCTGATCGAAAACAAATACAGCTGCAGACAGGAAAAGAAAAAGAAAATGGGTAGCCCTGCTCTTGTGGCGACACACTCTCCCTGGGGAGAGCAGCCTGAGTTTCGTTCGTGAAGCGAAATCTGCCGTGACGTAAAGTGATCTAAAATATAAGAAAATAAAGAATAATAATAATAAAACAAGCAAGAAGAACAACTAAGCACACCTTCTTCCTTCTGTTCTCTTCCCTTGCTTTTATGCAGTCGCCTTTTCTTCCTTTTTTATTTTATGCATTGCTTTGATTTTGCCTTTATGAAGCAAAGAAAAAGAAAATAGGCTATGAAGTTTTAAACTCAAAAGTTAAAATGATGGTCTGCGGGCGAAATGCAATCAAGTTCACAGAAGTTCAAGTTCACATTATAGTTTATTCCCATTAACTCTTTTGAGCTGAAAGAAACAAAAAGCATGGATACTGATAAATGAATGACGGATATAGCGAGGACTACCTTAAAAAAAAAAAAAAAGGTATAACAAGGGAAGGAACCTGACAGACCTTGTGTCGTACATCACTTTCTGAATGGTTGTTACTTCCCTTAGAATACAAAACGCGAAAGCGTTCTCCTGGACTAAAGGCTCCCTTCTCTTCTCCCCCCCCTTCCCTAAACCACACACACACACACACACACACACACACACACACACACACACCACACACACACACACACCACACACACACACACACACACACACACACAAGAATAGCCACGAGATAGCCTAGTGGTCAGAGCATTGCCCTCGCAATTTGACGACTCGGGTTCGATTTCCCGTTGGAGGGGATTTTTCCCCTATGGAGTTAACATCAGTGCTGATTCCACTCTCCCCCAAAAGTCCTTCGAAAATGGCTATAAACCGAGGCCCCG
>CM060338.1:17987691-17990191 GCA_030674155.1 Stramonita haemastoma
TGTTTACCTCTTTCCTCGATGTCATCAGCTAACTGATTAATAAATATTGAAAATAATGTCGGGCTCAGAACACAACCCTGTCTTACTCCAGTTGGGCATTTAAATAATTCAGTCACCTGAGATTTTGAACGTACACATGACAAAAGCGAGTTGTACATTGCAGACAGAGAAGCAAAGAATTTTCCTTTAACACCCTGTTTAATCAAGCACTCTAGAAGTTTATTATGGCACACAGAGTCAAAAGCCTTTCGGAAGTCTACAAAGGCTACATACAGCTTCCTACCTTTTTTACCTAAACATTTCTGGACTGAGGCATATAAAGTAAAAATGTGATCAACTGTAGAATGCTTTTTCCGAAATCCGGCTTGCTTATCTGAAATTAAGTTATTATTTTCTAACCAGGTATATAGTCTAGTATTTAGTATAGAAGTATAACACTTAGAAATTATACTTAATAAAGATACACCTCTGTAGTTATCAACATTGTCTGGGTCCCCCTTTTTGTATATTGGAATTATTATAGCTTTAGACCACTGAACAGGATAGGTTCCTTGGTCAAAAATATTATTGAATAATTTTGTTAAAAATTTATAAACAATATTTCCACCAGCTTTCAGCATTTCTGCAGAGATACTGTCTATACCACATGCTTTTCCTATCTTAAGTTTAGAAATGGCTCGGATAACTTCACCTTCACAAATAGTTTGGTTTAAATCATGATCTAGGTCTTCTGAGAGGTCATTTTCAAAACTGATGTCCTCTCCTTGAGTTAGATTGCTGTTTTGATATAAAGATTTAAAGTGGTTAAACCACTCGTCCAGGCTAATTTTATTATCAACTTTTTGTTTGCCACCACATCCCATATTTCTCAAAAGTTTCCAAAATTGTGGTGAGTCATTCATTTCTTTTACTAAGTTATCTGTTTGTAATTTCCTAAACATTCGTTTTTTCATCTTCAACTGATATCTATACCTTTTCCTTGCTTCGACATATACTATTCTATCCTCTTCTTTACGAGATTTTCTAAAAATGTTAAGTTTTTTCCGACTTTCTTTCTTTAAGTTATAACATTCCTCATCAAACCATACTGATTTTCTCTTTTTCTTAGCTGAGAGTACCTTAAACATGCATTGGCTAGAGACTTTCAAGCACTCCACAAAAACATCCAAAGCACTATCTACATTAGTATCTGAAGTTATACTTGCTTCAATCAGTCTATTTTGGATTATGTTGCTTTGCAACATCTCAGAAAATTCGCTTTCTTTTTCTTCTTTCCAAACAAATTTCTCCTGTGTCATATCTATATTTAAATTTGGTATCCCTGAATCATTTACATTATGTTTATTTTCTATATGTAAGACAACTGGTAGGTGATCAGACTCTGTTAAACTTTCAACAACAAGTGATGTACAATTTACATATAACAACAAATTGCAAGAGACTATAAAGTAATCTACTGTACTTGCACCAGACGATGCTATAAAAGTACAGCTGTCATCGAATCTTTGTTCAATTAGACCATTTAAGATGGTACATTCAAATATATTGCACAAGTCAATCAATTGTGCACCAAAATTATTCATTTGACTATCTTGAGACTTTCTTGAAAAGTGGTCATTTTTTACCGCTATTCCATCAAAATCAGTAACATCCCCAAAGAAACACATGTTTTCAGAAGCAGTTCTTGCATTCATATCACCATTCAACAAAATATAAAAATCATCATACATTTCATTCAGATCCATTAAACATTGTTCAATCCTTTCAATGCCATAAGCACCCTCCATTGATTTCCAGTAAGGAGAGTCGCTGGGGGGCACATAAGAACTAATAAACATGATATCTTTGTCTGTGCATAATAAATCTTTATTTATTTTCAAAACTACTATATTTTCAATATCCAATGGAATTAGCTGCACAGAATCTGCAAATGATTTTTTAACCATTACAATGACCCCTCCAGAGAATCTTCCCTGTCTAGAGAGTTTCTTTGCCTTTGATGTGAATGTGATGTAGTCTGTAAACAAAGGTGAATCAAAATCATCTCTAACAAAAGTTTCTGTCAAACAAAGAAAATCATGGGAAAGAAGATATTCAACAAAATGGGCATTATCCAATTTCTGTAATAATCCATTAACATTATAATTTAGAAATTTTATTTGTAGCTTATTTACACTTTGTACAACCTGCTTTGCATGGTTTGCTGACATGTTTGTCAATGATTGACCATTTGTGCATGCAACATTATTCTCCTCAGAGATTGTATACATTTGCTCAGGTGCTGTGGCCGGGCCGAATCCCTATTTGTGTGTGTCTGTTCGCTCAGCAGCATGAGATTTAGAATGCGTGCATTTATCAATGACTTTTGTTTGCTCCCCTGGCATGGCTTTGCTGAAAGAGTCTATAATGCTGCTCTGACTGTGGGATCTCTGGGGCTGTCTACCACTAGTCAGGCTACTGTGTCTTGCCCCAGGAGCATTACTTCTTGGACGCAGGTCTC
>CM060338.1:17995191-18003002 GCA_030674155.1 Stramonita haemastoma
TAGATAAAATGAATAAAGCAACCAAAAAAAAACCAGTCTATTTTTACGAAACCAAGAGAGAGATAGGAAAAATACCTAAGAAAGTCTTCCGAAATATGCAAATCTATTAAAAAAACAAAACAAAAAAAACCCTGCTCATTTTCTAACAAAAACAAAATCACATTAACGTAAAACAAAACAACAACAACAACAACTAGAGATTAAACATAAACCACTGGAGAGCTTCCACCTAAAAACATTTTCAATGCAAATCAGCATGAACAAGGGACACCTTCCCCCCCCTTTATCTATATGATATTGTTGCCTTCTTTATGCAGAAAGACGGTTATTTCGTTTATATTTCATCGTTTATAGAGTTGTTTACACATTTATTTTTTTGTCAACCCTCCTCTCCCCCCCCCCCCCCCTAAAAAAAAACAAAAATTGTGTTTATGCAGTAACGAACATGATCATATCAAACGCATACAGCTTATATAATCCAATCGACTAAACAGCTTGCACGCGCACCCGCTTTTGAAAACAGGCAAAAGGACCGCACTACGTTGTTTTTAATCAACTTTGTTCCGCGGCACTACTTCCTGAAATTGTTGCGCTGGGCCCCGCAATTCCAATCCCCGGAAGGCAGTAATGCGGTTATGTTTCCGTATCAATGCGCGTGCCTGTTGAAAATGGCGGCCCAATGAGAGCTGAGGGGCAATTGAGTGTGAAAAATGTGTTCCTTGCGCGGTCTTAATTGCGCAATAAAAACTGGTCAAAATGCGACGGTTTTTGATTTCCGTGATGTGAGGTGACGGCTGTGATGGCTGCAATGGGGTTTAGGGGGATGAGGGTTTGAATCTAGGATGAGGGGCAGGGGGAGGGGGGTTGGTGATGGTGGTGGTGGTGGTGGTGGTGGTGGTGCTAGAGTTGGGGGTGGGGGTGGGAGTGGGATGGGATATGTTTTGTGGAGTGTTTCTCTAGTTTTTGGGTTTTGATCTTCAAATTTTGCCACCAGCGTATTGTGTTTGTGGGTTTTTTTTATGTTAATCAGTCGTTTTGGGGTTGTGTTGTTTTTTTGTTTTTTTTTGGGGGGGGTTGTTTTTTTTCTCTTTGTATTTTTAAATTTGGGAAATGCTAGGAAGAGTGAGCATTATCAAGCGTGTTTTTGGTTTGATTGTTGTTTGTGTGTGTGTGTGTGTGTGTGTGTGTGTGTGTGTGTGTGTGTGTGGTGTGTGTGTGTGTGTGTGTGTGTGTGTGTGTGTGTGTTAGTGTGTGTGTCTGTGTGTGTGTGTGTGTGTGTGTGTTAGTGTGTGTGTCTGTGTGTGTGTGTTTGTGTGTGTGTGTGTCTGTCTCTCTGTCTGACTGTCTGTCTGTCTGTCTGATTGTCTGTCTGACTGTCTGTCTGTCTGTCTGTTTGTCTGTGGGGTGTGTTCTTTTTTGGTTTTCTTGTTTTTGTTCTCTTTGTATTTTTGAATTTGGGGAAATGTTAGGAAGAGTGAGCATTATCAAGCGTGTTTTTGCCTTGGTTGTGTGTGTGCGTGGTGGTGTGTGTGTGTGTGTGTGTGTGTGTGTGTGTTGTGTGTGTGTGTGTGTGTGTCTGTGTCTGTGTCTGTGTCTGTGTGTGTCTGTGTCTGTGTCTGTGAGTGTGTGTGTGCGTGTCTGTGAGTGTGGTGTGTGTGTGTGTGTCTGTCTGTGTGTGTGCGTGCGCGCGCGTGTCTGTGTGTGTGTGTGTGTGTCTGTCTGTCTGTCAGTCTGTGTCTGAGTGTCTGTGGAGGGGCATGGGAGGCTCGGGGGCGAGGGGGGGGAGTCCCTCTAAGTGAGATAGGAAACGATTATGTGTTGTAAAATACATTTCGCAGTGTGTGTGTGTGTCTGTGTCTGTGTGTGAATGTGCATGCGTGTGTGCATGCGTGCGTGTGTGTATGTGTGTGTGTGTTTGTGTGTGTATCTGTGTGTGCGAGTGTGTGTGTGCGAGTGTGTGTGTCTTCATTTTTAACATCTATCCACCAGAAAGTGATATTAGCCAGACCGTGTGCGTGCGCGGTGTGTGTGTGTGTGTGTGTGTGTGTGTGTGTGTTTTGTGTGTGTGTGTGTGTGTGTGTGTGTGTGTGTGTGTGTGTGCGTGTGTGTGCGCGTGCGCTTATAATGTGTTTGCGTGTGTATGTGTGCGTGCTATTATTTCCTCTAAAGATAGCACATGGCCTATGTCTTTCCACTTGTTATAATCGCAAACAAAACAAAAAAAGACAGTGGCATGCAGTAGACATGCATACACAGCTTCTGCTGTATTACATCAATTATTATGTAATTTGCTAAACTGTTTTAGTTTAATGGTGAGCGACCCCTCCCACACCCACACCCCGCCCCCCCCCCCCCCCCTCACCCCACCCCACCCCCATCATACACTTTTTGTTTTTAAAAATCTCATCCTCTGTGAAGTTCGTATCCTGCTGTTCCCACGCCGCTCATTTTCAACCTGTTCTACCCGAGCCATACCCCAGCCAGACTCAACTCATTATGTCTCATCCTCAGGGTCTGGAGTCCACAGGGAGCTAGATCTAGCTCATCAACGTTAGGCCGCCATGGGGACACCAGCCAGAAGCGCCATGCACTGCTGCTGGGTCACCTTGCTGGTTTATTTATTTATTTATTTGTTTATTTTATTTCTTATATCGAGGATATAAGTCTCCGTGTGTATGCACTCTTCTAAATGTCATCTGTTCCCACGATCGGCACATGATGGCCTACTCTTACGAAAAGCGGAACAGGATTTAACGTGTGTGGGCAAGATGTTCTGCGTGCGTTCCACACACGGGGGGCCTCGGTTTAAAGTCTCATCCGAAGGACTTTTGGGGAGAGTGGGGTCAGCACTGATGTTGTTAACTCCAGGAGAAAAATCTCCTCGAACGGGAATCGAACCCGGGTCGTCAAATTGCGAGCGCAATGCTAGGGGAAAAATCTCCTCGAACCGGAATCGAACCCGGGTCGTCAAATTGCGAGCGCAATGTTCTGACCACTAGGCTATCCATTCTGATCTGAGCTAACATGTGTATAACACCACCTGGTGAGTTTCCTTTTGACGACCATGATAGCTAGTTTCGTGGCGGAGTCAAACTGAGTTAGATGTTCACACTTCATTAAATTTTGATTCAGTATCGTTTTTTGTCTGTGGGATAGATCTACATCAGTTTGCTGGGTTTTCTTGCAAGTAGTTTGTTTTTATGTATTGTACTGTTTCTTTATTTTGTGTTCTGTTTTGTCCAGTTTCAGGGTGGGGTTTTTTTTCGTTGTCAATTCTTTAATGGTAGAGCTATTGTGGATGTTCATTGTTTTTGTTAGGGGGGTTTGTTTTGTGTTGTTTTTGTTTGGTTTGTTGTGGATGGTAGGTAGGTGGTTGGTGGTGGTGGTGGTAGTAGTGGTGATGGTGGTGGTGGTGGTGTGTGTGTGTGTATGTGTTTGTGTTGTGCGCGCGTGTGTGTGTGTCTGTGTGTCTGTGTGTTTCTGTATGTGACTTGACTCATGCCAATGAATTCCCTTTGGAAACAAAGGGCCGCAACAACACTCCTCCAACGGACTCGGTTATGGGAGATCCTCTTCAGCTAAGCCTATGTCATTCCGGCTGCCTTCGTCTCTGCTTCAATGCTTCTGCTCCAGGTCTGTTTTGGTCGACCCACTTTCCGCTTCCCTTGTGGATTCCAGTCAAAGGCCTGCCTGGTGACGTTTGAAGCAGGCTTGCAGAGCGTATGGCCGATCCATCCCCATTTCCTTTTCTTGATCTCCGTCTCGATTGGAGCGTGTCTGGTCCTGTCCCATAGTTCTTCGTTTGAGATGACTTCTGGCCACCTGATACCGAGGATATTCTTAAGACATCTGTTGGTGAATGTCTGGAGTTTGTTGGTGTTTGTCTTTGTTACCTGCCAGGTTTCTGAGCCATACAGTAGGACCGACTTGACGTTGGTGTTGAATATCCGGATCTTGTTGTGGAGTGAGAGGGCTGTTGATCTCCAGATTGGCCGAAGGGTGTTGAAGGCGTGACAAACTTTATTGATTCGGCATTTGATGTCTTCGTCCGCCCCCCCCACCCCCACCCCCACCCCCACCCTCTCCCCCCAAAAAAATTTACTGACGATACTGCCCAGGTAGGTAATCTTGTCAACTTCCTTGATGTTTTCTTAGTGTAGTCATACTGGGTCTCGTTTCTTGTTGTTCAACCTCATGACCTCCATCTTCCTGATGTTGATTTGGAGGCCTATCTGTTCTGCTTCCTCTGCAACATGGAATAGCTTCTCTTGTGCGTCTTGGTGCCTGTGGGAGAGAAGGCTGATGTCGTCTGCGAAGTCCAGGTCTTCCAGCTGTCTTGTGAAGGTCCACTGTATGCCAGTTCTCCTGCCTGCTGTGGCCTGTCGCGTTATCCAGTCAACCACCAACAGGAAGATGGTTTGCGACAACAGACAGCCCTGACGAACACCGGTTCGTACGGAGAAGGGTTCCGTCAATTTCCCATCATGGATGACTTGACATGTGGCATCTTCATATAGCTGTTGGATGATGGTGACGAACTTGGTGGGAAGCCATAGTGGGGCATCAGTCTCTTGATAACATCTCTGTCGACGCTGTCAAATGCCTTCTGGAAGTCAACAAAGACTGAATACAAGGGGGTCTGCCACTCCAGGGACTGCTCGATGATGATGCGCATTGTGGCGATCTGATCTGTGCATGATCTGTCTTGTCGGAAGCCTGCCCGTTCACCCCTGAGTGTCTTGTCTAGTGCCGTCTTCAGTCTTTCTAAGATTATTCTTGTCAGTACTTTCCCTGGTATAGATAGCAGCATAATTCCTCTTTAGTTGTTACAGGATGACAGGTCCCCTTTCTTTGGCAGTTTCACAAGGTAGCCTTTCTTCCAGTCTTCTGGCACACTCCCTTGCTCCCAGATCTTATGTAGGAATGGATGCATCATGTCAGGATGTCTGCCTTCAGTGCTTCAGGAGGTATACCGTCGGGACCTGCTGCTTTACCTGACTTGAATGACTTTCTGGCTTTGGTGATCTCGTTTTTTTTTTGGGGGGGCGATGTTGATGCCAAGGATTTCGGTAGGTGGTGGGATATCTGGCGGGACAGATGGTGCTGGTCTGTAGAGTGTTTCCTTGAAGTGCTCTGCCTATCTTTTTTATTTTTTAATTTTTTATTTTATACCACTTTAGGTCACACCAGATTTCTCTGCATGAAATTCGGGCTGCTCTCCCCGGGGAGAGTGCGTCGCCACAAGAGCAGCGCCTAACCATTTTTTTTTGTTTTTCCTGCATGCAACTGTATTTGTTTTCCTATCAGAGTGGCTTTTTTTCTACAGAATTTTGCCAGGGTCACCCCTCTTGTTGGCGTGGGTTCTTTTACGTGCGCTAAATAGTGATGTGTAACACACGGGACCTCGTTTTAACGTCTCATCCGAAAGACTAGCGCCCAGAACACCACTCAGGGTCTAATGGATGAGGAAAAAGTTTGGGGCCCAAATGGGGGTACGAACCACCGCATACTCCGACCGGGACATTTTGCTTTCTATGCAAGGCGCCTTACCACCTAGACCAACAATCAGGTGATCAGTTAAGTTCCTCCCTAGGTTGGGTTTGCTATAGGACCTAATCATCATACAAGAAGACTGAAACACCAAGAGTGGCATGGACGTACAAAAAGATAGATGTCATCATTGCAGACCATCTTGCAATGCAATCACGAACATGTGATGGAAATGACCAGCCTATTAAAATTTGACAGTTGCAAGGATGTGGCATTAGACTAGCCAACACTCTAAGCGGACACAAGGCTTCACAATCTTGGACATGGTAAAGGTAAAGATGTCCCATAAGCTATGAGGTCTTAGGGGAGCGAGGCATCAGAGACCTCAGCTTCTCTTGGGGGCCAGCATATTGAGGGCGGCGCCCACCTCCTCTCCCTCGCTGCTTTACCTTTCCTGACCTAAAGGGAGCAGGTACCCATTTACAGCTGGGTGAACTGGGGGACTGTACTGAAGCCAAGGCACGCAAAGGGTCACCCATCCAATTGGTAACCACGCTCGATGCTACTTAATTAAGTGGAACAGCAACTTACAAGCTGAGAACCGCTAGAAAGGGAGGAAGCTGGCTGCAAAATCTTCTGTGGTATGGTGTCTCAGCTGTCGACCAGACAGGCTACCGGATGGGTGAAGGTGAAATTGAACACATGAAACCTTAATCGGAAACTTCCGCTGGCACGAAAATACAAATGACAACAACAACGAAGATATGAAGCAATATCCTACCATAGACAGCTGTGGTCATTTCAACTGCCATAGACAGCTGTGGTCAGTTCTACTGCCATAGACAGCTGTGGTCAGTTCTACTGCCATAGACAGCTGTGGTCAGTTCTACTGCCATAGACGGCTGTGGTCAGTTCTACTGCCATAAACAGCTGTGGTCAGTTCTACTGCCATAAACAGCTGTGGTCAGTTCTACTGCCATAGCTGTCAGTTCTACTGCCATAGACAGCTGTGGTCAGTTCTACTGCCATAGACAGCTGTGGTCAGTTCTACTGCCATAGCTGTTGTCAGTTCTACTGCCATAGACAGCTGTGGTCAGTTCTACTGCCATAGACAGCTGTGGCCAGTTATACTGCCATAGCTGTTGTCAGTTCTACTGCCATAGACAGCTGTGGTCAGTTCTACTGCCATACACAGCTGTGGTCAGTTCTACTGCCATAGCTGTGGTCAGTTCTACTGCCATAGACAGATGTGGTCAGTTATACTGCCATAGACAGATGTGGTCAGTTCTACTGCCATAGACAGCTGTGGTCAGTTCTACTGCCATAGACAGCTGTGGTCATACTGCCGCAGACAGCTGTGGTTAGTTATACTGCCATAAACAGCTGTGGTCAGTTATGCTGCCATAGACAGCTGTGGTCATACTGCCACAGACAGCTGTGGTCAGTTCTACTGCCATAGACAGCTGTGGTCAGTTATACTGCCATAGACAGCTGTGGTCAGTTCTACTGCCATAGACAGCTGTGGTCAGTTCTCTGCCATAGCTGTGGTCAGTTCTACTGCCATAGACAGCTGTGGTCAGTTCTTCTGCTATAGACAGCTGTGGTCAGTTCTACTGCCATAGACAGCTGTGGTCAGTTCTACTGCCATAGACAGCTGTGGTCAGTTCTACTGCCATAGACAGCTGTGGTCAGTTCTCTGCCATAGACAGCTGTGGTCAGTTCTACTGCCATAGACAGCTGTGGTCAGTTCTACTGCCATAGACAGCTGTGGTCAGTTCTACTGTCATAGACAGCTGTGGTCAGTTCTACTGCCATAGACAGCTGTGGTCATACTTCCATAGACAGCTGTGGTCAGTTATACTGCCATAGACAGCTGTGGAAAGGTGGTTTTTGCTTGCTTGTTTGCTTTGTTTTAGTAGTTTGGTATTTTTGTTGGGTTTTTGTTGTTGTTGTTATTGGTTTTTCTTCAGAACTGTAGTCATTTGTGTTTTTTGATTAATTTCTTTCTTTCTTTTTCTTTTCACTTGTTTGTGTTACTACAATGGTCAAACCCCCCCCCCAAAAAAAAAAAAAAAAAAAAAAAAATGACACGTTTGATTTTCAAATTGTTTTCTAATAAGCTGTTATTTGTGTCTAGATCTAGAATGCTCCAATCCAATCCATGCTTACGCAAGCTAAACCATTTTCCTCAAGTTTCCCTCGCAAAAAATCTCACCAGCATGATAGCACTGAAAATTAATTTGATAAAAGAAACCCCAAAACTTTTTTTTTCTTTTTCCTCATTTTTCTTTTTTAATCTTCCCCACTCTCTGTCATCCCCC
>CM060338.1:18003102-18008102 GCA_030674155.1 Stramonita haemastoma
CTGTCCAGTATACCCCCTCGGGGTTTTGCCTGTCTCCTTTGTTGTGTCTCAATGTTTTTCCTTCTGCTGTTTGCCCCCCACCCCCCCCCCCCCCCCCTCTCCTCTTTTTCTTTTCCCCTCCTCTCCTCTCTCTCTCTCTCCCCCCTCTTTCCTCTCTCTCTCTCCTCTCTCTCTCCTTCTTTTTCCCCTTTTCCCCTTTCTTTTTCGGGGGTTTCTCGGGGGTTTTTTGGGGGTTTTGGTGGGGTGTGTGTTGTGTGGTGTTTTGGGTGGTTTTTGGTGTGTGTGGTGGTGGTGTGTGGTGGTTTGTGTTTGTGTTTTCTGTGCCACCTCTCTCTGTCTCCCCCCCCCGCCCCTCCTGTGTCTCTGTCTCTCTTTTTCTGTCTTTCCTTTTTTTTTTTCGTCTGTCTCTTTCTTTCCCCCCTCCCCCCCCCCCCCCCCTCTCTCTTTTCCCCTCCCCCCTTCTCCCCCTCCCCCCCTTTCTCTCTCTCTTCCCCCTCCTCTCTCTCTCTCTCTCTCCCCCCTTATATCCTTCCCCTCCCCCATCTCCCCTTTTAAAGGGGTTTAAAAAACCTAACCAAAAAACCCCTTTGTCATTGTCTTTGCATTGTCTTTTTCCCTCCCCTCCCCCCCCTCTCTCTCCCCCTCTCTCCCCCCCTTCTCTCTCTTCTCTCTCCCCCTCCTCTCTCCTCTCCTCCTCTCTCCCCTACCCTTTTCTCTCTCTCCCCCCCCCCCCCTTTTCTGTCTGTCTGTTGTCTGTTGTCTTTTTTCCCCCTCTTATATCGTGTCTTTGTCTCTCTCTGTGTCTTTGTCTCTGTTTTCGCCTTGTCTTTGTCCTCTCTCTGTCCTTGCTCCTCCTTTCTCTCCCCTCTCTCCCCTCTCTCTCCCCCTCCCCCCCCCTTTTTTCCCCTCCCCCTTTCTCTCCCCCTTTTTTCTCCCCCCTCTCTCTCTCTCTCCCCCTCTTTTCCTCTCTCCCCTCCTCCTCTCTCTCCCCTTTTTCCCTCTCTTAGGGTGTCTGTCCGTTTCGTCTTTTTCTCTCTCTCTCTTTGTCTTCTGCGGGCCCTCTCTTCTCTTTTCTCTCTCTCTCTCTACCTTGTCTGTGTTTTGGGGTTTTCTCTCTATCTCTTCTCTTTCTCTCTCTCTCTCTCTCCCCCTCTTTTCTCCTCCTCTCTCCCCCCCTTTTTTCCCTCCCCTCTCTCTCTCTCTCCTCCCCTTAAATTTTTGGGGGATTTTGGGGGATTTTTTGGGGCCTTCTGTTCACAGTCCCTAAATCAGAGTTTTTTTTTGGGGGGGGGAAAACTATAAAAAAACCCTAAAAAACCCCAACATTTTTAAAAGGGGGGGGTTTATACAAGACATTTTTTGGTTTTAAACAACGGGAATCCCAAAAAAAATTTTTTTTTTTGGGAATAAACGTTTCTCATATTTTTTTGATTCGGGGCAAAAAAGAAAAAAAATAAACCCTTTTTTTTTTTCCTAACACGGGGGGACAAAATCAAAGCCCCAAAAAAATATGTTTTACAAAATTTTTTTTTGGGGGGGCCAAAATAAACCCCAAAATTTTCCCGAATCAAATTTTTTGGGTGGAAAACCTTTATGTTTTTATCCCTTTTTTAAAAACAGGGGGGGGTTGGTATAAAATTCTATATGTGTGAACAGTCTAGAAAAATCGAATCTAGATCTATCTGTATTTTGAATATGAGAATTCCAATCCTGCCATGTACATTCAACCAGCCAGAGAAAGAGAGAGAGGGAGGGAGAGAGAGAGGGGGAAGAGGGGAGCGGGGACAGACAGACAGAAATAGACAAAGAGACAGGTAGAGACAGACACAGACTGACAGAAACAGATAGAGCAGGGGAGGGGGAGCGGGGACAGACAGAGACAGACAGATAGACAGAGATAGACAAAGAGACAGGTAGAGACAGACACAGACACAGACAGACATACAGACAGAAACAGACACAAACAGACACAAACAAACAGACAAACAGAAACAGACAGAAACAGACAGACAGGACACACAAACAGGACAGACCCAACCAAACCCCTGACGTCACCACCATGATGGTTTTTTAATGACCATCACACCAACTGTGCGTGTGCAGTGTGCGCGCGCAGGCGCCGCGGTCACGTGGCGCGAGGGTTGTCAGGGCAACGAGGCGTAGCGTGTAGCGCGAGCCAATCACGTGACACCAGCGGAAGAAACCACTGAACCGTGGCCATATCCAGCCAGTCCCCTGGAGAGTCATGGATCATTCTATGGGAGCTTCTGGCACACTCCTCCTAGCCTGGATATAACTGAGTAGGGGGGGGGGGTTAGTAGGGGGGGTAGTAGGGGGGGTAGGGATGTGGAGGGTTGGAGGTGGGAGGGAGAGGGGGTGGGTAGGGGAGAGAGAGGGGAGAGGTGGGGGAGAGAGAGGGGGGAAGGGGGAAGAGAGGAGAGAGAGAGAGAGAGAGAGAGAGAGAGAGAGAGAGAGAGAGAGAGAGAGAGAGAGAGAGAGGAGAGAGAGAGAGAGAGATTCTTTTATATCGAGGATAATGGCATAAGCACTCGTGCTTTTTGTCATCCAGTCCCCGTGTGTATGCAGTTGTGCAAATATTGTCATCTGTTCCCACTGGCACACGATGGCCTACTCTTACGAAAAGTGGAACAGGATTTAACGTGTGCGCAAGATGTTCTGCGCGCGTTCGCACACGGGGCCTCGGTTTAAAGTCTCATCCGAAGCACTTTTGGGGAGAGAAGAGTCAGCACTAATGTTAACTCCAGGAGAAAAATCTCCTCGACCGGAATCAAACCGGGTCGTCAAATTGCCAGCGCAATGTTCTGACCACTAGGCTCTCCCATAGAGAGAGAGACACAGAGAGAGAGAGAGAGAGAGAGAGAGAGAGAGAGAGAGAGAGAGAGAGAGAGAGAGAGAGAGAGAGAGAGAGAGAGAGAGAGAGACAGACAGACAGACAGACAGACAGACAGACAGACAGACAGACAGACAGACAGACAGGCAGGCAGGCAGGCAGGCAGGCAGACAGACAGACAGACAGACAGACAGAGACACAGAGAGAGAGAGAGAGAGAGAGAGAGAGAGAGAGAGAGAGAGAGAGAGAGAGAGAGAGAGAGAGAGAGAGAGAGAGAGAGAGAGAGACAGAGAGAGAGAGAGGTTGAAGAGGACACGAAGAAAGGAAAGAAGAAAAAAATAGGAAGAGAGAAAAAGGAGGAAGAAAAGGTGGGAGAATGAAGAAAAGAGAAGGAGCAAAGAAACAACCAGAACTACAATTTATGCAAGTTACAATATCACCTATAGATATCAAGTAAGGTCAATCATAACATACACGAAAATTAAAAAAACAACAACAAAGATTTCATCACATAGCAAAAAGTATAGGCCCTAATGTGCAACCTAAACATTTATGTGAGACAAAAACCGTCACCACAGAAAAAAATGAAATGAAAGGAAGAAAGAAAGAAAGAAAGGAGAAAAGAAAGACAGACAGGCAGACAGACAGGCAGACAGACAGAAAGAAAGACAGACAGACAGACAGACAGACAGACAGACAGACAGACAGACAGACAGACAGACAGAAAGAAAGAAAGAAAGAAAGAAAGAAAGAAAGAAAGATAGGAAGGAAGAGAGAAAGAAAGAAAAAAAAGAAAGAAAGAAAGAAAGAACGAAAGAAAGAAAAGAAAAAGAAAGAAAGAAAGAAAGGAAGGAAGGAAGAAAAGAAATTAAAAAGAAAGAAAATAAAAAATAAAAAAGAAATTAGCCACTGAAAGCAAAGAAGCAAGAAGTATAGGATTTCAGGCTGTATATGTTTCATTTGGCATGATGCATACAACATAACTCTGACACATAATGAATGCATAAAACATAACTCCGACACATTATGAATGCCAACCAAATATGAAAACAATCTGCCAGTGGCATCTTGTTTCTCGAAAATTGCCATAACATTCACACTTAAGACACCAAAAAATGTTGTGGTGTTGAAGGAGCCGCAGGCCTGTCATATGTGCTACTCAAACGATGTTATATACCGTTTGGTTCAAAATTACGCGTTGTAAAGTGTATGGGGGCGGGATAGCTCAGAGGTCAGAGCACTCGCTTTCCCTAAGTCAAATTAAAGCAGTATCTAGCGTGGTTACCAAGTGGATGGGTGATCAATTGCGCATCTAGGCTTCAGCACAGTCCCCCAGTTACCCAGCCGTAAATGGGTACATGCCCTATCTTGGGTCAGGGAATGTAAACACAGTGAGAGAGAGGTGTTATATTATATTATATTTATATTATTGTATAAGAAGGACGCTACCTTCAATATGCTGGCCCCTGGAGAAGCTGAGGTCTCTGACACCTCGATCCCCAACGACACCATAGGTTATGGGGACACATTTACTTTTTTTCCAAATGTGTTGTATTGTAATCTTTTGTGTTGTATTGTGTTGTATTTATTGTTTTGAACTGAATTGTATTGTATTGTACTGTATTGTTCTACCAATTAAACCAAACTCAAAATAAAGTGTACCAAATAAGTGCACATTATTTCATGCTGGTTTTAACAGTTTATTGTAAATGTTGAGATTTAAGGCAATTTAACTACAACAAACAGCAACGAAATATTCAACGATTGTCACTTTAACATACAAAATTAAATTCTAAGATTTGAAATCAAACTCTAAAATATGAAAAAAAAACGGTATATACACACACTCACCAAAATGTCCGTCCACCTCTGACCTCAACCCTAGCATACAGAATCAGAAAAGAAGCAGGAAAGTATGATTTAAGAGCCAGTACAAGAACCAAATCTGGAAGTAGTATATCACTCCCTTTTTCCTCCTACCGACATCCTGTCGACAGAGGGCGCTCATAAAGTTCTTGCAGCACCCGCGCACTCCACTGCGCAGGTCAGGAAGTCGATTTAGACGGAAGAATCGAGCGAGTGTATCCTGGGATAGGGTCAGCGGTAAAGAACTGGTGGTAGGCTAGTTGGAAGCCTGTGTGTTTTTGCA
>CM060338.1:18018102-18025602 GCA_030674155.1 Stramonita haemastoma
CAGTTGAGCAACGTTCGTATGCTTAACACACGTAAAATAAAGTTGTCGTTGGCAATTTTTTTTTATCTGGGGCAATGCAGAGACAGATAAGAAATGAAACAGGAGGGAAAATCTTAGGTTTAAAACAAGTATGTCTTGAAGCTGGATTGAAAAATGTCATAAGTAGGCTTTTGGCAAAGGGAGAAAGGGAGGTCATTCCGGACTAATAGACCAGAAATACACACACACACACACACACACACACACACACACACACACACACACACACACACACACACACACACACACACACACACACACACACACACATACACACACACACACACACACACACACACACACACACACACACACACCACACACACACACACACACACACACACACACACACACACACACACACACACACACACACACACACACACACACGATTTATGACTCAAATAAATCATGTAATTTGAATATTTTTCTTTTTTTCCAAAACAAATTATTTATGGCAAAGTGTCTTCATCAGGAGGCGTCATGGCCACCATCCCCCCCTCCTCTCTCTCTGTCTCCTGTCTCTCTGTCTCTCTCTCTCTCCTCTCTCTCTCTCTCTCTCTCTCCTCTCTCTCTCTCTCTCTCTCTCTCTCTCTCTCTCTCTCTCTCTCTCTCTCTCTCTCTCTCTCTCTCTCTCTCTCTCTCTCTCTCTCTCTCCCCCCCCCCCTCTCTCTCTGTGTCCACCCCCCTGTCCTTTCCTACTATCACCTTCTGCCTCTTCTCTTAATCCCCCCTCCCCTCCCTCTCCCTCCCCTCCCTCTCCCCCTTCCCACTTAAAACCCAACCCCCCAAAATCAGGTTTAATCCTGACGACAATGTTTCAGTGTCAAAAGCACACTATTAATAGAAGTGTTCTTTATTTTGACATTGGCGGAGGAAAATGTGGTTTCTTCTTCCTCTCCCCCTCCCCCTTACCTCCCCCTTTTTCCCTCTCCCCATGCCACTGTTGCCCGTCAGATGGCGTCGTAGTCTTCTAGTGTCAAGGGTAATTAATCGCCTTGGCTCACACAAACCGAGGTTTGGAAAGAGTGATCTCCCGTGACTTTTGAAGGCATTGAAAGGAGGATGTTCACTTCATTGATACTTCCCCCAACCCCACCCCCCCACCCCCACCCCCACCCCTGGGCTTCAGAACTTTAGGTCCGTTTTGTTAGGATGACGAAGATCTTCAGAACTTCTGAACTGTGTGCATGTCCTTAGGTGGTTTTAGCTTTTGTTGTTAACTGGTACAGGACATTCTACTGTGTGTGTCCAGTTCTTAGATATATATATATATAGAGAGAGAGAGAGAGAGAGAGAGAGAGAGAGAGAGAGAGAGAGAGAGAGAGAGAGAGAGAGAGAGAGAGAGAGAGAGAGAGAGAGAGAGAGAGAGAGAGAGAGAGAGAGAGAGTGACTCATTGGTACATTCTTTTTCTATCGTAATGATAAAGGTGTCCCATAACCTATGTGGTCGTAGGCCAGCGAAGGCATCAGAGACCTCAGCTTCTCCAGGGGCCAGCATATTGAGGTCGGCGCCCATTTCCTCTCCCTCGCTGCTTTACCTTCCCTGACCCTACAGAGGACGGGTACCCATTGGATAAAGGTAAATGTGTCCCATTATAGGGGACGGGATAGCTCAGTGGTCAGAGCACTCACTTTTCCCCAGCCAATGTTAAACAGCGTCGAGCGTGGTTTCCAATGGTATGGGTGACCGGTTGCGCGCTTTGGCTTCAGTACAGTTCCCCCAGTTCCCCAGCTGTGAATAGGTACCTGCCCTTTTTATGGTCAGGGAAGTAAAGCAGCGAGGGAGAGGAGATGGGCGCCGCACTCAATATGCTGGCCCCTAGAGAAGCTGGGGTCTCCTATGCCTCGTTCCCCTACGACCGCCTCGGTCATGGGACACCTCTACCTTTACCTTTTACGTACGTTGCTTACATTAAACACGGCACGCAGTATTCCACAGGAAAATTTCCAGACCAGGTGGAAGCCAAATCTTATCTCTATCAAGCCTGATCACTTTGCGACAACAACCATTTAACGACACCACAGACACGTCCGCGGAGAAACGTTAACGACTCATGTTGTCGTAGAGAGGAAAAGAAGGAGGAGGAGGAGAAGGAGGAGGAGAAAGAGGGAGGAGGAGGAGGAGGAATAGAAGAGGAATGAACAGAAGCTTAAAGCTACGTCTGTCGCTTCGAAGACTAGCAAAGACCACTTGATCAGTCAAGGCGAAACCATGAGGATTAATTGCTCGTTAAGTCTCAATTAAAAAGGCCACGAGAGACTCAGCAAGAGAGAGAGAGAGGGGGTGGGGTGGGGTGGGGGGAGGGGAGAGAGAGAGAGAGGAGAGAGAGAGAGAGAGAGAGAGAGAGAGAGAGAGAGAGAGAGAGAGAGAGAGAGAGAAGAGAGAGAGAGAGAGAGAGACAGACAGACAGACAGACAGACAGACAGACAGACAGACAGACAGACAGACAGACAGACAGACAGACAGACAGACAGACAGACAGACAGACAGACAGACAGACAGACAAACAGTCAGAGAGACAGAGACAGACAAGAGAGAGAAGAGAGAGAGAGAGAGAGACAGAGAGAGAGACAGATAGAGAGAGACAGAGAGAGAGACAGAGACAGAGACAGAGAAGACAAAGACACAGAGACAGACAGACAGAGACAGACAGAGAAGAGAGAGAGAGAGACAGAGAGAGAGAGACACAGAGAGAGACAGAGATAGACAGAGAGACAGACAGACAGGGACAGAGACACAGAGACACAGAGACAGACAGACAGACACAGAGACACAGAGAGAGAGACACTGACACTGACACTGACACTGACACAGTTTTATTGTCCATTCAACATTACAGCCCTGTAGACAAGGGGGGGATAACAAGTTCAGTTTTGTGTAACATAATAATAGTCAGTCTTCAAATATTCCTCTCGCTCCGCACTTAGCTGTACAACTAAACAAGTTCCTTTTCCACTCACATCTCTCTCTCTCTCTCTCTCTCTCTCTCTCTCTCTCTCTCTCTCTCTCTCTCCTCTCCTCTCTCTCTCTCTCTCTCTCTCTCTCTCTCTTCTCTCTCTCTCTCTCTCTCTCCCGCACGTATGCACGCACGCACGCATAGGATCTATGATAGACCATCCGGGAACTAAAGATTCTGTTCCATTATCTTTTTTCTGATATTCATTGCTTCGCCGATAAATTTAGCTAAGCATTTTATTCTCACTTCGCTGCTGTTAGAAAGCATATTAGTAACAGAATTAATATCAGTGGTGCCTGTAAGGACATTTAGTGTTTCACAGTTTCTGCGTTTTTCAGAGTACGCCACACAGTTGAAGAGAAAGTGAGCTTCATCTTCTGTGGCATTTTGGCATGAAGGGCACATACTATCATTAGAGTTATCTTCACTTGAAAACCATTGCTTACAATTTTTAAGGCCACTAACTCTCAGCCGAAATCTAGTTAGGCTGATCTTGCACCATTTGTTGGTTAGAAAAGACAAATAATTCTCTGTTTGGAATACGCTCTTAAACGAGCTGTACCACCTGTATTTGTCATTATTCACTATTTCCGAATGCCAATTCTGTTTATAACATGAAATAAGTCTATCTTTAAATTCATTTATAAAACTATATTCACATCCTACACCTTGACTCAGCCACACAATACCAAATCCATTCTCACATAAAGTTTTCTGTACATTAGACACCCAGTTGTGTCGACCAGTTTCATGTTGTAAGACCAGCATTTCATAGGCCTGCCTACATATTCTAGAGGCTGGTAGTTTAGCCAATTTTAACCAATATTTAATGCTTTTAACACATGTTCTTACGTATAACGGATATCTTCCGCTTTCCCCATAGACTAAAGTATTGGATGCATGCAAGGGCACAGATAGAAATCTCTTTATAGCGAATGTGTGAACTTTTTCAATTAGCTTACCTTCCTCACACAATCCCCAAACCTCAGATGCATACGTTAATATTGGTTCTATTTGTGTGTCAAACATCTTCCAAAACAATTCTAGATCTGCTGTATTTAATTTTTTCATGGATTTCAGTATTTCCATAACCCCTCTTTTTCCTTTGCTACAAACATCTACCAGAGCACTACTAATGCTTAATTTTGTTGTGAAACCCATTCCTAAATATTTATAAGAATTAGTGACCTTAATTTGCTCATTCCCATACACCCACCTTTCCCGAGAGCCTAAGTACCCTCCCTTTCTGAAAACCATTACATTTGTCTTTTCAAGATTAACAACCAAACACAATCTATCAGCTTCTCTCTTAAGACAGTTCAATTGATTTTGAAGACCAACAGCAGTATCAGATAATAAAATAATGTCATCAGCAAACAACAATAAAAATATTTCAACAGTATCAGATATCAGTTGGATGCCATGTTTTCCAGTTTTGGACATTTCAAGAGCCAATTCGTTTATGAATAAAGAAAACAATAGAGGACTGAGCAGGCAACCCTGTCTAACTCCTTTTGGACAACCAAAATAGTCTGAATAATAATTCTTATCACGCACACATGCCAATACAGAATTATAAACACTTTGTACAGCTTTATACATTTTGCCATTTACACCATATTTTCTCAAAACTCTCCACAAATTGTTTCTGTTTACAGAGTCAAATGCCTTTCTAAAATCAACAAAGGCAACATAAAGTTTAGCATTTCGTAGCAAAAATTTTTGAACAATGGCGAAAAGTGTGAAAATGTGGTCGACTGTACTGTAACCTGCTCTGAAGCCTGCTTGTTGTTCAGTTATCTTTTCCTCTTCCCTAGCCCATGTAGCAAGCCTTTTGGTTAAAATACCAGTGTAGACTTTGCTAACTATACTAGTCAACGCTATTCCGCGATAATTGCCTGGCTGGTCTACATCTCCTTTTTTAAAGATAGGCACTATTATTGATCTTGACCATTCCACAGGGAAAAGGCCAAAATCAAAGAGTTTATTAAAGTAGGAAACAAGAAAATCAATAACATCATTACCAGCATGTTTCAACATTTCACTGACAATCTTGTCAGGACCAGCACTCTTTCCAGACTTGAGTTTACCAATGCTGGCTATAACTTCTTGTCTAGAAATTGGCTCATTACATGTTGCCATGGAAACATCTGACAAGTCATCCTCTTCAATTTCGTCATTTTCTTCTAGCTGTGGTTCTTCTTCTTCATTAAATAGTGCAAAAAAAATGGTCATACCACTGATTAATACTAATGTTATTATCAATTGATTTTTTTTCTGTTTACCGACCGAATAGTTTTCCAAAACAGTTTTGCATCATGAATCGATTCCTTAAGTTTCACTAATCTTGCTTCATCAAAGTCATTTCTCTTCTTTTTTAACAAAAGTTTGTATTGTTTTCTTTCTGTTACATATGCTATCCTTTTTTCTTCACACATTCTTTTTGTTCTTTTAAATTTTCTTAATAATCCTCTCACTCTTCTTTTCTTTCGCTTACATTCTTCATCATACCAGTCGTTTGTTCTTTTCCTATTCCCTGTTGTTCTTATCATGCAAGCAGCTGCACTGTACAGTGTTTCCATGAATATATTCAAGGAGGTGTTAATATCAGTATTAATAGATATGGCTGCCTGCTCTAACTTTTGCTTGAAGTCTGCTGACTTTTGTTCATCTACATACGTGTGTAGACAGTCTTCATACCATATAAAACGCTCCTCAGTGCCTGCATTGACTACATTCTGTGGACTGGTGTCTACCTCTGTTTTTTTTCCACACGAATTCAACAGGCAAGTGCCATGAATCAATATGATCACTAACATTCATATCACAACAGTTAGGAGAAAACATATCTTTTGACAGAATAACATAATCAATAACACTGCATCCATGTGGTGAAACATATGTGAAATCTCCATTAGAAACACTCTCGCAACAACCATTCAATATAACACAATCAAACATAAAACACAAGTTTAACAAGGATTGGCCAAAGCTATTTACAGTACTATCTTTTGAGTTTCGCCTTAAAATATCATTACCAAAAGAATCTTCGTTATCATCATTATCATCCTCAAAGGTAGTTGTATAACTAACTACATCTTCCTGGCTAGGCTGTGCACTCCCAGTTCTTGCATTCAGATCACCAAGGATCAGTAAATGCATGTTATCATTCTGAAGAACTTGCAGAAGGCTTTCTTCTAAATTCACTACACCATCCTTAATCGCCATTGTGTCATACAATGGGCCATTTTCTGGTACGACATAACATGCCACCATCAGCACATCCTTGTCACAGTTAAACAAAGACTTCTTAATCTTTACAGCTACAGTATTTTGACAATTAATGTTGATTTCTGAGATAAAAGCTGACAAAGATTTTCTTACTAGCAATAGAATGCCTCCAGAGTTTCTACCTAAACGAGACAGTCTTTTAGCAGGAGCAGCAAGTTTGACAAAATCACGAAAAATACCACTATAATCAAATACATCATCAATGAAAGTTTCTGTTAAACAAACAACATCAAAAGAAGAAACATAATCAATGAAAGCAAAATCGTTTATTTTATTATACAAATTTTCAACATTGTAAAGAAGGAAATTCAGAGGCCCAAGATGGTCCGGCCTGTCCTACGGTGCGTTGCGAGTTGACCGTCTGGGTCCCGCATTGTTGGCTGGGCCTTTGTTGACAGGAGGGGAAGGCCGAGGGGACCAGAAGTGGTGTAGACCCGTACTGGTCTGTCTGCCACGTGCGGAATTCCCTCTTCCGCCACGTTGCGCACGCGCAGTGCGTCCCGTGTCGCTCTGATTGTCCTGGTTCAAGTGAAGAGGGGAACCCCCTTCACCATTTCCGCCTTCCTCGTTCTGCTCACGTGCATCACGTGCTCTGTGGCCGTGATTGTCCTGCCCGCGACCACAAGGGGAATCCCCGTTACCTCCTCCCCCTCCACCCCGCTGGCTGCGTGGTGCACGTGCACTGCTGCCACTGACGCGAAGAGGGGAAACCCCCTCACCGCCTCTCTCTCCATCCCGCCGGCTGCGCTCATCACGTGCACTGCTGACATGACTGCTGCCACTGAAGCGAAGAGGGGAAACCCCCTCACCGCCTCTCTCTCCATCCCGCCGGCTGCGCTCATCACGTGCACTGCTGACATGACTGCTGCCACTGAAGCGAAGAGGGGAAACCCCCTCACCGCCTCTCTCTCCATCCCGCCGGCTGCGCACATCACGTGCACTGCTGACATGACTGCTGTCACGGAAGCCCAAAGGGGAATCCCCGTTGCGGTGTCCCGGTACCTCTGGCTGCTCAGGGCGCAGTGCAGTTGGCTGTTCCGGGGTCCTAGTCGTTCCTGCTCCAGGTGAGGATCTGGCATCCAAGGGTTTTCTTGTAGTGGCTGCAACTTCTGCATAAGTCCTTGGGTCAGGTTGTCTGGGCTCCACCACAAGCCTGCCTCTCTTGAAGTAGGCCACCTTGCCCTCCTTTCTGGCCTCTGACACTAAGTTG
>CM060338.1:18035602-18038102 GCA_030674155.1 Stramonita haemastoma
CGTAGGAGTGAATGCAGCATGTCAGCTAAAGTCTGGATGTCTGCCTTCAGTGCTCCAGGGGGTATACCGTCAGACCTGCTGCTTTACCTGACTTGAGTGACTGTCTGGCTTTGGTGATCTCATTTTCGGTGGTGGTGGTGGTGGGGGGGGGGGGGGCGATGTTGATGCCAAGGATTTCGGTAGGTGGTGGGATATCTGGCGGGACAGATGGTGCTGATCTGTAGAGTGTTTCCTTGAAGTGCTCTGCCTATCTTTTATTTATTTTTTTTAATTTTATTTTATACCACTTTAGGTCACACCAGATTTCTCTGCGTGAAATTCGGGCTGCTCTCCACGGGGGGGAGCGCGTCGCCACAAGTGCAGCACCTACCCATTTTTTGTTTTTCCTGCATACAACTGTATTTGTTTCCCTATCGGAGTGGCTTTTTTCTACAGAATTTTGCCAGGGTCACCCCTCTTGTTGGCGTGGGTTCTTTTACGTGCACTAAATAGTGATGTGTAACACACGTGACCTCGGTTTATCTTCTCAACCGAAAGACTAGCGCCCAGAACACCATTCAGGGTCTAATGGATGAGGAAAAAGTTTTGGGCCCAAACGGGGTACGAACCACCGCACACTCCGACCCGGACTTTTTGCTTTCTAGGCAAGGCACGTTACCACCTAGACCACCAATCAGGTGATCAGGTAAGTTCCTCCCTAGGCTGGGTTTGTTATAGGACCTAATCATCATAACAAGAAGACTGAAACACTAAGAGTGGCATGGACGTACAAAAAGATAGATGGCATCATTGCAGACCATCTTGCAATGCAATCACGAACAAGTGATGGAAATGACCAGCCTACTAAAATTTGACAGCTGCAAGGATGTGGCATTAGATTAGTCAACACTCTAAGCAGACACAAGGCTTCAAAATCTTGGACATGGTAAAGATGACATTGACCTCATGGGCAGCAGCAAACAAGAACTGCAAATCCTCACAGACAATTTAACAGATCGAGCGAGCGCATACGGCATGGAGGTCAGTACAGAGAAATCAAAGATCATGGTCAACAGCGCGAGTAATGACATCACGGAAATAAAGATGAATGGAGAAACACTAGAAGAGGTGAGCCAATTCAAATACTTAGGCTCCATCCTAACAAAAGATGGCACATCAAACAATGAAGTGAAACCTCGCATTGCAACAGCAACATCTGCTCTAGTCAGACTCGAGAAGATCATCAGAAGCAACAACATCAGCTTCTGCACCAAATACCACCTTTACAAATCCCTCGTGATATCTATCCTCCTATATGGCTGTGAATCATGGACTCTGACAGCAGAGTTAGAGAGGAGAATCCAAGCATTCGAGAACAAGTGCCACAGAAGACTCCTCAAAATATCATACAAAGAACACAAGACCAATAACTATGTGAAAGAAGAAATCAAAAAGCGTGTGGGCCCCCAAGAGCCTTTGCTCTCCACCATAAAGAGGAGAAAGCTGATGTGGTTTGGTCACACCACAAGACACAACACCCTAGCAAAAACCATCCTGCAAGGAACAGTCGAGGGCAAGAGAAGAAGAGGCCGCCAAAAGAAATCATGGGTTGACAACATCAAAGACTGGACCGCCCAACCCCTGCAACACCTCCCACTAGCCACACAGGATCGTGAAGCATGGAAAAAGATCTCTGTTGCGTCTTCTCTCATGTCCCCCCTACGTCCTTTGGGACATGGGACTGAGTGAGTGAGTGAGTGAGTCCCATAAGCTATGTGGTCTTAGGGGAGCGAGGCATCAGAGACCTCAGCTTCTCTTGGGGCCAGCATTTTGAGGGTGGCGCCCATCTCCTCTCCCTCGCTGCTTTACCTTTCCCTGACCCTAAAGAGGGCAGATACCCATTGACAGTTGGGTGAACTGGGGGACTGTACTGAAGCCAAGGCACGCAAACGGTCACCCATCCAATTGGTAATCACGTTCGATGCTACTTAATTAATTAAGTGGAACAACTTACACGCTGAGAACCGCTAGGAGGGGAGGAAGCGGGCTGCAAAATCTTCTGTGGTATGGTGTCTCAGCTGTCAACCAGACAGACTACCTGGATGGGTGAAGGTGAAATTGAAGACAGGAAACCGAAATCGGAAACTTCCGCTGGTACGAAAATACACATGACAACAACAATGAAGACATGAAGCAATATCCTACCATAGACAGCTGTGGTCAGTTCTACTGCCATAGACAGCTGGGGTCAGTTCTACTGCCATAGACAGCTGTGGTCAGTTATACTGCCATAGACAGCTGTGGTCATGCTGCCATAGACAGCTGTGGTCAGTTCTACTGCCATAAACAGCTGTGGTCAGTTATGCTGCCATAGACAGCTGTGGCCAGTTCTACTGCCATAGACAGCTGTGGTCAGTTCTACTGCCATAGACAGCTGTGGTCAGTTCTACTGCCATAGACAGCTGTGGTCAGTTACATTGCCATAGACAGCTGTGGTCAGTTCTACTGCCATAGCTGTGGT
>CM060338.1:18043102-18050602 GCA_030674155.1 Stramonita haemastoma
ATGTTATCTATTCTCACCGGCACACGATGGCCTACTCTTACGAAAAGCCGAACAGGGTTTAACGTGTGTGCAAGATGTTCTGCGTGCGTTCACACACGGGGCCTCGGTTTATAGTCTCATCCGAAGGACTTTGGAGTCGGCACTGGTGTTAACTTTTGGGGTCGTGTTTAAGCCTACATCTGTATTGATATAAATAAAGACAATGTGCTAAACAGATTAGAAATGTTATGCCTACTTGTGGACCCGGTTGGGGCATTTGAACGTATTGTACCAGTTAGGGAGAAGAGAACAACAGAAAGAAAGAAGAAAGAAAGGGGAAAAAGATGCTACAGATCCGAAATACCTCAAAACCCCCAAAACAACAACGAAAAAAACAAACTAACAAACCAAAAATCCAAAACAACAATAGCAAACGAAAAACAACCACCCCCCACCCCCAAAAAAAAACCCCAAGCAAAACCAAAAAACAAAAACAAAAACAACACTCCCCCCAGAAAAACAACAACAAAAAAGCAATACCAAAACCCAAACATAAAACAAAACAACAACAAAACAAAGACCAAACAAAAAAAAAAAAAAAAAAAAAGCAGAAAAACAAAACTGTAGAAGTTGCCTCTGAGCAAAAAAAACCCCCAAAAAACAAAATAAAAACAACAACAAAACAAAACAAAAACCCAACAAAAACGGAAACGGAAACCAGACAACACACAATAATGTGTGACAGTCACCGACAACAAGATGATTTGCCATGGCAAGAAGACACACACACGTGGCAACTTGGAGGTCAGCAATATTGGATCAACAATGGCCGTATTATATAGGAGACCACGACACGATTACTCTTTCTATTGTTACTGCTGGCCTTCCTTCTGCTGCTGCTGCTGCTGCTACTGCTGCTGAAGTTTTGCTTGCTCACCTGCTCATAAATTGTCTCCCTTCTTGTCGTAGTCGTGTCCCTTCTTGCAGGAGGCTGTCTTCACTTCCTATAAATCAGAACAAAGGGAGATAAACTGGGTGGGTGGTTGGATGGGGGTATGGGGTGGAGCGCTGAGGAATAATAATTATTATAAGGAGAGAGAGAGAGAGAGAGAGAGAGAGAGAGAGAGAGAGAGAGAGAGAGAGAGAGAGAGAGAGATTTTGTGATCAGTTAGTAGGTTTTAACTTTGATTTGATGTCGTTTGATTTGGGATTGTTTAAAATTTATCTTGGGATCAAGAAAAAGAAATATGCACACAATGTTAAGGGCTTATTGTTGTTGGTTTTGTTGATGTTTTGCTTTAATCCAGCCCATCCAAAGAAAAAATAGACCAATAAAATTGCCCCCCTCCCACTCACACCCCAAGAAAACAGGAAAATAAAGAAGACAAGAAAGACGAAAACAAAAACAACCAACAAAGAAACAAACCTAAACCTACAACAATAGCAAACAATTTCAACAGCAAAAACCAAGAGCAACAACAACAAAAAAAACAAAAAAAAACAGAGAACGACTAAAAGTCTCATAACCAAATAAGACCCCTCCCTCCTCCCAAGATCCCCCCCTCCAACCAAACAACTACAACAACAAATAAGCATGCAAGAAGGAAGATGGCAGGATGGTTAAGATGTTTATCTGCTGAACAAATAAACCGTGAGTTTCTGGGTTCGATTCCCAGCCTTCCATACCCTTTCTTCCCAGTTTGACTTTAAAAAATCGAATCAAATCTTCCCGCAGAAACTCTAAACCAGTGGGACCTGTGTGCTTGTGGATTTTGTACGCATTGAAAGAATCCAGGACAGTTGAAAAACGAAAAGAGCAGGAAGGTAGATCTAGTACTTTCCCGGACTGTCCTGGCAATATTAGGTAGGTTCAATTCTCAATTGTATCCCCGAAGTCGGAATGCGGCTACCTTGATAATGGGGGGAAGGGGGGGGGGGAGAAGCAGTTAGCAAAAATCTTACCATTAGTGGAACCTCGGTGCTCTACCAGGAAACGACCCCCGCCAAAAAAAAATAAATAATAATAATAATAATAAATTAATAAAAATAGAAATAAAAAATTTAATAAAAAAAATAACATAGAATAAATAAAATAAGAAATGAGCACAAGGATTGATTTCGCTCATCGTAGATCATTGTTTCTTTTCAGAGATGATTATAATAATCATTGTGTATGTCTGCTTTCTGTCTGCCTGTTCAGTTTCTCTTGTACAGACGACACATCCCTTGCCAGTGTCTTTACTTCTTACCACGTACAGCTGTCAAGTGTCATCAGGGGGACAGGATAGCCTGGTGGTCAGAACATTGCGCTGGCAATATGACGACCCAGGTTCGATTCCTGTTCAAGGGGATTATTCCCCTTGAGTTAGCATCAGCGCTGACACCACTCTCCCCAAAAGTCCTCCGGATGAGACTTTAAACCGAGGCCCCGTGTGCGAACGCACGCAGAACACCTTGCGCACACGTTAAATCTTATTCCGCTTTTCGTAAGAGTAGACCATCGTGTGCCGGTGGGAACAGATGACATTTACAAAAATGCATACACACGGGGACTGGATGTAAAAAAAGCACACGAGTGCTTATTCCATTTTCTTCGATATAAAAGAATAAATAAATAAAATTAAAAAAAAAAAAAGACCAAGCGTGCATTTGATATTATTCTCGTTTCATACATAGTGAAAAGTTGGGAAAAAATCTGAAGAATGAACAAGCGTTGCGTATGCATGAGGGCACACACAAGTATATTATTATATATATGTGACGTTTGCCGCCTGTCAGGTTTCTGCAGTTTTTTCAGTCTTTGAAGTTTAACGTGTCCATTCTAGTCTTGCTCTCCTGTCAACCTTCATTTATCAGTGCGTTGCTTCAGTGGCCGCTGTGTCACATGACGGATGCTTTCGTGTCACATTGTACTTCTGAAATTTATCGTTTAGACTAGGAGGAGTCCTGTGCTTTTCTGTAACGTCGTGATTTGGTTCCTTTGCACACTACACACCAAAAGTACGAACGCAGAGCAGAGAGGAGCGGAGAGGAGGCGCAAGACAGACAACGAGAGAGAGAGAGAGAGAGAGAGAGAAGAGAGAGAGAGAGAGAGAGAGAAGAGAGAGGAGAGAGAGAGAGAGAGAGAGAGAAGAGAGAGAGAGGAGAGAGAGAGAGAGAGAGAGCTGTGTTCATTTTTATTTTATTTCATTTTTTTTATATCAAGGATAATGGAATAAGCACTGATGTGCTTTTTTACATCCAGTCTCCGTGTGGATGCAATTTTGTAGTTTTTGTCATCTTCCCACAGGCACACGATGGCCTACTCTTCACGAAAAGCGGAACAGATTTAACTTTGCGCAAGATGTTCTGCGTGCGTTCGGACACGGGGCCTCGATTTAATGTCTCATCGAAGGCCTTTGGGGGAGGGGAGATCAGCGCTGATGTTAATATACAACTCCGGAGGAAAAATCCCTCGAACGGGAATCGAACCCGTGTCGTCAAATTGCCAGCGCAGTGTTCTGACCACTAGGCGCCTTATCCCGTCCCCCTTAGTGTGTGTGTGTGTGTGGGTGGTGGGGTGTGGTGTGGTGTGGTGTGTGTGGCTGCGCCGCGCGCGCGCGCGCTCGCGTGTACGTACGTCTGCCTTGTCAGTCCGCGTCTGCAACAATCGAATGTTGCGTGCATTACATATGCATCCCCAATCACAAGAGATAAGAGACAGATAAGCAGACACACAGACAAACAAGTCATCAAGACAAACCCCGGCGAAAAAAGATTACGCATACACTCCGTGACGCGGCTAGTGGCCAAAATCCAACCAGCCCCGATCACACAATCATACCCTTACGGACGAGCAAGCACCACCGATACGTAATCATCCCTCCCTAGTATCCGCGCAGGAAATCTACCCACCCCACCCCTACCCCTAAAAAGATAACCCTAGCGGGGATTTGCTCCCCAAAACCCATCGCCTTCCTATTCCCTAACAGGAAACAAGCATGCCTAGTCCCCCACAAAATGAAATGTTCAATTTACGTAGCTCCAGTCCCCGGCTCATCCCTGGATGATTCAATTTACTTTTGCTTTCTCGTTCGCTCCCGACACAAAATCCGATCCATCATTCCAGAGAGCTCTTGCAACGAACGAACGAGCGAGCCAGCGAAATTCATATCTCGACTTCTTTCAATCGAGGCCGATGTAATTACAAGGGAGGCTTGGAGAGCAATCAGTCATTCATTTGTCGTTTTCTGCTGCGGCCGGAATAAAAGTTCGTTTGAGTAGCAAACGAGTGTAACGGGTAGGCGACCTTCCACGAAACAAAAAGCAACACGCGAGTTTCAGCTTCCGGAGAGAGAGAGAGAGAGAGAGAGAGCCGGTAGCGTTAGCGTTAGCGTTGCCAGCCGCGCTTGCAGGAACTGAAAAGAAAGAGAGAGTATGGCCGATTTTCATCTTTCGGCCTTCTGGATTGGTCGGCGGGGAGAGATTGAAAAGGCCATCAATTTCACCCCGGGAAGCCCCGCCCCCTTTCCTGTCTGTCAAACGCTCTCGGCAGGGCTCGTGCCGCGCCGCTTCGCGCCTGTCAGTCAAAGCGGCGGTGCTGTAGCAGACTGATGAGTGCAGTCATTCGCCCCGAGTCCTTGTATTGAGGGCCGTGATTGGTCAAAGGGTAATTACTCCCTCCGCGCCAGGCTGGAGACAAGGCTTGAGGCAGACTAAACAATACCAGAGCCCAGGGCTTGTGTGTGTGTGCCTGAGAGAGAGAGACTGTGAGAGAGAGAGAGAGAGAGGTTGGTGAGAGGAGAGAGAGAGAGGAGAGAGACGGTGAGAGAGACAGAGACGAGAGAGACAGAGAGAGAGGATTGTTTTAAGGCCTTGGTAGAGCTTGGCGCTGTAATCTCTACACACGCTCTTCCTACATCTCTCCCCCTCCCTCCCCCCCCCCCCCCCCCCCACACCTCTCTTCTTCCCTTCTTTCCTCTTCCAACCCCCACCCCCATCCTCATCCTCCTCTTCATCCTCCTCCTCCTCTTCTCTCTCAGCTTGCTCTGTCCCTCTCTCTACCAGTCCTTTACAAAAAAAAAAAAATGTGACTTACAACTATCGCGGCAGGCAGGAGGCACGAGACAGAGACAAGGGAGAATAACTAACTGCCACCCCCTAAAACCATTGTAACATACAGCATTCTCCCAGAGTAGTGTACTCTTGTCGTCATTGTTGGTTAAGCAAGCAAGCTACCAACCAACCCTCTCTTGACTTTAAAACTTTTTTTTTTCTGCTGGGACTCCGATACAAGCATACCGCATCTCAACTTTTTTTTTTTTTTGCGTGCAAAGATAAGTGCCTGCCATTTTCTCTCAAAACGGGGAAAATAAAAAGCGATTCCACTGACTACTACGACTAGTCTCCCTTGCCTGTCGTCTGCAAAGTCTGTCCGAGGAAGAAGAAGAAGAAGAAGAAGCAGACGATAGGAAGAAGTGACGTTATCTTCACAACCTCTGGCCAAGATTTACGAAGTGACCGGTGAGTTTTATTGCTGTTTCATTGACGTTTTGATTTCTGTCTTAACGGCCATGTTATGAAGGCGAATCGGCGTGAAAATGGGCAAGCCTTGAGAAGCTGTCCCGTGCTTGCTTTATGTTTCGGGGGGCCATGAATTGGACAAGCCGTGGGGGCAGTAAAATAGCCTGGAACGATTTTTAAAAGAGTTTTATTCTGAGAGACGGCCGAGGGGGTTGTTTACGAGTGTTGTGGCTGTAGGGGCGATTTGTTCTTCATTGGGGAAGCTAAATTCAGGATAAAGCAGCCGTTTGAACTCAGCGGAGAGCTGACTTAAGGCTTGGGGGAGGGGAGAAGAAGAATCGATTCCTACCCAAGATTGTCAGTTTCTTTTCTTGTCTTTTCTTTTTATTTGTTAGCTTTTTTTTCTTCTTTCTGTCTGTTTTTTTGTTGTCTGTGTTCATTTCTTTAGGGTTGTCTTGTGCTTGTTTTTTCTGAGATTCTTCTCCCTATCTCGTGTATTTGTTTATTTGTTTTTGCTCTCAATTTTTGTTTTCTGGTTTTGGGTTTTTTTCTCTTGATTTAAAAAATATATATATATATTTGCCATTTTCTCGGATTGATTGTGATAAAAAAAAAAAGCAAGTCAGTTGTACATACAGTGCGTAGCTACTTTGTTGGCGACTAAAATTTATTGTAACGTCAATAGTTATGAATGAGAGTTTAAATGCAGTAATCTTAAAAACAGAGTAAAAAAAAAATCCAACAACAACAAATAACAACAACGATATGATACAAATAAAACAAAACAAAAACAGTAATAAAAACGACACCAGTTTCTACATAACGGTTATCAATACCATCATCATTATTATCATCATCGTTATCATGATAATAATGGATTTTAAATAAAATTTTAAAATAAATATTTATGAACTTCTCCAGACTTCAAGATGATATCGCTCAGTTGTAGGACCCGCTGTATAACACAAACAATTTATTGGGTTTATTAGGAGTTGGCAGATTTTGTTGTTGTTGTTGTTGTGCATTCCCCAGCTGAACACTCTGAGGGTCACCCAGAATATGCACCACGGCTCACTCATCCCACATGGGAATACACTGTGAGATTGAAATTGCACACTGAATGGGAAGTTTGCGAAAATGTTGCAAATTCTGTTTTACATGAACGGGATGAGTACTGTACCTGACCTTAAGTTTGCACGGGTCTGGGTTGTTGTTGTTGTTGTTTTTAAAGTACTTTGCCATATAGGCAGTCATACTCCGACTTCAGATGATTTTTTCTCCTTAAAAGGAGAGTGCAGTTTGTTATGTTAAGAGCTCTGTCATGGCTGAAGGCAATCTCAACACACATTTTACCAAATAACAACATTTTAATGTAGGCCTTGGCAATTAACTGACATGAAAAACTGACAGATCTTTTGGCCTAGGCCAGTTGCAGATTTGATAAAGGGGTTTTAGTGGATTAAAAAAGAAACACAGACTGACCGGCTATTTTATAGACACATTGTCAGTGTGCAAGCGGCTTAGAAAGCGGTGAAAACTGTATCTAGTATCATTGGAATGTGTTGCAACATACACGTAGACAGGCACACTCATACATGCACACACGATCTGTCTCTTGTTTTACTCTTTCACGCACAACACACACACAACACACACATGCACACGCGCGCGCTTGCACGCATGCGCGCACACTCTTACACACACACACACACACATTCCTGTAACTTGAAGTCTGTGTTATCTTGTAAAGATTATGATTAAAAGCGAAGGGTCCATGCTTTTTCGGGGGTAGGTGGGTGGGCGTCTGTTTGTTGTTTGTCTACGGAAGACGTTTCTCCTCCTTAAATCGTAAACACCATCTTTTTTTGACTTGCGGCTTTCCAGAGTTTTTCCTAATTCCTTACCTAATTCCTCCTGTCCCCACCCTTCTCTCTCTCTCTCTCTCTCTCTCTCTCTCTCTCTCTCTCTCTCTCTCTCTCTCTCTCTCTCTCTCTCTCTCTCTCTCTCTCTCTCCTCTCT
>CM060338.1:18060602-18065602 GCA_030674155.1 Stramonita haemastoma
CAGAGAGAGAGACAGACAGACAGACAGACAGACAGACAGACAGACAGACAGACAGACAGAGACAGAGAGAGATCCCCGGTGTGGCCTCAGAGGTCGGCAGGGCTATAAACGGAATGATTGGATTGGATTACATTTTGTTTTCTCCACTTTGTCCTCTTTTTTTTTTTTTTTTTTAATCTTGCAGCTTGAATTGTCTTTTTGGCTACATTTCCGAGCGCGCTTGTTTGTTTGTTTGTGTAGTTGTTTTTAAATACAACATTATCTATTTTGTAAACGAATTAATTGCTTTTTTGATAAATAAAAAATCTTATCCCGAAGTGATAAATGTCTGATTTAATCTCAAAGCATGAGATTTCATCATGGTATTGAGCTCCAAGTTTTCTCTTCCAGATTTCATTCAACAGTGGCAAATTGTGTATCGAAATCGGCCACTAGGTTCGTATCGTCAGTGTGGCGCCTTGACTTTTCAGTTATTTTATTTCGATTTTTTTTTTGTTTACGAGGGGGGGGGGGGGGGGGGGGGAGAGGGCGAAATCGATGTGTTTGTATATTGTTGTTTTTTATCTTTTTTTTTTTTTTAATTTGCACGCATGCATTACAAAAGAAAACAAATTGACTTTTTGTCCTGACAGCATTTCACCATTTCCATTTCACCGGCTAACAAGAATAATTGCTGCACAAAGTACAAAATAATAGTAAATTATCGTTTTGGATGTCAAGACAAGATTTATAAAATACATACAAACTTTTACTAGATCTAGTATTTTGAAATGGTACTTAGCTTTCCACGAAGTTTATATACTGAAACCATTATCTCCGAAAATCTAGATCTATAAACTGCATTTGTTTGCAGTGCCCCAGCTTTTTCCATTTCATATTTGACAAAATGTGGAATGTGAAAATAGTGCTATTTGGCACTGATGCAGTTACAAAAAAACTGATGAAGTGTTTGACTTGATAATACTGTTAGCAAAGTTTCATGCTTACAGATGTCGGATGTTGGTGGGTTTTGGGGTTGTTTTTTTTTGAATGAACTGAAATACAAATAATCTATGAAAGGGAAAAGTTGTGGGGTTTTTTGTTCTTATTGGTTTATTTGTTTTTGATGCAGTAGTAGCCTGGCTTTTGTAGTCAGGCGAATGGAGTTTGAATAGCACAGAAAAAATGGATACGTTATTTATCGTACAACAGCAGTCGCAAAAGCTACTTTCTCACATAGGAAAGATCACATTGAATCTTGTGTGTTGTGTTGTTGATTTATTCATTAATTATTCATTTACTCTTTTATATCGAGGATAATGGAATAAGCACTCCTGTGCTTTTTTTTTTTTTTTTACATCCAGTCCCCGTGAAGTTTTGTTAATCTTGGCATCTGTTCCAACCGGCACACAATTGCCTACTCTTACGAAAAGCGGAACAGGATTTAACGTGTGCGCAAGATGTTCTGCGTGCGTTCGCACACGGGGCCTCGGTTTATAGTCTCATCCGAAGGACTTGTGTTGTCTGCAGCTGTCAATTGTTCGTTCTTTCTTTTTATTTTTTATATTTTGTTTTGTTGATTGATTGATTGATTGATTGAAGCCCTGATATGGCCCCTTTGTGGTCGGCGGGGCTATAAACAACATGATTGGATTTATTGATCGTTTCGCTTATCTGGGTTTCTTTTCGATCTATAGTCTATACCAATTCATTTATCGGCGTGTTGGTTAGTATATCGATAAAGTGTTTACAAACAAGACAAGTATGCGTTATTTTAAATTCTAAAAAGAGAGAGAGAAAAAAAAGAATCCTATAGTCACTCAGTTACTCCAGTCATTTATACCCCCCCTCCCCCCAAAGCAAGTCAAACGAACATCAAAGTCGCCTATTCTGTTATTCTTGTCTCACGTTTCGTCATTATCAAAAATTGGAATAATTGAATAACATGTTTACATGAAAGTAATCATTGGATGGTGTGCGTTTTTTTGGGTGGAAAAGAGGAAAGAAGAACAATATCAGTTAGAGAGCAATGAATAAGCACAATAATAGAGAGAAGAGGGGTGGGTGGGTGGGTGGGTGGGGGGGGGGGGGGATGCAAAGTATCATTTGCATTGGAGGTGTTGCTAACTTGGATCTAACAGAACTGAAACCGGTTTTAGTTATGGTGTGGCCGGCCGCCTGTTCGGGGTGCCATGCCATGCCATGCCGTGCCATGCCATGCCATGCCGGGTGCAAACGAATACTCCCAACGCGCTTTTGTAGCTAAAAGTATGATTATCTGCGCTGTGTGTGTGTGTGTGTGTGTGTGTGTGTGTGTGTGTGTGTGTCTGTCTGTCTGTCTGTCTGTCCTGTCTGTCTGTCTGTCTGTCTGTGTGTCCGTCTTGGTCTCTCTTTCTTTGTCTGTCTGTGTCTGTCTATCTCTCTGTCTCTGTCTCTTTCTCTCTCTCTCTTTCTCTATCTCTGTCAAAGTCAAAGCCAAAATTTTATTTCTAGATGGTACATTGAGTAAGCAGTAAATTTGCTTCTTTTCCTCGGTCTGTCTGTTTCTCTCTGTCTCTCTGTCTCTCTGTCTCTCTCTGTCTCTCTGTCTCTCTGTCTCTCTCTCTCTGTCTCTCTCTCTCTCTCTCTCTCTCTCTCTGTCCTGTCTCTGCTCTCTCTCTCTCTCTCTCTCTCTCTCTCTCTCTCTCTCTCTCTCTCTCTCTCTCTCTCTCTCTTCTCTGTCTCTCTGTCTCTCTGTCTCTCTCTGTCTCTCTGTCTCTCTGTCTCTCTGTCTCTCTCTCTCTTTCTGTCTCTCTCTCTCTCTATGTCTCTCTGTCTCTGTCTCGTACCCCAGCAACAAGCAGGTCTCAGAGTCAGTCCAGTATACTGGACTCACTGAAACGAATGGGGTCAAAAGATGGGAGCAAAACGGGTAAACAAGGGTCAGGAGGGGGGACTAAGACACGGTTAAAAAGTGTACATAACAAATAGGACATCGGCCAGGCCTATAAAGTGGGAAATCATAATTCACATATGGATGATATGGTGTGTCATAGTTTCATAAATACTTCTTTTACGAAAGGTTGCTTAAAATTTCTCAATTACAATGTAAACGGGTTGCTTCCTAAGCTAGATGACAGTGATTTCATTCAGTATGTTCAATCTCATGATATCATTTGTTTAACTGAAACATTCATAGCCACAGATTTTGAATCCGATTTGTTCAGTGATTTTCTCATATTTACGTCAAAAGCTTCGAAATTATCCCATCGTGGTAGGTATTCTGGTGGTGTAGTTGTACTAATCAAGAAAATATTTTCCCCATTTGTAAAATGTGTTCCAGCCTCTGTAGATAACACTATTGTTGTTCAAATAGATAAAACTTTATTCGGTAGGGACAAAGATGTTATGTGCATATGTGTTGTACATTCCTCCATGTGATTCAAATTACTGGAAGGGCAAACAAGATGGTTATGGTATAGAATTGTTAGAGCTGTGTTATTTGCAGTTACAAGAAATGTTTGACGATTTCTATGTTTTAATTTTTGGTGATTTGAATGCTAGAACTGCTGATAGTAATTATTGTTTTGTGGACTCTGATTTTTCAAGCTCATTGGTGTGTGCACAAAGTGATTTTCCTCGTAACTCCCTGGATAATAACTATAACACGTTTGGAGAGCAACTACTTGAGTTGTGCAGTATGTTCGATTGCCTTATTTTAAATGGATTATGTGAACAAGGTCTGGATAACAATTTTACATACGTTTCTAGCTCTGGTTGCAGTGTTGTTGATTATTTTATCATTTCTACTGAACTGTATATGAACTTGCATGCTATTTCTCTTGAAGTGCAAAACTTAACTGAATCAGATCACTTACCAGTTGTGCTTTTGTATGATCTTGGTGAAAATGGCTTTGCCAAAGAAGAGCAGAAAAATACGACTGTAAAACAAAATGTCATTAAGAAAAACATCTGGAAGATAGAGAAAGAGGCAGAATTTGTGGAAAAAATGAAAAGTAAAGACATCCAAGATAAACTCAAAGCAGCTAATGACAAATTAGACTATGATGTAAATGAGGCTCTGAATTTATTTGTGAAATGTTTGAATAATGCTAGCAGCTGTATGTTAACAAAATTTTATCCATGCAAACATAAACGTCGCTCAAAATGGTTTGACGATGAATGCTTAATAGCTAAACGAATTTCTAGGGAAAAGCTAGCAACTTTTCGTGTATCAAGAAGTGACAATGACCGGGAAAATTATGTACAAGCTCGGAAGCTGTATAAAAACTTGATAAAGCAGAAAAAAACGAAATTTTAAAAGAGAAAAAGCTGCTGCACTTGCGGCAGACAAGATGGATCCAAAATTATTCTGGAAGGAAGTCAGAAATATGGGATGCACGCATAAAACAAGTAAAATAAGTAGTACTCTTACGATAAATGACTGGTATAGTCATTTCAAAAATGTTTTTGGTAATGATAACAGTGATCACCAAGACATACCAGATTTTGATGAACATGAAGAACCAAATCATTTTTTAAACAGAGTTATAACAGAAGAGGAAGTACATCATGCTATAAAGAGACTAAAAAGTGGCAAGGCAACTGGACTTGATGAGGTATGTGCAGAAATGCTTAAGTCAAGTGGAAAAGATGTTGTATTATTTTTGACAAAGTTGTTTAATAAGTTATTTGATAAAGGTGAGTATCCACAAGAATGGGCTAAAGCAATTGTAATACCTTTACATAAAAAGGGTGATACAGAAAACATGGATAATTATAGGGGTGTTTCTCTACTTAGTATACTGTCTAAATGTTATACTACTATTTTGAATTCTAGGTTGTATTTATGGCTTGAAGAGAACATGCTGATTTCTGAATCCCAAGCTGGTTTTCGAAAACATTATTCCACTGTTGACCAGATTTTTACTCTCTATGCTACAGTCCAAAAATGTTTAAGTAAAAAGGGCCAAAAGTTATATGTTGCTTTCATAGATTTTAGAAAAGCATTTGACTCTGTCCACCATGGTAAACTTTTAGAA
>CM060338.1:18070342-18072842 GCA_030674155.1 Stramonita haemastoma
GAGAGAGAGAGAGTAGAGAGAGAGAGAGAGAGAGAGAGAGAGAGAGAACCTTACCCTGATTTAGCCATATATTGGGGGGCCCAGACAGAACATGCATACGGCTACAATCTTGTGGAAAACGAATCCCCTAGGGACAGAATGGGGATGGATGGTGCTGGCTGTACCCATTGCAGTCAAGTTCCTGCGTTTCTTTTATTTAGTCTCCCCATGTCCAGCCTAACTGGGTTTCACACACATACTCACACACACACACACACTCGAACACACACACACACACGACACACAAACACACTCACTGAGACACACACACATACTCACACACACACACACACACTGAGCCACACACACACACATACTGACACACACACACACTGAGCCACACACACACACACACACCCACACACACACACACACACACACACACACACACACACACACACACACACACACACACACACACACCACACACACACAAACTATCACACACACATCAAAAACACACACACGCACATACACACACACACAACACACAGAGATTCAACACAACACACCACACACACACACACACACACACCCCTCTGACACTCACACACACACACACACACACACACACACACACACACACACACACACACACACACACACACACACACACACACACACTGACACTCACACACACACACACACTGACCACACACCGACACACACACACACACACTGACACACACCGACACACACACACACACACACACACACACACACACACACACACACACACCACACACACACCCACACACACACACCACACACACTGACACACACACACTGACACACTTACAGACACAGACCTTACCTTGATTTAGCCCGTATAATATAGTAGCAGGGTCTAGACAGAAAATGCATACAATCTTTTGGAAAACCAAACCCCCTAAGGACAGAATGGAGATGGATGGTTGCTGGCTGTACCCATTGCATGCAAGTTCCTGTGTTTCTTTGTATTATAGTCTCTTAATGTCCAGCCCTACTGGGTTTCGTAGCAACATCGATAAGAAAGCAACAGTTTAGCAAGTCGACAAGATTCAGAGAGAGAGATGGAGAGAGAGAGGGGGGGAGAGAGAGGGAGAGAGGGAGAGAGAGGAGAGAGGAGGGGGGGAGAGAGGAGAGAGATAGAGGGAGAGAGAAGGGTAGAGAGAGGGGAAGATGGGTAGAGGAGATGGGAGGAGAGAGAGAGAGAGGAGAGAGAAAGAGAGAGAGAGAGAGAGAGAGAGAGAGAGAGAGAGAGAGAGAGAGAGAGAGAGAGAGAGAGAGAGAGAGAGAGAACTCGAACTCGAACTCGAACTCGAAATTTTTTAATGAGGGTAATTGGTAAGCCAGAGGCTTCTTTACACCAGGCCCTCATGGGGACAAAATGAAAGAAAGAAATATGAATAAATCAGTGAGTTAATAAACAAATAAATGTAACATATTAAGAAAATCAGTCAGTCATATTACAATTCAATTATTGATAAAATCAGGAAATCAATGAAGTACCACATAAGTGAACCAATCAAGTTACTAAACAACAATCAAACACGAAAAACTACCCTCTCTAACAACCCCTAACCTAAACAAACAGTTCTTCCCAAAAGTCAAGATAAGATACACACACACACGAACACACCAAACACACGCACCACACAGACACAGACACACACACAAAACACACCCACACACACGCACACAGACGAGTACACACACGCACGCACGCACATACACACACACACAAAAATAAACAAATTTACACCAACACGCAAATACACACCAACACTCACAAACAAACACACTCACTCAATTACCCCAGCACACACTGGTGCGCGCGCACGCAAAAGACAAATTATCCTGAATACATATCCATACACATGTACATTTTTACCCATACAATGTGATAATTATGCTCATATCATAATCATCAAAATACGCATTAGATCCAATGCATATACATTCCAGGACGTATCAATATTACTGACATAATTATCTGCATACAGACACGAATTAATAGCTGTACAATGTAAATTCTACAAAAGCATCAAATCTGGATTCAGCGACCAGGAAAAATAACAACAACAACAACAACAACAAACAAACACACAAACAAACAAACAAACAACAACAACAACAAAACCTTTCGTAAACATATACACACACGCATTCAATACGCACGCACACACACACACAAACACATACACACTCAACAAACACAAATAAACACAAAACACCACAGACCACGCGCACACGCACACACACACACACACAAACACACACACAACACACACACACACACAAACACACAACACACAAACAAACACACACACACATACACACATACATACACACACACACTCATAGATAAAGAAAAAATACAAATACAAAGAGGAGGAGAGAGAGAGAGAGAGAGAGAGAGAGAGAGAGAGAGAGAGAGAGAGAGAGAGAGAGAGAGAGAGAGAGCACAGACAGACAGACA
>CM060338.1:18077842-18080342 GCA_030674155.1 Stramonita haemastoma
TATATAATAATAATAATAATAATGATGATGATGATGATGATGATGATGATGATGATGATATTAATAATAATAATAATAATAATGATAATAATAATAATAATGATGATGATGATGTGATGATGATGATGATGATGATGATGATGATGATGAGATGATGATGATGATGATGATGATGATGATAATCTGTCTGTCCGTCCTTTTCTTTGGCTCGCTTGTTTTTTCTTTAGGCAAGAGAAGAAAAAAAAAACACCCGACAACAACGACAACAAAACACAACAAAAGCAACAGAAATGAACAAGCAAACAAACAAATAAACAAAACACCACCATTGATTCATTTGTTGAATTCTTTTTCTTCTTTATTTCCCCAAATAGTCTATCCTTGTATCAAAGTGGTTTGGAGTTACTCGGGGAAAATGGATGGGAAATGGGAATGGTTATATAAATATCAATTTTCTCCGCACCAAATTAATTCCATTATGGTTTTTCTTCCTCTCCTGTTTTTTTTTCGTGTCATTTCACTTCTTTTATTTCGTTCCCCAGTTGTTGCTTTTTTTCTTCTTCTTCTTCTCCTTTTTTTTCTGGTGGAGATATTGTGCTAATAAAACTCATCCGTTTATCTTCCTTTCTTTTATTGATCTTTTTTTTTCTCTCTCTCTCTCTCTTTGTGAAGAAATTGTGCTAATCTAAATCGTTGTTTCGCTTGCTAGGGGATTGAGAGTCTCACGTTGTGTAGTTTTCGTCTGCAGGCTTACAGTAACAATAAACTTTCTGAATTTATCCATGTGATGAAGAGAACGCATGTTCAGAAATTGTTTGTGAAAAGGAAAGAAGCTAAAAGAAGGAAAGAAAGAAAGAAAGAAAGAAAGAAAGAAAGAAAGAAAGAAAGAAAGAAAGGGAGAAAGAATAAGTCTGGGGTTTTCCGCTTTGATCCTTCGTGATGTTCTTTCTCTCGAAGAAAGAAAATGTAATTGATTTTTTCTTATCACCTTTTTGGGGGTTGGTGTTGTTGTTGGTGTTGTTGTTGTTGTTGTTGTTGTTTGTTTTGCTTTTTGTTTCTTTTTTTTCCCTCCTCCTCCTTCTTCTTCTTCTTCTTCCTCTTCTTCTTCTTCTTCTCCCTCTCCTTCTTCTTCTTCTTCTTCTTCTTCTTCTTCTTCTTCTTCTTCTTCTTCTTCTTCTTCTTCTTCTTCTTCTTCAACATCATCATCATCATCATCATCATCATCATCATCTCTTCTTCTTCTTCTTCTTCTTCTTCTTCTTCCTCTTCAACACATCATCATCATCATCATCATCATCATCATCATCATCGTCATCTTCTTCTTCTTCTTCTTCTTCTTCTTCTTCTTCTTCTTCTTCTTCTTCTTCTACCATTTTGAATTTATTTGTCTCTTTCTATCTTTCTGTATTTATCTATCCCTCAGTCTGGTGACCGTGGGGGGCACCGCTGAAGACTTGACAACCAGTTCCCTCCATTCCTTTCTCTGTTCTGCCTTTCTGAAAATTTTGTCGAGTTCTAGGCCTGTCCATTGGCTGATGTTGTCCTCCCATCTCTTCCTTGGCCTGCCTCTTTTTCTTCCTCCCTGGACAGTGCCTTGCAGTATTGTTTTTGCAAGTCCTTTCGATCTTGTGCCATGCCCGTACTAGACCCTATTTAAGTTTATGCTTCTTTACGAATGATAGAAGATTTTCGTAGGGACCAATGGTTTGCCGGACTATGTTATGCACGTTTTCGTTGCTTATGTGGTCTCTGTAGGATATGCCAAAAAGTCTCCGAAGTTTTCCCTTTTTTCCACTTTTATTTTTTATAACATCATGACATAGAATGCATAAGTACAATAAATGCTGCTCACTTTAATACTGTACTTCTAATTGTAAATGCTTTCTGTAGATACAATGCTAAAGGTCTTATAGTTGTATTGTTTGTTGCAGTCAAAAGCAATATCAGTTTAAACAAGCAAAGTTGAGAATAGTATTTAAATGGAATAAACTGTTTTCTGAGATCACTTAATCCAGGACATGAAAGAACAAAATGCACTTCATTCTCTTGTGACTCAAGGCATAATGGACAAGTCAAATTACAATCATCTACTTTTCTATAAGGAAAACGATGAACAAAAATATCAGAAATGCCAAATCTAAATTTTGTTATAGCCCGTTTCAAATATATATCCATTTGCATCGATAGATATTCTGGAATGCAATGCGAGGAATTTAACATTTTATACATGTAAAATCTACTGCTGTCTTCAATATGAGCACTCCATCTCTGCCAACCACAATCAATAACTCGTTGTCGAAAAACACCAATAAAGCCATTCAAATCACCTACGCCTGGATTCATCCACACAAATCCAAAACCATATTCAAACAATGTCATTCGTACATGAGAAACCCAGTTACATTTACCTCTGGCATCTAACTCTGCCAACATGTTGTAAGCCTTATGTGGCAGTCTATGTGGTTCCATCTGAGTTACTTTAACCCAGTAACGAATACAA
>CM060338.1:18092842-18095342 GCA_030674155.1 Stramonita haemastoma
AAAGAATAATGCCAACTAGACCTAACCAGAGGCTATGAACATTTAAAAATTGATTGACTGGTTGTAGTTCTCGTAGAACCAGTTACTACATTATTTTTTATGACGAAAGTGCTGCTTCGCAAAAAAGATTGATTAAGATATGTGATATAATATTGCAGTCTGAATCTCACGTTTAGTTTGAACAACAGTGCTTGGTTGTAACAATGTTGACATTATTGTGAAGTTATTGCATTGTGTGTGTGTGTGTGTGTGTGTGTGTGTGTGTGTTGTGTGTGTGTGTGTGTGTGTGTGTGGTGTGTGTGTGTGGTGTTGTGTGTGTGTGGTGTGGTTGGCGCGCGCGCGCGCGCGTGCGCGTGCGCGCATTAAAATCAGAATAAGATTTAAAAGTACAATATCGTAGTCAAATACATTGATTTTATTTTTTAGTTGAAATTGATATTAATTTGTGTGTGTGTGCACACGCGTGCGTGCTTGTGTGTGTGTGTGTGTCACGTGCGCGCTCTCGTGGTGTGGTGTGTGTGTGTGTGTTGTGTGTTTGCGTGTGCGAGTGCATGCCCATGCCAGATCACTGGCTATTGATTTGTAAGACTGACACTGTTACATCATTGTGTGGACATCATACTCAAGATCTGTATTGAGGATCAATCTTATTACAGAATTCAATCATGAATTGTTGGTAGAGGGGAAAGCTTTACTTTTTGGTCGGTGTCGCTTTATTTGTTATAAATAATTACTCATGTTACCAGATCTACATTATTGATGTCTGTTGTCTGTCCGTTTGTCGTTTGTACGTCTGTCCGTCTGTCCGTCTATCTATCTATCTATCTATCTATCTATCTATCTATCTATCTATCTATCTATCTATCTATCTATCTATCTATCTATCTATCTATCCACCATCCATCCATCCAGTCATCCATGTATGTATGTTTGTTGCATGTATGTATGTATGTATGTTGTATGTATGTATGTATGTATGTATGTATGCTGTATGCATGTATGTATGTAGTTTTAATGTATGTATGTATTGTATGTATGTATGTAGTGTATGATTGTCATGTATCTATGTATCTATCATTGTATCTATCTATCTATCTATTTATTATTTATCTATTTATCTATCTATCTATCTATCTATCTATCTATCTATCTATCTATCCATCTATCCATCTATCCGTCTGTCTGTCTGTCTGTCTGTCTGTCTATCTGTCTATCTATTGAGCACGAGCGCACGCGACCTCTCTCTCTCTCTCTCTCTCTCTCTCTCTCTCTCTCTCTCTCTCTCTCTCTCTCTCTCTCTCTCCTCTCTCTCTCTCTCTCTCTCTCTCTCTCTCTCTCTGTGTGTGTGTGTGTGTGTGTGTGTGTGTTGTGTGTGTGTGTGTGTGTGTGTGTGTGTGTGTGTGTGTGTGTGTTTCCTCCAATCAGTATAATAGGTGATTCCCCAGTATGTGATAATATGGATTGTGATTATACGCATAATATACTTTAGATTAGATCAGACTCTATATGTAAATGAAGATTAAATGGTAATAAGTTATCATTTAAATCTTGACAATATAAAAATCCAGTGCGTGAGATAATTCAGCAAATATGTCGATGGAGAGAGAGAGAGAGAGAGGAGAGAGAGAGAGAGAGAGAGAGAGAGAGAGAGAGAGAGAGAGAGAGAGAGAGAGAGAAGTCATTTATTTATTATTTTCGTTCCCAGGATAATGGATATGCACTTGTGTGTTTTTATTGCATACAGTCCCTGTGTGTACGTGATTTTGTAAATTTTTCATCCGTTCCCATCGGCAACAATGGCCTGCCTACTCTTTCGAAAAGCGGAACGGGTTTTAACGTGTGCGCAAGATGTTCTGCGAGTCATTCTTTTTATTTCACCCTCCCCCTTCCCTTTTCAGGTTTTTTTTTTCATTCTGTCTTGATTTTTTGTTTACTGTTTGTTTTTTTTTTACTTCATGAAGTGATTTAGCAATTCCTCAACTTTAGGTTATTTTTATTTTGCTTGATATTAATTTGGGGGATGGGGGGGGGGGGGGGGTCGATTTTGATCTTTGCAAGGAGGTCTATCATACAGCTACATGTTTTTGCAGCTAAGATTTATACGAGTTGCCGTTTTTGTCTTGTGCACCGTTTGATATGTATCTTATATGACTAATTGATTCATTAATTAAAAAAAAATATATCCTGGGTTTGTTTTGAGCATGTGGTGACAGACAGGGTGTGGATGGAAGCCTCTTCTAAGTAATAGAATGATTTCTTGGGCTCTTTCAGAATGACTTGAATGATAATTATGATTGTGACCGGTATCATGATGATGGTGGCATCATTTTGTATTTCCCATTTTCTTTGACAGTGCCTGACTTGATTTTTATGGTCGTTGTGTATTTTCGTCCTGATTTTGTTGTTCATGTTGTTGTGTTTTGTTGTGATTGTTTGTTTTGTTTTGTTTTGGGGTTGGTGGGATGTTGTTCGTTTTTCGCGAAGTATGTTTAAATTTCTT
>CM060338.1:18109931-18117431 GCA_030674155.1 Stramonita haemastoma
AAGGAGAGGGAAGGGGAGGGGGGGAGAGAGGGAGGAGGGAGGGGGAGAGAGGGAGGAGAGAGGGGGAGGAAAAAGGAGAGGAGAAGAAAAGTGAAAGGGGGAAAAGGAGGGGGAGGAAAGGGGAAGGATGGAAAAAGGAGGAAAAGAGGGGGGGGGAGGGGGGGAAAGGAGAAAGAGAGGGAGGGAGGAGAAGATGAGAGGAGGAGAGGAGGAGAAGAGAGATGGAAGAAGGGAGGAGAGAGGAGAGAGAGAGAGGAGAGGGAAGGAGAGGAGAGGAGAGAAAGGAGAGACGGAGAGAAGAGGAGCAGAGAGAGCGAGGGGGAAAGGGGAGGGGGGGCGGGCCAGGAAGACGGAAGAGACATGAGATAGGGGAATGTGAAAACAACGAGAAGAGACAAAGAGAGACGATAGCCCAGAAAGTTTTTTTTTTTTTTTTTTTTTTTTTTTTTTTTTTTTTTAGGGCAGGGCCCTTTTAAGCCCTTTTGGGGGGGTTTTCCCCGGGGTTTTTGGGGGGGGCCCCGGGACGATAACCCCCCATCTGTTTTACCCAAAATAAAGTAAAAATGGGGAAGGGGCAAGAAAGGAAAAGGGGGAAGGGGAAAGAGGGAGAAAGAGGGTAGGGGGGGGGAGAGGAGAGGAAGGGGGAGGAAGAGAAAGAAAGGAAATTGAGAAAAAAAATAAATAAAAAAAAGGGGGAATTTTAAAAAATAAAACCCCCCCCCAATTTTTTATTTTGGGGGGGGGGGTAGGGGGGGAGGGGGGGGGGTTTGGGGTTGGGGGTGGTTTTTTATTTTTTTCAGAGAAGGGGGGGGGGGGAGACGGGGGGGGGGGGGGGGGGGGGGGGAGGAGGGGAAAAGGGGGGAGGGGGGGGGCAGGGGGGGCAAGGAGAGAGGATAATGTTCTGAGGATGTGTTTGGTTGAAATGGGGCGGGGGGCAGGTTTCCCCCTGGTGGTGATGCTAAGCCGCCCGCCTTCCCTTTCGGAGCACTATCCATCCTTAATGGAGGGGGGCCTAAGATGGCTAGTTTGGGGGGCGGGATTGGTTTGTTTGGTTTTTTGGGGGGGGTGGGGGGGGGGGGGGGGGGGGGGTTTGGGGGGGGGTTTGGTGGGGGGAGGGGTTGGGTGGGGGGGGGGGGGGGGGTGGGGGGAGGGGGGAGAGTGGTGTGGGGAGATTTTGGGAAAGGGTTCCACCCTTTTTGGGAAAAAGGAGAGGGGAGGAAAAGGGGAGAGAGGGGAGGAGAGGGGAAAAGAGGAGGGGAGGGGAGAGGGAAAAAAGAAGAAGAGAAAAAGGGAAAAGGGGGAGGGAAAGAAGGAAAAGAAAAGGGGGGGGGGCAGAGAAAGATAAAAAGATAGAGAAGGAAGGCCAGAGAAAAATAGAGAAGAGAAAGGAAAGGGACTGAAAATCAAGGGGAGAGGGGACAGAGGACAGACACATAGAGAGAGGAGGCGAGGAGAGAGAAAGCAGGGACAGAGACGATATAGAGATAAGGGGGGGGGGGGGGGCAGACAAACAGAAGGAATATTAGACTGATAAAGTCAGAATAATGGAAACAAGCATACCCTCCTCCTCCCCTGCCCCCCCCCCCCCACCCCCCCCCCCCCCCCCCCCCCCCCGCCCCCCCCCCCCCCCACCCTCCCAACTCCCTTTACGACAGAGTGACGTCATGTTCACGTCTGCACTCAAACGACTTTTCACCGATGCGTGGACAAAAATGACACGAGTCTGCTGACGTGTGATTTTACTTGTGTGTGAAAAAAAAAAAGGGAGAGGGAGGAAGGTCAGGGGAGTGAAGGGGGAGGCGGGATGGAGGTAATGTGTGTGTGTGTGTGTGGGGGGGGGGGGGGGGGGGGCAGCCAAGTGTTAGAACGTTGAGCTGATAAACTGAAGGGAACGGATTCGAATCTGAGAGGGCCGAAGGTGTTGAAGGACTTAATTTCTGCCTTAGTTGAAGTTGCTATTACATGAATCCTGAGCTCCCTGTTTCCAGCCTTCCAAATTTCTGATCAACTTTGGGTTTGATTGTTTCCTTAGTTATCTATGTATCTATCGAAGTATCTATCTAGCTATGTATGTATGTATCTATGTCTGTATGTATGTATGTATCTATCTGTCTGTGTGTCTGTCTACCTATCTATCTATCTATCTGTCTGTCTGTCTGTCTGTCTGTCTGTCTGTCTGTCGGTCGGTCGGTCGGTCGGTCGGTCGGTCGGTCGGTCGGTCGGTCTCTCTCTCTCTCTCTCTCTCTCTCTCTCTCTCTCTCTCTCTCTCTCTCTCTCTCTCTCTCTCTTCTGTCTATCTATATGTCTGTCTGTCTGTCTGTCTGTCTGTCTGTCTATTATCTATTGTACTGTGCTGTGCTCTTTTGTACTGTGCTATGCTGTGTTGTACTGTACTATACTTTACTGTGACGTGCTGTGCTGTACTTTAATGTACTGTGCTGTAATGTGCTGTTCTGTATTGTGTTATGCTGTGCTCTACTGTACTGCAATGTACTGTGCTATGCTGTATTGTGCCGTACTGTACTGTGTTGTACTGTACTGAGCTGTGCTGTACTGTACTGTACGGTATTGTTATGTACTGTACTGTATTGTGTTGTACTGTGCTGTGCTGTAATGTGCGGTACTGTGCTTTGCTGTGCTGTACTGTACGGTATTATGTACTGTACTGCATTGTGTTGCACTGTACTGTGCTGTACTGTGCTGTACTGAACTGTACTGTACTGTACCGTGCTGTGCTGTGCTGTGCTATACTATACTGCACTGTACTGTGCTGTATTTTACTTTAATGCACTGTAATGTACTGTACAGTTCTATACTGTACTGTGCATCGTTGTGCTTATTATTCTTTGCTGTGTTATACTTTGCTTTTGTTCTATGCTGTACTGTGCTGTAGTGGTGTATTGTAGTGTAGGGTAGAGTAGGGTAGGTAAGGGTACTATACTGTACTGTACTGTGCTGTGCTGTGCTGTGCTGCGCTGCGCTGCGCTGCGCTGCGCTGCGCTGCGCTGCGCTACGCTACGCTACACTACACTACACTACACTATACTATTACTATAATTTTATTGTATTGTGGTATACTACACTACACTGTACTGCACTGTACTGTCTACATGAATCTGGATTTGGCATTTGTCCTGTGCAGACAGCGTGTCATTCATCAGGACCTTACAGGCCTTAGCCAGGCTGTCTACCCTACCCTACCTGTGCTGCCCTTAACTCTCTGTCTGTCTGTCTGTCTGTCTGTCTGTCTGTCTGCTCTGTCTGTCTGTCTGTGTGTCTCTGTCTGTCTGTCTGTGTGTTGTGTGTCTCTGTCTGTCTGTCTGTCTGTCTGTCCGTCCGTCCGTCCGTCCTGTCCGTCCGTCCCCCCTCTCTCTCTCTCTCTCTCTCCTCTCTCTCTCTCTCTCTCTCTCTCTCTCTCTCTCTCTCTCTCTCTCTTTCCCCTCTCTCTCTTTCCCTCTTCTCTCTCTCTTTTCTTTTCTTTCTTTCTTTCTTTCTTTCTTTCTTTCTTTCTTTCTTTCTTTCTTTCTCTTCTTTATCTCGCTACACAGAAAGAAAGAGGCAGACAGAGAGGCAGAGTGAGGGAATATTGATGTCGTTATGTTCATCCTTGTTGTTGTTGTTTCACTGTTAGTGTTGTTTGGTTGTTTTGTTTTGTTTTTTGTTGTTTGGTGGTTGTTGTTGTTTTTTTGCTGATACTGTTGAGCAATGGTGATCACGAAGGTTTATTTATTTATGTATTTTTTTTATATCGAGGATTAATGGAATAAGCACTTGTGGTTTTTTTGGGGTTTTTTTTTAACATCCAGTCTCCATGTGTAGTAAATTTGTGGTAGTGTGTGCTATAGCTGTCGTTACTATTGTTACTTGATGCAGTTGTTGTTATCTTTGTTACGTTTTTCCAGTGACGCCGTCGATGGTGTTATGTATTACTGTTTAACAATACATTATATGTCATCTTTATGCCTCTAAAAATATAATTCACTCAAAAAACATCAGTGATAACAGCTATAAGCAGAAGACAACAAAACGAATATTCATGTCATGCATGCACAACAGAGAAAGTAAGAATGAAAAAAAGGAAAGAAGGAACTAAGGGACAATGAACAAAGAATTGACAGAGGGAAGAAAAGAACAGTAAAATAAAAAAGGACAGAGAATGAGACTGAACTTGTAAATGAAGAAAGAAGGAAATAAAAAAAATCAGATAAAGGAAAACAGGAAAATGGAATAAAACAACAACAAAAAAAGAAGATACAAAGAAAAGTGAGGGGGTAGGTAGGTGAGAAGAGGAAAAAAACAGACAGAAAAAAAAAAGTCTAGGAAAAAGAAAGAAAAATGAAACTGGGAATTTTTTTTTCAAAAAGTACAAAGAACGATGACCCAAAAAATCACCATGATTGTACTAGGGTGAACCACGTATGGTAAAAAAGTAAAGGTGTTTCATAACCTATGTGGTCGTAAGGGAGCGAGACATCAGAGACCTCAGCTTCTCTAGGGGCCAGCATATTGAGGGTGGCACCCATCTCCTCTCACTGGTGCTTTACCTTCCCTGACCCTAAAAAGGGCAGGTACCCATTTAAAGCAGGGTGAACTGGGGGACTGTACTAAAGCCAAGGTGCGCAAATGGTCACCCATCCAATTGGTAACCACGCTCGATGCTGCTTAACCTTAGCTTGGGGAAAGCGAGTGGTCTGACCACTGAGCTATCCCGTTCCCGAACCACGTATAATACACAACTAATCAAGCCATCCACAATTCTCTTTCACTTTTGTCTAAAACGCAGAAAGGCCCACACAGCGTGTTTACCTGCTATGACCAAGGTCACTGGACAAGGTCTCGTTGCAGGTCACTGAGAAAGGTCACAGGCCAAGGTCACTGGCAAGGTCACCAGGAAAGGTCAGCGTTTATAGAGACACTTGTCGCCTGTTTTTTCGTTTCAGTCAACCTTCGTGAGAGCAACAAACAGGCAACCTGAAAACAGAAAGAAAACAGCATTTTAGGAGGCGCACTGACGTACAACCACTGCACAGAATATACTGTGTATACGCAAATTTATTTATTTATTTATTTATTTATTTACTTATTTATTTATTTATTTATTTACTTACTTATTTATTCATTCATTCATTCTTTAATATCGAGGATAATGGATATGTATTTATTTATTCGTTTATTTATTTATTCATTCATTTCGAGGATAATGGAATACGCACCCATGTGATTTTTTTACATCTAGGCCCTGTGTGTATGCAGTTTGGTCAATTTTTTCAACCGTTCCCACTGGTACACAGAGGCCTTCTCTTCCGAAAAGCAGAACAGGTTTTTACAGTGCGTGCAAGATGTTTTGCGTGCGTTCGACACGGGACCTCGGTTTATAGTCTCATCTCAAGGACTTTTGGAGGGAGTGGGGTGGAGTCGGCACTGATGTTAACTCCAGAGGAAAAATCCTCTTGAGTGAGATTCAAACCCGGTCAGCGGATCACGAGCGCATCACTCTTGACTACCAGGTTATCCCGTCCCCGTGAGAGAGAGAGAGAGAGGAGAGAGAGAGAGAGAGAGAGAGAGAGAGAGAGAGAGAGAGAGAGAGAGAGAGAGAGAGAGAGAGAGAGAGAGAGAGAGAGATCAAAAAAGAAAAACAAGAAAAAACAACAAACAAGTAAAACTTGTAACAATGAAGTCACTTACACACACACACACACACACACACGCACACGCACTCACACACAACAACAACAACAACAACAACAACAACAACACAACAACACAACACACACAACACACACATACACACACACTACACACACACACACACCACACACACACACACACACACACACACACACACACACACACAACAAGGTATACCAACATATTGACAAAACAAACAAACAAACATCGACACAAAGAAGAACCCTAAGAGAAAGAGAATCAAATACAAAAGTAAACGTAACTAGATGCTCATCATTCACAAGCCATTTTTATTTCATCGCCCGGATTGTTTACTAAGACAGCAACACCAACAGCACAACAGCAGCAACAACTGCAGCAACTTCAGCAGCAACAGCAGCAACAATAACAGCAGCAGCAGTATCAGAATTCTACATAGATGACAAAGCTGCATGCTATCCAGTGTTTTCAGTTTCGTTTTCCAGTTGTTTGTTTGTGTGTGTGTTTGTTTGCTTGCTTTTTAAAAGAAAGCATCGTTTGGAACCTGTGCAAACAAGGGCAATGCTTTTTGGTTTTTTGTTCTGTCTTTCGTTTGTTTGTTTATTTTCTCATTTGTTTGTTTTTCTCATTTGTTTGTTTGCTTGTTTGTTTGTTATTTAGGTTATGAATAATTCTTGTGTTCAGTTCTGATGTGTTTTGTTCTATGTCTATCTGTCTGTCTGTTTCTGCTTGTGTCTATCTGTCTGTCTGTCTATCTGTCTATCTGTCTGTGTCTGTCTGTCTCTGTCTCTCTGTGATTTTTTCTGTCTTTTTTCTTTCTTTCTTTTCTTTTTCTTTATTCTCTCTCTTTCTTCTCTCTCCTCTCTCTTCTCTCTCCTCTCTCCTCTCTCTCTCTCTCTCTCTCTCTCTCTCTCTCTCCTCTCTCTCTCTCTCTCTCTCTTCCTTCTCCTCCCCCCTCTCTCCCCCTGCCTTCTGCATTGTGTCGAGCTGAGTGGGCTGTGTTCACTTATCCGTCTATTATTTTTTGTTATATTTTTTCTGTTCAATATTCTTTAGATTGTGTCTTTACTTTTTTCATTTCCTTCTTTTCCCATTGTTTTTCTTTATCAATTCTGTTTCAATGGGCTTTTTCTTTCATTCTGCCCTCTTTTATTTCTCTATTACTTGATTCCTTTCTTTTATCTTTTAGAATTCCAAAAAATATTTTCTATTACCTATTTTGTCGTTTTCTGTTCGTCGTTCAGTTTCTTCATCTTCTTCTCTTGGTATTTCATTTTCTTTTGTGTGTGTGTGTGTGCCTTTATTGCTTTGCTTTCTTTCTTTTTGTCAATCAAAATTGCACATCTTTTTATGGAATGATGAATAGTTTGTGTCCAACTTCCAGGTCAAATCTTGTTCCAGATCTTGTCTCAGAAAGCAAACCATACCAGAGGCCTGTGGAATGTATAAGACAACACTGTGAAAATGAAACCTACCAAAAGTCCTACCTCCTCTCAGGTATTGCACATTTGCAATGATCTCCTAGACAATATAAAAGTGAGTAAGTAACTCCATGAGTGCACTCAAACACTAGACTATTAGTCTGCTGATTACCATGTGGTGCTGCCATATTTCAATTTTGGGATATGGGATGAACAAATAAGTGATTGTAGACTCCGTTTTGCAATGAGCAATTTCAAGAACGATTTGTTTAATCATCACTTGATTGACAGCCATAGGCCTAGTGTCTTTGTGGCCACAAAAGAGAAACGGCAGAGACATTATTAAGTTATTGTCACGTCCCGTTTCCACTTAGTTCGTGAGGATACTGTCTGTACTGCAGTGACCACGTTA
>CM060338.1:18127431-18131234 GCA_030674155.1 Stramonita haemastoma
AGCTTCTCTAAGGGCCAGCATGTTGAGGGCGGCGCCCATCTCCTCTCCCTCGCTGCTTTACCTTCCCTGACCCTAAAGAGGGCAGGTACCCATTTACAGCTGGGAGAACTGGGGGGACTGTACTAAAGCCAAGGTGCGCAAACAGTCACCCATCCAATTGGTAACAACGCTCGATGCTGCTTAACCTTGGCTGGGGGAAATTGAGTGCTCTGACCACTGAGCTATCCCGTCCACCAATAAACATAAGATAAAAAATATATATGAAATACATTTCCCCACGAAAATAAACAGCCAGCAAAAGTCTGAAAACAGTAACAGGTACAGAAATAAATCACATCACTGCAGAATCAAAGGACCCTGCACCATTTCCTTTCATTTCATTCCATACCACTTTAAGTCACGGCTGATTTCTCTGCGTGAAAATCGAGCTGCTCTCCCTTCCCGGGAAGAGCACCTCGCCACAAGAGCAGTGCCACCCATTTTTTTCTTTTCCTTTCTGCAACTGTATTATTTTGTTTCCCTATCAGAGTGGGTTTTTTCGACAGAATTTTTCCAGGGACAACTTATGTATAACACACGGGATCTCGGTTTATCGTCTCATTCAAAAGACTAGCACCCAGGCCACCATTCATGGTCTAATGAATGGGGGGAAAAAATTCGGGCCAAAACGGGGATCAAACCATCGCACAACTTGCGACCCGAACTTTTCGCTTTCGAGGCAGGTACATTTCCTCTAGACCACCGATCCATGAAAACTCGCAGATATACCATACTCAAGACCGAAACCATCAACATAATAATAATAATAATAATAATAATAAATAATAATAATAATAATAATAATAATAATAATAATAATACATGGAATTTGTATAGCGCTATATCTTGTAAAAACAAATCAAAGCGCTTAACATCGCAGAAATACACCTATAAAGCCTGAAACCTTAATAATCGCAAAAAAAACTATTACAAACTAAAAACTATCAAAGTCGCAAACATAAACGTCGTAACACTCGCAAAATTGAATCACCAATGAAAGAATGATACCAAAGAAATCACAGATACATCAAACAAACACTGAAAGCACGATAAATGCTGAAGTAAAAAATCACCAAGCGCTAAAACCTTTTTTTAAACTCCCCAAATCACAAAAATAAACAATATCATAACAACTACAGAAATAAACCACTCAGAAAAAAGACTTGCAACGATAAAACCACTCAAAAAAAAAAAAAAGAAGCGGAACGGATAACAATCATAGAAATAATAGAACCATAACAATCACAAGAAGCACAAAACCCCCACTAACACGTCTGTAAAACCATATTCCTTCAATTTCTGCCACTGTATCTGCCATCTTTTCCTGACATTTTCAAGACAGGGAGGAAAATAAATGGGAAGCAAAATGCTCGGGCTGTCTGGAGATCTTTCACTCCTTCAAAAACGGTTTCGGGGTCTGGTTCCTTTCTTCACCTGCTATGCGCGCCACGGAAGAGAGGAGAGAGAGAGAGAGAGAGAGAGAGAGAGAGAGAGAGAGAGAGAGAGAGAGAGAGAGAGAGAGAAGAGAGAGAGAGAGAGAGAGAGGCAGAGAGGCAGAGAGAGACAAGAGAGAAGACAGAAGAAGACAGACAGAAGACAGACAGAGAGGAGAGAGAGAGAGAGAGAAGACAGACAGACAGACAGACAGACAGGACAGAAGAGACAGAGAGAGAGAGACAGAGAGTGAGAAACGAGAGAGAGAGACACAGACACAGCACACACAGACAGAGACAGAGATAGAAGAGAGAGAGAGAGACAGACAGACAGACAGAGACAGACAGACAGAGAGAGAGACAGACAGAGAGAGAGAGAGACAGAGAGAGAGAGACAGACAGAGAGACAGACAGACAGAGAGACAGAGAGAGACAGAGAGAGAGAGAAACAAGATGTAACCTTGTAAACCAGGCTGCATTTTTTCTGCTTCATATTTTTCATTTTTGTATGCTCCACTACCACTTCCAACCGTACCCCTCTCACTTTTTTTCATTCTTTCTTTTTCTTCTTCTCTCTCTCTCTCTCTCTCTCTCTCTCTCTCTCTCTCTCTCTCTCTCCTCTCTCTCTCATCTCTCTCTCTCTCTCTCTCTCTCTCTCTCCTCTCTTTTTTTGTGCACTGGAGATTGAGAAGAAGGCAAATAATAAGCGAGGGAAGGAAAGGGAAGGGAAGGAAGACAGAAAGGGAAAGAGGAGAAAGAGAGATGTACAAAAAAAAAAAAGAAGAAAGAAAAGAATGCCACCAAGTCGTTTCGGGACCCATAACTCATTCAACGGGGCAAGTTTGTTGCGCGCGGCCAGCGATTTGTTTTTTTTTGAGTATGTTGACGAGACGGTGGAAAAAAAGCTATGTTTGTGTTTTTTCTGCCTCGTTCGCCCCGAGGGTTTTGGCGAGGTCTAGAATGCCTCGAGTCAACAAGAGGGCCTCTTTCTACTTCGCTGCTGCTCCAGAGCTGGCGGTAAATGAACAACACTTCGGGCGAGATACCCGGCCCATGTCGTTAAGCGGTTTGCCGGCGGCGACACCTTTTTGGCGGTGTTAGCATGACAGCTAGCCCAGTTGTTTTTGTTTTTTCCCCTGGATGGCCAGCTATGTCAAAATTGGTGGAGAGAGTGGGATACTTGTTGTGGTTGGTTGGTTGTGTTTGTGTTATTGTGTGAGGATTTTGTGTTTTGTTGTTTTTTTTAATCTTTTTTTGTGTAGGTGTGTTTTGTGTAGTGGTGTGCTTCGTGTGTGGTGTTGTGTTGTGTGTGTGTGTGTGTGTGTGTGTGTGTGTGTGTGTGTGTGTGTGTGTGTGTGTGTGTGTGTGTGTGTGTGTGTGTGTGTAAGTGTGTGTAAGTGTGTGTCTGTGTGTCTGTGTCTGTGTGTTTAGTGGGGAGGGGAGGGGGTGTTTGTTATCAGGATGCTGTTTATGACAGCGTGAGTCCATGATTCTTTAAAACAATTCATTGCAGAAAATTTTGGTACTTAAGTTGCTTTTGGGGTTGTTCTTCAGCAACCCTGATACAAACGTAGCATACGCTCGAACTGAGATATTAAAAAAAAAGAAAACAGAAAAAAAAGAAAAGCAAAAACAAAACGAAATCTCTTAAATTTCTCCACATATAAAATCCTATATTATTTTTTGTCAGTTATTCAGTGAGTTATTGAGAACAGATCAGAGCCTGAGATAAACTACAAAATTAAAGGTTTAGATAAACTAAAAGATGAATCACATGTTTAGGTAAATTATAAAATGAGAGGGTTTAGGTACACTATAAAACCAAAGATTTAGGTAAACTATAGAATCATAGGTTTGGGTAAACTATAAAATCAGAGATTAAGGTAAACTAAAGAATGAATCAGAGCAAAAGATGGCCTGTTTTCTTTTATTTCTGCAATGCTGATTTTTAAAAAAAAATCTACAATCGTCTGCATTCATTAAACAGAGAGAAAATAAAACCAAGACAAAAAAAGCAGACAGGGAAAAGACAAGAAAGGTACTTTGTATTTTGACGTAGCAGTCTTCCCACAGAGTGTAGCCCAAAATTTAATGTACATTCCACAGTGCACAAATCCAACATCACTCAGTCAAGAGTGCAAAAATTAATGTGCCCCTTCCTTTTACCTAGTCCATGTGTGGTCAGTTCCTGCTATAAACAGCACCAGCTGACCCCCCTTCTGGGCTGGGATGGGATGGATAAATTAGCAGCTGAGAGGAGCTGGAAGTGTGTGTGTGTGTGTGGGGGGGGGGGGGGGGGGGGGGGGGGGGGGGGGGGGGGGGGGTGGGGGG
>CM060338.1:18131334-18141334 GCA_030674155.1 Stramonita haemastoma
CGCAATTCTTCTTCTTCTTCTTCGCAATTCTTCTTCTTCTTCGCAATTCTTCTTCTTCGCAACTCTTCTTCTTCTTCTTCTTCTTCTTCTTCTTCTTCTTCTTCTTCTTCTTCTTCTTCTTCTTCTTCTTCTTCACTCTGTTCTGTTGGTGTATCATGTCTGTTATCAGGCCTGATCTGTGATCTGGATCCAGTAAAGAAAAAAGTTCTCCATCTCTTTAAAACACAGGAGAAAAAGTCTCTGTTGACAGTGTGTTTTCAAAGTAAGGGGAAAACGAATAACAAGTCTGATTACACCCGTACACAGACAGACAGACAGACAGACAGACAGACAGACAGACAGACAGACAGACAGACAGACAGACAGACAGACAGACAGAGAAACACACACATACACTACACACACAACACACACAAACACACACACATACACGGTTGACAAAATTTGCAACACTGCATACACAAGGGAACTGGATGTAAAAGAGCACATGAGTGCTTATTCCATTATCCCTCAAATAAAATAAAATAAAAATAAAAATTAAAATACATCCACACATCCACACATCCACACATCCACACACACACACACACACACACACACACACACACACACACACACACACACACACACACACACTGCTTACTGAATGTACCATCTGGAAATAAAAGTTTGACTTGACTTGACTTGACTTGACACACACACACACGTACGTACGTTTGAAAATATCTGCAGATTTTTTTTCCATACATGAACAAATTATGCATCCTCCTACAGAAGCGCTGGATGTTTGAGAGAAGAGACAGAGACAGAGAGTCAGACACAGAGACAGAGAGACAGAGAGAGAGAGAGAGAGAGAGAGAGAGAGAGAGAGAGAGAGAGAGAGAGAGAGAGAGAGAGAGAGAGAGGAGAGAGAGAGAGAGAGCAAGACGGAGAGACAGAGAAAGACAGAAAGTGAGAGAAGAGTAGAGAGAGAGAGGAGAGAGGAGAGAGAGAGAGGAGAGAGGAGAGAGAGAGAGAGAGAGAGAGAGAAGAAGAAGAACAAGAAAAAGAAACCAAAAAACAACTCTGGAACTGAAATGTTATATCCATTTTGTTTTTGCTCACTGCACGTGCCTCTGACACGCGGAATGCTGGTGACTGACAAACATAGGAGGTCATAGCAGGGGCTGTTTTGGAAAACTGATCTGGAAATAAATGTGTCTGCTGCATTTTGTCTTTCAGGCACCTGTCTTTCTGCCTCGTGCTCGTGGGGGACGGGATAGGTTGCTTGGTTATAGTGATGCTCGATGCGCTCGTGACCTGCTGACCCGGGTTCGAATCTCGTTCAAGAGGATTTTTTTTCCCTCTGGAGTTCACATCAGTGCCGACTCTACTCACAACCCCCCCTTCCCCCCCCCCCCCTCCAAAAAAAAAAACTCCTTTAGATGAGATTAAAAACCGAGGTCCCGTGTGCGAACGCGCGGAGAACATCTCGCGTGCATGCTAAAACCCGTTCCGCTTTTTGTAAGAGTAGGCCATTGTGTGCAGGTGGGGAACGGGTGACAGAATGGACAAAACTGCATACACACGGTGACAGGATGTAAATAAAAGCAATGAGTGCTTATGCATTATCTTCGAAATTAAAGAATACATAAAAAGATAACAAAAATGAAATTTAATGTCTTGTCTGCTCGTGTGTTGCGAGTTTTAATTTCTCTGGGCATGAAATGTCGTTTTAAACCCAGCACACTTCCCTGGCCATATCAGAATTAACTGCTCTTTCTGGTGACATGAAGAAAAGAAACGAGGCAAAAAGAAAGAGAGGGATAGAAAAGAGGGAATTCCTAGCACAGTATTTTCAGAAGATAGGGATGCTCTCTCTCTCTCTCTCTCTCTCTCCTCTCTCTCTCTCTCTCTCTCTCTCTCTCTCTCTCTCTCTCTCTCTCTCTCTCTCTCTCTCTCTCTCTCTGTTTGTCTCTGTCTCTCTCTCTTCTCTCTGTCTCTGTCTGTCTCTGTCTGTCTGTCTGTCTCTCTTCTCTCTCTCTCTCTCTCTCTCTCTCTCTCTCTCTCTCTTCTCTCTCTCTCTCCTCTCTCTCTCTTCTCTCTCCTCTCTCTCTCTCTCTCTCTATATATATATATATATATCTACTGAGAGGCCCCCGGCTGTCATCCTTACGGGAGAGGGAGGCTGGTTTTGAACTAACAGATCCATGGCATCTGATCAGGAGAAAAGAGTGGATCCGTGGTCTAGAGGTAACGCGCCTGCCTAGAAGGCGAAAAGGCCGGGTCGGAGTGTGCGGTGGTTTGAATCCCGTTTGGGCCCAAAACTCCCCTCCACATTTCCCATGCATTAGACCATGGGTAGTGGTCTGGGTGCTAGTCTTTCGGATGAGACGATAAACCGAGGTCCCGTGTGCTACACATCATTTAGCGCACGTAAAAGAACCCACGACAAGAGAGTTGTCCCTGGCAAAATTCTGTAGAAAAAGTCATCTCTGATAGGGAAACAAATACAGTTGCAGACAGGAAAAAGAAAAAAATAATGGGTGGCGCTGTATTTGTGGCAACACGCTCTCCCCGGGCAGGGAGAGCAGCCCGAGTGTCACGCAGAGAGAATAATCTGCTGTGACATAAAGTGGTATAAAATTGAATATTAAAATAAAGTTCACATCTTGACGCGGTGTGCTTCTTTGACACAAGAATACAAAGGCAGTCGACTTAATTTGCCAAATAAAAAAGTAAAAACAATTTTTTGAGCAGAAAAACATTAATTGTCAAATTTTAATGTTGATGCACATATTCTCAAATGAGAAGAAAAAATAAATAAACATTCTTTTTGAAATACTGAGCAAAGACAAATTAACGTCAGGATTTTATCTCTCCTTTTTCTCAGCTTATAACTACAAAAGTCTTTAGCTTTGTCACAATGCTGGTTTCTACATCTATTTCTGTAATATGATGAGAGATTGACGCGGACAATCCTCCTTTCTCAAAAAATCCATTTCCATAACTTTGCAATCAACCCTTTGCATTTTTGGGGACCAGTCTGTGTTTGCAACAGTTAGAGCACATTTTGCATGATGAAGCGAAGGTTTGAATTCGCATTCACCTTCCTCTTTTCCAGTGTTCTTAGGGGAGGAAAAAGTGTCGATAACGTCTAAAGGGAAAATCAATGATATTCAAAAGCGACGCATATTTATTTTGCTTTGACGAGAAAACGAAACGGTTAACACATGCCAAAGTGTTGGGTCACGGAGAACTTGTTGATTTATGCATGAAAGCGATAAGGTTAACGAGTATGCGCTTTTGTTGTTGTTGTTGTTGTTGCTTTTTATGGCCTGTGGTTTTTGATTGTTTTAAAGAAATGTTCCTGATGCGTTTTTTTTTTGTCATTTAAAAGGACATCATACGAAAGAGATCAAGTTAACAAGTGTACGCATTTTTTAATAGTTTTTTTTTCTTTTTTTTTCTTTTTAATCGTTGCTTGTTTTAAAGAAATGCTCCCTGTGTGTTCTTATTTACAAGGACTTGTTACAATATGGGGACGGGATAGCTCAGTGGTCAGAGCACTCGTTTTTCCCAAGCTAAGGTTATGCAGCATCGAGCGTGGTTTACCAAGTGGAAGGGTGACCGTTTGCTTCAGTACAGTCCCCCCAGTTCACCCAGCTGTAAATGAGTACCTGCCCTCATTAGGGTCAGGGAAGGTAAAGCAGCGAGGGAGAGAAGATGGGCGCCGCCCTCAATATGCTGGCCAATAAAGAAGCTGAGGTCTCGAATGCCTCGCTCTCCTACGACCACACAGGTTTGTTTACAATCGTTCTTGACGTACGTATTACCAAGAGATGTTCAACCCACATCGTTGGTTTGTACAGCTATTTTCCTTTGGTTCTAGGTGTCAGCTTCATGACTTTAAATATCATCCTACTGTAAAAAAAAGATAAAAATTCATTTTTGCTTAGAAAGCTTTAGTAGAGTTTCGAGTTAAAATAGTAATTTGCTTACAAAGTCTTCCTTTTCAGAAAAAGGTAAAGATGTTCCCATAACCTAGGCGGTCGCAGGGGAGCGAGGGATCAGAGACCTTAGCTTCTCTAGGGGTCAGCATATTGAGGGCGGCGGTCGTCTCCCCTCCTTCACTGCTTTACCTTCCCTGACCCTGAAGAGGGCAGGTACTTATTTACAGCTGGGTGGAATGGGGGACTGTACTGAAGCCAAGGTGTGCAAACGGTCACTCATCCGCTTGGTAACCACACTCAACGCTGCTTAACCTTTGCTTGGGGAAAGCGAGTGCGCTGACCACTGAGCTATCCCCTGCTGTACAGCAAAACAAAACAAACACAAAACAAAAAGGGTGACACGTTAACTCATACCAGACGGAAAATGCATTAGATAGAATGTGTTGGGGAAAATGCCTGCATGACGTATATTTCGAAAGTCATTACACTCTTGGGAGGAACACGCGGAAGTCGGATGTGCTCGGTGCATCGCATTTTCTCTCAAATGACAGACAACAATAGTTGCTGTCTTAGCATTCGACAAAGAAGAAGGGAAGAGAGGAGGAGGAAAATTCTTGATGGAAAAAGCTGCTAGCAGAAAATTCATCATCGATTGGCCCTATGGGAGAATGCCCCCAAAAAATCTGGATCTGGGATTTTAAGGAGAAAAGTTGGTATGGACATTTTAAAAATATATGGAAAGAGAGAAAGAAAAGTTTGATCGTTTGGACGTCGGTTGGACGAAAATTACAATTTGAAAGTCTTTTAAGTTAAAAAAAAAAAAAATACTGATTCAAAAAGTTGTGGTAAAAATATATGGAATAAAAAAAATTGCTTAGCACTCCCTCCCCCCCCCCCCCAAAAAAAAAAGAGAAAGAAAACCAACCAACCAGCCAACCAAGCAAACAAACCAAACAACAACAACAACAAAAAACAATTACAAACAAACAAAAAAAGAAGAACTATGCTCCGATGTTGATAAACATCTATCATTAACAGACAATTTTCTTTCCAGATTAGATCAAAGAAGTAAATCCAGTTTAAAGCGTTTTGTTTCTTCATCATGAAAATTAATCCAAAATCCAATCCACAAAGTCGGAATGCGGCTACCTTAATGGTGGGCCAAAAAACGGTCACATGCGGAAAATCTCATTAATGGTGAACCTCGGAGCTCAAGCCGAGGAATGGAAAAAAATTTTTAAAAAATCCAAAATCCACTTGATCATTTTTCATATTATTCCACAAACACTTCGCACAGAAGCAAAACATTGAGTTGGGGGGGAGGGGGGGGGGGGGGGGGGGGCAGCGGTAGGGCTCTTTGAGAGTTCAAGAAGTGGTGATGATGTCAGAATTGTAAATAAAAATAAGAGAAGAAAGAAAGAAAGAGAGAGAGAGAGAGAGAGAGAGAGAGAGAGAGAGAGAGAGAGGAGAGAGAGAGAGAGAAGAGAGAGAGAGAGAGAGAGGAGGGAAGAGAGGAGAGAGAGGAGAGAGAGAGAGAGGGAGAGAGAGAGGGAGAGAGAGAGGAGAGAGAGAGAGGGAAGAGAGAGAGAGAGAGAGAGAGAGAGAGAGAGAGAGAGAGAGAGAGAGAGAGAGAGAGAGAGAGACAGAGAGAGAGATCAGAGTCAAGAAGTTACTACCATTATTTAATGGACGCACCAGATTTTAACCAACACAACAACAACAAAAAAAAGCATCAAACTAAACATTTCATCACCGGTACGTAGGTTTTCTAATCATGCACGAAAGAATAGCAATGATACGTGACACTAGGGAAAACATATGCTTTTTTCTTATTCTTTTCTTATTTTTTATTGCGAGAATAGTGGAATAAGCACTCATGTGATTTGTTTATTTTTTTTGTTGTTTTTTTTACATCTAGTCTTCCTGTGTGTGAAGTTTTGCCAATTTTGTCATCCATTCCTAAACGGCAGACAATGGCCTACTCTTCCGAAAAACGTAACAGGTTTTAACGTGTGCGCAAGGTGTTCTGCGTGCGTTCGCACACGGGACCTCGGTTTGTAGTCTCATCCGAAGGACTTGTGGGCTGAGTGGGGTCTCTGCCGCAGCTGCTTATTGCCCTGAAATGCCTCTGGACAAAGACGAATTCCAGAACCAGATGCTCTGCTCTTCACCTAGATGTGCTTGCAGGCAGACAAGAAGGCAGGCAGGCAGGCAGGCAGGCAGGCATACAAGCAGGCAGGCAGGCAGGCAAGAAGGCAGGCAAGCAGGCAGGCAGGCATACAAGCAGGCAGGCAGGCAGGCAAGAAGGCAGGCAGGCAAGAAGGCAGGCAGGCAAGGCAGAAAAGGCAGGCATACAAGCAGGCATGCAGGCAAGCATACAGGCAGACAAGTAACAGGCAGGCAGGCAGGCAGGCAGGCAGGCAGGCAGGCAGGCAGGCAGGCAGGCAGGCAGGCAGGCAGGCAGGCAGGCAGGCAGGACGTGTTTTCAATGTTTTCAAATTGGCCTCAGGACCAGACAGAAAGGTGAATGGAAAAGCAGCAGTCAGGGAAATCAGAGGAGGGAGTCGGGGTAGGGGGGGATGGTGGTGGGATGGTGGTGGACAGAATTATTAATGAAACTTTGACCTTTCTCCTGTCATCAAGTAATGTATTCTTTCCAAACCTATACGTTTCCTCGTGCGTGTAACCTCCTGCTAGAACAAGCTCCTAAAGATACACACACACGCGCACACATGCACACGCACACACACACACACACACACACACACTCACACACACACACTTACACACGCACGCACACACGCTAGCAAGCATCCAGCCATCCCCCCTCAGCCCCATCCCCCCCCCCCCCCACACACACACACACACATAGATCTAGAAGTGCACGCGCGTTTTTATCAATCCTTTATTGTTTCACATTTCATCCTTCGTTTCTTTTTCATGCAAAATTGGGACACATTTAAAACTTTAGAATAAGTGTAAATATTGGTTAGAATTTTTGATGTGATGAATTCAGAAAACAAACACTACAACAAAACCATTACCGACAAACAGTGATGATGATGATGGGAGCAGATATATTAGGATAAGACGGATGGAAAGCATAGCGAACGAAGACGCACACACACAAAAAACCGTCTGGAAAACCCATAAAAGCATTTAATTTTATTTATTTTTATTTATTCTTTTATATCGAGTATAATGAAATATTTTATTTATTCTTTTATATCGAGTATAAGGAAATAAGCACTCAGCATTTTAGCAATCAGTGGTGCCCTTAAAGCTGTTAATGTCATGAACATTATGTGTGTGTGTGCGTGTGCGTACGTGCGCTTGCACGTGTATGTATGCGCTCGCAGGTGCGTCTGTGAGCAATGTACGCGCAAGAGTATGCATGCTCACCGGCATATCCCTGAAGGGAGGAGATGAGAATGAACGGCTGTAAGGAAAGATGAGCCAGATGAAGAGCAGAAGGACGAGGAGGAGGAGAGAGGAGGAGAGAGAAGAGAGAGGAGGAGAGAAGGAGAGAGAAGAAGAGAGAGAAGAAGAGAGAAGGACAGACGACGAGAGAGAAGAAGGAAGACAGACAGACAGACAGACAGAAGACAGACAGAGACAGCAGAAACGCAGACAGAGACAAGGGAAGGTGCAATATGTATGCATGTGCAGAGAGTTATTGCAATAACTCAGCGCGCGGAGGTTGGCTGCCAAAATGTCAACACTAGTACACGGAAACCTCATCACCGCTAGGCTACTACCCCTAGCCCCCCCCCCCCACCCCACCCATCGGCCCCCCTCGCCCCCTCCCCCCCCCCCCCCCCCCCCAGGAATGACGGAGACATAACATACACCCCCAATCAACCCCCCATCCATGAATTACTGCCCCTGCGTGTCCTTGTTGACGCATCTTGCCTATTTATAACCCGCGGCCAGCCAGCGATGTTTCTTTATACAATACAATACATCTCACCTTATTATTGAGTTCTGTGCACCTAGCGGAGATGTTGTGTTTGTTTATCTATCTCACCTGATTTATTTTCTCTGGCCTGCAAGTGTAGTATGGTGTTTGTTTATACAACTTAAACCTATTTATTTGCCGCTCGAAGACTGGTAGTGATGCCAGACCTAGATAGATAGTTTGCACTTTTTTTTTTTTTTTTTTTTTTGCTGACATGTTTTGGAATTGTCTGACTATGAAGTATCGTAGTTGGAAGTTTCGAGAAATTGTGGGGGGAGGGGGGGGGGCGAGTTTATGAGTTTTCTGGCCTCATTATTGCCAGAAGTTAGAGTAGTTAGGTATTTATTTTTATTTTTATAAAGTTTATTTGGGATCTTATTTCGTGTCTGGTGTATGCTTAAACTCAGTGGGATGGGAGGGTGGGCAGTGATGGATTTGATTGAGGTCTGTTTCTGAAACGATTTTCACAGACTATGGCATGTCTATTCCAGTGTGTGCACATCTATCTACTACCTACCTACCTACCTATCTATCTTCTATCTATCTATCTATCTATCTATCTATTTCTATCTATTACTATCTATTACTATCTATCTATCTATCTATCTATCTATCTATCTATCTATCTATCTATCATCTATCTATCTATCTATCTATCTATCTATCTATATCTATCTATCTATCTATCTATCTATCTATCTATCTATCCTATCTATCTATCCATCCATCCATCTATCCATCCATTATCCATATCATCTAATCTATCTATCTCGATCTATCCATCTATCTTTGCATCTACTAGTCTGCTATCTATCTATCTATCTATCTATCTATCTATCTATCTATCTATCTATCTATCTATCTATCTATCTATCTATCTATCTCAATCGCTCTATCTGGTCGAGGAAATTTTCTTCCTGGAGTTAACATCAGTGCTGACTCCACTCTCCCCAAAAGTCCTTCGGATGAGACTTTAAACCGAGGCCCCGTGTGCGAACGCACGCAGAACATCTTGCGCACACGTTAAATCCTGTTCCGCTTTTCGTAAGAGTAGGCCATCGTGTGCCGGTGGGAACAGATGACAATATTTACAAAACTGCATACACACGGGGACCGGATGAAAAAAAAGCACATGATTGCTTATTCTGTTATCCTCGATATAAAAGAATAAGTAAATAAATATCTATCTCTCTATCTATCTCTCTATCTCTCTATATATATATTTGTCTGTCTGTCTGTCTGTCTGTCTGTCTATCTGTCTGTCTATCTATCTATCTATCTATCTATCTATCTATCTATCTATCTATCTATCTATCTATCTATCTATCTATCTATCTATCTATCTATCTGTCTGTCTGTCTGTCTGTCTGTCTGTCTGTCTGTCTGTCTGTCTGTCTGTCTGTCTGTCTGTCTATCTGTCAGTCTGTTTCTCTGTCTATCTTTGTACATGTCTATCTATCTGTCTGTATGTTTAATTTTGTATCTGTTTATGTATCTCTAAACACACACGCGCGCACGCGCACACAAGTACACACACACACACACACACACACACACACACACACACACACACACACACACACACACACACACACACACACACACACACACAACATAATCATCATCTCTATATTATATAAAATTAAATATGTAGACATATACAGAGAGAGAGAGGAGAGAGAGAGAGAGAGAGAGAGAGAAGAGAGAGAGAGAGAGAGAGAGAGAGAGAGAGAGAGAGAAGAGAGAGGTGTTTGTTTTAACGTCTATCCACTAAAAAGTTATTTTAGACTGGTGAGTGTGTGTGCTTGTCTGAATGTGTGTGCATGTAAAATATGTGTATGTGTTTTAGTGCGTGCGTGTACGTGTGTGTGTTTTTGTGCGTGTGCGTGTATGTGTAGGTGCATGCGCGTGCGCGCGCGCGTGTGTGTATGTGTGTGTTGTGTGTGTGAAAGGGTAAAGAGATCTCCAGATTTGATATACAAGTGATGTGATTAAGAAGCAGTTTATAATTGATGCCACGAGATAACATCTTATGAATACATGATGAATTACTTATATCAGAAACGAATGCAACAAACCAAAACAACCAAGACATTGAAAGGTTAGGGTC
>CM060338.1:18143834-18148834 GCA_030674155.1 Stramonita haemastoma
TCTGTCTCTGTCTGTCTGTCTGTCTGTCTGTCTGTCTGTCTGTCTGTCTGTCTGTCTGTCTGTCTGTCTGTCTCTCTCTCTCTCTCTCTCTCTCTCTCTCTCTCTCTCTCTCTCTCTCTCTCTCTCTCTCTCTCTCTCTCAGAATACGCAGAATATCTTGATATAAGAAAACAAGAATGTCTTGCGCACACGTTAAATCCTGTTCCGCTTTTCGTAAGAGTAGGCCATCGTGTGCCGGTGGGAACAGATGACATTTACACAACTGGATACACACGGGGTACTGGATGTAAAATAGCACAAGAGTGCTTATTCCATTATCCTCGATATAAAAGAATAAATCAAATCAAATCAAATCTCTCTCTCTCTCTCTCTCTCTCTCTCTCTCCTCTCTCTCTCTCTCTCTCTCTCTCTCTCTCTCTCCTCTCTCTCTCCTCTCTCTCTCTCCTTCTCTTTAGCTGTTCCAATATTAAGTCTCTTAGCTACTACTGCTATTGTAGTCTTTTCTTCCTCTCACCATCTTCGCTATTCCACTCCATCTCTCTCTCTCTCTCCCTCTCCCCCTCCCCTTACTCTTCCTCCCCTCCTCTCCTTCCACCCCCTCCTTCTCTCATGTCTTGGCCCTCCCATGGTTGGGGTCCCTACAGACAAATGGAAATAGGGAAACAAAACCCTAATCAATGGCATGAATATTCATATTTTCTCCTCTTCCCTGTTTTTTTGGTCTTGTCCTGGTATTAGTTTTGTGGAGGGGGGGGGGAGGGGGGATATGTGTGTGTGTGTGTGTGTGTGTGTGTGTGGGGGGGGTTTTCTGTGTGTGTGTATGTGTGTGAGGGGGGGGTACTCTGTGTGTGTGTGTGTGTGTGTGTGTGTGTGTGTGTGTGTGTGTGTGTGTGTGTGTGTGTGTTCTTTCTTGTCTTCGTTCGTTCCTTTTCCTGTCTTTGTTTTCTTCTTTTGCTTTGTTTTGTTTTGTTTTGTTTTGTTTTGGTGTGTGTGTGTGTGTGTGTGTGTGTGTGTGTGTGTGTGTGTGTGTGTGTGTGTGTGTGTGTGTGTGTGTGTTCTTTCTTCTGTTGTTGTCTAGTAACTTTCTTTTCTTTCTCTTCTGCCCCCTCCCCCCCCTCCCACCGGATTCTTTCTTCCCTTCTTTCCATCTGTCTTTGATTTTTTTTCTTGTTTTTTTTTATCATTTACTTTCCTTCTTTTTTTCTTTCGTTTTTTTTTTCTTTCTTTTTATTTTTCTGTCCTTTTGTTTTTCTTTCTCTTTTTTGTTTGTTTTATATGGTTTTTTGCGTGTCAATTTTTCTGTCGTATGTTTTTTTTGTTTGTTTTTTGCTTTCTTCTTTTCTTCCTTTTTTTTGTGTCTTTCTTCCATTTCCTGTAATTGCTTTATGCATGTAATCGTCCCTTTACTCAGTTTTTCATTCCTGTCGTCTGTCAGCATTCCTTATGTAGACAAGTCAGGTTCGTTTTTCCTTTCCACAATAAGGGGAGAAGAATGGGGAGAAAGGGGAAGATGGTAGGATGATCTTAGGCACTCCACATCTCAAACGTATTGATGGAGGCCACGCAGGGGTGTTATGGTAACACGTTTTATTGTTTCATTTACCATAACAAAACAACACACACCTGAAACAAATATAAAATTCAGGTAACTATCCACATTTAAAACACACACCTGAAACAAATATAAAATTCAGGTAACTATCCACATTTAAAACCACACCTGAAACAAATATAAAATTCAGGTAACTATCCACATTTGAAACACACACCTGAAACAAATATAAAATTCAGGTAACTATCCACATTTACAACCACACCTGAAACAAATACGAAATCCATGTAACTACCCATAATTAACCAGGTACATAGCTCGTGAAAGGCACACATAGCAAATACTAGTGTCGTCTATGGTCTAGCCGAGTATCAGAAAACCAAACTCCTTTCATCACCCACACCAACATACCAAGTTAATCACAGGGAACCAACAGAGAGTATACAATTGTAAATAACAAATATTACAATTAACCAGGAAAGCCCTTCCTCAGTACTCTCGACTGACATTATCATAAATAATGTCCAACAGAACTTAGTTTATGCTAAGATCTTTTCCACCACATTGGTTCCTATCAAACCTAGGGATATCGTAGCACACGAGAGAGAGAGAGATAGAGAGAGAGAGAGAGAGAGACAAGGCAAGGCAAGGCAAGGCAAGGCAAGGCAAAGTCTTTTATTCGAGGATAATAGATAAGCACTCGTGTGCTTTTTTACATCCAGTCCCCGCCCTTTTCAGGGATACATCAAGTTGAAAATATACTAAACAATAAGACTTTACGCAGTACCAAACAACACACAAGAATAAAGGACACTATATATGATAAGGTATTAAAATGCACTCTTTCAGAAGACAAAAATCAGAAGTCACAATAAAAAAATTTTTGATTATGGAAAAAAGAAAAGCGTTAGTAGATAAGGAGCAAACAAGAGAACAAAATGAATTAGACAACCGAAAACATCAATCCACCACTATCTATCAAAAATTGTACATGTAATATAAATCATACATTTGGATAGAAGGGGATTTTTTTTTTAAACTAGCATCCTTATTGGAGGGGGGGGGGGGGGAGTCATACTACCAATAGAATTATAATTTCAAAAAAACAACAAAAAAACAAACAAACAAACAAACAAAACACAATAAAACAACAACAACATAAAACATCCTAGATGTTTAAAAAAAAAATAGGCATATCATTTTTTTTCAATCGGATAATGTTTTACACACACTCACACTCACTCACGCAAAGACACACACACAGACACACACACACAGACACATACACAGACTCACAACACACTCTCACACACACATACACACAAGTATACACTCACACTCATACACTCACACACACACACACACACACAGACACACAGACACACAAGCACACTCTCACACACACATATACACACAAACATATACTCACACACACACACACATACACACACACACACAAACACACACACACACATACACATGCACACACAAACACACACATACATACACACACACACACACACACACACACACACACACACACACACACACACACACACACACACATACATACACACACACACTCACCCACACACATACACACACGCACGCTCGCACACACACACACACGCACATACACACACTCTCACACACACACGCACGCACACACACACACACACACACACACACACACACACACACACACACACACACACACATTTTCACCGGTTCTGACACATTTCATCAATAAACTGCATTCTAAGGAAAATATATGCCTTGAATTCTGAATAAAATCATAAAGAATACACGAATACTCAATCCGCTGTCAGGCATATTTGAAAATATATAAACCCTAATATCATATCAATCTTATGATTACATCATAAAATTTATGTTTTTAATTATATATGTGATAATGGACAAAGTTATTCAGGGTTTTTTTAATTGTTTTTTTTTTTAACGATCATTAATTAAAATTTTACATAAAATCGATTACATTCGTCACACATGATTATCAAAAAGGAAGTACAAAATATGACTAAAAATGGATGGTAATAGGTGAGACATTCGGGGGGGGGGGGGAGAGAGAGAGAGAGAGAGAGAGAGAGAGAGAGAGAGAGAGAGAGAGAGAGAGAGAGGAGAGAGGGTAAGGAAGAGATTGAGCAGGCATAATCTAGCGTCACAAAATCACATACAAAATTAGCAGCTTTACGTGCATATGACTGACCATAATCACACATGGTTGCTGAAGCCCTCTAGTACAATAATAAAACAAGTATCACAAGGACCAAGCTAGTCCTTACTTTCAGACAACCTCCACAGTTTCCAACTCAACGTTGTCTATTCCAATTAAACTATACCATAATAGTTTAACACAATAACTTTGTACTAGTCCGCATTAATTTATCTGCGATCACTGCGATTTATATAAACTTCGTCTCAGAATAACACGAAACCAAATCGATAAACATCCAGTCAATCGTAAAATAAACCCAAGCTCTCACAATTAAATAATAAAAATCTTACGATTCTCAACCAACTTCCGTGTGTCAAACAATACACACTCTCACAAGACCAAATCCATCATTAAATTCAGTTAGTATAGGGGATCGAATCTGTTTGTTGAATCGACTATCACCCTGATAAACTGAACTACAATAAAAGAAAAATGTTTCACTTACAGCTCAACCTGAAGAACAACTACTGTAAGCTAGCGTCGTCACATCGTTGCCGCTACGGACTCGTCTTGCTGTCCTCTCGCTGTCGCAGGGATATGCTGAGTGACTGACCGATCCTCTCACTTACACAAAGCCTCATCTGCTCTAAAGTCTAAACCAATCATGTCCAGGGGGATGCCAACTGACTCGGACCTAACCCAATGATTTCAAAGTAGAAATTTAAAAGAAATCAAGTCAGCAAAGTTTCCACGACAACACCAAACTTATTGAGCAATAGCCTAGCAGGGACGAGCCCTCCAACCTGTTAATTGTCGCCAGCTTGTCTCAAGTGGGCAGCCACGCTCGACTGCCGACTCTGTCTCTAATCCTACCCATCGCTACCCATCGGGCTAACAAAGAAAACTCCAAGTCGGGTACATGTAGACCTTATGCCAGCCCCTGTAACACTCTTAGAGGAGAAGGGGAAGGAGGAGAGGGGGGGGGGGGGGAGGAGAGGGTTGTAGTCCAACATAGTGTCTAGTTATAGTGTCTAAAGTGCACACTATAACACTTATTTTGTCTATTCCTTACATTTTTCTAACTTGTATTTGTCTTTCTCTTTGCATTTTTTGTCTCTATCTTTTTGCCTTTCTGTCTTTCTGTGTGTCTTTCTCTGTTTCTCTCATTCTCTGTCTCTCTCTATCTGTCTCTCTGTCTCTGTCTCTCCCCATGTCTTTCCTCTTCTTTGTGTCCACCCTCTCTACCAAATATTTCTTTCCTTCTTTCTTTTT
>CM060338.1:18152531-18157531 GCA_030674155.1 Stramonita haemastoma
CATAGTCTTCCGAGATGACGGATGCCTATGTGGGATCCATTGGACGCCATTGCGCTTCATTTCTGCAGCATATGCAGCAATGGTGATTAAGGGATGGGGATAGTTACCATTTCCGGGGGACACTTACAATGCAGGACATGACCTGGCAGCATCCTGTTGCTCTCCTAAAGATGACAAAAACTGAACAGCGCAGTCTAGAGATGGATCCGTGGTCTAGAGGGTTTTACACGCGCCTTGCATAGGAAAGCGAAAAGTCCAGGTCGGAGGTGCAACGTGGTTTGAATCCCGTTTGGGCCCAAAACTTTTACCCCCTCCATTTAGACCATGAGTGGTGGTCTGGGTGCTAGTCTTTTCGGATGAGACGATAAAATGATATAGGTTTTCCCGCATTGTGTTACCATCACGCAAAAAGAAAACCACGGCTACAAGAGGGATTGTCCCTGGCGAATTTCTGTTGAAGTAAAGGTTCCGTGACGCATGATAGCCTTCGGTGGATTACAAAAACAGAAATATACCCAGCATGCGTTCTGTGTGTGAAGAGGTATAGGCTCCGCCAGGTTCAACATACCCAGGAGACACTGCCAGTTTGATGGAATATGGGACAGGTTTAGATAATTAGGGATGGAGAGAAAGAAAAAAAAAAGATTGTTAAAACCTTGGCCACGAAGGAGAAGAGAAAAAAAAGAAGAAAAGAATTGTTCAGACACCATCCCTGACAAGGGAGTTGGAGTCCACAGGGCGGCTCGGGGCTGTATATGGCAGCGTTCTGGTGGCTCCTGCGACGGCACTGGAACCATTAGTATGGACTATTGCTTTTCCAATGGATCATTCCAGCGACGTGGAGAAGAGGGGGGGGGGGGGGGGGGGCTGCTGCATGGGTAACAGCTTGCCCTCCATACTTACTTACCCAGGCTTTGCTCTCTAGAGCCTGGATAGCAACTCCATAGTCTTCCGAGACTGACGGATGCCTAATGTGGATCCATGAAGCCATGCGCTTCAATTTCTGCAGCATGCAGCAATTGGTGAATTAAGGATGGGGATTGTTACCATTTCCCGGGGCCACTTACAATGCAGACATGACCTGGCAGCATCCTGTTCGCTCTCTAAAGATGACAAAACTGAACAGCGCAGTCTAGAGATGGATCCGTGGTCTAGAGGGTTTACACGCGCCTTGCCTAGAAAGCGAAAAGTCCAGGTCGGAGTGTGCGGTGGTTTGAATCCCGTTTGGGCCCAAAACTTTTCCCCCCTCCATTAGACCATGAGTGGTGGTCTGGGTGCTAGTCTTTCGGATGAGACGATAAACTGAGGTCCCGTGTGTTACACATCACGCAAAAGAACCCACGGCAACAAGAGGGTTGTCCCTGGCGAAATTCTGTAGAAAAAAAGCCACTGTGATAGGGAAACAAATACAGTTGCAGACAGGAAAAAGAGAAAAAAAATGGGTAGGCGCTGCACTTGTTGCGACGCGCTCTCCCCAGAGAGAGCAGCCTGAATTTCACGCAGAGAGATATCTGGTGTGACACAAAGTGGTATAAGTAAGTAAGTAAGTAAGTAAGTAAGTAAGTAAGTAAGTAAGTAAGTAAGTAAGTAAGTAGGTAAGTAAATGAATGAATGAATGAATGAATGAATGAATAAATAAATCAATAAATCAATAAATAGCACAAGAATGCCATCTTTTTTTATCTTCTGCCCCAATGTCTAGGCGCTGGTGCCTCGCTTTCCTGAAGCTGTTTCTCAGGATTGTCCTTGCCTCGCTGTAGGACACAGGGTGGGATGACTGCTGCTCCAAGTTGCTGCCTGTCTTGGACAGATGGTCCAGTCTGCCTCTTTGTTGTCCTCTATGCCACAATGGGAGGGGATTCATTGTTTTATTATTCAATAGTTATGGCAGTAATCTATTGCGTTCTTTAAGAATATAGGTTTATTCAAATGTCATTGTGTGTACATTCGAATTCGCTAAAACTATTAATATTGTTATTGATTGCTTGTGTGTTGTATAGGTCTAATACAAGCGCTTTATTTATGTATAAATTCCATTTTTCATCATCATCATCATCATCATCATCATCATCATTATTATTATTATTATTATTATTATTATTATTATTATTATTATTATCATCATTATTATTATCATCATCATCATCATCATCATCATCATTATTATTATTATTATTATTATTATTATTATTATTATTATTATTATTACCACCATCATCGTCATCATCATTATCGTTATCATTATTATTATTATTATTATTATTATTATTATTATTATTATTATTATTATTATTATTATTATTGTTGTTGTTGTTGTTGTTGTTGTGGTTGTTGAAAAATATCGTGGAGCCGTCTGTCAAAATTTATACATAATTATGTATTTATCTAGACATGGCTTCCATAAGATTCTAAGTCTTGTTCTGTCAGCATTATAAATTTATTTAGTTTGTGAGAAAAAACAAACAAACCAAACAATCCTTGAATAGAGTTCATGCTGTTTACATCAAACAAACAAAAAGACATGGTAAGGTAAAGTTGCAAGAGAATGGACATGGGAATAAGTTTGTTTTTAGAGGGGGGGGGGGGGGGCGTGATTTGTTTGTTTGGTTTAGTTTGGGTGAATGGGGGTGGTTTACACAATTTTATATTTTGTACTGATCAGTACTGGCCGTCTCAACATCAACATCAGTGGGACAGCGCTGAAATAAATCAACGAGTTCAGGTACATTGTCAGTATATTTACGGAATATGGACGTCTCAACAGAGAAATCGAGACAAGAATTCAAAAGGCCAACAGTGTCAGCTATCAGCTTGATCCACTATTAAGACACCCCAACAACCCCATCGAGACCGAAACCAAAGTCACTGAGTCGATATTTAGACCAACCTTAACATACCAGAGCCAGACGTGGACCCTTACCAAAAAATATGGAAAGAGAGATCCCCACCTGCGAGATGCCATGTTTAAGGAAAGCTGTCAATAAAACCAGAGGTGACCATATCAAGAACACCCAAATCAGAGACATAGTTGGAACAATACCAATTCTTCACTACATCCAGCAGCAGAGAATCAGATCGTTTGGACACCTGACACGCATGGCACCTCATCAGCTTGCCAGTAAAGCGTACAACATAAAGATGTCTGGGTACAAGGCAAGGAAGGGGAAGACCGAGGAAGACCTGGATCGAGGGTGTAAAAGAAACACTGAAGACCCACAACATCCCACCCCCCCAGGCCTTTAAACTTGCCGCACACAGAAAGCTCTTTCTCCTCTCGACGCCCAAGATGGTACAAGAGGACGGATAAAGTAAAGTAAGTACTGATCCGTTTCACTGTTTTCAATGTTTTGGTTTGTTACATTTGGTTGGGATGGGGATTATCTTTTTTTTTCTCTCCTTTTTGCTCTAAATTTGGTTTTTGCTTGTTCTCATTTCTTTTTGTCTGTCTTTTTTCCTTTCTTGTGCTTGTTTTTGTCCTTTTTTTAGTGATAACTTATTTTGCAATATAAAGTTGACACACAACTAGTAATAAAAGAAATGCAATGAAATCTCCCATATCCCTCGTTCCCACGCCCCCATTCTTTCTAAATCCCCCCCCTCCCTCACCATGTGTTGTCAACTGATTAGCTTCCAGACAGACTCCCCGCTCACCGGTGAATGCGTCAAGTTAACCCCCATCAGAGGGGTGCCCGTGGGACATTTTTTAATGGACTATGACTGGGTTAAAAAAAAAAAAAAACTACTTTTATATCGAGGATACTGGAACAAGCATTCATGAGGTTTTTTTTCATCTAGTCCCCGTGTGTATGCATTTTTGTAAATATTGTCATCTGTTCCCACGGGGAACAGTATAACATGGAGTTGTGTGAGAGGATATTTTGAGAAAATTGCAGCTAATCAAGATTTAATTCTTTTTCAAATTATGTTGTTCATAGATTACATGAACGCATGGGTCAGTTTTAGGATTAATTTAGAACGATAAAGAATTATATTAGTTACAAAGAATTCTTATTACAATGTAGTTTACATGAAACACTCGTAATTTATGATATACAAGTATGTATACAATGAAAATGTAAAATATTGACATGGTGATGACAGCTGGGCACTTGAAGCAGATACAACAAAAACCAATGCAGGCATGCACACACACACAACACACACACACACACACACACACACACACACACACACACACACACACACGCACGCACGCACGCACGCGTACACACACGCACACACACACATACAAACACACACACACACACGCATGCACGCACGCGCACACACACGCACACACACACACACAAACACGCACACATGCACGCACACAAACACGCACGCACACACACACTCACTCACCACCACCCCCCCCCCCCCCCCCCCCCCCCCCCCCCCCCCCCCCCCCACCACACACCACCGAAAAAAAAAAAAGCAAGAACAACAAAATCAAGCCTACTTTTGCTTTAAGCATAACATGCGCTATATAAAACCTTTTTGTTGTTGTTGTTGTTGTTGTTGTTGTTGTTGTTGTTGTTATTTTTCTCTTGTTGTTGTTGTTGTTGTTGTAAACACTACACTAGATAAGACACTGCAGAACTTGATGGCAAAGCGAACAATACATTTTTTTTTTGTTTTTAATCATTAGTACATAACTTTGTATTCGAAATATTCTGTTTACTTGCAAGTAAGTCAAGTACGCGAGAATGCTACTTATTTCTTGTTAAGTCTTCACGTTTCATAAATGAATGAAGTTTAATTGTGTCTATCTTTTTGTTTCAATCTCTATTTCATATTTTCTGAATAAGCTGACAGAATTGGATATGATTTATTGTAAAAAGGACCCAAAAAATGGTTATGGAAACAAATATTTTAAATGTAGCAAACAAACTCGTTATTTCCAAAAGGCTTCTGAATGAAAAACAACAATTTACTTTTATTCAATAGTGTTATTATATACCTACAAAACAGACCATAACCATGATCAAAAACTATATATA
>CM060338.1:18165031-18172531 GCA_030674155.1 Stramonita haemastoma
GTGTGTGTGTGTGTGTGTGTGTGTGTGTGTGTGTGTGTGTGTGTGTGTGTGCGCGTGTGTGTGCGTGTGTGTGTGTGCGTGTGTGTGTGTGTGCATAAAGATATCAATTTAGGTACATCAAATGGCCAAGTTAATTACAAAAACAAATAGAAAAAGAAAGAAAAGTATGTGAACAGTTAAATAAAAGCCCCCCACCCCCCCCACCCCCCCTGAGAAAAAAAACAACCAAAAAAAAGACAAAAAAACAGGCAAAAAAGCCCCCCCAGTGTGTGTGTGTGTGTGTGTGTGTGTGTGTGTGTGTGTGTGTGTGTGTGTGTGTGTGTGTGTGTGTTAGTGTGTGTATGCATGCGTGCGCGCGTGCGTGCGTGCGTGTGTGTGTGCGTGCGTGCGTGCGTGCTTGCGAGCGTGCGTGCGTGCGTGCGTGCGTGCATGCACGTGTGTGGGTTTTCTATGCTGAAATGTGTCCGTCTTTATGGTTAATGATTAATCCTGCTTCAGTCAATGAATGCTGTATTCAGGTTGTTATTAGTGTCGTGTGTTCATTGGGTAGTTATGAAGTACTCACGCAAAGATTCAATCTTTCAGGCTTCTTTAGCTCTAAAATAAAGTTTCTTTGTTTAACTAGCAAATTCAGCGTAAAAAAGGTGAAACATCTAAAAACAACAAACAAACCTATTGTGTTCTAGAGAGAGAGATTTCTGGCCTAGTATTTTTTTTAATGTAAAACAATGCCCTTTTAGAGTCTAAAGAATGTTGGGAAAAGATAAACTTATAAACAAAGTAAAGTGATGAAAAAAAAATCAACCAACCCACCCACGAACCAATCAATCTTGCGCACACGTTAAATCCTGTTCGGCTTTTCGTAAGAGTAGGCCATCGTGTGCCGGTGGGAACAGATGACATTTACAAAACTGCATACACACGGGGATTGGATGTAAAAAAAAAAAAAAGCATATGAGTGCTTATTCTATTATGCTCGATATAAAAGAATAGATAGATACAAATAAATAAATAGATAAAAAATCAATCAACAGACCTACAAAGAAACTGACTGACCAAGCAACCAATATCCAGCAACCCCATTCCACCCACAAAAAACTCACCAACAACGAAAAACAGCACCAAAAGCAAAATCGTATAAAATACAAACAAAAACAACAACAACAAAAATTCAAAGATGTGAAACAAAAGCGAAAGACCTTCATATAATTATTATAAGCAAACAAAGAAAGAAATCAAACAAGCAAAAACAAAAACAACAAAAAACCCAACAAAAAGCCGATGATTTTTTTTTAAACCATAAAAATTGTGATCATTAAAACAATCCACATTCACGTCATTGTAAGTGATCAATGTCTTTTTTTAAAACCGAAATATTTTCTTTTTAGACGTTTATATGATATTTTGCCTGCATGGGTTTGTTTTGGGGACCAGACAGTGATAGTGTAAACGCTGGTACAGCATATCAGTTCTCCAATGTTATTTGCCCCTAGAGCATGTTTCTTTGTGTAAGCTATCTTTTTGCGCATTGAAGTGTTCATTATTATTATTATTATTATTATTATTATTATTATTATTATTATTATTATTATTATTATTATCATTTGCAACCTGAGAATGATGGATTAAGCGATCAGCTGACGTCCTCATTAACGCCTTGTTGTAATCAACTTAAGTAATGAGATGATGAAAGTACTTTGTCATTGTTTTGATGGTGTTTGTTTTTGTTTTTACGGTGTTTTGGTTTGTTTGTTGTTTTGGGGGGGGGGGGGGGGTGGTTGTGGTTGTTGTTGTTGCTGTTGTTTTATTGGGGGGGGGGGGGCTTTTTTGCCTGTTTTTTTGTCTGTTTTTTGTTTTGATTTTTTTGTTTGCTTGTTTTTTTGTTTTGTTTTATGTTAGATCTATAGCTTTTTTGTAGTTTTTGTTTGTTTGGGTTTTGTTTTGTTTTTTGCTGTTGTTGTTTGTTGGTTTGTTTTGTTTGTTTGGTTGGTTTTTTGGTGTGCTTCTTCTTTTTTTTTTTTTTTTTGGGGGGGGGGGGGGAGGTCCATATTGACGGTGTAGCATACTTGAAGGGATTAGAGATTAGTTGGTACTGATTTGAACTGGAGATGGATGTTATTGCAGTTGCTGAAATTAATTTATAAAGTGGCTGCCCTGGTGTGGCCTTCGTGGTAGGTACAGCTATAAACGACATGAAATGAAAGATAACAACAACAATGACAACAACAACAACTACAACACAACAACAACAACAACAACAACAACAACAACAACAACAACAACACACACACAACACACACACACACACACACACACACACACACACAACACACACACACACACACAGAGTCTAAGATCTGACAAGCAATTTCCTAAAAGAGCTAAAAATATCCGCTCACTCACCACAATCAGCACCTTCACAAATGGTCTTTTTGAAAAGTCAGGAGTTAATCCCAGAGAAGTGCAACAGCTTATACCTCTATTATCCCCTTGTCCGCCATGGGAGCTTCAAAGGGCTCGATTTGATTTGGAATGCTCCGTCTATAAAAAAGATAATGGAAGTAATATTCTTAGCACGTATGTGAAAGAACATTATTATAAACAAGTACTCATCACATCTTCAAATATACACTGATGGGTCTCTACTCAATAATACTGAAGGAGGTGCGGCTTTCATCATTCCTTCATTACATGTTGAAAAACTGTACCGCATTGGGAAAAATCACTCAGTTTTCACAGCAGAGCTGACAGCCATTCTGATGGCTTTAAATTATTTACTTGATTTTCCCAGGACCATTGTGAAGGTGGTGTTATGTGTTGATTCAAAATCAGTGCTCCAATCCCTTAAAAACTCCGAATCAAAAGTAAGACAAGAACTTATCACTGAAATATTACATCTTATACATTTTCTAATCCTAAGAGGCACTGATGTCACCTTTTGCTGGGTACCTTCTCATTGCAATATAGTATTCAATGAAAAGGTGGATAGAGCTGCTAAAAATGCGGCAATGCGTTATGATTGTGCTGATACTTTGAACATACCAATGTCTGTCGATGAGAATTATACTTTGATCGAACATGCATGCTGGAAACATGTTAGAAAAAAAACAAGAAGACGCTGGATTTTCTAATCATCATGTTTCCTTTTCTGACCTTAACCATATTCTCTGTGTACGTTTTGGGCTGGATAAATTGCGTTTTAGATCGGTCATTTGTCTTATAAATAGACTTAAATGCCTTCCGAACGAAGTATGCTAAAAATGTGCGTTGCATATGTGATGGGACGATTTCAGTCAGTCATATTCTTTTTAACTGTCCGTTTTAAAACAGTGTCTTCCCATCACACGTGAGAACTCTCTGGACAGTATTTTAAGTAACTGTGTGATGCTGTGTGAACTCCCCTTATCGCTGAAGAAGAGTCCAATTGACAGTTTACTGTAGTGCATATGAACATGTTAGTAGCTTGTTTAGAGACAGACTTTAATCTTGTGCTCTTTCTTAATTTTCTAAAAAGTTCTGATTGATTGTTCAGGGTTTAGTGTTCACTTTTTGTGTTTTTTGTTTCTACCATTGGTTAAAAGTTTTCCTTTTTTTGTGTCTAATATCACTTATGTGAATAGACATTAAACTGAAGAACAACAACAACAACACACACACACACACACACACACACACACACACACACACACACACACACACACACACACACACACAGAGTGGTAACAAGACAAACACTGATTACAGTTTTACACCGGAGAGTCACTTTTTTCAACAAAAATCATTAATATAACAAAATATTAATTCAACAAAAAATCTTTAATTTAACAAAAAAGATTATTACTTTAACAAAATATTGATTTAACAAAAAATCATTAATCTTAACCCCCGTCCCAAATATTAATTTTAATTTAAGACTTAAGCTGTTCAGTCAACGATTTTTTTTCTTTGATGATGGCGTTATTGGGTTTTTTTGTTTGTTAGTTTGTTTGCTTTTTTCCTTTTTATTTATCCTTGAATTTAAAGAAAGAGAGTTATATAGTAAATAGATCGGTGGTCTAGATATAACACACCTGCCTAGAAAGCAAAAACCCCGGGTGGGAAATGTGCGGTGGTTTGAACCCCGTTTGCGCCCGAAACTTTTCTCCCATCCATTGGGCCATGAGTGATGGTCTGGGTGCTAGTCTTTCGGATGAGGAGATAAACCGAGGTCCTGTGCGTTACTTATAATCATTTAGCGCACGTAGAAGAACCCACGGCAACAAGAGAGTTGTTACTAGCGAAATTCTGTAGAAAAAAAAGCCGCTCTGATAGGGAGACAAATACAGTTGTAGACGGGAAAAGATGAAAAAAAAATGGGTGGCGCTGCTATTGTGACGACGCGCTCTCCCCGGGGAGAGCAGCCCGAATTTCAGGCAGAAAAATCTACTGTGATTTAAAGTGGTAAAAAAAATGTGCTCAAAATAACACTAACAATTTCTTACAAAGCAAACACGCGTTCCTGCCCATTCATCCATCTCCCGAAATTTGAGGATAGATTTATGTATATACATAACAGTTTAAAGAACACAACAAAACATAACAAATTGTTCGTATAATTTTAGCACCGGAATAATTATATCAACAGCAGTATTAGATTAAGCTTTCATCATAACCTGAATGGTATATATAAAAAAATCACAGTTTTATTAAGCATCAGGGAAAGTATCATTCTGATATGAAATTCAAAAGATTTTTTTTAAGATGGAACATTTTATTTTGCACTGAGGTTTAAACAAACTTTGATTCCGAAAGTCACACATATTCACATAAACCCCCCCCCCAAAAAAAACAACAACAAAAAAAAACAACAACAAACAAACAAAAACAACAAAACCCAAACAAACAAACAAATCAAATACAACAACAAAAAACAACAAAACAAACAAACAAAAAACAAAAAACAAAAAAACACATAGGTTCTAAACAAGCTGAAAACTTATAGATCTAGTGTGCTCAACAGCAATTTGTTCAGCTTTTACATTAGGATAGGTGGTAAATAGACTATAGAATTATTTATCGCGTTAGTGGGTGGTTTGTTGATAAGTAAGTTAATAGTGTTAGTTAATTAGTAAGGTTGTTACGTAGTTGGTTAGTTAGCTAGTTAGGTCGGTCGGTATGTAGATAGGTAGGTGGGTAAGTAGGTAGGAACTCATTCATTTATTTATTCTTTAATAAGCACTCATGGGCTTTTTACATTCAATCCCCTCTGTATGCAGTTTTGTCAATCTTGTCATCTTTTCCCACCAGCACACAATGGCCTAGTCTTTCGGAGCTGTAGTTGAGGAACGGAACGAAAAGAAAAGGAAGAAAAAAGAGAAACGATCAGTAAAATTCAGTTCCATCAACATGACCACCACAGTTTATGACTGTTTTTTTTTAAATGCATTTATTTATCTATCTATCTATCTATCTATCTATCTATCTATCTATCTATCTATCTATCTATCTATCTATCTATCTATCTATCTATCGATCGATCGATCGATCTATCGATGTATCTATCTTTCTTTTTTTCTATCGAGGATAATGGCATAAGTACTCATGGGTTTTTTTTTGGTTTTGTTGTTTTTTTGTTGTTGTTTTCTTTTCTTTTCTTTTTTCTTTTTTTTTTTTTGGGGGGGGGGTTGCATTCCGTCCCCGTGTGTATGCAGTGTTGAAAAATTTGTCATCTGTTCCCACCTGTGGGAAAAAAAGATTTATGATTACCATGTTTTACCTAACCGTGTTGCTTGCTGTATTCAACGATGTGTCACATGTTGTGGCGAGGTATTGTGTTGTTTTGTATTGTATTGTATACCTCTTACAATCATAAGGACATTTCATACAATGCAATGGCTATTATTTTGCACCCTTTTCGCTTTCTATTTTTAAAGATGTTTTCCCCTAATGTATTCTGACAAATTTGAGTGACTTTCACTTTCGAATTAGAAACATAGAGTATATACTTAAACCCTAATGTTGACTGATTTTTTAAAAAACGTAATGTAATAACACACACAATTTTCAAAGTTACAAATTTGAATGATATTCGCTTTGAATCAAAAACATAATTATACTTTTTACGGTAATGGTGAATTACTTTTTTGTTATGAAATGTAAGATAATAACATGCAAAATATTCTAAGGTTTCAACAAGTGTGAAAACGATTAAGTTTAGAAATAATGTCTTCGATTTATCGATTACACTTGTTTCAAAAGGATTATTTCGTTGTGAGGATGATATGTTTTGTTTTGTTTTTTTCCCAATCGCCACTTAACAAATCTCGTTTTTACTAAATCTATTAACTTGTTGCTGCTCCAAGTATTTCACGCAGAGGCTGTGATATAAAGTAGTATAGAAATGACAATTTAAATATCTCTCTATATGTTTTTTTTTATATCTATATCTATCTATATAGTTTACTTTATAAAAACCCACAATTCTGCTGGGCACCGCTCCCTCCAGGCACACAATTGAGGTAAAATATTAAAGCAATGATAAAAACACGACTGTGTTCAGCTTCATCTCTTTATTTTCAGTAAATTTTCGTTTCCATCCTGAAGTTTTATCAGGCTGAATGACAGCCTGAGAAAGCTTCAGGATAGAAGCGAAAATTTGCTGAAAAAGATGAAGCTGAACACAGTTGAGTTTTTACCATTATATATATATATATATATATATATATATATATATATATATATATATATATATATATATATATATATATATATATATATATATATATATATATATATATATATTGTGTGTGTGTGTGTGTGTGTGTGTGTGTGTGTTTCTTTTATGAATAAACATGAGTTTAAACCAAAGTTAATTCCTAACTGTAGTTACCGATCAGGATCAATCAGCGTCTACAGATCTTAATAACTCATATTTTTTTTCTAAAACATTTGTATTCGATTTTGCGCGTTATATATTAAAGAAATGAAGTTACATGACACATAGAATGAAATAGAGTATGTCGATGCAGAGTCAAAATACAACAGAAAATTACCTCACAAAATAACATCAATAGCAATAATAAAAATAATAAAATAAATTAAATACATTGACAGAGAGAAAAAAATCTGAAACACACACTGAGACATAATAATAGAATTTTTTAAAAAGATAATGATATTAATTTTTTTTTTAATATGAAAAAAGATTTTTTTTAAAATCCTCCAACCCCCCCTAAACAAAAACTTAACATGCAAGTGATGCTATTAATTAAGGCCAGATAAACTTGCGTAGAGTGTCTCTCAAGGCGAGTGACTTTTTTTCATTCCTATTCTTCCAAGGGGATGTCTCCTATCATATTGTAACAATCATCATTGACAGTTGCTCCAACATCTCTAATATCTCAGATATTTTGTACGTAGACCTAGGTCTAGGTTTAGTTTGAACAAAATGAAACGTGTGGACAATTTTACATTATGTAGAAAGTGTGTTTATTAATTGAAAAAGAGAGCGGAAAGACTTAC
>CM060338.1:18180031-18181795 GCA_030674155.1 Stramonita haemastoma
GGCAGACGCTTTCTGGAAACTGTTTTCTTCTTATCTGATCACACATAAAACGGTGGAAAACCACGAACTTGAGCCATAGGAGAATCCGTGTCATGTCACTGTGAGGACTATAAATAAAATACGTACTGTTTAAAAAAAAAAATCTCTCTCTCTCTCTCTCTCTCTCTCTCTCTCTCTCTCTCTCTCTCTCTCTCTCTCCTCTCTCTCTCTCTCTCTCTCTCTCTCTCTGTGTGTGTGTGTGTGTGTGTGTGTGTGGTGTGTGTGTGTGTGTGTGTGTGCTGTCCTCTGTTTCTGTCTCTCTGTCAGCCTCTCTCTCTCTTCTCTCTCTCTCTCTCTCTCTCTCTCTCTTCTCTCTCTCTCTCTCTCTCTCTCTCTCTCTCTCTCTCTCTCTCTCTCTCTGTGTGTGTGTGTGTGTGTGTGTGTGTGTGTGTGTGGTGTGGTGTGTGTGTGTGTTGTGTGTTGTGTGCTGTCCTCTGTTTCTGTCTCTCTGTCAGCCTCTCTCTCTCTCTCTCTCTCTCTCCTCTCTCTCTCTCTCCTCTCTCTCTCTACTCTCTCTCTCTCTCTTGTGTGTTGTGTGTGTGTGTGTGTGTGGTGTGTGTGTGTGTGTGTGGTGTGTGTTGTGTGTGCTGTCCTCTGTTTCTGTCTCCTGTCAGCCTCTCTCTCTCTCTCTCTCTCTCTCTCTCCCTCTCTCTCTCTCTCTCCTAACTCCCCCCCCCCCCCTCCTCTCTCTCCTACATTCTCCTCTCTCTCCCTCATTCCCTTCATCGGCTATACCCCCCCCCCCCTCTCCCTATCCGCCCTACCCCATGCTTTACTCTGCTTCTGTGAATGCTCTGTGTAATGACAATGATTGGCTGCCTCTCGTTTCAGAAACAAAACAAAACGAAACGAAAACAAAACGAAACAAAACAAAAGAAACATTAAAACCTGGGTGACACTTAGCCTACCTGATTTGTAATTTTTTTTTAATTTTATAAACAGTGCAAAACCTGGGTGGCATATTGTGTTACACCTTGTTTATGTGTTTTCGTTGTTGTTGGTTTGTAGGAGGGGGGGGGGGGGTGATTTTTTTTCCACAACTCACGTGACCTACACTCGAAACAGGAAATGCACCAATCGTATCCTTCCTTTTCCATTGTCATTTACCGGTTGGAATGAGTGGCAAGGGTGGGGTGGGGGGGGGGTGGGTGGGGGTGGGGTTGGGGCTGGACTGAGAGTGGGCGTGGTTTGTAAATCATTACCGTCAGGATGATTAGTCCACCTAGACGGTGTGGCTGTCAGTCAGTGCCTACCTCCTCAAATCTTACCTGTCAGGGCAAATCTAGATCTCTCTGTGGAAGTAAAAAGTTCACGCCCACTTAAAAAAGGAAGAAAAAAAAAAAACCCAGACCCAAACAGTCCCTAAATCGGAAATCTCCGCTAGGACGTTAATTCAATAGAACAACACCAAACAAACAAACACCAAAAAAAACCCGAAAAAAACAGCAACATATGATTGGAGAAGGAATTTATAATTGTTAGAAGAGTTGAAAAAATAAAGGTCTGACTTTTTCTGAGATAGTTTACATTCCTAATATGGACTGTATTTTATTTCTATTTTGAAATGTGTGTAACTTTTATATATATATATATTTTTTTTCTTTTAACATTTTACACTACTTTAAGTCACAGATTTCTCCTGTGAAATTTCAGGCTGCTCTCCCCAGTGAGAGAGCATTGACACAAGAGCAGCGCCACCCATCATTTTTTTTTCTTTTCCTGTCT
>CM060338.1:18186895-18196895 GCA_030674155.1 Stramonita haemastoma
AATTCTCTGAAGACCATTCTTGTTCTTAATGCTAAGGTTATTGTACCAGCAAATGAAAGCAAAACTTAAAACGCTCTCTGTATAAGACTTGTAGAACAAAGAAAAAACCATGAAGAGACGTTTCAAATTAATGTCAGACATACATGACAGCTAAATCATAATTCTGTTGTGATTTCAGACTTTTTTTTTATTCTCTTGACATTTCAGTGTCTTTTCTTTGTTACAGTCTAGCGGTTAATGCAAGGATATTGGACAAAACCTGCAAATAGGGGTGACAGCATGTTGTTTGACCTACTTATTACAGACCTGATCAATGTAACCACCCCCTAACCTACCACCCTCCCTCCCCTATTCTATCCCGTCCTCTTTTCCCTTAATCGACTCCCTTCCTCACACCCCTAGCCTATCCCTCTCCTGACCAAAGTGGACTGGATGTTAAAAAAAAAAAGAAAAAAAGAAAAAAAAAAAAACAATAGCACGTGCTTCTTCATTATCTTCGATGTAAAAGATTAAATAAATATCCCTATCATAATCCCCCAAACGTCCTTCCTTACACCTACTCCAACCATACTCCCCCACTAAACCCTAATCACCCCCCTAAACCTCCTCCCCTACACCTACCCCCACCATCCTCCCCATCCTCCTCCCCCTTCCCTACTCCTACCCCCACCATCCTCCCCCCTCCCTAAACCTCCCTCCCCCTTCCCCACTCCTACCCCACTCCTACCCCCACCATCCTTCCCCCCCCCTAAACCTCCCCCCCTACACCTACCCTCACCATACTCTTCCCCCTTCCCTACACCCACCCACACCATCTTCCCCCCCTCCCTAAACCTCCTCCCCCCTCCCTACACCTCCTCCCCTACACCTACCCCCTTCCCTACCCCTACCCCCACCATCTTCCCCCCCTAAACCTCCTCCCCCACTCCTACCCCCACCATCCTCCCCCCTCCCTAAACCTCCTCCCCTAACACCCACCCCCACTATACTCCCCCTCCTAAACCTCCTCCCCCTTCCCCACTCCTACCCCCACCATCTCCCCCCCCTAAACCTCCTCTCCCCCTTCCCCACTCCTACCCCCACCATCCTCCCCCCTCCCTAAACCTCCTCCCCTACACCCACCCCCACTATACTCCCCCTCCTAAACCTCCTCCCCCTTCCCCACTCCTACCCCCACCATCCTCCCCACCCTCCCTACACCGACCCCCACCATCCTCCCCATCCTCCTCCCCCTTCCCTACACCGACCCCCACCATCCTCCCCCCTCCCTAAACCTCCTCCACCCTCCCTACACCTACCCCCACCATCTTCCCTCCCCTACACCCACCCCCACCATATCTCCCCCCCCTCCCTAAACCTCCTCCCCCTTCCCTACACCCACCCCACCATATCCCCCCCCCCTCCCTAAACCTCCTCCCCCTTCCCTACACCCACCCCCACCATATCTCCCCCCCCTCCCTAAACCTCCTCCCCCTTCCCTACACCCACCCCCACCATATCTCCCCCCCCTCCCTAAACCTCCTCCCCCTTCCCTACACCCACCCCCACCATCCTCCCCCCCTCCATAAACCTCCTCCCCCTTCCCTACACCCACCCCCACCATCCTCCCCCCCCTCCCTAAACCTCCTCCCCCTTCCCTACACCCACCCCCACCATCCTCTCCCCCCTCCCTACACCCACCCCACCATCCTCCCCCTCCCTAAACCTCTTCCCCCTTCCCTACACCCACACCCACCATCCTCCCCCCCCTCCCTAAACCTCCTCCCACTTCCCTACACCCACCCCCACCATATTCCTCCACCCTCCAAGTTTGTTTGGTTTTTTTTTGTTTTTTTTTTTTTAGGGCATGATTTTGACAACTACTAGGAAGACAGTAGTTTTACTGTCTCCACTGAAATTCGAACCCATGACACCAAGAACATACAAACCACAAGTCCGTCGTCTTATCCAACAGGCCACAGCACCTGTCTCTGAACTAACTGGAACTGGGAAATATATATCTGAATTCAGATTGGGAAGCATGCAGGATATAGACAATATATAATTGTGCTGTATTGTGTTCTTTTCTACCATAATGATCCAAAAATGTTGTTTTTCTTATTTTTCTTCATTTTTTTAAATTTCATTTTATTTTTCAAACTTTCGTATATTTCCGTAACTAAGCGGAAAAATCCAAGATCTATTAACTCTGCATTAAACATTTTTATGTGAGTAGTCGTCAATTGTTCAGATGATGTGGCAAAATGTAAATATCATCTTATTTCCTCCATTTCTGATCCTGATGTATGTATATATTTTGATCATTGACATTGTGGAACAGTGTGCGTTTGTGTGTGTGTGTGTGCGTGCGTGTGCATGCGTATGTGTGTATATGTGTATGTGTATGTGTGAGAGACAGAGAGACAGAGACAAGATAGACAGAGACAGACAGACAGACAGAGACAGACAGACAGACAGACAGACAGGCACAGAGAGAGAGAGAGAGAAGAGAGAGAGAGAGAGAGAGAGAGAGAGAGAGAGAGAGAGAGAGAGAGAGAGAGAGAGAGAGAGAGAGAGAGAGAGAGAGAGAGAGAGAGAGAGAAGTCAAATTCATTATTTCGAAGATAATGAATAAGCACTCGTGTGTTCACTATGATAGTAAGTATGTATATGGAAGGAAGGTGGCAGGATGGTTAAGACGTTCACCTGCCAATATGTCAACTGTGAGTTTCTGGGTTCGTACCCAGCCTCGCCCTTTCTTCCCAGTTTGACGAAAAAATCGAACTGAATGTCATTCGGACGAGACTGTAAACCGAGGCCCCGTGTGCGAAAGCACGCAGAACATCTTGCGCACACGTTAAAACCCCGTTCCGCCTTTCGGAAGATCAGGCCATCGTGTGCCGGTAGGAGCGGATGACAAAAATTATTAAAAAAAAAAAAAAAATTAAACAGCATGCACACAGGTGTCGTGTTTAGACACCATCCCTGAGGGAAAAAAAAAATGGTTAGGCGCTGCACTAGTGGCGACGTGCTCTCCCGGGGAGAGCAGCCCGAATTTTACGCAGAGAAATCTGCTGTGACATAAAGTGGTGTAAAATAAAATAAAATAAGATAAAATGTGTATGCAAACCGACTTGCTGTCACTCTTCATGTCAGAATTAAATCTTTGGCGGCTGTACTATTATAGGGTTTTGAAGTTGGGGGGGGGGGGGGGGGGTTCAACCCTACTCCACATTTCTGTTTCACAAAGAAAAGATTGTTTTCCGTATGATTCCTGATGAATAAAGTTTGCACATGAAAAACAACAAGAACAACAGCAACAACATTACATTGTATGGATGGGGGTTTTTGTATGCCCTTTTCTTGTTCAATACTGCAAACGGTAATGGTAAAGGTGTCCCATAACCTATGTTGTCGTAGGGGAGCGAGGCATCGAAGACTTCTGCTTCTCTGGGGGCCAGCATATTGAGGGCGGCGTCCATCTCCTCTCCCTCGCTGCTTTACCTTCCCTGACACTAAAGAGGGTAGGTAACCCATTTACAGCTGGGTGGACTGGGGGACTGTACTGAAGCCAAGGTGCGCAAACGGTCACCCATCCATTTGGTAACCAGGCTCGATGCTTATTGATTAACCTTAGCTTGGGGAGAGCGAGCGCAGCTATCCCGCCCAATACAGTAACAATAGGCCTATCAAAACCTTTATATTTATTTGATTTATTTATTCTTTTATATTTGTGGCACTCCACCACGAAATGAGTCGCTTAGCACATTACCCAATTTTGCGCTAGGAGCCTTTAAAGGCAGGTGGGGGTCAAGCTGTCAATTTTGAGATTTTGATTGATTATTAAACTAGATCTGTTTATTTATCTTATAATGAAATATCAAGGCATAATTTTTATTCCTTTTGCTTTTAAATGTGTTTTGAAAATACCAAAGCACTCATTCTGACAACCTGTTACTAAAATAAACTTGCCCGTTTCTCATTTTGTCACATCCTGCAGTCTATCACTTCAATTTGTAATAATGTTGCACAGAATTGTCCGATTTTAAATCTTTTTTTTGTATTTGATAGCCACTTTATTGCACATTAATAACATGTCAATAACTAAAAATTGACCTCATGTGCACTCCGTCTCATTATGTGGTGGAGCGTCACATTTATTGATTCTTGTATATCGAAGGTAATGGAATAAGCACCCATGTGGTGGTGGTGGTTTTTTTTTTTTTTTTTTTTTTTTTTTACATCCAGACCCCATGTGTATGCGGTTTTGTAAATCGTGTCATCTGTTCCCACCGGCACACAATGACCTACTCTTTCGAAAAGCGGAACAGGATTTAACCTGTGCGCAAGATGTTCTGCGTGCGTTCGCACACGGGGCCTCGGTTTATAATCTCATCCGAAGGACTTGTGGGGAGAGTGGAGTCAGCACTGATGTTAACTCAAGGGAAAAATCCCCTCGAACGGGTTAAAGTCACAGCAGATTTCTATGCGTGAAATTCAGGCAGCTCTCTCCGGGGAGAGTGCGTCGCCACAAGAGCAGCGCCACCCATTATTTAACCCGGGTCGTCAAATTGCGAGCACAATGTTCTGACCACTAGGCTACCCCGTCCCCCTAGCGAAAGAAGGAAGGTGGCAGGATGGTTCAGATGTTCACATGCCAAACGAGCAATCCACAAGGTTCTGGGTTCGATTCCCAGCCTTGTCCTTTCTTCTAAGTTTAATACGCGTTCAAGGGGATAGGGGATTTTTCCCCCCTGGAGTTAACATCATTGCCGACTCCACTCCCCACAAAAGTCCTCCGGATGAGACTGTAAACCGAGGCCCCGTGTGCGAATATGTGCGAACGCACGCAGAGCTTCATTTTTTAAACACCACTTTAAGTCACGGCAGATTTCTCTTTGTGAAATTCAGGCTGCTCTCTCCAGGGAGAGCGCGTCGCCACAAGAGCAGCGCCACCCATTTTTTTTTTTCCTGTCTGCATGTGAATTTGTTTCCCTTTCAGAGTGGCTTTTCTCTACAGAATTTCGCCAGGGACAACTCCCTTGTTGCCGTGGGTTCTTTTACTTGTGTTTAATAATTTTGTGTAACACACGGGACCTCGGTTTATTGTCTCATCCGAAAGGCTAGCACCCAGTCCACCACTTATGGTCTAGATCTAATGTATGGGGGGAAGTTTTAGGCCCAAACGGGATTCGAACCACCTCACACTTCCGACCCGGACTTTTCGCTTTCTAGACCACCGATCCACCGATCTTGCGCACACGTTAAAACCTGTTCCGCCTTTCAGCAGAATAAGCCATTTTTTGTGCCCATGGGAACGGATGACAAAATCTACAAAACTGTGTACACACGCGAACTAGTTTTGAAAAAAGCACATGAGTTTATTCTCTTCGACATAAAAGAAAAGACCTAGAAAAAAAAAAGATGTAAGGAATAGATAATTTTGTGTCTGTCTGTCTGTCTGTCTGTCTGTCTCTGTCTTTCTTTCTCTGTTTCTCTGTCTGTCTCTGTCTTTCTCTCCCTATCTGTCTGTCTGTCTGTCTGTCTGTCTCTCTCTCTGTCTCTCTGTCTCTGTCTCTCTCTGTCTCTCTGTCTCTGTCTCTGTCTCTGTCTCTCTCTCTCTCTCTCTCTCTCTCTCTCTCTCTCTCTCTCTCTCTCTCTCTCTCTCTCCTCTCTCCCCCCCAAAAAAAAAAAGAAACCAAAAAAAGTGTTGACAAGAGAACAAGACACGTGTCCACTAAAACTGTCCCTCCCTAGTCCTCCTCCCCCTCCTCCACCCCCTCCCCCCACTATGCCCCCCCCCCCCCCGCTTCTCCCCCCCCTTCCCATGTCTCTCCATCTCTCCCACCACCCAGACTCCCCCATCCCTCCCTCCCCTATACCTCATCTTACTCCCTACACGTTTTCTTACCTCATATGCACGTGTCCCCCCTCAGGAAAAAAAATGGACGGGTTGGGGGGAGGGGGGGAGAGAGAGGGGCGAGGGGGAGGGGGAGAAGGTGGAGAAAGGGGAGGGAGGGGGAGGTTTGAAGCGATTGCGCAAAGCAGGAGGGAGGGAGGGAGGGAGGGAGGGGATTGACGTGGAAAATGCATTTGCCAGGATTTTAGCCTTGTGTCTGCTTGGTGTCACACAAGGTTCAACCCTGTTGGTGTGGCTATTTCCTTCTGATTTAGGAGCCTGAGCCTAGGCCTAGCCTAGCCTAGCATCTCTATGATTGTGTCTGTGTGTGTGTGTGTGTCTCTGTATGTGTGTGTGTTTGTGTGTTTGCGTGTGTGTGTGTGTGTGTGTGTGTGTGTGTGTGTGTGTGTGTGTGTGTGTGTGTGTGTGTGTGTGTGTGTGTGTGTATGTGTGTGTGTGTGTGTGTGTGTGTGTGTGTGTGTGTGTGTGTGTGTGTGTGTGCTTGTGTGTGTGTGTGTTGTGTGCGTGCGTGCATGCATACGTGTGTGAGTGCGTGCGTGCGTTTGTGCTTGTATGTGTATGTTTTGTGTGCGTGCGTGCCTGTGCGTGTGTATGTGTGTGTGTGTGTGTGTGTTTGTTTGTGTTTTAGCCTAAAAAGCTGGCCAGTGTCTTACACAAAAAGCCTTTTTCCGCCTGTCTACTCGTCAATTATTTCTTCTGCATTTTTTAAAACTTTTTGACACTTTGGTTGTTTTATCTTTTGTTGTTTTTGTTGTTTGGTGGTTGGTTTATATGTGCTTGAGGAAAGGGGGGGGGGGTAATTCGTTGCAGTGAGAGAGGGGGGCAGAGAGAGAGAGAGAGAGAGAGAGAGAGAGAGAGAGAGAGGAGAGAGAGAGAGAGAGAGACAGAGAGAGACAGAGACAGAGAGAGACAGAGAGAGACAGAGAGAGACAGAGAGAGACAGAGAGACAGAGAGAGAGTGAGAGAGTGAGGGAGAGAGAGACAGAGAGAGACAGAGAGAGACAGAGAGAGACAGAGAACTCGAACTCGAACTCGAACTCGAAAACTTTATTCACAAAAAGGCCATTGGCCCATACATGAAGGGGGTTGCCAAACTGCTTTGGTATTTTGTTGTTGGATTAAGACAACAGTAATAACAACAAAAGGACTTATTATACAGCAGCAACATCAGTTACAAAGATATGACTTACGATAATAAAGTATCTCTTATTTTGAAAGCTTTACACAAATATAAAGTGAGGCTGCGCACAACTTCAGGCTGACTTGACGCCATAAGTAAACAGAGTCTAAAAGAATTAGCCTGCCTACTATATTTTACAGGGATGTAACTCTGCCTAACAACCTCTAACACTGGACAACATAACACAAAATGTACTTCATCTTCAGGTGTTTGCTTACATAATGGGCATAGTAACCTATTGTCATCAACATTATATCCTCTGTATCTGAATTTATGAACATTTATATCTGATACACCAAGTCTAAATTTAGACATAATTCTTTTCAAATGAATGTCCATATCAAGCTTGAGATAAGGTTTAATATCATGAGTACTTATAAATTGTCTATACATTTGATATCTTTCACTGGTTTGTATATGGTCATTCCATTGTTGCCACCTGCAGTCAATCAGTCTTTGCCTGAAAGCGTTTATAAATTCTCTACAATTTCCAACACCTTGATTAAGCCAAGCAAATCCAAAACCGAGTTCACATAAACAGGTACGTATTTGTGTAGCCCAGTTGTTTTTCCCTTTGAGGTCTAGATCATAAAGCATCTTGTAAGACTTAAAAGGTAACCTATTCTCATCCATATATAGAATCTTAATCCAGTATCTAATACATCTTACAGCAGCATTAACGGAGAGAGGATATCTATTAGTTTCACTATACACAAGATCATTGGGCGTACGTCTATCTAAGCCTAGAAACTGTTTTTAAAGCAAAGAGGTGCACCGATTCACAATGTGTTGCAGCTGCATCCAAACCCCATATTTCTGCACCATATAACACAGTGGGTTGTATTTGGGCATCAAATATCTTAATGAACAAATCAAAGGAGTTATTATTCAATATTCGTAATTTTCTCAAAACCAATAACAAACTTCGTTTACCTCGACTTGCCAGATCTTTACATGCAGTTGTGAAACTAAGCTTTGTAGAAAAACAGATTCCTAAGTATTTATATACATTAATCACTGGCATGACTTTTCCATTGTACAACCATTTTTCATGAGCAGCTAAATGACCACCTTTTCTGAATACAACGATATTGCTCTTATTCAGATTAACCTTAAGATCAAGTGCCACTGCAGCACTGCTCAAGCTATTTAACTGCTTTTGTAAGCCAACAACTGTTTCAGATAGTAGGATAACATCATCAGCAAGTAGAAGAATAGATAATTCTGTGGCATCTTGGGGGAAAGTGGCACCATGTTTACCATTATTGATGACTTCTCTGGCTAACTCGTTAATAAAAACCGAAAACAGTAAAGGGCTACATACATCACCCTGTTTAACACCAGTGGTACAGTATATTATATCAGTCAGTTTAGTACCACATCTTATTCTGCTTCTGACATTCTGATACATGGCTCTCAAACATCGTAATAATTTACCCTTCACACCATTTTTCAGGCCAGGCCACAACAAGTTTCTATTAACAGAATCAAATGCCTTTTCAAAATCAATAAATGCCACATAGAGCTTACGGTTAAGAGCAAACTGTTTCTGTACAAACGCAAGCAGAGTAAACATATGATCTATAGTGGAATATCCTCTCTTAAAACCAGCTTGGTGTTCACCTGTAATATCATTTTTCCTAACCCATTCCTGTAATCTATTATTAATGATAGTACTATACAACTTACTACTTATATCACTAAGAGAAATTCCCCCATAGTTATTAGGGTTATCAACATCGCCCTTTTTGTGTAATGTTAGGATTATAGATTCAGTCCAATTATCTGGGAAAAGGCCATCCTCAAAGATTTTGTTGAATAATTTAGAAGGAAAAGCACAACATCTTCACCTCCATTTTCAGCAATTCTCCGATGATTTGATCAGGACCTGCTGCTTTATCATTTTTTAGTTTTCTAAGTGCCCAATATATTTCACCTTTAGATATTGGACGATCAAAATCTTCCTCACTTTCATCATAGTCAACATTAGTATTCATGGAGTTGTCTGATGAGCCCTTTCTCCAACAGGGTTTTGAAATGTTGAAACCAACTGTCAACTGATATATTAAATTTTTAGGTTGACTATTTCTAAATGATGCCTTCTTAACACTTTTTCCAGAACTGGACTTGAGAAAGATTGAAGACACCATGTCTGCAAGTAATGTCATATTATAACTGTTTCCTTTTCCTTTCTAGCAGAGAGACAGAGAGAGACACAGAGAGGGAGAAAGAGAGGGGGGAGAGAAAGGAAGGAAAAAGAGTGAGAGACAGAGACACAAAGAGGAAAACACACACAACCACACACACACAACACAACCACACACACCACACACCACACCACAAAACCCCACACACAGAGAGAGAGAGAGGAAGAGGGAGAAGAGAGAGAGAGAAAAAGAGGAGGAGAGAGAGAGAGACAGAGAGACAGAGAGAAGAGAGACAGAGAGGGAAAAAGAGAGAGAGAGAGAGAGAGAGAGAGAGAGAGGAGAGAAGAGAAAGAGAGACAGAAAAGAGAGAGAGAAAAAGAGAGAGAAGGGGTTTTTTTTCTTTTTATTCGGGGTAACAGAATAACAATCATTTGCTTTTTTTTTAACCCTCCCTGGGGAAAACTTTTTTTTTAAATTTTCAACTGTTCCCCCGCAACGATGGCCTACTTTACGAAAAAACGGAACGGATTTTAAAAAAAGTGTCACAAGATGTTCCGCGTGCGTTGCAAAAGGGGCCCGGTTTAAAAATCCATCCAAGGATTTTTTTTGTGAGAGTGTCAGAGTCGAAACTCCTTTCAAGCGCCGTTCATGCGGTTTTCAGTGTCAAGCACGGTCAACTCAGGGGAACAGAGGAGAGGAGCGGCTTGCCTGTTGCACGGGGGATTTACATGCGGGGGAGTGCCAGTGGGGGCCTGTCACTTTGAATGTGTCCAT
>CM060338.1:18201895-18219395 GCA_030674155.1 Stramonita haemastoma
GTCCCGTCCCCCTGTAGGAAGAGTTTGCCCGCTGTCTTGGGTTACATGGCACCATAGGCCCATCCCTGCATTTCTTGCAACCATCCTTCAGTCTGTTCCACTTGTGTTGGGGGGAGGGGGGGCGGGGGGTGTTTCGTCACAGCAGAGAGAGAGAGAGAAGAGAGAGAGGAGGAGAGAGAGAGAGAAGGAGAGAGAGAGAGGAGAGAGAGAGAGAAGGAGAGAGAGAGAAGCAGACGACGACAGACAGAGAGAAGACAGACAGACCGACGACAGACGAGACAGAGACAGAGACAGACAGACAGATAGAGACAGAGAGACGAGACAAACTATGAACTTTGAAACTTTCTTGAGAGAAGAAGAGACAGAGAGAGAGAAATGAACTTTGAGAGATTTCTGAGAGAGAGAAGAAGAGAGAGAGAGAGAGAGGAGAGAGAGAGAGAGAGAGAGAGAGAGAGAGAGAGTGTTTGTTTTGTTCTGTTTTGTACAATGAATCGGAAAGGGAAAATGTGTGAGTGTGAATGTGTGTGTGTGCGTGGGTGTGTGTGTACGCTTGCGCACGCGCATTAATCTCAAACCGAATAGGAAACAACAAAGAAAACAAAGAAACAAAACAAAACAAAAAAATACAAGGAACAAACGAACAGACATACCAGTAAACAAACCAAACAAAAATGCGTCTAGGAAAAGCGATAGGTACCCATCACACCCGACATATACGTTATCAGAACAATGGGGATATCAAGAAAAACTCTGGATATAATTACGAATGCTTTCCATCTGCAACGTTGTTGTTTTGTGTTGTTATTGTTGCTGTTGTGCGTTCCCTAGCTTAACATTCTGTGGGGTCACCCAGAATTATGTACTCTGACTTACTCATCCCTCCCACTTTGGAATCACTGTGAGATTGAAACTGCACACTGAATGAGAAAAAAACCTATGTGTATGACTGTTTGTTTTTTAAATACCCCCGCTATATAGGCAGCCATACTCCGACTATAGAGGAGTCTGCAAAGTAACAAGCGTTAATTGATTAAGCGAATTAGAGAGATCTGTGGAACAACACGAGTTAAAGCTGTATTTTTACATTTCCAGCCTAGAGACTACAAGAAGACACACAAAAACAAACAAACAAACAAAAAAGCCAAACAAAACAACCCCCTCCCCCACCCCTCCCCCCAGAAAATAAGAATTAAAAGATTAAAAATAAAATCTCTAAGGACACTATTCATCATTTACGGTCTCTTGAGCGCAATATGAGAAGCTTTTTTTGTTGTTTTTTCTGATTTTTTTTTTGTTTGGTTACATTATTTGCACAAGAACGATAAATCTAAATGCTAAATCATTATTTGATTTACAAGATGGCTAGAATGGGAAAATGCAACCCCCCTCCCCCCACCAAAAAACCAACAACAACAAAAAGCATCAACGTAGAATTATTGTCTTAAACAAAGAAACAAAAGCGTATTTTGCAGAGGGAAGGGGGGTTGGTTTTGTTTGCTTGGGTTTTTGTTGGTTTTTGTTGTTGTTGGCTTTTTAAAAAAGACAATTTTGTTTGTTTGCTCGTTTGTTTGGTTGGTTGGTTGGTCAATTGAGTTGAATATAGTTTGGTTTGCTTTTCAAAGTAAACATGTTTAAAACAATAAGAAAAAAAGGAGAATGAATGAACGGTCGAACGAATGAATGAATGAATGAGTGTGTGGACTGGCATAGTGATAACTGATTGAGGATATGTTACAGGTTTAAATACTTTCAGGAATCAAGACGAAATGCATGCGCACATGCATAATATGGACACAGCTATGTATAGTCACACAGGTATACATATTCACACAGTCACGCGACACACTACACACACTACACTACACATACACACACACACACACACACACACCACACAACACACACACACACACACACACACACACACACACACACACACAATAAACACACAAAGTGGTTTCTTTGTTGTTGTTGATGTTGTTGTTGTTGTTGTTTAACAAGGGGGTGTGGAAATCTCGTACAAATTACTACGAAACAAAATATAAAACAAACAAAGCAAAACAAAGCTAAACAACCAACCAACCAACCAGCCATCCAACCATCCAACCATCCAAACAACCAAAAAAAATTGTTAAATAAAAAACCAAGTAAAAAGTTGTGCCCTGTGAGTATAACCGAGGGACAGTTTATATTATGCTTAAGAGTCTGCACTAATGAATGAGTCCGTATGTAATACAACATAATAAATAAGCTTCAAATTCATCAAGACAAGACAACGAACAACACTGAGTGAACAATTCAAATACTGATATTAATGCAAAAGCAAATAAGAAATGTTTTAAAAAGCAAACAAAAACCTATTAAACGACAACAACAAGGAACAGATCAAAACGGTGTAATTAATTCAAATATTATTGAAACGCCTTAACGTACCCCATCCCCACCTCTCATATGAAGGAGAAGGAGAAGAGAAAGAAGAAGAAGAAGGAGGAGGGGGAGTGTCTGTCTGTCTGGCTGGCTGGCTGGCTGGCTGGCTGGCTGTCTCTCTCTCTCTCTCTCTCTCTCTCTCTCTCTCCTCTCTCTCTCTCTCTCTCTCTCTCTCTCTCTCTCTCTGTGTTTCTTTTCCCCAGTGGCGGGTCCCACTTCAAAAGGAAAACCAAACAAAGCTGAACAGATAAATAAATTAACAAATAAATCTTGAAATCGTACTGTGATGTGTTTTTACATGAGATTTTGAATAATGAAGCAAGTTGAAGAAAGAAAGAATGACAGGAAGGAATGAAGGAAGGAAGGAAGGAAGGAAAGAAAGAAAGAAAAGAAAGAAAGAAAGAAAGAAAGAAAGAAAGAAAGAAAGAAAGAAAGAAAGGAAGAAGGAAGGAAGGAAGGAAGAGAAGGAATATAAAAAAAACGAAAGAAAGAAAGAAAAGAAAAAGAACAAAAGAAAGGAAAGAAAGAAGGAAAGACAAAAAAAAACCACAGATAAAAAAATGACAGAAGAGCATGAAAGGAAAGACGGATGAAAGAAAGAAAAGAGAAAGAGAAAGAAAAAAGAAAAAGAAAGAAAGAAAGAAAGAAAGAAAGAAAGAAAGAAAAGAAAGACAGAAAGAAATGAAAATTAAGAGAAAGAAAATTTTTTTTTTTTAAAAGAAGAAAAGAACAAAAAAAAAAGAAAGGACGAAAATAAAGAAAGAAAGGCAGAAAAAAAGGAACGGAAGGAAGACAGAAAGAATGGCTTGATTCAATACAAAACTGGAAGAATAAATAGCTGATAACAACAACAACAAAAACAAAAGATATTGATAACAGAAAAGAAACTGAAAAAAAAATCCCCACAAAATACTGAATAAGCAAAGACGCAGACAACCAACAAACTCACAATCACGACCTCACTCACTCCTTTCAAAGCTCCCCCCCCCCCTCTCCCCTCTCCAGTCAACACATTACACATACAGAAACAAAATAATCGAAACAAACAAACACAACAATGTGACTTTTTTTTCTTTTTTTTTTTTAAAGGAAAGCGAGTGCCTTTAACAAAGTTATACATAAACACACAATAATTTATCATGGAACATTTGCTCCAGACACTGTCCAACACACCAAAACCTGAGGGCTGATATCTGGCCTACTGACCTGCCGATGAGGGACAAGCTCTTTGGACCCCTGGAGGGTCTTCAGTGTATGGCAGCATTTGTCAGGGCCTCCAGAGTTGCTGTCTGAGAGTTCCACGAAAAAAAAAGTAAAAAAAAAATACACACATCTTCTTTCATTTATCTTTGAATCTAAACATACCTACAATGGCCATACATAATAAACAACATAGTGTACGCGCACGCACACACGCACGCACGCACGCACGCACGCACGCACGCACGCACACACGCACAACACACACACACACACACACACACATATTTAGTGACTATATCGAAACACTGAGGAGCAGCAAACATTTTATCAATGATGATGGTGATGGCAACGCAAAGAATGAGAGAAACAAGAAGATGTACACTTGACAAAACTCCTCTCTCTCTCTCTCTCTCTCCTCTTCTCTCTCTCTCTCTCTCATCTCTCTCTCTCTCTCCTCTCTCTCTCTCTCCCTCCCTCCTCTTTCTCTCTCTAAAACACCGTCACACCATTCTCATTTTGATTTTTTTTGTTCATGATAGAGAAAAAAAACATCTTCAGTAGCTTATGTCACCTCGCGCTATGTACTATGTCAGTGTTCATTAAACTGACCAACAGTTTCCACACACACAAAAAATGAGTTGTCATGTCGTCACATGACCACTGTACAGACCCAGTCCACTGACGTCATTCCTGATCAATGACATCACCTCAAGCAGGTTGACCTTTTAAAACCAAAAAAAATCTCACATCCGGAAAAAAAAAAGAAAAAAAAGACTTAGATATCAAGCTGAAAGTTTGCTCACGAAAATACAGTTGATAATTTCTGATAAGTACACTACATAGTAAAACACGAGCAAGATGTGAGCCTGCCAGTTTACAAATGTTCATCATTAAGACATCATCATCATCATCATCATCATCATCATCATGACAATAAACTGAACGTGTAGTGTTATCAAGTCTTTGTCTCTTCAACAGTAACGTCATCGACTGACGTCAAAATCCTGACACCAATCGCAGCAAAACACAATACACGCGTATGACATCTCGTCACGAAGTTCAGTGTCAAGTTTTGTGACATACACCCGGACCAGTTTGCTCTGTTTTGTTTTGTTTTGTTTTGTTTTTGTTCATTCCAAGAACAACACTGGTTATTGACGACGATGACAAGACAAGCACAACAAGTCTTAGGCTACACACGGGCAGTTTCTGCACTGCAAAAAACATGACAAATGTATGTCAGTGTCTATGACGCAAGTGGCTGATCCACGCACTGGCCTAGCTAACGTAAGCCATCAAGAATCAAATCAAATAAATCAAATCACAATAAAGTCTATTCACCACACGCAATGTTGTGTCTTTCTCCATGGTTACCACCGTTTTTTTCTGTTTTCCCTTAACAAAAAACAATATAAAAAAAAAACCCAAACAAAATACCCTCAAGTATTTTCATTTGAGAAAAAAACATCACACAAGCTACCCACAGATTTTAAGGAACTAACTGACACATTTTGCCCTACTCGCTCCCCCACCCACCTTCCCCAAAAAATTACAACGAAAACTTCCATATCATATTTTTTAGCCCCACACATTCTGCTCAGCGGTCAGCTTCATTTTCATACCATTGCATCATATTCTCTACAACCCTGGGTGAATAATCCAGTTCTCAATTTAAGATAATACAGTATGGTATCAAACCCGAAGCCTCCAGTCAATATCTGAAAGAATACCGCCGACTGTATTCCAGGAAAGGACCGTTCCAAATTAACCTGACTCAAAACTGACAAACAAATCAAACCACAAGCCATTAAAACAGCGACACCCTATGCTTACATCTCTGACCCAGCAACTGAACAGACAGAATGAAACTCTTCCAAGCGCCCATTCAACTCTGAAAATCAAGCCTGATACATGCATGACCCAGAAGTAATGAATTATTGTCTGGGGCCAAATCAGACTCCAAAAGAAGTTGTTACTGGCACAAAATCCCCGGACCCCAAACACGTCTTTCTCTTCATAAATAATCATTTGAAAAAAAAAAAACTTTCAAATTTGAAAGATCAATGTATTGTCCTTTGTACTTGATCTCCGATCCACAACTCTCATTAAAAAAAAATTACCACAACAGACCACTGGGATACTAGGACTCATGTATCGTACACTGAGAGTTAGTTACTTCTCATCCAATTCTTTTTTTCTTAAAAAAAAACAAAAAACAAACAACCCCCCCCAAAAAAAAAGAGTTAAAATCCTATAAACAGATGATCAAGAATCTCTATAAACAAACCACAGGCATGAAACACCCATTAAGAAAAAAAAAGTTCTAAAAATAGGGAAGGGCAGAGGAGAGAAAAGGAACTTTAGCCAAACATCCAATGTATGCCCTCAACCATACAAACTGTCACCCTATACACACGTTATTATCAAAAAAAATTATATAAAAAATAATTTAAGAAAAAAATTCACAAGCCCCCCCAAATAAAAAAAAAAGCCCACCCTTCTACAACCTAAAAATAACCCCCTACCCACAATCCCCCACACCAAACTAAAAATAACCCTCCAATCACAACAATCAATCCCTCAGCTCTAGTGCATGCCCCCAGCGGCGGCAAGGGCGGCCAGCTTGCGCTCTTCGGCGGCTTTCTCCAGGGCGTTGGCCAGGTTCATGTTCTTGGCGATGTGCGACAGCTTGTGGTCCTTCTTCCACTTCATGCGGCGGTTCTGGAACCAGATCTTGATCTGCCGCTCCGTCAGGTTCAGCGCGTGCGCGATCTCGATGCGGCGGCGGCGCGTGAGGTACTTGTTGTAGTGAAACTCCTTCTCCAGCTCCAGGGTTGGTGGCGCGTGTACGAGGTGCGGGAACGCTTCGTGTCCTCTCCGTCTGTGGATAGAAGAGAGAAGAGTAAAATTAGATGGGTTATGTAAGGGGGGTTTTAAAGTGTTGTTTGTTTTGTTTTGTTGTTGTTTGTTTTTGGGTTTGTTTGTTTGTTGTTTTTTATTTGTGGGGGGGGGGGGGTAGTTTGTTACATTTGTGTGTATACTAGGATACTGAATTGGAATGATAGTCGGGTACATTACAAGATTTAGGGGGAAAAAAACAAAAATCGAACATCAACAATACTAATATTATCGTTGTTGTTGTTGTTATTATTATTATCATCATTATGTATTATTATTTTTATTATTATATACATATATTATTATTATTATTATTATTATATATTATTATTATTATTATTATTATTATTATATTGTTGTTGTTGTTGTTGTTACCATCATCTTCATCATCATCATCATCAGTAGTAGTAGTATGTAGTAGTAGTAGTAGTAGTAGTTAGTAGTAGTAGTAGTAGTAGTAGTAGAAGTGTAGTAGTAGTCACTTCATTTGTGTGGGGTTTATTTTCGTTGATTTGGTGGGTTTTTAAAGATCTGTTTCTGTGTATAGAATATTGTTTTCATTATTCAATTCAATTCACTTATTTTCAATCTCACAAAATCAATAGAGAGACTCATGTGGGTTCCTTTATCCTCAAAAAAAAGAAACGAATAGATGAATAAATAAACAAACAAATAAGCAAATATAAGTTGCACCAGCAAAACAGTAAACATGAAAACATTCATTTATCACAGGAAAATACCAGGATACAGAATTAAAAAATTAAGCGCGCACACATCACAAAATTTAGACCAGAAAAAAGCACCCAAATATCAACAATACCATATTATCATTGTTGTCATTAGATCTATTAATATTACTATAATAATAATAATAATAATAATAATAATAATAATAATAATTATTATTATTATTATTATTGTTATTATTATTGTTATTATTATATTATTATTATTATTATTATTATTATTATTATTATTATCATTATTATTATCAAATAATAGTAGGAGTAGATATAAATCAGTATTAGGTCTACTACAATTATTATTGTTTATCATCATTGTTATCATCATCACCATCATCATTATCATTTTGATATTGTTTGTCATTGTTGCTGTGTCGATTGGTTGGTGGATTTGTTCGTTTGTGTTGTTGTTTGCTTTGGTATGGGTTTTTTTTTCTTAACGTGACACAACTTTTCGCCTGAGCCAAATTTACGGCTTGTTATATTACATTCAACATTGGCCACCACCACCACCACACCACCACCACCACCACCACCACACACCACCCACAGCCTACGGAAAAGAAGTTTTTCAAGGCAATGCATAAAGAAAAACTTGAAACTAAAGATCAAGAAGAAGGAGAGAAGATAGAAAAAAAAGAGAGAAAAAGAGAAAGAAGGAAGAGGAAACACACAAACAAGCAAAACTAAAACCCCACAGAAAACAAAAAATTTAGAAAAGAAAAAACCAAGTGCATACCTAAAGAATTATGACAACAGTCACACAAAGATTATGAACGATTATCATAAAACATTATTACAAATACGTAAATAAACAGCACATACACAAAAATAAATAGATAAACAAGTATACAAATAGATAGATAGATAGATAGATAGATAGATAGATAGATAGATAGATAGATAGTAGATAGATAGATAGATAGATAGATAGATATAATGATGATAAAAAAAAAATATGCAACTGAATATAATTTATAACAAATAAATAAATAGATGAATGGTATTCACAATATCAATGTGCATTCGTGAACATAGGATTGCAAATGATTAATTGTTATTGTTTTTGATAATGCTTGTCATCCATGTATGTATTTGTAACAACAAAATGATTTTTTTTTAAGTATTCAAATAAAAAATAAAAAAGATGAATGAATACCAAGCTTGATACTGTAAGAAAACAAGCGCAGACAGTATTCAGAAGTAGGGATAAAACAGTGCACTGATTCAAGACAAAGAAGTTGAACATTTACCTATATAAATAGAGAAAGAAATACAACAATGAATCTAAATCACACGAAAACGAACTACCTTAAATTTATACATAAGCTTACGTTTAGGCGCTGCATAATTTTGCCAAGTGTTTCTCGAAAACACACATGTCCAAACCAAATTACTATATTAAAAAAATGGCAACAACAAACAACCATAGCTACCCAACTAGCTTTGGATACCATAACAAAATGGATGAATAAATGAACAAACGAACAAAAAACAAAACAAAACGAATAGTTGAACAGTCAATACAGTGAATAAATCAATCGACAAATAGATGAATAAGCAAATGAACGAACGAACGAACGAACGAACGAAGGAAGGAAAGACGGAAGGAAGGAAGGAAGGAAGGAATTAATTAACGAACGAATGAATGGATGGATGGATGGATGGATGGATGGATGAATGAATACAATAACAGATAAATGGATTAACTAGAAAATGAACAAATAAATAAAACCAACAATAAGAGGTTTACAATATCTCTAAAATAGACTGTCACGATCACAAAAAAAACAACAACAAAAATCGGAGTATCCAGGGAGACAGCACCGACAAACAAACAAACAACAAACACACAAACAAACAACAAACAACAAACAAACAACAACAGATAACTTCCGACGATAGACCAGCAGACTAGAACGCATCATGGAAACACTAGACCTCATAAATCACAAATGACTGCTGACACAACACTACACTACACAGCATGCACGATAGGGAGGGAGGATGCATGAGAGAGAGAGAGAGAGAGAGAGAGAGAGAGAGAGGAAGAGAGAGAGAGAGAGAGAGAGAGAGAGAGAGAGAGAGAGAGAGAGAGACAAGGAAGGCAAGCAGGCAAGGCAAGGCAAGGCAAGGCAAGGCAAGGCAAGGCAAAATTCTTTTATTCGAGGATAATAGATAAGCACTCGTGTGCTTTTTTACATCCAGTCCCCGCCCTTTTCAGGGATAACATCAAGATAAAGAGAGAGAGAGAGAGAGAGAGAGAGAGAGAGAGAGAGAGAGAGAGAGAGAGAGAGAGAGAGAGAGACAGAGACAGAGAGACAGAGAGACAGAGAGACAGAGAGACAGAGAGAGACAGAGAGAGACAGAGAGAGAGCAATCTTCTCCCCAGCAACATAGGATCTAGCGCTAAGTCAGCAGAAGGGATGCTGCGTGTGATAGTGAGCGAGTAATTAAACACCGATCTATCTACCTACTACCATACCTGTAGCAGGGCTGGACTTACACGTACACAGGTGTGTCACAAGCCCCCATCATTACCTATGCCTGTGTGACACTGAATGCGTAACGTGACACGACACAGCCTGGTAAGAGTCTATGTATTAAGGAAGGTAAGGTGAGTAAGATAGCGAATTAATGAATGATTGATTTTATTGATAGATAAGAGCGTGAATAAGTGACGCAGTACGAAGGTAACTAGCTAACCAAACAACCAACCAATCAACCAACTAACTAAATGAATAATTACATAACTGAGTAATTTACTAAATAGCTAAATAACTAACTAAGCAAATAAAATTTAAGTAACTTAGTAACTTACTAACTAAATGACTAACTCAATCACTCACTCGCTCACTAACTAAACTAACTAAATAAATTATTTAGCTAACTGACTAAATAGAGAAATGCAACACACACAATTAAAAAAAACCCTATGTAAACGGTAAAAACAAGAACTTTTGTCTTTTTAAGGAGGAAGGGGGGGGGGGGGTCATTTGACAGGTAAAAACAGAAAAACCGGAAAAAGAAAAATTGAGAGGGAAAAAGAAAAGAAGAAAGACATATGACTGAGACAAACATATTCTCTCTCTCTCTCTCTCTCTCTCTCTCTCCTCTCTCTCTCTCCTCTCTCTCTCTCTCTCTCTCTCTCTCTTGAATTTTTTCTTCTTTTAAAAAGAAAATGGTTTGTATTGCATTAAAATCCATCCAAATTCGTCTAACATACTGGACTGACTGTTGGATTAATTCCTTGGCCTGTAATTAGGTATGAATTGCTGTTGGTTGTTTTTTTCGCTTGGATTTTTTTTTAATCTAACAAACATGCGTGCCAAAAAAAAACCGCAGACCATTGCTGTTATTGAGTTTAACAGTAACATTTTAAACTATTAAAATTAAAAATAAAAAAAAAAGGGTAAATGGGTTCCCACAACCTATGTGGTCGTAGGGGAGCAAGACGTCAGAGACCTCAGCTTCTCTAGGGGCCGGCATGTTTGTTTTCATTTCCCTTGTTTTGTGCAAGTCTCTCTTGCCATCATTTTGTTATTTTTTGTTTTGCGTTTTTAATTTTTTTTTTTTAAACTAGAATTCTTTATCGCTTCGCTTATGCACTTGTAGTACGACGTGAAAAGAGAAGTTAGATAGCATGTGTGAGTTTATGTCAGCTTATTTAAAGGCGTAGAGGTGTGGAAAAATAATGTTTGGTAAGTGAATGAATAAATAAATAAATGAATAAATAGATGAATGAATGAATCAATCAATCAATTCAAGAAAGAAAGAATGAATGAATGGATGAATTAGTCAGCAAGTAAATAAGTAAATAAAGTAAATAAATAAGTAAGTATATAAGAAAATAACTAAGAAAGTGAATAAGTAAGGAAGTAAATAAATAATATATAAATAAAGAAAGAAATAAAGAAGAAAGTAGATATATAAATAAGAAAGCAAATAAATAAGAATGCAAGTAAAAGAGTAAGTAAAATAAGTAAGACAGTAAATAAGTACCAAAAAAAATAAGTAAGTAGGAAAGAAAGACAGGTAGAAAGAAAAGAAGACAGGAAATCAGTATTTTTTTGTTTTCATAACTTTTGTCATAAAAAAAGAAACAGGACTGCACTCCTTTCTGACAGAACTTACCCTAAGATAGATTTTTTCAAACGAATGAATGTGTAATCAAAACACAAAATGAACAAATTAATGAATACGGAAACAAATCCATCGTTAACAAAGAAAAAGCAACAGAAACAGAATATGATAGTAAGAGGAAATGAAGTTATACAAGATCAAATAAAACAACACTCACTTATTCCTAAAACTAGTAGCCTCGGTTGCTACAGCAAGTAGATCTACATCAAAAATGATGAGATGAAAAAAAAGAAAGAAAATGCGGTTTAAAAATCGAAACAATACAAAACAATATGAAACAAGGAATCGAATAGATAGATAGATAGATAGATAGATAGATAGATAGATAGATAGATAGAGAGAGAGATGAGAGATAGAGAGATAGAGAGATAGATAGAGATAGAGATAGAGAGAGAGATAGAGAGAGAGATAGAGAGATAGATAGATAGATAGAATAGATAGATAGATAGATAGATAGATAGATAGATAGATAGATAGTAGATAGATAGATAGATAGGATGGATAGATAGATAGAGAGAGAGAGAGATAAATAGATAAATAGATAAATAGATAGATAGATAGATAGATAGATAGATAGATAGATAGATAGATAGACAGGTAGGTAGGTAGGTAGGTAGACAGGTAGGTAGGTAGGTAGGTAGGTAGGTAGAGATAGATAGATAGATAGATAGATAGATAGATAGATAGATAGATAGATAGATAGATAGATAGACAGACAGATAGACAGATAGATAGATAGATAGATAGATAGATAGATAGATAGATAGATAGATAGATAGATAGATAGATAGATAGATAGATAGATAGATGCTATTCGATTCCTAGTTTCATGGTTGTTGTTTTTTTTAACCATTTCGATTATATATATTATATATATATGATAACCATCATCAATCAATAATTAATCGCCATAATAATACAACATGAAGAAGTAAGAGAAACACTGTAAATGAACAAAGAAAATACTACAAAACAACAGAACACAGAAAGAGGAAAGCAACAGAAATACACAAACAAACAAATGAAATACCATAAACTGAAATGATGAAAGTTACACAAAACACCACACACACACTACAAAAACTTAAATGAAAATTCAACACAATAAACAGAAAACCCACCTTCAACAAAAAAAAAAGAAAGGAGAAAAAAACTCTCGCCATATCCAACTTTACAGTAGAACAGAACTATGGGATTTTCCATGCTATAACAGGTAATTTTATACTCCCCCTCCCTCCCTCTGTCCCCTCCATCCCACCCACCCCCCTTTACTTGCACCTTACCCCCCCCCCCCCCCTCTCTCTCTCTCTCTCTCTCTCTCTCTCTCTCCGAACACGTACAAACACACACACACACACACACACACACACACACACACACACACACACACACACACACACACACACACACACACACACACACACCTCCACACACACACACACACCCTCCACACACACACACACAGACCCCACACACAACACACACACACACACACACACACACACACACACCACACCACCACACACACACACACACACACACACACACACACACACACACACACACACAACACACACACAACACCTCCTCCTCCCCTTGCTGTAGTATCTGTCCTGTGGCCCAGAGAGCTGACACTGAAAGCCGGGTGGATCCACCCGGATTAACTGCCGACGCAAGCTGTGTGTGTGAAACGGAAGGGGTGGGGGGGGGGAGAGAAGGGAGGGAGGGAAATGGATGGGGAGAGGGAGGGGTGGGGGTGGAGAGGGATGGTGGGGGGAATATTAGAAAAAAGGTGGTTGAGTAGTGGGTGGTTTGCAATGGTAGGTGAAGGGGTGGGGTGGTGGTGGGGTGGGGGAAGAGGGGAAAGGGTGCATGGGGGGGGAGGGGGAGGGAGATGAGAAGCCATTGGAAGATGAGTCGAAATATATACGGAAGTACGGTGTGTGTGTGTGTGTGTGTGTGTGTGTGTGTGTGTGTGTGTGTGTGTGTGTGTGTGTGTGTGTGTGTTGTGCTGTGTTGTGTTGTGTTGTGTTGTGTTGTGATATGTTGTGGTGTGTTGTCTGTAGCGTGTGTGTGTGTGTGTGTGTGTGTGTGTGTGTGTGTGTGTGTGTGTGTGTGTGTGTGTGTGTGTGTGTGAAATAAAATGCTTATTTCCAGATGGTATACTGAATAAGAAATGCACAGAGAGAGAGATAGAGATAGAGAGACAGACAGAGACAGAGACAGACAGGGACAGACAAGACAAGACAGACAAAGAGACAGACTGACACAGAGACACACAGATACACAGATATAGAAAGAAAAAAAAAAGCAGAGACAGAACAACACAAGACACAGAGACAGGCAGACAGGCAAACAGACAAAAGCAACAGACAAACAGGCAGACCAAGTGTGATCAAAAATCTGCTTTTTCATTCCAAGCTAAAGCCGTGTTCTAAATCAGACCAAATCCACCGGGCTTTCACCCGAGCTAGAGAGGCAATGCCGGTCAATACTTTCCTAATCCTTTTCTATCACACGCTAATCGTTTGATACCTTTTCTGTCACTCCACAACCCCCCCCCCCCCCCCCCTACAACACACAAACACACGTACGCACGCACGCACGCACGCACGCACGCACGCACGCACACACACACACACACACACACACACACACACACACACACACACGGGCTACAGAGGCAATGCAGGTCAATACACCCCTAATCCTTTTGTATCACACGCTAATCACTTGATACCTTTTCTGTCACTCCACATTCACCACCACTTTTTTTTTTTTTTTAATTCTGAGTCTTTCCATTTACACGTGGTTTTCCTCAGTATGCAATGCATTTTCAGTAGTTCTGGATTCTTGTGGGGTTGTTTTTTTCGTCTTTGGCGAGAGCTACGAGGGTTCAACAATGGTGAGGTTTTTCGCATGTGATCTCTTTCCCCACCTTCAAAAGTAAGCCGGCCCATTCTGACCTCAGGGATAGACTAGCTCTGGATTTCAAACCTGAATGAAAGAATAAAATCGTAGTGTTGTAACATTCGCCACAGTCGATTTTTTTAATGTTTATTATTATTATTATTAATATTCTTCTTTTTTAATAATAATAATAATAATAATAATAATAATAATAATAATGATAATAAATGGAATTTATATAGCGCTATATCTTGCAAAAAACAAATCAAAGCGCTTGCATTCAACCAAATCTTGCGCATGCAGCCAACAACAATTAAAATTTTTAACGAAGTCAATGCACACACACACACACACACACACAACACACACACACACACACACACACACACACACACACACACACACACACAACACTTCTTATCATTATTAATATAATTATTTTAAGGTAATGCGTTCAAAGTTAATGAACACCATAGCCAGATAAAATCAGTGACTAACTTTCATCGAAGCGTGTCAACAACGGAACACACTGGAGCAACAATAAACCCAGACAAGTGAATCAAGTACGGTACATTCATATAAACATGCGTGTTTTCTTTCTTTTTTTTCTTTTTTTTTTAGTCTCTGCAACAGTTACTGTTCAAGACATAGATCTATAGAACATTAGTATGTTTTTATTCATTCGAGGAAAGGTAGAGAAGAAATAAAAGAAGATAAAAAAAAAAAAGGTTAAAGGCCTCTTTAAAAAATTGTTTAAAAGCAAAAAAGCCCACCTGAAAATTATACATAAAAAGGAAAATAGAAGGTAAGGTGGGGGGGGGAGGAGGGGGGGGGGGGAGATGAAGTAGGCTGAGATCGCTTTCTCTCTCTCTCTCTCTCTCTCTCTCTCTCTCTCTCTCTCCTCTCTCTCTCTCCTCCTCTCTCTCTCCTCTCCTCTCCTCTCTCTCTCTCTCTCTCTCTCTCTCCACCTCACACACACACACACACAACACAACACAACACAACACAACACACACACACACACACACACACAAACACACACAACACAACACACACACAACACATACACACATACACAACACCTGGCAAAACAACAATCTCACGAAAACTACCACTCTCAACATCAGAGGCAACACTCATCAGATAGGCTAGATGCCTGAAGGAGTGAAAATGACTTTAGAAGTGGGAGCACTTTGAAAAAACTGGATGGCTCATTTCTCGATTTTCTGTTGAAAGCTTTTCTTTCCTCCTTCCTTCACTCTTATGTGTGTGTGCGTTCTGCATTATCTGTCTATTGGTGGTGTGTTTCTTCTCCGATTTCTCCGGGGGGGGGGGGGGGGGGGTGGGCCGGGGGGGGGGAGGCAGGAGAATGGACCAAGGGCAGCAAATGGGGCAGAATAAGAAAGATTTGGGTGACAGGAAGAAATGCTAAAGGGAAAGGGGGAAAAAAAAGAAAAAAAAACAAAAAATAAGAGAAGAAAGCAAGCAAGACAGAAAGACAGGAAAGGAAAGAGCAGGACAGACAAAACAACAACTTGACGACAAAACTTGTAGAATACACAAAACTACAGAAGAAAGAAAGTTAGAAAGAAAGAAAGGAAAAGGGGAAAAAAAAAGAAAAACAAAGAAAGAAAAAAAAATCAAGCAAGAAAGAAGGAAATACAAAAAGACAGAATAGAAAGAGCGGGAAACAAAATAATCAACAACTGATAAACAAAATTTGTAGAAGACACAAAACTACAGAAGAAAGAAAGAAAGAAAGAAAGAAAGAAAAACAGAGAAAAGGAAGGAAGGGAAAGAAAAATAGACAGACAGGCAGAAAGAAAGAAAGACAGAAAAAAAGAAGGAAAGAAGGAAGGAAAGTTAAATAGACAGATAGACAGGAAGAAAAAAAAAGAAGAAAGAAACAAGAAGCGAAGGAAACAAGCAACGGCAACAACTAGTGACAAAACTTGTAAAAAGTACCCTAAAGAAGGAGAGATGAGAAAAGAAAGACAGAGAGACAGAAAGAAAGGTAAAAAGCAGACAACAAACAATAGCAACTTTTGATGGCAAAACGAAAAAAAAGGAAGAGGAAAAAGAAAAGAAAAGAAAAAAAAGCGAGAAAGAAAAAGAAAAAAGGACGAAAAAGACAACAACAAACAAAGAAAGAAATGTAATGAACACAATTTTTTAGAAAAAAAGGAAAACAATCAAAAACAAACCAAAAAACCAAACAAGAAAAAACAAAAGCAAACAAAAAAAAAAAGGGACCCCCCCCCCCCATCCACCCACCTTACCCCCCCCCCCCCCCCCCCCCCCCCCCAACAAACAAAAAGCAAAACCCCCCCCTCCACCATCCACCCATTTTTCCCCCAACCTCTCCCTCCCAACAACAAACAAAAAAAAAAAGACAACAACCCCCCCCCTTTCCCCCCACCCTCCCCCCCCCCCACACAACCCCAAACCCCCTCCACCCCAACCCCCTACACCCCACCCCCCCAAAACAACCACGAACCATAAAAGGGCATGTCACCCAGATGCCGGAGAAAGAAAGAAAGAGAGAAAGAAAGAAAAAAAAGAAAGAAAAGAAAGAAAGAAAGAAAGAAAGAAAGAAAGGGAAAGGGAAAGAAAGAAAGAAAGAAAAGATAAAGTTGCAGGCTCAGACACCTCCATAAATTTTCCAAACTACTCTTCGTGACACACCTTATTCCATCACTTTCTTTCCTTTTTTTTTTTTTTTTTTTTTTTTGGGGGGGGAGGGGAGGGGCGTGTTACGCACACGCGCGTGCGTGCGTGCGTGTAGGGCGTGCTTCGTTGCGTGCGTGCCCCAAAGGGTTGACGTCACCTGCTGCCAGAATTTTACCTCCTCTCCTCCCGACCCCCCCCCCCCCCCTTTCCCACCCCCCTGGGAGTTGCAGTGTCCACAAACTTACTTAGGAAGTGCTGTGACGGGTATAGGAAGTGAGACAGAGAGTGAGTGAGAGAGAGAGAGAGAGGGGAGAGGGGAGAGAGAGAGAGAGAGAGAGAGAGAAGAGAGAGAGAGAGAGAGAGGGAGGGAGGGAAGGGAGGGAGGGAGAGGAAGTGAAGAGAGAAGAGAGGAGAGAACAGAGACAGAGAGACAGAGAGACAGAGACAGACAGACAGACAGACAGACAGACAGACAGACAGAGACAGACAGAGAGAGACAGAGAGAG
>CM060338.1:18236895-18239063 GCA_030674155.1 Stramonita haemastoma
AGAGAGAAGTAAAAGAAAGAAAGAAAGAAGTAAAAGAAAGAAACAAAACTACCCAACAAAGCCAAATACAGGACGTCTTGAAACACTGTCCCTCACCACCTGATCCCCCCCCCCCCCTTAAGCCTTATGACCCAGTTTCAAGGGCACGGGCAACACGTGAGACAGGGGCAGCCACCCTCTGGGACAGCTACCTTACCTCCCTTGGACCCTGACGTCACATGATGATTAAAAAACCGGCCAAAAAAAAAGAAAGAAAAAAAAAGAGAAAGAAAAACCATGTGGAAATAAGAACTGGAAGTTTTTTGGAAGTTGGGGGAGTTAGATATTTAAACTGGAGGGAATGTTGAATCTTTTAAGATAAAAAATGAATCAGTACGTGTGTGTGTGTGTGGGGGGGGGGGGGACTAGGGGAGGGAAGAGGGGGTCTAAAGGAAACGCACCTGCCTAGAAAGCGAGAAGTCCGGGCTCGAACCCCCGTTTGTCCCTGAAACTACAACCCCCCCTCCCCCCCCCCCCCCACTAAGGGAGAAACCTTGAGTGCCGATCTGGTCTGGGTAGCTAGTCTTTCGGATGAGACGATAAACCGAGGTTCCGTGTGGAACGCGATTTCAGCTTTCAGCGCACGTAAAAGAACCCATGGCAACAAGACAGTTATGCTTGGCAAAAATAAATGATAGGTGGCGTCGCACTTGTGGCGACGCGCCCTACCTGGAAAGAGCAGACTAAATTTCACTTAAAGTCTCATACAAATGCAAAATATAAATGAAGTAGTTTCGAAAAAATAACAACGACAACAGCAACACACACACTTACATACACGATCAGAGAGAGACAGAAACAGACAGACAGACAGACAGACAGACAGAGAGACAGAGAGAGAGAGATAGAGAGAGACACGCAGATTTTTTTTAACAGACAGAGAGAGAAACAGAGACAGAGAAAAACAGACTTAAAAAAAAAGCTACACACACCACACACACACACCACACACACACACACACACACACACACACACACACACCACACACACACACACACACACACACACAACACAACACACACACACACACAACACACACATACACAACACAACACACACAACACAACACACACACACAACACACACACACACAACACACACACAACACAACACAAAACACAACACACCACACACAAACACATACACACACACAACACAACACAACACAACACACACACAACACACGCACAATCTCAAATCATTAAAGTGCAACGGCTGCTGAACAAAAAGCCACCACAATACCCGTAAAGGGGTGAAGGCGTCATTGCCACCATCTCCGCTAACCAATACCACGGTGACGGATATAATATGCAAGTGTGCACTGCAGAGATTGGATGCAAACTGAAGTGACAAGAGTGAAGAAATAGGGGGGGGGGAGGTGGACAAGGGGGGAGGGGGAGGGGAAGGGGAGGGAGGGGTTAGGTGTTATATAGGGTAGGGGTTGGGTGGGGGTGGGCAGGGATGGGGGAGAGGGAGGGGAATGGTTGAGGGAAGAGAGAGAGGAAATGGCTTGGACCGCCATTGTTGAAAGACAAGAGTGTTTAATTTTATGTGGGTGGGTGGGTGGGTGGTTGGGTGGTTAGATGGATGGTTGGGTGGTTGGATGGTTGCTTGGTTGGATGGTTGGTGGGTTGCTTGGTTGGATGGGTGAGTGGATGGGTAGGTGGGTGGTTGGTTTGATGGATCGGTGAGTGGATGGGTGGGTGAGTGGTTGGTTGGTTGGTTGGTTGGTTGGTTGGTTGGTTGGTTGGATGGTTGGTTGTTGGTTGGTTGTGGATGGTTGGTTGGTTGGTTGGTAGAGTGGTTGGATGGTCTGATCTTACTGTATCTGTGACTTCGAATGTCATATTCTCTGACATACATAGAAATATTTATTTTTATTTATTTATTTATTTCATTCTTTTATACGAGGATAATGGAATAAGCACTTACGTGCTTTTGTACATCCAGTCCCCGTGTGTATGCAATTTTGTAAATGTCATCTGTTCCAGAAGTGGACACCCCCCAAAAAAATAAAAAATTACTGACACTGCATCTGGGATCAGAAACAAATACATTTATCATACATATCATTATATTACTGTTACACATTATATACACATATATTAATGCTTTCGGTGGCAAAAAT
>CM060338.1:18239163-18241663 GCA_030674155.1 Stramonita haemastoma
ACTAGCTTTGGATACCATAACAAAATGGATGAATAAATGAACAAACGAACAAAAAACAAAACAAAACGAATAGTTAACAGTCAATACAGTGAATAAATCAATCGACAAATAGATGAATAAGCAAATGAACGAACGAACGAACGAACGAACGAACGAACGAAGGAAAGACGGAAGGAAGGAAGGAAGGAAGGAATTAATTAACGAACGAATGAATGGATGGATGGATGGATGGATGGATGAATGAATACAATAACAATAAAACGATTAACTAGAAAATGAACAAATAAATAAAACCAACAATAAGAGGTTTACAATGTCTCTAAAACAGACTGTCACGATCACAAAAAAACAACAACAAAAATCGGAGTATCCAGGGAGACAGCACCGACAAACAAACAAACAACAAACACACAAACAAACACACAAACAAACAAACAAACAAACAAACAACAGATAACTTCCGACGATAGACCAGCAGACTAGAACGCATCATGGAAACACTAGACCTCATAAAATCACAAATGACTGCTGACACAACACTACACTACACAGCATGCACGATAGGGAGGGAGGATGCATGAGAGACAGAGACAGAGAGAGAGAGAGAGAGAGAGAGAGAGAGGAGAGAGAGAGAGAGAGAGAGAGAGGAGAGAGAAGAGAGAGAGAGAGAAGGAAGGCAAGGCAAGGCAAGGCAAGGCAAGGCAAGGCAAGGCAAGGCAAAATTCTTTTATTCGAGGATAATAGATAAGCACTCGTGTGCTTTTTACATCCAGTCCCCGCCCTTTTCAGGGATAACATCAAGATAAAGAGAGAGAGAGAGAGAGAGGAGAGAGAGAGAGAGAGAGAGGAGAGAGAGAGAGAGAGAGAGGAGACAGAGACAGAGACAGAGAGACAGAGAGAGACAGAGAGAGAGAGAGAGAGACAGAGAGAGAGAGAGAGAGAGAGAGAGAGAGAGACAGACAGACAGACAGACAGACAGACAGACAGAGACAGAGGAGACAGAGAGAGACAGAGAGAGACAGAGAGAGAGAGCAATCTCCTCCCCAGCAACATAGGATCTAGCGCTAAGTCAGCAGAAGGGATGCTACCTGTGATTGTGAGCGAGTAATTAAACACCGATCTATCTACCTACCATACCTGCAGTAGGGCTGGACTCACACGTACACAGGTGTGTCACAAGCCCCCATCATTACCTATGCCTGTGTGACACTGAATGCGTAACGTGACACGGCACAGCCTGGTAAGAGTCTATGTATTAAGGAAGGTAAGGTGAGTAAGATAGCGAATTAATGAATGATTGATTTTATTGATAGATAAGAGCGTGAATAAGTGACGCAGTACGGAGGTATCTAGCTAACCAAACAACCAACCAATCAACCAACTAACTAAATGAATAATTACAAACTGAGTAATTTACTAACTAGCTAAATAACTAACTAAGCAAATAAAATTTAAGAACTTAGTAACTTACTAACTAAATGACTAAACTCAATCACTCACTCGCTCACTAACTAAACTAACAAAAATAAATTATTTAGCTAACTGACTAAATAGAGAAATGCAACCACACACGCAATTAAAAAAAAACACCTATGTAAACGGTAAAACAAGAACTTTTGTCTTTTTAAGGAGGAGGGGGGGGGGGGTCATTTGACAGGTACAGGTAAAAACAGAAAAGCCGGAAAAAGAAAAATTGAGAGGGAAAAAGAAAAGAAGAAAGACAAAATGACTGAGACAAACATATTCTCTCTCTCTCTCTCTCTTCATCTCTCCTCTCTCTCTCTCTCTCTCTCTCTCTCTCTCTCTCTTGAATTTTTTCTTCTTTTAAAAAGAAAATGGTTTGTATTGCATTAAAATCCATCGACTGTTGGATTAATTCCTTGGCCTGTAATTAGGTATGAATTGCTGTTGGTGGTTTGTTTCGCTTGGATGTTTTTTTAATCTAACAAACATGCGTGCCAAAAAACCCCAGACCATTGCTGTTATTGAGTTTAACAGTAACATTTTAAACTATTGAAATGTTTTAAAAAAAAGAAAAAAAGGTAAATGGGTTCCCACAACCTATGTGGTCGTAGGGGGAGCAAGACGTCAGAGACCTCAGCTTCTCTAGGGCCGGCATGTTTGTTTTCATTTCCCTTGCTTTGTGCAAGTCTCTCTTGCCATCATTTTGTTATTTTTTGTTTTGCGTTTTTTAAAATATTTTTTTTAACTAGAATTCTTTATCGCTTCGCTTATGCACTTGTAGTACGACGTGAAAAGAGAAGTTAGATAGCATGTGTGAGTTTATGTCAGCTTATTTAAAGGCGTAGAGGTGTGGAAAAATAATGTTTGGTAAGTGAATGAATAAATAAATGAATGAATAAATAGATGAATGAATGAATCAAAACAATCAATTCAAGAAAGAAAGGATGAATGAATGGATGAATTAGTCAGCAAGTAAATAAGTAAATAAAGTAAAAAAATAAGTAAGTATATAAGTAAATAACTAAGAAAGTGAATA
>CM060338.1:18246663-18259163 GCA_030674155.1 Stramonita haemastoma
GTTTTTGTGTGTGTATGCTTTTTTTGTTTTTTGGGGAGAATTTTTCTGTATTTGTTCAGGGGTGGAGGTAGAGTATGTTTTTTTTTTTTTTTTTAACTTCATGTGTTGTTTGTTGTTGTCATTTATTATTATTATTATTATTATTATTATTATTATTATTATTATTATTATTATTATTATTATTATTATACTATAATAATTATTATTATCATCATCATCATCATCATCATCATCATCATCATCATCATCATCATCATCATTAACATCGTTTGTCCTATGAGCCAAAATGCGTTGCGCTGCCGTTCAAAGTGCCTGACAAGTCAGGCCCAGCATGTCCAACTTTATCAGCACGGTAGGGAATTGTTTTTAAAGTCCTCCTGGGGGGGAAAAAAAGGCAGGAGAATGGACCAAGGAGGCAGCAAATGAGCAGAATAAGAAATAAGGTGACAGAGAAGAAATGCTCAAGGGAGAAAAAGAAAAAGAAAGAAAAGGAAGGAAAGAAAGGAAACGAACACAGAAAAGCAAGAAAGAAAGAAAGAAAGACAGACAGGAAGGAAAGTGCAGGACACACAAAACAACAACTTGATGACAAAATGTGTAGAAGACACAAAACTACAGAAGAAAGAAAGAAAGAAAGAAAGAAAGAAAGAAAGAAAGAAAGAAAGAAAGAAAGGAAAAGAGAAAAGAACAGAAAAAAAAAGAAAGAAAAGAAATCAAGCAAGAAAGAAGGAAATACAAAAAGACAGAATAGAAAGAGCAGGACAGACAAAATAACAACTTGATGACAAAATGTGTAGAACACACAAAACTACAGAAAGAGAAAGAAAGAAAGAAAGGAAGGAAGAAAGAAAGAAAGGAAAAAAGAAAAACAGAAAGAAAGAAGGAAAGAAAGAAAAACAGAGAAAAGGAAGAAAGGAAAGAAAAATAGACAGACAGGCAGAAAGAAAGAAAGACAGAAAAAAGAAGGAAAGAAGGAAGGAAAGAAAAATAGACAGATAGACAGGAAGAAAGAAAAAAAGAAAGAAAGAAAGAAGCGAAGGAAACAAGCAACGGCAACAACTAGTGACAAAAACTTGTAAAAGACGCCTAAAGAAGGACAGATGAGAAAAGAAAAGACAGAGAGACAGAAAGAAAGGTAAAAAGCAGACAACAAACAATAGCAACTTTTGATGGCAAAACGAAAAAAAAAAAAGGAAGAGGAAAAAGAAAGAAAAAAGAAAAAGAAAAAAAGGCGAAAAAGAAAAAAAGCACTATAAGGAAAGAAATGGAATGAACACAAACTTTTTCAAAAACAGGAGAAACATAATCAGAAAACAAACAAACAAAAAAAACAACAAGAAAAACAAAAACAACAAAACAAAAAAGACAACAACCCACCCCCAATTCCCCCACCTTCCCCATCCATCCCCCCCCAACCACACCCCCCCACCCCCTCCACCCCACACCCCAAAACCACCACGAACCATAAAAGGGCAATGTCACCCAGATGCCGAAGAGAGAAAGAAAGGATAGAAAGAAAGAAAGAAAGAAAGAAAGAAAGAAAGAAAGAAAGAAAGAAAGAAAGAAAGATAAAGTTGCAGGCTCAGACACCTCCATGAATTCCAAACTACTCTTCGTGACACACCTTATTCCATCACTTTCTTTCCTTTTTTTGGGGTGGGGGGGGGGGGGGGGGGGGGGAAGGGGAGGGGAGGGGCGTGTTACGCACACGCGCGTGCGTGCGTGCGTGTATGCGTGCTTGCGTGTGCGTGCGTGCGCCAAGTTGACGTCACCTGCTGCCAGAATTTTACCTCCTCTCCTTCATCCCCCCCACCCCCCACCCCCCCTGAGAGTTGCAGTGTCACAAACTTACTTAGGAAGTGCTGTGACGGGTATAGGAAGTGAGACAGAGAGAGAGAGTGAGAGAGAGAGAGGGGGGAGAGAGACGGAGACAGAGACAGAGAGAGAGAGAGACAGACAGAGACAGACAGAGACAGACAGACAGACAGAGACAGACAGAGACAGACAGACAGACAGACAGACAGAGAGAGAGAGAGAGACAGAGACAGAGAGAGACAGAGACAGAGACAGAGAGAGAAGACGAATGAGAGAGACAGAGAGAGACACACACACACAGAGACAGAGAAAAAAGACAAATGTCTTTACCCAAAGAGAAACAAAGAGTTTTGTTGGAAAGAAACTCCCTATCACCTAACCTCTCACCCACCCCCCCACCCCACTCCCACCTCCACCACCCCACCTTCCTTAATTCCAAACTTCCTACCCACCCCCCACCCCCACCCCCCCTCAGCATCCCCCCCCTCTATTTCCTCACACGCAGGAACCCTGACAGTATAGGACTAGAAGACAAAGCCAGGTCTTTAGTTTGGCCGTCGCTGGCTTGAAAGGAACCATTTTTAAAAGACTTTAATTTCATGAAGGAAAAAAGAGAGGGGGGGGGGGAATGATCCACACCTCCCCCCCCACCCCCCACCACCCCACCACCACCCTCACCCTTACCTCCTCCCTTCCTAGCACAACAAATGGAACAGCCAAACAAACGAGTCAGAGACTTTCATTTCCAACACCCAAAAGTGGTGGGTGGGGATAGGGATAACCAAAAAAAAAAAAAATTAAAAGACAAGAATTGGCACGTGAAGAGAATTGACTGCAGAGGAAAGGACAGAGAGAGAGAGAGAGAGAGAGAGAGAGAGAGAGAGAGAGAGAGAGAGAGAGAGAGAGAGAGAGAGAGAGAGAGGGGGAGAGAGAGAGAGAGAGAGAGAAGGGAGAGACAGAGATTGAGACAGAGAGAGACAGAGAGAGACAGAGAGAGAGAAAGATAGAGAGACAGACAGAGACACGGACAGAGACAGAGACACAGAGAGAGACAGAGAGAGAGAGCGCTCTAAAAAAAAAAGAAGAAAAAAAAAAAGAAAAAAAAAAAAAGTGTCGCCGATAGCAACATATTCCATTAATCTCGACCTGCCCTCGCGAATACTCGGGCAGGAGAGAGGACCCCTGGACCAAAAGATAAATCTGTTTGCGTGAAATTACAAATTTCCTGACGTTCCAGCCTTCGAGTTAAAAAAAGAAAAGAAAAGAGAGAGACAGAGAGAGACAGAGAGAAGAGGGTGGGGGAGATGGGTGGGGCAGGGTATAGGAAAGGAGTTAGTAGGAAAGAGAGAAGAGGAGGAGAAGATGGGTGGGGTGGGGGTGGGGGTGGGGGGTCTGGGCGAGAAAGTTCAATTTGGAACCCCCCCTCCCTCCCCCCCCCCCCCCCCCCCCCCGGTAGGAGCTGATCAAGGGAGAGAAATCAGCGAAAGGGAGAGCAATCGGTTGTGCCATCAAGAACGGGGAAGTTGGGCGCAAAAGGGTTTTTGTTCTTGTCCGATAGGCGGCGCGGCTGTAATCAGCGCTTGTGTCTAACAGTTAGCGACCTCTGCGGAGAAGAAAAATGTCTTTTTTCGTACAAGCATTCACCGTGATCGCCCCATCTTCCCTCCAGTACCCTAGCCATGATCCGATCAGCCAACAAAATTAGTCTTGGAAGCTGAGACGACGCTTCTGGGGGAAGGGCGAGGGGAGGGGGGAAGGGGAGGAGGAAGGGGAGGGGGAGGAGGGAGGAGGGGAGGCGACACCCACGGATGCTGGCTTGAACCTGAAAGGACAGAGTCATTCTATATATGCATTGCATGCAAAGCACAGGGGCTGGGTTAGGGGTGGGTAGGGCCCAGGCCCAGACCCCTACTACAAAAGATTTCGAGATGTTAGGCTTTGTCTGCTCAATACTGGCCAGCTTTTGGGTTAGGAGTCTGTGTGTCTGAGTCTCTAGGCCTAGCTAGCCCTGATCTGCCGTAGCTATATAGCCTTGCCAGGTCCAGTCATCAGTGTGTGTGTGGGGGGGGGGGAGGTGTTGTGTGTGTGTGTGTGTTATGTGTGTGTGTGTGCAAAAAGATGGATGGGTTGATTTCTTTATTTTTCTTTTTATTCTTTTATTTCGAGGATATTGGAATAAGCACTCATGGGCTTCTTCTTCTTCTCTCTCTCTCTGTTTTGTTTTTTGTAGTTGTTTTGAATTTTTTCTTTTCTTTAGATAGATGGCTTGATGGAAAAAAGCAAATTGATGCTTATTCAATGTACCATCTGGAAATAAAAGTTTGATTGATTGATTGATCTCTCTTTATTTTTACATCCAGTCCATGTATGTAAGCAGTTTTGTAAATGTTCTCGTCAGATCCCATCGACACACGATGGCCTACACTTTCGGAAAGGGGAACCGGTTTTAACGTGTGTACAAGATGGGTTCGCAAGATGTAAGGCGTGTGGCACACAAGACCTCGGTCTATAGATCGACCTGAAGGCTTCCCATGGAAGAGACTCTGAACCTATTTTCACGTAATCTCGTACAAAATTTGCCTCTAACGGTCAAACCAGCAGGGACTTGAATAATCACTGAAGATGATCTCAGATCACAAACCGTATACATGTTCAAACCGCTAGGCCATTCCGAACTGGGCAAAAACATTCTTGCTGAAAACGCATTCCCTGTATAAAAACAATATTCTGCGAATATATTACAGTAGTGGTGGTTGTTGGCACTACCTTAGTTAAGCAGGTTTCGTCGCCTGGAAAGTTTCTAGTCTGGAGCTCTATTCTCTAAGTGTTCCCAACGTGTGTCAAGTTATTCTGATACGGATTGCAGCAAATGCGCTAGGCTCAAACAGAGCACGCCTGCCTAAATCGCAAATCGAAACGTTCATAGGATTTTTCGTAAAAAAAAAAGAAAAGAAAATTCAAACTCTTCAAAGCAAAAGACATTGTTTTCGCTCGTTTTCCTGTTTCAGTTATTCGCATACATGTATTGATACCAGTTGGTTGCAAAATCTTCATTGGTCCAAAGGATAACAGAATGTCGTAGGCATCCATCAGTCTCAGAAGACTGTGGAGTTATGCTCTAGGCTCCAGAGCGCAAAGCCTGGGTAAGTAAGTATGGAGGACAAGCTGTTACCCATGCAGCAGACTCCCTACCCCCATCCCCTCTCTCCACATCGGTGGAATGGTCCATTGGAAAGGCAATTGCCGATACGAATGGTTCCAGTACCGTCGCAGGAGCCGCCAGAACTATATAGGCTATATAGGCCTAAAGCCCCGAACTGCCCTGGGGACTCCAACTCGCCGATTTTTCCTCAGGGATCGTGTCTAAACACGACACCTGTGTGCATGCCGGTTTTTTAAAAAAATTGTTGTCATTCGCTCCTAATGGCACACAATGGCCGGCTCTTTCGAAAGGCGGAACGGGTTTCTAACGTGTGCGCAAGACGTTCTGCGTGCGTTCGCACACGGGGGCTCGGTTTATAGGCTCATCCAAAGGACTACGGACTACGGGATGGGTGAAGGTGAAAGATTCATACTATACAGTGGCCAGTAGCATCAGAACCATTTGCTTGGGGGTATATACTTTTTTTTTTTTTTTTTTTTGGGGGGGGGGAGGGGGAATCAACAAACCACTTTTTTGTTTGTGCTCTGCCGTTGTTGGTGTTGGTGTTGCTATTGGTGGTGGTGGTGGTATTGGTGGTGAGTATGTGTATACGCTTTTGTGTGTGTCAAAGTCAAAGTCAAAATTTTATTTCCAGATGGTACATTGAATAAGCAACAAATTCGCTTTTTTTTGATGTGTGGTGTGTGTGTGTGTGTGTGTGTGTGTGTGTGTTGTGTGTGTGTGTGTGTGTGTGTGTGTGTGTGTGTGTGTGTGTGTGTGTGGACGTGTGTGTGTGTGTGCGCGCGCGCGCACGCGCGTGTATGTGTATGCGTGTGTGTTTCTATTATTTTACTTGTGCATGACTTGTACGTCTACACAAGGAAATCAGTATCAGTGTCATCTAAGCACAAAAATACTGAAGAAAAAATTATAGAAAAAAAAGCAAAATAAACTAAGCAAAAAAAAAATAAAATAAAAAGCAAAAAACAACCCAAAAAAACTATAGAAACATGATATAAAAAAGTAAAACAAAACAAACAAAAAACCCAACCCAGACACCACCAACAAAAAAAACAAACAAAACCCCCACAAAACATCTCTCTCCATCCTTCCCCCTCATACATTCTCCACACTACACGGCACGGACAAGAGGACGGTATAGTACTAGTAGTAATACCACAGCTCTCAAGCCCAGGAACACACGGTATCTTTTCCTGGGAGGGACACGAGGAATGAAACAACACCTGTAACCTGTCCACACCTGGGGGCCTCGGACAAGCAAAGAGGGAGGAGGGTGGGTTGGGGAACAGGACAGCTTGTGCTCCCTCCCTCCCCAGTTAAAAACAGCCCCCCCTGGCGTGTAACGGTGTGAGTGTGGACGGAGAATGATACCTTGGCCAGTTGGCCCCAGCCGGACAATGGAAAGAGGATGGGAGTTTGGGGGCATGGGTGAAAGTGATAGGAGAACTGCTCTTTGGGATGCCTCCTGTACAGCAGCCTACTAGGCCTAGACGTAATACTATCTGGGTATAGTGTGTGTGTGTGTGTGTGTGTGTGTGTGTGTGTGTGTGTGTGTGTGTGTGTGTGTGTGTGTGTGTGTGTGTGTTTCTTCTTCTTCTATTAATGTTCAGCGGTCAGCAGTTTTACCATTACTAACATTTTTGGCGAAGTGCAAGTGTGTGTGTTTGAGTGTGTCTTTTTTTTTCTTTATTCTTTTCTTTATTCTTTGATATCGAGGATATTGGAATAAGCACCCATGTGATTTTTTACATCCAGTCCCCGTGTGTATGCAGTTTTGTAAATCTTTTCATCTGTCCCCACCGGTGCAAATGGCCTACTCTTCCGAAAAGCGGAACGGGTTTTAACGTGGGTGCAAGAAGATCTGCAGGCGTTTTGCACACAGGACCTCCGTTTACTGTCTCATCCGAGGGACTTTTGCGGAGAGCGGAGTCAGCACTGATGTTAACTCCAGGGGAAAAATTCCCCTCGACCGGGAATCGAACCCGGTCGTCAAATTGCGAGCGCAATGTTCTGACCACTATACTAGGCATCCCGTCCCTATGTTCAGGAAGCATAAGTACCATACATACATAACTCATATTGAGAGCAGTAACAAAGCCACGTGCGCGTGCGAGTATGTGCGTGCTTGCGTGCTTGCTTGCTTGCATGCATGTGCGTGCTTTCAAGTCCGTTAGTTTCTCTCTCTCTCTCTCTCTCTCTCTCTCTCTCTCTCTCTCTCTCTCTCTCTCTCTCTCTCTCTCTCTCTCTCTCTCTCTCTCTCTCCCTCCCTCCCTCCCTTCCTCCCTGAAAACCCCTCTTATACCCAAGAAACTCATTTGTTCCAATTAAGAGATCCACCCCCCTAACCCAACCCCCCCCTACCCCCCCCCCCCCCCACCACCACCACAACTACCACCTCTGTCTTCTTTCTACCCCTTGTCAATAATCAACACAAAACTCGCCCAGACCCTCAAGAAGAATCATGGCTTTCGAGCCAAAAAAACTCCCCCCCACCCCCCCCCCCCCCCCCCCCCCCCCCCCAGAAAAATATCCAGGCAACGAAGAAATCATCCGACCGTATGTTCTGGCACCCTCATCCACAAAAATCACGGGGTTTGGGGGAGGGGGGGGGGGAGGGCTAGCTAGCTTTGGGCCGAAAATTGGGCAGCAGCTGCTACTGCTGTTGTTACTGCTGTTGTTACTGCTACTGCTGTTGTTACTGCCACTTCTTCTGCTGCTGCTTATAGCTTGTTTCTTGCTAGTCTAGCCTAGCTATAGGGCCGAGCTGCTTTGCTGTCTGTCTGTCTGATGATAGTCATGATGGTTCTAGGCTAGCGTTTCCTTGGTGTCTTCTTCTTCTTCTGGTTTTCGTTACGTACGGGGGGCGGGCGGGCGGCACCAAGAGAGAGAGAGGTGGGGGTGTGGGGTGGGGTGGTGGGGGGGTGGGGTGGTGGGGGTGGGGGTCTGTTTCAGAATTTCTCATTTGTTGCTGCCAGGAACAGACGGGCCGAGTGGAGCCAAGCGCACTAATCACGCCACGAGTTTCACGTGCAAAGAGGAGGAGGAGGGGGTGAGGGAGGAAAGACAGAAGCCACCAGGGACCAGCCTCCCAGCCCACCCCCATCCTCACCCTCCCCTCCCTCCACCTTCCCTCCCTCCAAAATTCTGGCCCCCACATGACCAAAATCTCCCCTCCTCCCCCTCCCCCTTTTCCTTCTTCCGTCCTTGTGTGGTTGGATTATTAATTTTTTTTGCGTGGGTCTTCTGTCTTTTCTTCTACTAAACTACCTCACCCCACCCACCCACCCACCCAAGCCAAGCTGTAGTAGTAGCAGCAGTACAGCAGCAGCAGCTGCAGCAGCAGCAGTAACAGCAATACAACAACAACAGTGTATATATAAAAGAAGGAAACGAGGACCAAAGTGGGTGTAAGAGGATGGAAATCATACTCCCAAGACCACTACCACTACACTCACTACAACCCTAAAATTACAGCATACTCTCTCCTCATCCCCACCCCCCCTCCCAAACCCATCCATCCCACCCCCACCCTCCACCTCCCCCATCCCTCTCCCTCCCTCTCCTTCCTCAGGGGTTGGGCTAATCGGCAGCCTTAGCGCCTTTGGAACAAAGAAAAGCCATTTATCCCCCACGAAAAGCCATTTATCCTTTCAGCCAAACCCATTTATCCGCCGGCACCGCTTGTCCAAGACTCCAAGGGTCCATCAAGCCAGTCCTTGCCTTGCAGGAAGCAGGCCAGTGTAAACGAAGCTCCCGGGGCACGGTGCGAGAGAGAGAGTCTTTTGGGGTGGGGGGGGAGGGGGGTGGGGGGAGGGAGGAGAGGTGAAGGAGGAAGTGTGTGTGTGGGTGGTGGGGGTGGGGGGGGTGGTTGGTGTGTGTGTTGGGGGATGTTGGTGTGTTGGGGGGGGGGGTGTTTGTGTGTTGTTGTGTGTGTGTTGGGGGGTTGTGTGTGTTGGTGTGTGTGTGTGTGTTGTGTTGTGTTGTGTTGTGTTGTGTGTGTGTGTGTGTTGTTGTGTTGTGTTGTGTTGTGTTGTTTGTGTTGTGTTGTGTTGTAGTAGTAGTCTTCAATTTTAACGTCTTTCCACTGAAAGTGATACCAGACGATCAAAAGAAAAATGGTAAAATGTGTGTAGATGTGTGTGTGCATGGTGTGTGGTGAGTGAGTGAGTGAGTAAGAGAGAGAGAGAGAGAGAGAGAGTGTGTGTGTGTATGTGTGTGTGCGTGCGCGCGTGCGTGATTGCGTGTGTGTGTGTGTGTTGTGTGTGCTTGTGTGTGTGTGTATGTGTTGTGTGTGTGTGTGTGTGTGTGTGTGTGTGTGTGTGTTGTATGTGTGTGTGTGTGTGTGTGTGTGTGTGTGTGTGTGTGTGTGTGTGTGTGTGTGTGTGTGTGTGTGTGGAGAGAGAGAAAGGGGGTGGGGTTGGGTGGAGGGGGTGGTTTAGGCCTGAGGGAGTTTTGGGGGTATAGGGGGGAAAGGGCCGAGGGGGTCTGCTGGGAGGCCTAGTCCACTACTTTTGGTGCTAGGTTGGTTTGGTTTGGCCATCTTTTATCCTTGAGAGAGAGAGAAAGTGAGAGTGACAAGGTACAATTTCATTCTTTCTCTGTCTGCCCGTCTGCCCGTCTGCCCGCTGTCTGGTCTGTCTGTCTGTCTGTCTGTCTGTCTGTCTGTCTGTCTGTCTGTCTGTCTGTCTGTCTGTCTGTCTCTCTCTCTCTCTCTCCTCTCTCTCTCTCTCTCTCTCTCTCTCTCTCTCTCTCCTCTCCTCTCTCTCTCCTCTTCCTCTCGTCCGTCCGTCCGTCCGTCCGTCCGTCCGTCCGTCCATCCATCCATCCATCCATCCATCCATCCATCCATCTATCTATCTATCTATCTGCCTCTCTCGATTTCGGTTTATCCTCTCTCTCTTTCGCTCTCTCACTCTCTGTCTGTCTGTCTCCCTCCCTCTCTCTCTCTCTCTCTCTCTCTCTCTCTCTCTCTCTCTCTCTCTCTCTCTCTCTCTCTCTCTCTCTCTCTCTCTCTCTCTCTCACACACACACACACACACACCTCTCTCTCTCTCTCTCTCTCTGTCTCTCTCTCTCTCTCTCTCTCTCTCTCTCTCTCTCTCTCTCTCTCTCTCTCTCTCTCTCTCTCTCTCTCTCTCTCTCTCCTCCCCCTCCTCTCTCTCTGTTTCTCTCTCCCTCCCCCCCCTCTCTCTCACCCTCTCTGTCTGTCTGTCTGTCTCCCTGTCTGTCTCTCTGTCTGTCTCCCTCCACCCCCCCTCCACCCCACCCCAACCCCCCCACCCCCCCACCCCCCACGCACACACAACCCCACCTCTGTGCCCCCTCCCTGGTGATCCCTAAGGAGCAGAGTGTCCGCCAGAGCAGAGGTGGCTCCAGACAGGAGAGATTCTTCACGTGGAGAGAGACCACTTTCATTTTCTTTTCGGGGGCCACCACCCCTACTACCCCTGCCGCGTGCCTTTGGGAAAGACACGGGGTGTGTGTGAGAGAGGGGGCTTTTGGGTTGGGGGTGGGGTTGGGGGGGTTAGGGAGGTCGATGGTGGGTGTGTTGGTGGGTGGGTGGGGTTGGGGAGGAGTGGAGGAAGAAGGGGTGTGGGGGTGAGGGTGTCTGTGGGTTTATTTTTTTCTTACTGATGTGTACCGCCACTACAGCTACATTCTACTACCAAATTTTACTCCCTCGTGTTTTACCATCAACACCACCTTCACAACCCCACTATAATCACAACCACCACCACCACCAACACAAACATCACCACCATCATCACAACCACCACCATCATCACAACCAGCACCATCATCACAACCAGCGCCATCATAACCATCACCACCATCACAATCACCACCATCATCACAACCACCACCACCATCATCGCCGCCATCATTTTTGCTATCAACGCTACCACCATCATGATCACCACCACCACCATAGCTATCTCATACTCCAATCTTTGTCACTAAGATAATATCATCCCATCATATCACACTCAAAGACAATCTGTGTGATTTGGCCATCCCTGTATTTTTTTGTCTCTTCCTTTATTCCTTTCTATCGCTCTTCTTTCTTTCTTTCTTTCTTTCTTTTTCTTTTTCTTTCTTTCTTTCTTTCTTTTCTTTCTTTTTCTCGTCTTTCTTTGATTCTTCCTTTATTCTTTATTCATTCGCTCCTTCCTTTCTCTTTCTTTCTTTTCGTTCTTTCTATCTTCTTTTTTTTTCTTTTTTCTTTCTTTCTTTCTCTATTCTCTCTTTCTTTCTTTCTTTCGCTCGTTCCTTTCTTTCTTTTTCTTTCTTCCTTCCTTCTTTCTTCTCTCTTTCGTTCGTTCATTCCTTCCTACCTTCCTTTCTGTCTTTCTTTCTTTCTTTCTTTCCTCTTTCTTCCTTCCTTCCTTTCTTTCTGTCTTTCGTTCATTCCTTCTTCTTTCTATCGTTTTTCAGATGGACACATGCCTCTGGACACATTCCTTAAAATTGCTTTGTTATAGTCGCAGAGGGATCACTCAGACAAACATTGGTGTCAACACAGTTTGATCAGTGCAGAACACCGTATCACCAATACTTGAAATGAGTACAACAAACAATGCTTGTGTCAGTACTCCAGCATTTGTATGCACGAATAGGCTGCAGCTGAACATTGAGAATACTCTTATAGTATCATCAAAGTCACACACACACATGTACACACACACAACGCACGTACGCACACACGCACGCACGCACGCACACACGCGCGCGCACGCACACACGCACACACACATACACACTAACATCTTCCACACGCGTTCAAATTGTTCCGCTTTTCGGATAGGCCATTGTGTGCCGATAGGAACAGATAACCAGATTTACAAAACTGCATACACACAGATACTAGACGTTAAAAAAACATAAAAGTGCTTACTCCATTATCCTCGAATTAAAAGAATAAACAGAAAATTAATAAAATTACACATACATGCCTCTCTCTCTCTCTCTCTCTCTCTCTCTCTCTCTCTCTCTCTCTCTCTCTCTCTCTCTCTCTCTCCTCTCCTCTCTTCCCTCTCTCTCTCTCTCTCTCTCTCTCTCCACACACCACACACACAGAGTCTCTCTCTCTATATCTCTCTATCCATCTCTCTCTCTCTCACTCTCACTGTCTGTCTGTCTGTCTGTCTGTCTGTCTGTCTGTCTGTCTGTCTGTCTGCCTCTCTCTCTCTCTCTCTCTCTCTCCTACACACACACACACACACACACACACACACACACACACACACACACACACACACACACACACACACACACACACACGGTCACACACACACAGTCACACACACACAGGTACACACACACATGTACACACACACACACAGGTACACACAAACACACGGTCACACACACATACACACACACACACATACACACACACACACAACACACACACACACACACACTCACACACACACACACACACACACACACACACACACACACACACACACACACACACACACACACACCACACCACACCACACCACACCACACCACACCA
>CM060338.1:18266192-18268692 GCA_030674155.1 Stramonita haemastoma
ATTTTTGAATCGTCTTGTCCGTTGCGGAATTTGTGAGTCAGCATGATTCTTGATGTTCGTGTTCGCAGTCCTCATGTTGTTGATTTAGTAATTAATTAATTAATTAATTAATTAATTGAAACAGTTCTGATGAATGAACACAAGCATCATTATTTTTCTTATCAACTGCCCGCGCGCACTATGTAATGTTATAATATGGTATCATTGATGATGTGTGTTAATCATTCTAGTCATGATTATGGATTATGATCGTAATGCTGTATAGATTGAGATTGAGACTGGATTCTAGGAAATGTGTTTCTCTTGTAGTTTTTACGATTTGTGACCAGGCGAGGTTGGTTTTGTATTATGTATGAATGTGACTTGACATGTTTTGTTGTTGTTGTTGTTTTATTTTTTAAAAAGCAAAATGTCCCGATTCTAAAGGCATATTAATATCAGAAGAGGTTGGGTTTGGATGCTAATGAAATCATGTGAAAGCGAGAAAGAAAGCTTTGGTTGTTGCTCACTTTGATAATTATTATTGTTATGTTTCTTTCCCACTTTTTCAAGGTCAGTCTATCTGTAAGGCTGCCTGTCGGCGAATCTGTCTGTCTGTCTGCCTGTCTGTCTGTCTGTGTGTGTGTGTGTCTGTCTGTCTGTCTGTCTATCTGTCTGTCTGTTTGTCTGTTCTTCTGTCTTCTTTCTTTCTGTTTATATTTTGGTTTCTTTCACACTTTTTCACGGTCAGTCTATCTGTAAATCTACCTGTTGGTAATGTTGTCTGTCTGTCTCTCCTTCTGTCTGTCTCAGTGTCTGTCTTCTTTCTTTCTTTATTTCTCTCTTGTATTTTTTGTTATATTTCTCTTCTCGGGTATCTGTTTAGTTTTCATTCAGATTATTTGTCGGGTCAAATCAAGTATACTGTGTGTGTGTGTGTGTGTGTGTGTGTGTTGTGTGTGTGTGTGTGTGTGTGTGTGTGTGTGTGTGTGTGTGTGTTGTGGTTTTGGGTTTTGGTTTTGTTTTTCCCTTATTCTCAATGACTTTTCACATTTTTTTTTTGTTTTTTTCCCCTCTCTCTCTTTTCTCTTTAGTATGTTTTTTTTTTCTTTTCATTTTGTTACGTTTTTCTTTCTTTTCTGCTTTTACTTTTTCTCTTCCTCTTGTCTTTCTTTCTTGCTTGCTTGCTTTTCTGTTTTCTTTTTTTTTCCTCTCATTTCTTTTCTTATATTGTATTTGAAGTTTTCTTTGTGTCTTTTTTTTCCCCCGCTATCTTCTATTTCTCTCTTTCCTTCTTTTTTAAAAATATTTTTCTCTCTATTCCTTTCATTCTCTTTCTCTTTTTTCCCCCTTCTATTCCTTCTTTTCAAAATGTGCTTTCTCAGTTGTTGTTTTCAGACACAAACGGTTCCGTCACTTATTTGCACGGGAGTAAAGAAAAATAAACTTTGTACAAAATGTGTATATATATGATATACCTGCTGTTTCTGTCTCGCTGTGTCCCTCCCTCCTTTCCTCCCTCCCTTTTCCATCTCTTATGTCTGTCTGTCTGTCTGTCTGTCTCTCTGTATTTCCCACCTCTCTCTCTCTCTCTCTCTCTCTCTCTCTCTCTCTCTCTCTCTCTCTCTCTCTCTCTCTCTCTCTCTCTCTCTCTCTCTCTCTCTCTCTCTCTCCCACCCCCTCACCCACCTCTCTCTCCCACCCCTCACCCACCTCTCTCTCTTCTCGCTCTCTCTCTCTCTCTCCTCTCTCTCTCTCTCTCTCTCTCTCTCCTCTCTCTCTCTCTCTCTCTCTCTCTCTCTCTCTCTCTCTCTCTCCTCTCTCCCTCCCTCCCTCCCTCCCTCCCTCCCTCCCTTCCCCACTACCCCCCCCTCTCTCTCTGTCTCTCTCATCCCACTTCTGTGTCTAATTATGACCTATGTCATGTAAATTATCATGAAGCCATGAATTTAATGATGATGATGATGATGGATGAAAACATGTATGTGTGTATGCTTTTTTTTTTTTTTTTTAATGTTTTTATCCCTCTGACCCATGGTACATGAAGTTGTTTCAATGAGTACTGTGGGAGACGCCCTAAACGAGATACTGGTGGTTTCCTTTTTAAATTAAAAGACACACTAGTTTTTTTTTCTGTTGTTAGTCATCTTACCAACATGTTATTTTCATTGTGTGTGTATGTACGTGTGTTTTTTGTTGTTGTTGTTGTTTTATTTTTACATACCTGATGACGAGAAGTGTGTTATCAAAGTTATCAACGTTGATTGTAATTATGTCGTGTTGTGTTTTTGTTTTGGGGAAGGTAAGATATGTACTTTACTGCCTGTCCGATTTTTCGGTTTGATTTTCTGTTTGTTTTTGTGCGCGGGTTTTTTGTTTTGTTTTGTTTGGGTTTTTTTTTTTTGTCGGGGGGTGGGGGTGGGGGGTGGTCTTGGGTGAGAGGTTTTGTTTTTGTTTGTTTTTGTTTTTTTAATTTTTTTAAAAACCTTTCTGTTTCAATGTTTTCTGTTCTTATTGCCGT
>CM060338.1:18283692-18291192 GCA_030674155.1 Stramonita haemastoma
CACACTACGCACTACACACTACACACCACACACACACCCACACACACACACACACACAACCACACACACACACACACACACAACACACACACACCACACACACACACACACACTAACACACACACAACAACACACACACACACACACACTACACACTACACACTACACACACACACACACACACACACACACACACACACACACACACAGAGTGTGGTGTGGTATGACACATCTATCTACTAGCTATAGCTATCCATCATCACTATTGTTTACCGATACTTAACGCTGTCATTTACTATCGCTTCCCTCCCCTCCTCCCACCCCCATCTTCCCCGCTCCTCCCCCCTTCCTTCCCCTCCTGTTCCCCTTCCTCTTTTATTCTTTCCTTACCTCTTCTCCCCATCAACTCCACCACTACCACCACCACCACCACCACCACCACCCACCACCACCACCCCCACCACCACCACCATCACCACCACCACCATCACCACCACCACCACCTTATTTCTTGTCTTTGCCCCCCCCCCTCCCCTCCCTCCTCCCTTACTTTTAATGTCCATTTACTACTACCAGGTGATTAACACTGGTAACCTTAATACTGTCGTTAGTAGGGGCTTAGTAGGTGGTGTCCTGCGTATGTTAGCTCAGAACAGGCACCACTGAACACCACCAAAGTGACCCAGCAGCAGTGCAGGGCCTCTCTGGCTGGTGACCCGCGGCTACCTACACTAATATTGATGGGCTCCCTGTGGACTCCCGGCCCTGAGGATGAGATATAACGAATCTGGGTATGGCTGTGGCGGGGATATTGAAATGAGCGGCGTGGGAACAGCAGGACAGGACGTTGCAGAAGATGAGGCAGCAGCAAAAAAACAAACAAAAAAAACCTGGCAAACTTTTAGAACAAAACCATTGAATAAAGGAGACGGGGGTATGCAGAGTCATGGTAAAGTCTAAACCTGTAAATTTTCTCTGTAGACCTATATGGCAGCGTTCTGGTGGCTTCTGCGACAGCACTGGAATCATTCGTATCGGCGATTGCCTTTCCAAAGGACCATTCCAGCGACGTGGATGGGGGGGGGGGGGGGGGGGGGGGGGGCGGCGTCTTCTGCATGGGTAACAGCTTGCCTCCATACTTACTTACCCAGGCTTTGCGCTCTACAGCCTAGCGCGCAACTCCATAGTCTTCCGAGACTGAGGAATGTCTTGTGCTAACCTTTCTTCTGTGGAATGATGAAATCATGGTTTCATGTATGGATGTTATATATTGCCGAGAATATATATATATTATATATATATATATATATATATTATATATATATATATATATATATATTATGTATGTATGTATATCTATGTATATATATTATATATATATATATATATATATATATATATATATATATATTATATATATTATATATATTAATCTATCTCCAACCACACAATCCCCAACTAGATATATTGATAGTTATGTAAACAAAAGAGGTAGATATATGCATTTAACGAACATATGACTCGAACATTAAAGTCAAAACAGATACACTGATTCTAATTAAGTACATCATTTAGTTTGAAACAGAGAGGAGACGGCAGAGAAGAGAGCAACCCAAGCAAAATAAGAGGATACATATCAAAGCTAAAAGGTAAAGGTGTCCCATAGCCTTATGTAGTCGTAAGGGAGCGAGGCGTTAGAGGCCTCAGCTTCTCTAGGGGCCAGCATGTTGAGGGCGGCGCCCATCTCCTCTCCCTCATTGCTTTACCTCCCCTGACCCTAAAGAGGGCAGGTACCCATTTACAGCTGGGTAAACTGGGGGAACTATACTGAAGCCAAGGTACGCAAACGGTCACCCTTCCCATTGGTAACCACGCTCGACGCTGCTTAACTTGACTAAGGGAAAGCCAGTGCTCTGACCATTGAGCTATCCCGCCTCTAAACCTTTTTTTAGTACACTATATACTTTGAAATAGAGAGGAGACGGCAGAGAAGAGAACAACCCCAGCAAAAAAAAAAGAAAAAAAAAAAAAAAGAAAGAAAGGATACATATTAGAACAATTTCTCAAATCTTTCTTACTTTAGAACAGCACTATGAATTAGAAAAACAACAAAACTTACATAAAACAAAAAACAAAACAAAAAAAAACCCTGCAATATTAATTAACGTTTAACGCTCCATAAAATATACAAACTTTTTTTTTTTTCAAATTAAGTTAATCAAAACGAATTCATAAAAAGGTCTGGAAAGGCGTAGCATAGAATGTGAGAAGAATTTTTATTTATTTATTTATTTATTTATTTATTTATTTATTTATTTATTTATTCTTTTATATCGAGGATAACAGAATAAAGCAATCATGTGCTTTTTTTGATCCGGTCCCGTGTGTATGCAGTTTTGTAAATATTGTCATCTGTTCCCACGGCCAAGAAAGCCCAGAGAGAGAGAGAGAGAGAGAGAGAGAGAGAGAGAGAGAGGAGAGAGAGAGAGAGAGAGAGAGAGAGAGAGAGAGAGACAGACAGACAGACAGACAGACAGACAGACAGACAGACAGACAGACAGACAGACAGACAGACAGACAGACAGACAGATCCCATAAGGCACACACACACGTATACACTTCCCTCCCCCCCAACACATCCCCTCCTCCCACACCCCATCACCCCCCCCCCCCCCCCCCCCCCGCCCTCCCCCCCCCCTACCCTCTTCACACACACAACAAATCGTAAATTTTATTCTCAACCATGTCCAGCAGCAGTAGTACCCTAGTTTACCCAACAGTCACACCAAGACAAGACACCACAACACCGTCAACCCAACCCCCACACCCCCACAACAACCCCCCAAACCACACACACACATCCCCCACCTTTTAAAAGTAACAGACGAAACCAAAAGCTTCAAGCGTGACCGATAACAGATACGAACCACCACCAACGCTTTCTGGACTTCTGGACTTCGGGGGGCAAACAGGGCATCGTAAATCAGCTAGCTTCTGCTGGACTCCCCCCCCCCCCCCCCCCCCCCCCCCCCCCCCCCACCCCCCCCCCTTTCCACCTTTGCTTTACGACCTTGGTCAACGAGGATCAAACCCTCTACTCCTAGGCTACTCTAGGCTGCTCCAGCCTCGCGGAACCAAGCGGTTAGTTAGCCTATTGCCTATAGATAGACCGCGCCGGGCCCCGCTGGCAGTATAGGGGTAAAATGAATTAATCAAGGTGGCACTTTGTTTGTATTGGACAGGGCTTGGGTGGTTTGGGTGTCGGTTTTTGGACCTTGGCTTTTGGTTTGTTGGGGGGTGGGGGGGGGGAGATAGGACAGGTTAAGATAATGAGAGATGGAGAGGTTAGAGAAAGAGAAGGAGAAAACAATTGTAAATCTTATTTACCCCTCAAACACACACGCACGCATGCACGCAAGCATGCACGCGCGCGGGCGCGGTGCACGCACACACATACACACACGCGCGCGCGCGTGCAACACGCACGTGCGTGTGCGAGCACGCACACACGCACAAACACACCACGCACGCATACGTACACATACAATTCAGTAACTGATATTTATTTACATTTTTCATTGGAATTACTGATTTTGCTAGAAGTTGTTAGAACTGCATTTTCCATTTTGTTTATTATAGTTCCGTAGGTTAGTAATGTAAAGGTTGTTTTTTCTGTTTTAAAAAAAATCTTCATTTTTATTTTTATAAATCACTTAGCAGGTATTGCCCCCCTGAATTCTTTATCCCATACATTGCCAACTACACCCCTTCCCTGACACTCCCCCCCCCCCCCCCCCCCCCCCCCCCCCCCCCCCCATCTAATATAATATCAACTTGTGAAAAGATGTTAAATGAATTTGAACACACACACCTAGGGGTCAGAACATTGCACTTGCAATCTGACGACCCGGGTTCGATTCCCGTTCGAGGGGATTTTTTTCCCTGGAGTTAACATCAGTGCTGACTCAACTCTCCCCAAAAGTCCTTCAGATGATACTATAAACCGAGGCCCGTGTGCGAACGCACGCAGAACATCTTGCGCACACATTAGATCCTGTTCTGTTTTTCGAAAGAGTAGACCAGTGTGTGCCGATGGGAAGATTCTAGCGGCTCCTGAGTTGCCACTGGAACCATTAGTATGGGCTATTGCCTTTCCAATGGATCATTCCAGCGACTTGGAGAGAGAGATGGGAAGGGGGATCTGCTGCATGGGTAACAGCTTGCTTCCATACTTACTTACCCAGGCTTTGCTCTCTAGAGCCCAGAGCGCAACACCATAGTCTTCCGAGACTCACGGATGCCTACTGTGGATCCATGAAGTCATGGGTTCTGATTTCGGCAGCAGCATCTGGTGAATCAGGGATGGGGATTGTTACCATTTCCCGGGGCCACTTACAATGCAGACATGACCTGGCAGCATCCTGTTCGCTCTCTAAAAGATGGCAAACCTGAACAGCGCAGTCTAGAGGTGGATCCGTGGTCTAGAGGGTTACGCGCGCCTTGCCTTGAAAGCGAAAAGTCCGGGTCGGGGTGTGCGGTGGTTCGAATCCCGTTTGGGCCCAAAACTTTCTCCCATCCATTAGACCATGAGTGGTGGTCTGGGTGCTAGTCTTTCGGATGAGACGATAGACCGAGGTCCCGTGTGTTTACACATCATTATTTTGCTCTTATTGAGGAAAAAGTAGTGAGGAAAGACAAGTGCATTAAATCATTATTTAGCTCACGGAAAGACCCCACAGCAACAAGAAGGGTTTGTCCCTGGCAAAATTCTGTAGAAAAAAGCCACTGTGATAGGGAAACAAATACAGTTGCAGACAGGAAAAAGAAAAAAAAAAATGGGTAGGCGCGGCACTTGTTGCGACGCGCTCTCCCCAGAGAGAGCAGCCCGAATTTCACGCAGAGAGATATCTGGTTGTGACACAAAGTGGTATAAGTAAGTAAGTAAGTAAGTAAGTAAGTAAGTAAGTAAGTAAGTAAGTAAGTAAGTAAGTAAGTGAATGAATGAATGAATAAATAAATCAATAAATCAATAAATAGCACAAGAATGCCGTCCTTTTCGTCTTCTGCCCCAATGTCCAGACGCTGGCGTCACACTTTCCTGAAACTGTTTCTCAGGATTGTCCTTGCCTCGATGTACAACACTGGATGGGCTGGCTGCTCCAAGTTGCCTCCTGCCTTGGACAGGCTGTCCAGTCTGCCTCTTCGTTGTCCCCCCTATGGCACAATGGGAGGGGATTTATTATTTCGTTATTCAATGATTATGGCCGGAATCTATTACGCTCTTTAAGAATATAGGTTTATTCAATTGTCATTGTGTCGAAATCGCTAAAACTTTTAAAATATTGTTATTGATTGGTTGTTTGTTGTATAGGTCGAATGCAAGCGCTTTGATTTCGATAAAAATTCCATTTATTATTGTTATTATTTTATTATTATCATTATCATTATTATCATTATCATTATTATTATTATTATTATTATTATTATTATTATTATTATTTATTATTGTTGTTGTTGTTATTATTACTATCATTATTATCATTATTGTTGTCGTTGTTGTAGAAAAATATCGTGAGCCGTTTGTCAAAATTTACACATAATTATGTATTTATCTAGACATGGCTTCCATAAGATTCTAAGTCTTGTCCTGTCAGCATTATGAATGTATTTAGTTTGTGGGGGAAAAAAACCCAAACAAAACAATTCTTGAATAGAATTCACGTTGTTTACACCAAACAAAAAGACATGGTAAGGTAAAAGTTGCAAGAGAATGGAGATGGGAATAAGTTTGTTTTTAGAGGGGGGGGGGGGGGGGGGGGTGGGGGGGGTTGATTTGTTTGTTTGGTTTAGTTTGGGTGAATGGGGGTGGTTTACACAATTTTATATTTTGTACTGATCAGTACTGGCCGTCTCAACATCAACATCAGTGGGACAGCGCTGAAATAAATCAACGAGTTCAGGTACATTGTCAGTATATTTACGAATATGGACGTCTCAACAGAGAAAGCGAGACAAGAATTCAAAAGGCCAACAGTGTCAGCTACCAGCTTGCTCCACTATTAAGACACCCCAACATCCCCATCGAGACCAAAGCCAAACTCATTGAGTCAATATTTAGACCAACCTTGACATACCAGAACCACACGTGGACCCTTACCAAAAGTACGGAAAGAAAGATCGCCACCTGCTAGATGTGATGTTTTAAGGAGAGCCGTCAATAAAACCAGACGTGACCATATCAAGAACACCAAGATCAGAGAAATGGTTGGAACAATACCAATTCTTCACTACATCCAGCAGCAGAGAATCAGATGGTTTGGACACCTGACACGCATGGCACCTCATCAGCTTGCCAGTAACGCGTACAACATAAAGATGTCTGGGTACAAGGCAAGGAAGGGAAGACCGAGGAAGACCTGGATCGAGGGTGTAAAAGAAACACTGAAGACCCACAACATCCCACCCCCCCAGGCCTTCAAACTTGCCGCAGACAGAAAGCTCTTTCTCCCCTCGACGCCCTAGATGATGCAAGAGGACGGATAAAGTAAAATAAAGTAAGTACTGATCTGTTTCACTGTTTTCAATGTTTTGGTTTGTTACATTTGGTTGGGATGGGGATGATCCTTTTTTTTCTCTCCTTTTTGCTCTAAATTTGGTTTTTGCTTGTTCTCATTTTTTTGTCTGTCCTTTTTTCCCTTTCTTGTGCTTGTTTTTGTCCTTTTTTAGTGATAACTTATTTTGCAATATAAAGTTGACACACAACTAGTAATGAGAGAAATGTACTGAAATCTCCCATATCCCTCGTTCCCACGCCCCCATTCTTTCTAAATCCTCCCCCCCCCTCCCTCACCATGTGTTGTCAACTCATTAGCTTCCAGACAGACTCCCCACTCAACCGGTGAATGCGTCAAATTAACCCCCATCAGAGGGGTGCCCGTGGGACATTTTTTAATGGACTATGACTGGGTTAAAAAAAAAAACAACTACTTTTATATCGAGGATATTGGAACAAGCATTCATGAGTTTTTTTTTCATCAGTCCCCGTGTGTATGAATTTTTGTAAATATTGTCATCTGTTCCCACGGGGAACAGTATTACATGGAGTTGTGTGAGATGATATTTTGAGAAAATTGCAGCTAACCAAGATTTAATTCTTTTTTAAATCATGTTGTTCATAGATTACATGAACGCATGGGTCAGTTTTAGGGTAAATTTCAAACGATAAAGAATTAAACTAGTCACAGATACTTTGTACATGGAACACGCGTAATTCACAATATACAAGTATGTATATGATGAAAATGTAAAACATTGACATGGTGATGACAGCTGGGGCACCTGAAGCAGATACAACAAAAATCAACGCAGGCATGCACACAAAACACACCACACACACACACACACACACACACACACAACACACACACACACACGCACGCACGCACGCGCACACAACACGCACACACCACACATACAAACACACACACACACGCATGCACG
>CM060338.1:18303198-18313198 GCA_030674155.1 Stramonita haemastoma
GTGTGTGTGTGTGTGTGTTGTGTGTGTGTGTGTGTGTGTGTGTGTGTGTGTGTGTGTGTGTGTGTGAAATTTCATTTTGAAAGTCTCTTCACTAATTGTGATATAAGACTACACACAAAAAAGAAGGAGGGTGGGGTGGGGGGTGGGGGTGGAGGGTAGTCTGAATTAGGGGTTTGGGGGCGGATACGTACATATTTAAATATCCGTGGACAAATAAATGAAAGAGAGAGAAATTTGCTGTGACATAATGTGGTACAAAGTACAAAATCATAAGACTAACCTACAATAAATGCTAAAATATAGAACTCTTCAATAAAACTTCAGTACAAAATAATTGGACGAACAAGGTGGGGGCGGGGGGGGGGGAGGAAGGAGGAGGAGTGGACTATTGTTTGGAGGTGGGGGCGCATGTATTTTGAATACCGATAGACTTGAGCCTTGTGTGTGTGTGCATGTGCGTGTGCGAGCGTGCATGCGTGCGCGCGTGCGCGCGCGCGCGCGCGCGCGCGCGCGCGCGTGTTGTGTGTGTGTGTGTGTGTGTGTGTGTGTGTGTGTGTGTGTGTGTGTGTGTGTGTGTGTGTTTCAGCCTTTCTTTTCATCCTTTCTGTCTGTCTCTCTATCTCCGTCTGCCGGTCTGTGTCTGTATCTATCTGTCTGTCTCTCTTTCTGTTTGTCTCTCTCTCTCGTTCTTTCTAACTCTCTCTCTCTCTCTCTCTCTCTCTCTCTCTCTCTCTCTCTCTCTCTCTCTCTCTTTCTCTTCTCTCTCTCTCTCTCTCTCTCTCTCTCTCTCTCTCTCTCTCTCTCTCTCTCTCTCTCTCTCTCTCTCTCTCTCTCTCTCGTGCTCTTAAAGTACTTCTACTAAAATCATCATCATTGTCATGTAATGACAATGGGGGACGGATAGCCTAGTGGTCAGAACATTGCGCTGGCAATTTGACGACCCAGGTTCGAGTCCGGTCGAGGAAATTTTTCTCCTGGAGTTAACATCATATATATATATATCAGACTTTCCTTTTAAGCTTAAAAAAAAATGACCTCCAAACCCCCCACCATTAAATTAAGGAATATATGAATAGATTTTTTTCTTCAAAAAATATGCACTAACAGAGGCAGACAGGCATGAAGGCCTATTGCTCTCTGTCTGTCTGTCTGTCTTTCTGTCTGTTGCTTTGTCTCTGTCTCTCTCTTGCTGCCTGCCTGCCTGCATGCCTGTCTGTCTGTCTGTCTGTTTCTCTGTCTCTGTCTCTCTCTCTTCCTTCTTGCCTGCCTGTCTGTCTGTCTGTCTGTCTCTGTCTCTCTCTCTCTCTGACTATCGTTTTTAACATACAATTTTTTAAAAATCCCATTAAATGCAGGAATAAATTATCTTCTTTTTTTTTCTCTCTCAGAAATATGCACTAACAGACGTAGACAGGCGTGGAGGCCTACTGCTTTCTCTGTCTCCCTGTTTCTATTTCTGTCTGTCTGTCTGTCTGTCTGTCTGTCTGTCTGTCTGTCTGTCTGTCTGTCTGTCTGTCTGTCTGTCTGTCTGTCTCTCTCTCTCTCTCTCTCTTGTTTTCAACATAATTATTTTTTTAAAATCCCATTAAATTAAGGAATAAATTATCTTTTCTTTTTTTCTCAAAAATATGCACTAACAGAGGTAGACAGGCATGGAGGCCTATTGCTCTCTCTGTCTCCCTGTTTCTATTTATGTCTGTGTGTGTGTGTGTCTGTCTGTGTGTCTGTGTGTGTGTGTGTGTGTGTGTCTGTCTGTCTGTCTGTCTGTCTGTCTGTCTCTCTCTCTCTAGCTCTCCAGGCTCTCTCTGCCCCCCTTCTCTCTCTACCTCTTATAAAAGAATAAATCAAATCAAATCAAATCCTTCCCTCCCTCTCCATCCCTTCTCTCTCATGCAGACTATCTACCTTTAGCTGAATAGCTAAAAAAACAACAACAAACAAATAGATAGATAAATAAATAAATAAAATAAACAACTAAAAAAGAGATAAAAGGTGGGGGGTAGCTGTAGTAGAAGTAGCAGTAGTAATACAGGCAGACAGGCGTGCAGCAGGCCTTTGGTGTTGACCCTAGGTCCTCAAAAGAAGGGAGTCAGCCAGCTGTAATGTAATGGCTGATGTATGTCACTGGTCATCCTTGGGTCCACATAACCAATGTCATACGACATGGGACGCTGTACCTGTCTTTTGTTCTAGCTTTTTGGGAGTTTTTTGTGTTGTTGTTTGGTTTTCTTGTTGGTTTAGGGGGTTGTTTTGTTCTGTGGGTTGTTTTTTAAGGAGGGTTTTTTTTGGTTTGTTGCTTTGAAATTTGTTTTTCTCTGTCTCTTTGTCTCTGTCTCTGTTTTCTTTCTTTTTTGTGTCTGTCTGTCTGTCTGTCTCTGTCTGTCTGTCTCTTTCTCTGTCTGTCTGTCTCTCTGTTTGTGTGTCTGTCTGTCTGTTTGTATGTTTATCTGTCTCTGTCTTGTCTGTTTGTGTGTCTGTTTGTCAGTCCATCTATCTGTCTCTGTGTCTGTCTCTCTCCTTGTTGAATTTTTCCTCCTCCTCCTTCTTTTTCTTCTTCTTCTTCTTCTTCTTCTTCTTCTTCTTCTTCTTCTTCTTCTTCTTCTTCTTCTTCTTCTTCTTCTTCTTCTTCTTCTTCTTCTCTTCTTCCTCCTCCTCCTCCTCCTCTCTCCCCTCCACCGCTTCTTCTTCTTCTTCTTCTTCTTCTTCTTCTTCTTCTTCTTCTTCTTCTTCTTCTTCTTCTTCTTCTTCTTTTCAATTCTTCTTCTTCTTTGCAATTCTTCTTCTTCTTCTTCTTTTTCTCCTCTTCCTCCCTTTCTTTCTTACATTCTTTTGTTTATTTTCAAAGAACTGCTTGGTTTTTTCCTCAGCCATTGCACAAAAAAGCACAAAAAAGCAAGAAAGAAAGAAAAGAAAAAAGAGAAAACAAGGAAAAAAGAAAAAGGAAAGAAAGCAGGAAGGAAGAACAAAGAAGGAGAAATGGACGAATAGAAATAGAACAGAAGGAAGAAAGAAAAGGAAGAAGGAACAAAGAAAAGGAAAGAAAGAAAGCAAGAGAGGAAAAGAAGAGAAGTAAAGAAAAAAAGAAGAAAGAAAGAAAGAAAGAAAGAGAAAGAAAGAAAAAAGAAAAAGAAAGAAGAAAGAAAGAAAGAAAGAAAGGATTCAAAAGTAAAGAAAGAAGGAACAAAAAAAAGAAAAAGAAACAAAGCAAAATTAAAGAAAAAACAAGAAAGCAACAAACAAAGAAAACACTAAAAAAAAAAATCCCGGCACGAATCAGAGACCAACAACAAAAACAACAGCAACAACAACAACACAATGAACAACATCGAAAAAAAAAAAAAAACAACCAAGCAACCAAAGAAACCCAACACACTTCCCTGCAAACACTTCTTCAGTTTCCGTTCCTCCTTTATAAACCCTTTCTCTTTGTTTATTCCATTTTATGGTTATTTCTGTTTCGGTCTGTGGGAATCATATAACCAAACCACCCTCCATCTAACATGCCAAGAGTGAATGTTTTCTCTCGATGGCCACCTGGCCATGTTGAAATGGAGGTGGTCCCTTTATTTGCATGTAGAGGGGGGGGGGGGGGGGGGGTAACAGGGGGAAATGGTAGCTGTGTCAATGTGAGTTTTCAATTTCTGATGTTTTAACGTTTGCCAAGTTGATGTTGTGTGTGTGTGTGTGTGTGTGTGTGTGTGTGTGTGTGTGTGTGTGTGTGTGTGTGTGTGTGTTGTGTGTGTGTGTGTGTGTGTGTGTGTGTGTGTGTGTGTGTGTGTGTGTGTGTGTGTTGCGTGTGGTGTGCCTGGTGGTGGTGGTGGTGGTGGTGGTGGTGGTGGTGGTGTGTGTGTGTGTGTGTGTGTGTGTGTGTGTGTGGTGTGTGTGTGTGTGTGTGTGTGTGTGTGTGTGTGTGGTGTGTGTGTGTGTGCGTGTGTGTTTCAATTTATTCATGTCATCAGCTTCAGGGTGGATGGTGGCGAAATAAAGCTGGTAGTGGAGAATTTTGTATGTAACGCAAATGGTTTTTTTGTTGTTGTTGTTATGGGTTGCGTAAGATGAACTGTTTCATTTATTCTGTCTAGTTTTGTTGTGTGTGTGTGTGTGTGTGTGTGTGTGTGTGTGTGTGTGTGTGTGTGTGTGTGTGTGTGTGTGTGTGTGTGTGTGTGTGTGTGTGTGTGTGTGTGTTGTTGTTTTTCTTGTTGGTGGTATTGTTGGTGTTTGGGATTTTTGTGGCTTTTTTTACTTTTTTTGTTTTGTTTTGTTTTGTGTTTTTTTTTGTTTGGGGGGGGGGGGGGGGGTCTGCTTTCTGAGTGTGTTTGTAGATCTGATATTTAACTCTTTTTCAAAAGTCTGTGCGGACAACTCTGTCTGTCTGTCTCTCGCTCTCTCTCTTTCTCACTGTCTGTTGTCTGTCGTCTGTCTGTCTGTCTGTCTGTCCCACTGTCTGTCTCTGTTGGTTTGTCTCTGTCTGCCTCAATGTCTCTTTCTCGTCATCTACTCACACATCAGTATTACTCAAATTTTCGTCATTGAAAAAAAAAACCAAAATTCGATTTAAGTTTCTTTGATTAAACAAACCGTGATTCATCAAACAAAAACTTGCCACAAAAAAATAAAAAAGCAAACGACAGCAAACTTAGACACATGTGCACATGCTGACACACACACACACTGTTCCGCCGTCAAGCACGCATGCGCATACACGCACGCGACGCGCGCACCACACACACACACACACACACACACACACCACACACACACACACACACACCACACATACACACACACACACACACACCACACGCACACACACACACACCACACACACACACACACACACCACACACACACACAAACACGTTATCATCCTTTTCATTACAGTTAATTAAACCATGTGGATGTAAGCACCTTACCTAGAGAATTAGACATTCTCTTCATCGCGTTTTTCTTTCTTTGTTTTGACTGTTCTTTAAGGAAAATACTAAGGAACAAATCTGACTGTGTAAACAGCGCAAAATGATGACTTTTTAAGTTAGCGCCCATAAGAGAGTAAGCCTTGATATCTATCTATCGGTTTATCTATCTATCTATCTATCTCTCTATCTATCTATCTATCTATCTATCTATCTATCTATCTATCTATCTATCTATCTATCTATCTATCTATCTATCCTGTCCGTCCGTCTCCGTCCCTTCCGTCTTCGTCGTCCTGTCCTGTCCGTCATCGTCCATCTGTCTTCTGTCTGTCTATCTATCTATCTACTTTATCTTCTTATCTATCTATCTATCTATCTATCTATCTATCTTATCTATTATCTATCTATCTATCTATCTATCTACCTATCTATCATATCAATCTATCTATCCCTTAGTCTGGCCATCGTGGGGACCTCTGAAGACTTGACAACCAGTTCCCTTCCATTCTTCTCTCTGTTCTGCCTTTCTCAAAGTTTTGTTGAGTTCTAGGACCTGTCCACTCGCTGATGATGTCCTCCTATTTCTTCCTTGGTCTGCCTCTTTTTCTTCCTCCTTGGACAGTGCCTTGCAGTATTGTTTTTGCAAGCCCTTTTGATTATGTGACATACCCGTAATAAATTTTTATAGTATCAAAAAAAGAAGAAAAGCCCCGATGATCACCAGTCATGATAAACTGATGTTTGTGTGTGCATCTGTGTCATTGTTCTAAGTATTTTCTTCTGAATTTTCTTCTAACAACCCCTTCCCCTCCTCATCCAACCTCTCTCCAAAATCTTCATCACAAGGTCACCTCTCCTTCATCCCCCCCCCCTCGCCCCCCTCCCCCCACACCTTCTTAGCCTTGGAACAAAAAAAAAATTCGGCCTTCTACTTACAAAATCTACCTTGAAAATAGAAGAAAAAAAATCCTCCCTGCATTAAAAAAAAACGACAAAACAACAAAAAAAATCCCGATAAGTAAAAAAAAACCACAAAAACCTCAACAACCCCAAAACCCAAGTACTCTACGTGACTAACTTGTCGTCAACAGGTCCCTAGTGGTCCACCAGCCTCGTGACAAGGGCAGTAACTCTGTTCCGCGCTCAAGGGGGGGAGGCAGATGGCTCTCGCGCTTTTGGTCGTGACGTATTGCATGTGACGCTGTGACGTATCGCTTCCCCGGGCCAACGTCACTTCCGAACGCGGTCTCCATTTGTTTTTCTCGGGCCGGGCCGGGCGGCCCCAGCAAAATCCATCGCTTACTGACGAAGGGAGAATTGCGCGAACCGCTTTGTTGTGTTGTGGGCCTGACAAGGGAACACAGAAGATAAGAGGAGGCAGCTTTCAAGATTTACTATCTGGGCAGAGGGAGCTTGACTGTCTGTGTCTGAATATCTCTCTTTTTCTCTCTTGTCTCTCTCTCTTGTCTGATTGTTGTCTGTGTTGGGTGCGTTTTTTTTTGTTTTGTTTTAGGTTTTTTTGTGTTTTGTATTTTGTTTGGTTTTTTAGTGTCTGGGGTGCTTTTTTTTTTTGAAGGGTGGGGGTGGGGGTGTATTTGGTTTAGTGGTTTCTTTTCCTTTCTGTGTTTGGTTGTGGATTTTCGTGTGTTTTTTAAAAATAAACTTTTTTTTAATCTCTCCTATCCCGCCCCATGCTCTCTCTCTCTTCTCTCTCTCTCTCTCTCTCTCTCTCTCTCTCTCTCTCTCTCTCCTCTTCTCTCTCTCTCTCTCTCTCTCTCTCTCTCTCTCTCTCTCTGGGCAGTAAGATTTTTCATAGCATATACAATAAACATGCTCCACTGCAAGTGGAAACATTTCAATATAGGATAAAATCTCCATGGCTGATAGGTGAAATACAAAATGCCATAAATACTATAGAGATTGTTTGCTAAAACAGAGCTCCCCTGAAAATTTATGAAAGACAAAAAAATAAGTATGTTTTTCTCATTCGTGCAGAAAAAAAAAAATTTTCTAAATTATTGAACAAAAAGAACAATGGTAGACTAATCCGGAAAGCTATCATCATTTAACAAATAAAATCAATTAACTGTACCCAAAACGATATAACAGCTGACAAACTAAACTACCATTTTTCAACTGTAGCGAAACAAGTAATTCAAACTGACCGCTCGAAAGAAAGTAATTTACATGAACTGCAAAAGCATTCTGAAGAAAAAAATATTCACCGTCTTTTGGAAATAACCTCTATGGGTTCATGAAGTTGACACTGCTTTAAGACAGCTCAAACAGACAAGCACCCGTGGCATGACGGAACTAATGGAAAAATTCTTAAGCTTTCAGTACCAGTCACAGCAGAAACTCTTACATATTATGTTTATAATCTTTGCCTTAAAAAACACTATTTTCGTAAAGGCTTTAAACAAGGGAAAATATTCCCCATCTGGAAACAAGACCAATCCATCCAACTACAGGTCAATTTCTATTTTATCCGTTCTTTCTAAGCCTCTGGAGCAACATTTTAAGTGTCTTCTTTCTCACTTAAATCAACATGGTCTGATACATCCCAACCAGTCTGGATTTAGAGAATGTCATTGTGTTACACAGCTTTAACAAAATTGATTGATCGTTCGTTATAGAATATAAATGGAAAGCAATTTACTTGGAGTTTTGTTTGTTAATTTTACGAAAACATTTGACGTTATACATCACAAACTTCTTCTATAAAAAACATTTTGCACTTTACAAATCATCTCCTAGTGCTCTTGACATTACATCATATTGCCATGTTGTGGAATCCATGCCATGCTGATCATTTGGGCTGCAGAAATTATACATTTGTATTTCTGAAAATGTGTGTTTTGTACCCAATCCGCTTCCTACTGTCCCCTTGTGATTGGGGTTTAAAAGCTTGACACAATTAGATAATTATTGTCATTGTCCTTCCCTCTACTCTCCAGTCTGGTACTTAATGCTTACAATATTTTTTTGCTCTACATCTTGGATGATTTGAACTTTTTTTCTTCTTTTGTTTTTGAAAGAAAAGGTTGTTTGTTGTTTAGTTGAGAGGGTTTTTTTGTTGTTGTTTTTTTGGGGGGGTCTTTTGGCCCAGAGAACTGATTGTAAAAAAAAAGGCATGGTTGCCTATGCCGTAACCCTCTCTTTAAACAAAATTCAATTCAATAATTTAAGTTCAATTCAGTTCTCTCAGTCGGCCTGCCCCCTTTCAGTCTGTTGGTAGTTTGTCTCATTGTTTCCCATTGTCTGTCTGTCTGTCTGTCTGTCTGTCTGTCTCTGTCTTGTTCTGTTCTGTTTCTGTCTGTCTGTCTGTCTGTCTGTCTGTCTGTCTGTGTCTGTCTGTCTGTCTGTCTGTCTGTCTGTCTGTGTCTGTCTGTCTGTCTGTTCTTATCTATCTATCTATCTATCTATCTATCTATCTATCTATCTATCTATCTATCTATCTATTATCTATCTGTCTGTCTGTCTGTCTGTCTGTCTGTCTGTCTGTCTGTCTGTCTGTCTGTCTGTGTTCTACCTACCTACCTACCTACCTACCTACCTACCTACCTACCTACCTACCTACTATCTATCTATCTATCTATCTATCTATCTATCTATCTATCTATCTATCTATCTACCTACCTACACTACCTACCTACCTACCTACCTACCTACCTACTACCTACTACCTACCTGCCTGCCTGCCTGCCTGCCTGCCTGGGTCTGTCTGTCTGTCTGTCTATCTATCTTCTATCTATCTATCTATCTATCTATCTATCTATCTATTATCTATCTATCTATCTATCTATCTATCTATCTATCTATCTATCTATCTGTTTGTCTGTCTGTCTGTCTGTCTGTTATCTATCTGTCTGTCTGTCTGTCTGTCTGTCGGTCGGTCTGTCGGTCTGTCGGTCTGTCGGTCGGTCTGTCTGTCTGTCTATCTATCTATCCTGAATATCATAAGTCTCCTGAGATCAGTGTGTGGCACTTAAAATGTAATTGCGAGTCTCACGTTCTAAAAACAAGAAAAAAGAAAAATAGAAGAAAAAAAAAAGAAAGTAAGAGAATGCCATTACATGTGAAAAATGCCATATGCACTTCACCAGTTGTACGTGATAAATTTTATCATTGTCTTCATGTCTTATTTGTGTAGACAAAACATATTTTTAAAAAAAAAAAACAAAACAGAAAAGCTTGTTGATATTCGTATCATTTGAAAGCTAAAATTTCATTTGCTGAAACCGACATACATAGCTTCCATGAACAATAACAACATCCACAACAATAGCCATCTCCAGCCCCCACCTGTCCCTCCAATAAACAGCAGCAACAACGAAAAAACAAAACCACAAACATACCCAACAAGCCCAAAACAGACCCCTAACTTACCAACTAAGCTAAACAAAAACAAATCTCTCTCATAAAGATATGAGAGAGAGAGAGAGAGAGAGAGAGAGAGAGAGAGAGAGAGAGAGAGAGAGAGAGAGAGAGAGAGAGAGAGAGAGAGAGAGAGAGAGAGAGAGAGTGAGGAGAGAGAGAGAGATGAGATTGATTGATTGATTGATTGATTGATTAATTGATGCATTAATTGAATTTTATTTTCAGAAGGTAAAGATGTAAGCACGACAATTGTTTCTTTTTTTTTACATCCACCCTCCTAAAAAAGATCCATTGCATAATTTGTTTGTAACAAAGAGAGAGAGAGAGAGAGAGAGAGAGATGAGAAGTAGAGAGAGAGAGAGAGAGAGAGAGAGGAGGGAGGGGGCGCAGACAGACAGATAGACAGACAGACAGACAAATAGAAAGAGACAGACAGGAAGGCACGCTTGTTTGATAAATGATCACAACCTACTTTAAAGAAAAATATATTTTTTTAAAATGCATTAAAAAAACATAAATAGAATAAAACGGACGAAAAAGAAAAATTCCTTAAAATCTGCTAAAGTATGGCCCAAACATTACAAAACCTATCAGCTTTTTGTGAATCATTTCAATGCCTATGAAATTCCAGGGAACAAGTTTGTTCTTGATTGAGGAATGTTTGTTTTTTTCCCTTCCTGTAAAAGTGGTCTAATAGGATGTAC
>CM060338.1:18315698-18323198 GCA_030674155.1 Stramonita haemastoma
GTAAGGAAAGAAGATAAAAAAGGACATGAAATGAACATGAATGTTTACACGCACGTACACATTTATACAGACATGTACACACATAATTATAGTCGAGCCAGACATTTTTTATTCTTTTATCTTTTCTTTCGATGATTTTTTTTTTTCATTTTATTTTGTTTTTTTGTTTTTATTTCGAGGATAAGCAGTAATGTGCCTTTCTTACATCCAGTCCCCGTGTGTATGCAGTTTTGAACATTTTGTCATCCGTTCCAGAATAATGAAATAAGCAACCATGCGCTTTAAAAAAAAATCTAGATCCAGTCCCCATGCTCATTCATAGCTGGACTTCTCCTGGAACTCTTGGCGAATTCGAAGAGGCGTTGGGGCTTGGTACTGAAGCATTCAGGCAGTTTGCATTGCATTGTGAGCACTAACTTGACTAAGCCCAGTTCTCTCCATATCCCAGGATGCATGCTTAGGTATGTTCGTGCCATCCATACCACTTTCCAAAGTAGGTCAATTCTTCTGGAAAAAAATTAAAGGGGGTAGGTTTATAATGCAAACGCAAGATGCTCTGCGTGCGTTTTCGTATAGTACCTTTAGGTTTAAAGTCTCATCTAAGTAATTTTTGCGCGGGAGGGGGGGGGGGGGGGGGGGGGGGAGGCGGGGAGAGAGATAAAGCTATTACGATTGTCAACACTAGGTGGATAAAAGAAGAACTGAAACAAGCATCAAGCAAGCATTTCAGTGAAGACTGGAACCAGTACCTTCAGTTACTGTCAAAGTATGAATTCGACGCTTTACCCACTCAGCTATGTTGCTCCCCTATCCCTCACCATCACTCATCCCGTAGTCTACAAGACAGTTGAGGCACCACTGAAACTTTTGCAACCAGCTTCCTCCACTCCTCGCGGTTTTCAGCTTTTTTTGTAGTATGTTGTTCCACTCAAGGCCAGTCCTTTATGATGTCTTCCCATCGTTTTCTCTGTCTGCCTCTTCGTCTCCCTCCTTGTACTGATCCCTGTAGGACCAGTCTTGGTCAGTTCAGAAGTTCGTGTGACGTTCCTACACCACTTTACTATGCTTTTTTTTTTTCCATTGTAGTCAGGAGCTTGAATTTCTCTGTCTGTGGGATAATACAGCGTTTTTGAAGTTTGAAGTTGAAGTTTGAAGCTCTTCATGTAGTCCGATGGCGTTTTTTCATTCTGGGTTTAAAGAAGTAAATAATTATTATTTCCTTGTTAGTGATGTGATCTCTGTATGAGATACCAAGAAACTGGCGAAAGCACCTCATGTATTTTGCCTGTATCGTTTTCTTCAATGTGTGCTGTGTAAAACATCAAAATGACAAGGTAGTAAGCTCTATGTAAAAAAATGTAAGTGGTCAAAGTCAAATGCCCAGACGTGAGTCATATAGTTATTAATGAGTAAGATATTCATAATGTATGATACAGGACTGATATATACATAGATAGATGGATAGATAGATAGACAGATAGACAGATAGACAGATAGATAGATAGATAGATAGATAGATAGATAGATAGATAGATAGATAGATAGATAGATAGGTAGGTAGGTAGGTAGGTAGGTAGGTAGGTAGGTAGGTAGGTAGGTGGAGAAGAGAGAGAGAGAGAGAGAGAGAGAGAGAGGAGAGAGAGAGAGAGAGAGAGAGAGAGAGGAGAGAGTAGAGAGAGAGAGAGAGAGAGAGAGAGAGAGAGAAGAGAGAGGAGAGAGAGAGAGAGAGAGAGAGAAACTACAGGACTGAATGAATCTTAAAGCAAAAAAGAATTATGGGACTTTTCCTCTCTCTCTCTCTCTCTCTCTCTCTCTCTCTCTCTCTTCTCTCTCTCTCTCTCTCTCTCTCTCTCTCTCTCTCTCTCTCTCTCTCTCTTCTCTCTCTCTCTCTCTCTCTCTCTCAGTTTTAGATGGTAAATTGACATGTTACACGTTTAATTAATAAAGCTAAAGGAATATAATACAAAAAAACCCCACCAGACTTAACAACTCTAAAACAAATCAGTACCAAACACATTACCACACACAAAACCCCAGCCCTACATATTAAACCCTCTCTCCCAAACAAAACAAAAAACCAGAAGAAATTCAAAAACAAACCAAAAAAAACTAAAACAAAAAAACTGAACAAGACACCCTGTCAACAAAAAAAAAACGGGGGAGAGGAGGGAGGGGGGGGGGGGAGGATAGAAAAACTCAACAAAAACCCACCCAACCAATACCAAAAACAAAAACCCACAGCATAACGAAAAGCAGTAAAACAGAGCGCTCTTGATACCAGTAAGGGTGGAGGGGAAGGAAGACTTGTCATGCCGAGAAAAAACACCCACCCACCACCCGGGGTGGACAAGAAGAGAGAAGGCACAAGTGTTAACTTCCCTCCAAGGGGGGGCTCAGGTAAATTTTTCTTCAGTCGACAAGGGGGAGAGAATTGTCGCGAGAAGCTTCCCCACCGGTGACACTATTGTCTCCCTTTGTCTACCGCGCCGCGGGGAGTCCCCCGCCAGATGGCGTGTGTGTCACTCTGCAGGAAGTGACGACATTGTATCTCAGGGTGGTTCCGCCAAAAGAAAAAAAAAAGAAGAAAAAAAAAAGTTTCGCACCGGTTGCGTCTTAGAGAATGTATGGTGGATTTGTTTAGTGTGTGGTTGTTTTTTTTTCTCTTTTCTTTCGTTTTGCTTTGCTTTGTTTTGTTTTGTCTTTTTAATGTGTGTTGTTTTGTCTGTCTGAAGCAGTTTGTGTGTGTGTCCCTTGGTTTTGTCTCTGTTTATGTGTGTCAGTATGTCTGAGGTTTTTTAAAAAATCTTTATTTATCTGTGTCTGTTTCTCTGTCTCTTACTGTGTTTGCGACTTTTTATTTCTCTGCCTGTCTGTCTGTCTGTTTGCCTGCATTGTCTGTCTGTCTGTCTGTCTGTCTGTCTGTCTGTCTGTCTGTCTGTCTGTCTGTCTGTCTGTCTGTCTGTCTGTCTGTCTCTCTCTCTCTCTCTCTCTCTCTCTCTCTCTCTCTCTCTCTCTCTCTCTCTCTCTCTCTCTCTCTCTCTCTCTCTCTCTCTCTCTCATCGTTTTGATATTCCCTAATCAGGGCAAGGGCCAGATGAAAACAGTATGTGAATACTTACTCTGTAACTCTTACAAAATACAAGATCATTCATTCATTCAACATATATGACACGCCATGCAGAGACACATTATTTTCTGAAACCACTGACAAATTTCAATCAAAGGTCTGTTCATTGCTTTCGTTACAACTTTGGTTTGATGGTGTTAAAATTAGAAAGGGAGGTCAACTGTTTCGTTGTGTTCTCCCAGAATGCTAGACACGAATCATAAAAGTTATCAGAGTTCTGCGAAAGCACGATTCATATAAATGTCTTTTTGTTAAAAAAAAACTAATTACCAAATTTTAAAGATATGTCTTGGGTGCTATTTCATTAACCAGGTAATGCACATATCGCATTTGTTATAAAATGTGTCTGTCCTTGACTGGTGTCATATCTAAGTCCTTGTAATCAGGTCTGATCAAGGTAAAGGTGTCTCATAACCTATATGGTCTTAGGGGAGTGAGTCTTCAGCTTCTCTATGGGCCAGCATATTGAGGGGTGGCGCCCATCCCCTCTCCCTCGCTGCTTTACCTTCCCTGACCTTAAAGAGGGCAGGTACCCATTTACAGCTGGGTGAACTGGGGGACTGTGCTGAGGCCAAGGCGCGCAAACGGTCACACATCTAATTGGTAACCATGCTCAATATTGTTTAACCTTGGCTGGGGGAAAGCGAGTGCTCTGACCACTGAGCTATCCCGTCCTCTAGGAGAGACAATAGGTTCATGAAAAAATATCTCAAGAAGAACAAAGAAATCTTTTACTTTTCTGAGCTTGTATATTCAAAGAGAGTGCTCTGACCATTGAGCTATCCTGTCCCCCTTGATCAAGGTATAAGATTTAAACTGCATTAGTTTTTATAGTTCTTTTATGGTTTGAACTAAGTTTTCTTAGTTCAGAAATAACGTAGCACCATTATACATTTTTTTTGTGTATGGGCTTAAAGTTTGTTTCACTGGAGTTATCCAACAAAATAAAGCCGTATATTATAAGCGATAAAATAAGGTGAAAAAGGTAAAGGTGTCCCATAACCTATGTGGTCGTAGGGGAGTGAGGCATCAGAGACCAGCTTCTCTAGGGGCAAGCATGTTGAGGGCGGCGCCCATCTCCTCCCCCTCGCTGCTTTACCTTCCCTGACCCTAAAGAAGGCAGGTACCCATTTACAGCTGGGTGAACTGGGGAACTGTGCTGAGGCCAAGGCGCGCAAACGGTCACCCATCCAATTGCTAACAACGCTCAATGCTGCTTAACCTTGGCTGAGGGAAAGCGAGTGCTCTGACCATTGAGCTATCCTGTCCCCTTGATCAAGGTATAAGATTTAAACTGCATTAGTTTTTATAGTTCTTTTATGGTTTGAACTAAGTTTTCTTAGTTCAGAAATAACGTAGCACCATTATACATTTTTTTGTGTATGGGCTTAAAAATTGTTTCACTTGAGTTATCCAACAAAGCAAAGGCGTATATTATAGGAGAGAAAAATTATTAACAAGGTAAAAAAAAAGGTAAAGGTGTCCCATAACCTATATGTGGTCGTAGGGGAGCGAGGCATCAGAGACCTCAGCTTCTCTAGGGGCCAGCATATTGAGGGTGGCACCCATCTCCTCTCCTTCGCTGCTTTACCTAAAGAGGACAGGTACCCATTTACAGCTGAGTCAACTGGGGGACTATACTGAATCCAAGGCGCATAAACAATCACCCATCCAATGGGTAACCACGCTCAATGTTGCTTAACCTTGGCTGGGGGAAAGCGAGTGCTCTGACCACTGAGCTATCCTGTCCTCTAGGAGAGACAATAGGTTCATGAAAAAAAATATCTCAAGAAGAACAAAGAAATCTTTTACTTTTCTGAGCTTGTATATTCAAAGCGAGTGCTCTGACCATTGAGCTATCCTGTCCCCCTTGATCAAGGTATAAGATTTAAACTGCATTAGTTTTTATAGTTCTTTTATGGTTTGAACTAAGTTTTCTTAGTTCAGAAATAACGTAGCACCATTATACATTTTTTTGTGTATGGGCTTAAAAATTGTTTCACTTGAGTTATCCAACAAAGCAAAGGCGTATATTATAGGAGAGAAAAATTATTAACAAGGTAAAAAAAAAGGTAAAGGTGTCCCATAACCTATATGTGGTCGTAGGGGAGCGAGGCATCAGAGACCTCAGCTTCTCTAGGGGCCAGCATATTGAGGGTGGCACCCATCTCCTCTCCTTCGCTGCTTTACCTAAAGAGGACAGGTACCCATTTACAGCTGAGTGAACTGGGGGACTATATTGAATCCAAGGCGCATAAACAATCACCCATCCAATGGGTAACCACGCTCAATGTTGCTTAACCTTGGCTGGGGGAAAGCGAGTGCTCTGACCACTGAGCTATCCTGTCCTCTAGGAGAGACAATAGGTTCATGAAAAAAATATCGCAAGAAGAACAAAGCAATCTTTTATTTTTCTGAGCTTGTATATTCTTGTGGAAGTATACGTTCCCATTTCAACAAAATATTGCCTGCTAAAGGTGTTCTTGACTGGTGGCATATAAATACAAATAAGTGTCTTAAAATTAAAGACTGCTGTCAATATAACTCCTTACACATTTTTTCCCCTTTGAATATGTAAACGCAAATCAGTTATTGTGCTTTTGATGCGTGGCTTTAAGACATATGATTTAATTTAATCTTTGTAATTATTTTGTTTTCTATTTGTTTGAATGCTGCATACTAATTCATCAGGGTCGATAATATAGTTTGATTGAGATGAAATGTCCTCAGGAAATAATTTACATGTCTATTTACTACACCACCGTAAATCGGTATGTTGATGGAAAAAAAGAAATGGTCCTAGCACTGATCCCTGGGTAGTATACAAATACCTTAATGAAAATAAGTCCAGATCGCTTCAAGCTGATTTCAACACATCATCGATTTTTTTTTAAGGACCGATGCACAAAAACATGTTTTATTGTATTGCATTTTATGCCATAGCAGATTAATTTCCTCTGCGTGAAATCACCATAAAAGCAGCTCAACCTATTTCTTTCCTTTCTTATCTGCGTGTCCATGTTTCCACGACGTGAGAGTAATATTTAATTCTTCTACAGAAACTTCTTTGAATCGACAATGGATAGAGCAGCAGTAATCATTTTCTAAGTAGAAGAGACTGGATGCTGATATCAAAGGCTTTGGCACAGTCAACAAAAAACGATACAAGTGGACTCATTAATCTATAATTCATAATATTCAAGAGACGCTCTCTCTCTCTCTCTCTCTCTCTCTCTCTCTCTCTCTCTCTCTCTCTCTCTCTCTCTCTCTCTCTCTCTCTCTCTCTCTCTCTCTCTCTCTCTCTCTCTCTCTCTCTCTCTCTCTCTCTCTCTCTCTCTCTCTCTCTCTTCTCTCTCTCTCTCTCTGTGTGTGTGTGTGTGTGTGTGTGTGTGTGTGTGTGTGTGTGTGTGTGTGTGTGTGTGTAAACAACAACACCGACAATTCACGAAGCAAAAAAAAAAATGCAAGGGAGGGGGAGGGAGGGAGTCAGGGAGGAAGAGAGAGGATGGAGGGAGATGAGACTTCTCGAAAAAAAAGTTACAGTATTTCGTGGACAACTACTGAAAAAAGAAAAAAAAAACTAGACAGAAGAAGACGAAGAAGAAGCGAAGGAAGAAAAAGAGACGAGGTAGGAGGAAGGAAGGAGGAGAGAGGAGGGAGGAGGAGGGAGGAGAGAGGAGGAGGGAGGAGGGATGGAGAGGGAGTAAGCGATAGATATCCTTTTCCGCCCTCTTGACGATGCTACTTGTTTTAACCTGGTTGACACTTTTATGTTGCTGTCACACCTTTGAAGAGTTACGGGTGGCAGGCTGGAGGGGTAGATACCCGCTTCTAATCCGCTTTTACACTGGTTGCCTGTCCAGCTTGGTTTTCAGCGCTGGCTGGCTGGCTCTGTGTGTGTGTGTGTGTGTGTGTGTGTGTGTGTGTGTGTGTGTGTGTGTGTGTGTGTGTGTGTGTGTGTGTGTGTGTATGTGTGTGTGTGTGTGACGTGTCATGGTAATGATAATGGAGTAGAGTAGATGGAGTGGAGTGTGGAGTGTTGTGTGGAGTATTATGTGGAGTGGAGTGGAGTGTTGTGTGGAGTGGTGTGGATGTGGAGTGGAGTGTTTGGAGTGGTGTGGAGTGTTAAAAGGAGTGGTGTGGAGTGTTTTGTAAAGTGGAGTGGAGTGGAGAGGTGTGGAGTGGATTGGAGAGGTGGAGTGGAGTGTTGTGTGGAGTGGAGTGGAGTAGAAAAGAGTGTGGAGTGCAATGGAGTAGAGTGTTATGTGGAGTGGAGTGTAATAGAGTGGACTGGAGTGGACTGGAGTAGAGTGGAGTGGGGTGTAGTGTAGTGCAGTGTAGTGTAGTGTAGTGTAGTGTAGTGTAGTGTAGTG
>CM060338.1:18331532-18334032 GCA_030674155.1 Stramonita haemastoma
TTTGAATACTGCTTCAGACAAAATTTGGGACGGGCCCAAAAGCGTCTTACAGGGAACAGAAAGGGAGAGACGAAGAGGCAGACAGGGAAACGATGGGAGACAACACCAGAGAGTGGACAGGCCTTGGGCAGAGCGATTGATTCAGAGGGCGCGAGGGACAGTGGGGGAGTGGAGAGAGCCAAATGCAAAATCTTCAGTGGTGCCCCCACGGTCCGGCGGGACTACAGGACAGGTGAAGGTGATACAAATGAAACTTCTTCTCTGGTCTCCTCTCTTCTCGGACATACAGTAGTCCTCCAATCTCAAGAGGAAAACGTTCCATTTTCTTTTTTTTTCCCCTTTCACCTGTGGCAGTCAAAGCTTTCGCTGATCAGAAGTAAAGAAGCATGCGCTCTTTGGATTTGATGGTCTGTACACTGCTCATAGGGAGGGGATAGATCCTGGTCAGAGCACTCACTTTCCCCAAGGTAATTTAAGCAGCATTGAGCGTGGTTAACAAGTGGATGGGTGACCGTTTCCGCGTCTTGGCTTCAGTACAGTCCCCAGTTCACCCAGCTGTAAATGGGTACCGGCCCTCTTTAGGGTCAGGGAAGGTAAAGCAGCGAGGGGGAGGAGGTGGGCGCCGCCCTCAATATGCTGGGCCCCTAGAGAAGCTGAGGTATATGACGCCTCGCTCCCTAATGACCCCATAGGTTATAGAAACACCTTACCTTACTCTTTTTATTTTTTACGACACTGGTCTTACGCAGATGGATACAATAGTAAAAAGAAACCGGCGGACAGAGCTAGATGGACAGTTGGAAGAGGTCAGCAGAGAAAAAAAAGTCATAAACTTCTCCTACTCAAGGACAATGTGAGGAGAGACGATAGAGGGTGCATTCAGCTAAAAAAAATGTTCGGATGGTTTCCTGCTGCTGTCTTTTTGTATCATGATTTCTTTTTATAAATTTTGTGTAATTCCAGGCAGAATCCCCGACTAGTTTTGTATCTATGGATACGAGATCATCCAGCAAAGAATTGCTAAAAAAAAAAAAGAAAGAAAGAAAGAAAGAAAGAAAGAAAGAAAGAAGGAAGGAAGGAAGGAAAGGAAGGAAGGAAGGAAGGAAGGAAGGAAGGAAGGAAGGAAGGAGGAAGGAAGGAAGGAAAGAGAAAGAAAGAAAGAAAGAAAAAGAAAGAAAGAAAGAAAGAAGGTTTCAAAATTTCCTTTTTCCTACCAAAATTCTCCCTACATGAAAGACTTCATTCTGGCATCAGGACCGAAATGCTAAAACATCTGATGATATTTCGCTGGTTTATTTAAATCTGAATGTTTTTGTGTCTCTGCTATGGGTAACAGAGAAGAGAAGATCATCGATATGTCCTAACCAGAATAAGCTCTGTTCACCCCTATAGACAGTGTCAGCACAGCATAATTTTTATGTATAGTTTTTGTACAGATATTCCTCTACCCAAACGTGATCAAGTCCTTAACAAGGGTGTGAACTGGAAACATCCCATAAGCATCCAACATTCACTACTCAACTGTGAGGATGTACATTCTGTGACACTGGGTGAAAAATGTTTCACTGTTAACTTTTAGAATGAATGTGCACTTTGTGACACTGGGTGAAAAATGTTTCACTGTTAACTTTTAGGATGAATGTGCACTTTGTGACACTGGGTGAAAAATGTTTCACTGTTAACTTTTAGGATGTATGTACACTTTGTGACACTGGGTGAAAAATGTTTCACTGTTAACTTTTAGGATGTATGTACACTTTGTGACACTGGGTGAAAAATGTTTCACTGTTAACTTTTAGGATGTATGTACACTTTGTGACACTGGGTGAAAATATTTTTTGTTAACTTTTAGGATGTAGATCTATGTACATTTTGTGACACTGGGTGAAAAATGTTTCACTGTTAAGATGTACATTGTGTAATACTTGGTGAAAATTGCTTCACTGTGGACTGTTAGGATGTAGATCTACAGTTTACGATGCTGGGTGAAAATGTTTCACTGTTAACTGTTAGGATGTACATTTTGTGATACAGGGTAAAAATGTTTCACAGTTAAATGTTAGGATGTACATTTTGTGACACTGGGTGAAAATATTTCACTGTTAACTGCTAGGATATACATTTTGTGATACTGGGTGAAAAATATTTCACTGTTAACTGTTACGATGTACAGTTTGTGAGCTGAATGAAAAATGCTTTACTGTTGTTTCATAAAGACCCATTCTGGTGATACTGCACACAATTGGTTTCACATTTCTGAAAGGAGTGAATATTTCTGCCTCATGTGATCACAGCCCAGTTTGGAACAAAAGATTGTTAGTTATTGGTCTTTTTAGTATTTAACAGCGAATATTAAATAACCATCGTCCACATTTTTAACAAGGTTACAGGGTTTGATACAGATTATGTAAGGTGTGCAAAATAAGAAAATAGTACCTTTGTGTCAATCCACGTTATGGCATACACACTATTTTTTTTTTAATAGGCTTTCTGTTCATGA
>CM060338.1:18339032-18341532 GCA_030674155.1 Stramonita haemastoma
TTCTCTTCTTCTTCTTTCTTCGTCATTCTTCGCAATTCTTCGCAATTCTTCTTCATTCTTCTTCTTCTTCTTCTTCTTCTTCTTCTTCTTCTTCTTTTCTTCTTTCTTCTTCCGCAATTCTTCTTCTTCTTCTTCTTCTTCTTCTTCTTCTTCTTCTTCTTCTTCTTCTTCTTCTTCTTCTTCTTCTTCTTCTTCGCAATTCTTCTTCGCAATTCTTCTTCTTCTTCTTCTTCTTCTTCTTCTTCTTCTTCGCAATTCTTCTTGTTCTTCTTCTTGTTCTTCTTGTTCTTCTTCTTGTTCTTCTTCTTCTTCTTCTTCTTCTTCTTCTTCTTCTTCTTCTTCTTCTTCTTCTTCTTCTTCTTCTTCTAATTCTTCTTCTTCTTCTTCTTCTTCTTCTTCTTCTTCTTCTTCTTCTTCTTCTTCTTCTTCTTCTTCTTCTTCTTCTTCGCAATTCTTCTTTGCATTTCTTCTTCGCAGTTCTTCGCAGTTCTTCCTCTTTGTCGTCGTTATCGTCATGGAATGCTCAAACAATAACTATCATTGTCTCTCATATAATTGAAAATGTGTTGCACTGCAGTTGAGCCTCTGACAAGTCAGGCCCAGAGCATCCGACTTCGGCGACGGAGAGAATTCTTATCGTTTTTAAGTCTTTCTGGGGAAAACAAAATCGGCAGGCGTATGGACCAAGAAGGCAGAAAATTGAGAAGAAAGAGGTGACAGGAAGAAAAACAAAACAAGGCAGAAATAAAGTAGTCCAGCGGTTTATGCAAGAATAGTGGGCAAAACCTGCAAAAGAGGGTGACAGCATGACTCTCGGCATACACATGTATACTTTGGACCCTCCTCTACAATACTGGCATTGGAAACACTATAGGCCTATTGGTCATCTGCATCCCACTTCTTTTGATACATCTTCCCCAGCTACTCCTCCCTCCCTTATCCCCCTCCCTCCCCAACCCCTGACCTATCTTCTCCCTCACCCAGCTCCCTCTGCTACCCCCCCCCCCCCTTTACCTACTTATCTATGATGATGATGATGACGACGACGATGATTGTGTGATGATGATGATGATGATGATGATGATGATGATGATGATGATGATGATGATGATGATGATGATGATGACGACGACGACGACGACGATGATGATGATAATGGTGATAATGTTGATGACGACGACGACGACGACGATGATGATGATGACGACGACGACGACGATGATGATGGTGGTGGTGGTGATGGTGGTGGTGGTGGTGATGATGATGATGATGACGACGACGACGATGACCACGTCGACAATGATGATGATGATGATGATGATGACGACGATGATGATGATGATGATGATGATGATGATGATGATGATGACGACGACGACGAAGATGGCGACGACGACGATGACGACGACGATGATAATGACAACGACGATGACGATAATGATAACATGAACACCACCACCACCACGCAACAGAACAACAAACTGAAAAAGGAAGAAATAGAAGCGAATGAAACAAAAGAGGGAGAGAAAAAAACCAACAAAAACCACCCAAATACAGACAAAAAAGAAAGCCGCTCACAAATTAAATGCATATCGTTATTCTGCAAACCTGAATATGGAAGAGAAGAAGAAGGGTATCAACATTTGTCAAGAGGAGGAATATAAGAAAGAGTACAGAGAGAGGGGGAGGGGAAGGGAGAGGGGACGGGGGTGGAGGGAGAGGGGGGCACGATTGTGTGTGAGTGGATAGAAGAAGGAGGGAGAGGGGAGGGAGGGGGAGGGCACGATTGTGTGTGTGTGTGTGTGTGTGTGTGTGTGTGTGTGTGTGTGTGTGTGTGTGTGTGTGTGTGTGTGTGTGTGTGTGTGGATAGAAGAAGAGTGTAGGGTGGGAGAAGGGGGGGGGGGGTAGGTTATAAGATGGGGAGGGGAGCATACACTAACAAATCACCGCTTTCGGATTAGGCCTACCCACCTCCCCCCCACCCCAACAAGTTATCAGCACTGTTTGTGTGTTATGGAGACCCACGAGAGTTTCCGACCGACCGACTGTCGCTGTTTATATCCCAATTGTAGAAAGCCCTCCCCGGACTATTTACCCAGGCTCCGTTTTTTATCCTTGGTATATACGGCTTGTGTACACAAAGCCTGATGTTTCAAATAATTCAGACTGTCCGCCCCGGCTAAACAGATAGTTGTGCTGTCGCCACCATCCCATAAATTTGTTGTTTTTGTTGTTTGTTGTGTGTGTGTTTTTCTTGTTTTTTTTCTTCTTTTTTTGTTGATTGGGTGGGGTTTTTTCTTCTTTTTTGTCTTCTTTTATTTTTTGTTTTTTGTTTGGGGTTTGGTTTGGTTTTTTGTTTTTGTTTGTTTTTTTGCAGCGGGAACACAATCTTGGTAAAGATATTATTGTGCTGATTTGACAGAAAGGTTTTTTGTTGCTTTTTTTTTCTTCTCCCTGTTGTTTTTTTCTTGAGGGATGTGGGAGGTGGGTTAGATGGTGG
>CM060338.1:18349032-18391532 GCA_030674155.1 Stramonita haemastoma
CAAGGTGTTTAGACGCTATACTTTACTTTTCGGAGCGGGATAGCTCAGTGGTCAGAGCACTTGCTTTCCCCAAGCTACGATTTCTCCAAGTTAACGTTAAGTAGCATCGAACGCGGTTACCAAGTGGATGGGTGACCGTTTGAGTGCCTTGGCTTCAGTAAAGTCCCCCAGTTCACCCAACAGTAAATGGGTACCTGCCCTCTTTAGGGTCGGGGATGGTACGACTCCTGAACCTTTACTACATGTTTTCACAGGGGTTTTGTTGTTGTATTTCGGAGTGCGTATGTGGTATTCTTTTTGTCGCTAAAAATCTATATTCATTGAGCTTTTACGGCCCTCTGCGCACAAAGTTCGGATGAGACTATAAACCGAGGCATCCGTAAGTTCTCCCACTTCAGCACCTCGGGCCACCCCAAAAATGTTACAATTGTAGAATTGTTGAAGCAACAAGATGAGATGAAACTCACTCCTTTTGATTTACTTAGGAATGAACAAGGGAAGGGAAAATAACTGATTGACTTACAGCTGATTTAGTTAGGAAAAAAAAGACAAGAAAAAGAAAATTAGTGATTGATGTTGCACTGATTTAGTTTGAAATAAACAAGGAAGGGAAATAACGGATTGATTTCGTGCTGATTTAGTTAGTTAGAAATAAACAAGGAAGGGAAATAACGGATTGATTTGGTGCTGATTTAGTTAGTTAGGAATGAACAAAAAAAGGGAAATAACTGATTGATTTGGCACTGATTTAGTTAGGGAAAAAACCCAAGAACAGGAAAATAACTGATTTAGTTAGGAATGAACAAGAAAAGGAAAAAAGCTGATTGATTCGAAGCTGGTTGCCAACCCCCCAACCCCCACTTTTATCCCTTCTAGAAGAAACAAGAACAAATGACGAACAGGACAAATAACGCACGAACGCCAGTTTACGGTCCAAGGGAACTAACCATATTTTGGAGAAGAAATATTTCTGAAATGTACTACTTCCCTTTAATCAAACATGAGATGGCAAATATATCTTACGATTAAAAAAGAGTACCCCTAACTGCTTTATATATGGTGAAACAGGCCGTTTCCCTTTGTTTATACACATTTACAGCCGTATGATAAAATTTTGGCACAAATTGTCTGTTGACCCAAGTAAAAAATACTCGGCCATTATGCTCCAGACACTGACAGAATGTTTCAATTTTCAAATACATAAAAATGATTGGCTATGCAAAATTAAACAGATACTTGATGAAAATGGACTATCCTTTGTATGGCATTATCCACAGTCAGTGTCTACAGCATGGCTGATAAATAACCTGTCCCAGAGACTTAAAGATAGTTATATGCAAAAATGGGTAGAAAACTGTCGAGACTGCAAGAAGGCCAACAACTACACTTTGTATAAGCACCAGATATCCTTTGAACCTTACTTAGACAGCCTACCACTGTGCTACAGCCTGTCCATGTTAAAAATCAGAACTTGTAATCATAAACTACCAACAGAGAAAGGAAGATATGTAAATTTACCACATGATGAAAGACTCTGTACTCTGTGTGACATGAACCGCTTAGGTGATGAATATCACTTTGTTATGGAATGCCCAGCATTGCAGAACTTACGCAACCAATATTTACCTAGGTATTACACAAACCACCCAAACTTTTATAGATATGAATCACTAATGAAAATGGGCAACAGGAAAAAATTACTGAATTTTGCAAAATTCATTAAACAAGGACTACAAATGTTTTCCTAATTTTTTCTTCTCATATACTCGTGCAACTACATAACCATGTATGTACATATTGTTATTGAAACAGTCATAAAATTTTCTAGTCATGTTTCATTGTCTAACTGTTTCATTGTACTCACTACTGAAGTGTGACTTCTCCCCTCTCTAGTCTGATTTGTAACCAGAGAGAGAGAGAGAGAGAGAGAGAGAGAGAGAGAGAGAGAGAGAGAGAGAGAGAGAGAGAGAGAGAGAGAGAGAGGAGAGAATAGCCATTGTTATTTTCCTGTGTTCTTGATTGACTGTATTATTCTTGATGTGTATGTGTTCTATTGTTATTATTATAATTTTTATGTTGATGATGATATAATGATTATTGTCCTTTGTGCACATGTTTTGCTCTATCCTCTTGATAGCCATCATTAATTCCCAGATATGTCTACTCTTTGTTTCTCTGTAACTCAGAGGAGTCACAGGAACCAAACACTGTGAATTGTAAATGTGTGAACTAGCTTCTTGGTCAGATATAAGGGAAACAACTCGATATAACTGTCTAGTAGAGTGCAGTTATCCTTCGTAGATTGTTGATGATGTGATAGTTTTTCCCCCTCTCCTGGAATGATTGTATTACTTATAATGTTTTGATTCTGTTCCTTGCCCCTTCTTCATATAGCCTGATTGATTGATTGATTGATTGATTGAATTTTATTTTCAGAAGGTGAAGGAGTAAGCATGACAATTGCTTTTTTACATCCAGCCTTCTATAATGATACAAACTAGTAAAAGCAAACTAATAACAAGAAAATGGAGAAAAAACACACAAAAAACATAGCATAATTCTGTTTGTAACAACCAATTATGTAACTTAATACTTCATAGATGGGAGAGAGAGAGAGAGAGAGAGAGAGAGAGAAGAGAGAGAGAGGAGAGAGAGAGAGAGAGAGAGAGAGAGAGAGAGAGAGAGAGAGGAGAGAGGAGAGAGAGAGGGGGGGGGGGTTATATATTGTTCGATGATAGATGGTCTCGATACATTTTCTTGAAAGAATAATGGCTTTTTAAATTTTTGAGAAGTTCTGGTAATGAATTCCATAGGGTACCTCCTGAATAATGTAGGCTTGATTTGAACAAATCTATTCGAGGCTTTGACAATGCAAGTTTGTGAGTATGTCGTTTACTATTAATTGGGAATAAATCAATAATGGTAGCAGGTACTATATGTGATATAATTCTATGCATTAGAATACCTTTGTTATATTTTAATTTGTTTTTCAGTGGTAGAATATCAAGTAATTTGTAATCTTCTGGAGTTAATGACGATGACTTAAGGAGGAGGATTTTTAGTGCTCGTCTGTAACTTTGAGTGAGTGGTTTTAATGTGTTTTCACTAGCACAGTCCCAAAGAGTGGATGCGTAATCTATAGCTGATTTTATGTGAGCGTGGAAAAATTGTTTCCGAGCATGAAAAGGAAGGAAATTTTTAATTTTAGATAACTGAAAAACCTTTGTTGACACTCGTTTGGATAGTTTACTAATGTGATCAGACCATGATAAATTATTATCTACAATAAGACCTAAGACTGATACGTGATGTTGATGCCTTATCCAGTTATTGTCTCATTTTCCAACCAGTTATGGAACTTTTTGTTGTTACTCTCTTTAACCACTTCAGATACCAGTGCATAGGAAAGTACACATGTAATTTGCCATCTATAGATAGCGCATTGGCCATAACAGTATATAACCATGTCTATTTCATTCTCATAAATATTGTCTCTTGTGTACTTTTGTTTTGCTCTTCCTCTTTATACCCGTCATTCATTTATGATATGCATGCTTTTTGTTTCTCTATAGCTCAAAAGAGTAAATGGGAATAAACTATTGTGAATTGTGAATTGTGAAATTGAGTCATTCTAGTAGCATGAAACTTGAATCATAGTGTATCTGAGATGGCATAATAACATTGCAGATTTTACTTTTAAGGACCCAACAGTAAGTGAGGTAGACTTGTGTGTACGAATGTAAAGACATAAGCACACTTAAAAAGAATAAATAATCCTGGGAAAGAGAAAAACCCACCAACTGATCAATGAGGACACATACACACAAGAATTAACGAAAAATTGAATGAGTGAGTGAAGGAATGATTGAATGAATCAATCAATCAATGAACGAACAAACGAACAAACGAAAGAAAGAAAGAGAGAAAGAATGAATGAATGAATGAATGAATGAATGAATGAATGAATGAATGAATGAATGAATGAATGACAATCTGATGCACACCTACCTATTTCTTTTTCTCACTAGACGGCATCATCCCATTATTTTGTGTGTGTGACTCGACTTCCAAGGTCAGGATGTTGCATCGATAGACGACAAGCTGGGCCCGGGATAGCTCAGTGGTCAAGAGCGCTCGCTTTCCCCCAGTCAAGTTAAGCAGCGTCGAGTGTGGTTACCAGTTGGATGGGTGACCGTTTGCGTGCCTTGGCTTCAGTAGAGTCCCCCCAGCTGTAAATGGGTACCTGCCCTCCTTAGGGTCAGAGAAGGTAAAGCAGCGAGGGAGAGGAGATGGGCGCCACCCTCAATATGCTGGCCCCTAGAGAAGCTGAGGTCTCCGGTGCCTCGCTTCCCTACGACCACCTAGGTTGTGGGACACCTTTACCTTTTTTTTTTATATACTTTATTTTATGATTATAAGTGATGGATAAGGCATGCGAAAAATATTGTACTTCTGTTACATTTCAAGTTAATCAATTCTACTTCATCAATAGTTTTGTTGTTTAGGTTGGTTTATTTTCATTCTACAGCCAAAGCTTTGAGATTCACCAAATGGTGAGATTTTTGCGTATGCGAACCCCAACCCCATTTAGGTAGCTAATTATGGAATTTTGACAATTTGACGGCTGTAAGTTGTTTAACTGTTCGAATCATCATACTCCAGTTTGATATTCAATGTGTGTGTGTGTGTGTGTGTGTGTGTGTGTTGTGTGTGTGTGTGTGTGTGTGTGTGTGTGTGTGTGTGTGTTACTGATCAGCAGTTCTGTCATTTGAAACCGTGGACTGCCACGTTGTAGTGTATTATATGCATGAGACCTTTTCTTTACATACTATATATATATATATATATATATATATATATATATATATATATATATATATATATATATATATTGTTGTTGTTTTTTTGTTTTTTGTTTTTTTTTAAGCCTCTACTGATTTTTTTCTTGCTTGTAACTTTCGACCACTCTTTGTTAAGGCATCAGTAACCCTAACATGATTTTATTTCATCGTAAAGTTGGCCTTCACGTCGCAAAATTGCAGCTGATATAGCCAAGAATAGCCAGTCATTGCATTAGTAACCTATATGTAGATTTAACCAAAGTTCCGTGTATCAGAAAATAGCCTATGGCATTTCGTATTTTTACCATTCATTTCCGATCTAGGTATTCAGTTCATGCTCAGGTTGACCTTTTACGCTAAATCAATCAATAAATTGCCCGGGGAATAAATCAAACGAGTGATCATTTGATCAAATAACCAATTGATTAATTAAACAACAACTGTTCGTCATGTTGTCAGTAAATAAAATATGTATAATAGCCCAGGTTTGTGAACTAGCCGATTTCAGGGGCAATTACCCACTAGGCCTAATAACTTCAAAACAATCTTGTGGATTACGTCCCTTTGTAATTATCATAATATTTTAAAATGTATTTTGAATGGTTTGTTCATTTCATGTGAAATGTTATAATCTCAAGACGCTTTTTTCTCTAAGAAATTTTTGTTGATTTTGAAAAAGATTATAAGTAACAGAAAAAGAAAAACACCCGGAAGTATTGAATTTTCTCGAAAATCCAACGGGAAGAACCTCGTTTTGAAAACGGTCACGTGAATCACCTCGACAAAGAAGAGGATCGGAGTGCGTTGAGGCAGCGAAGAAGTGTTTCGTGAAAAAATGCCACAGGTAAGCAATTGTGCACAAAGTTTCTTTCATTTTCGTTGCCATTTTCCAGGATTACTCGTAGATTTGTATTCGATTGGTTTTGCAAGGAATTGTAAATGAGTTAACTAAATTTCAGATTTTACGTAATTAGGCGTACTGCGCGACATAACCTGGCACTCCTTCCCTACACCGGTTCAAAGCACGTGCCGTGTCAAGATTTTTCGCCGTGAAGCTTGTCTCTTCGAGTTATGATGTATTAAGTATTACAGATATGCTATGGAGAAAGAGGCCACGGTTTATATTGTTCTTAGTAGCCTTGTGGTCCGTCTAGTGATGCAAATTAATCTCTTTAAAAATGCCGAACACTTTGAGTTGGACCCGTCCATTTCAAAAATGGCCGCTAGGCCTAGTAATATTTTCGTTAATCTGCAAATTAGTCACGGGTGATAGGTCTAGCCCGCCAAGTACCACATTTTTATTATAATGCGCAGACATAAATTTTATTGCTCTAAGTGCAATGGAAAGGGGCAGTCGAGTTTTTAGGTTTAGGCATGGGGACGGGATACCTAGTGGTCAGAACATCTAGGCTATTTCAATTTGACGACCTGGGTTTGATTCCCGGTCGAGGGGATGTTTCTCTTGGAGTTAACATCAGTACTGATTCCACTAGGCCTATCCCCAAAAGTCCATCGGATGAGACTGTGAACCGAGGTCCCGTGTGCGAACGCACGCAGAACATCTTGTGCACACAAATCGTGCACAGCTTTTCGTAAGAGAAGACCATTCCCGGTGGGAACAGATGACAAAATTACAATTACAGATTACAAAACTGCATATATACACTGGGACTGAATGTAAAAGAGCACACGAGTGCTTATTCCATCCATTACTCTCAAGTGAATAAAGAAAAAAAAAGTAGCCTATGGATAACCTGTAAAAATGATCCCTAGCCTGTTTCATGTACATGTAACATAGTGGTTTTATTGACTTCTTTATTTCGAAAATAATGGAATAAAAACTGATAGTCTAAGCACTCCTGTGCTTTTTTACATCCAGCCTCAGTGTGTATGCGTTTTTTGTATGGGCAGCATGCCCAATGCTCTGACAGCCCGGGTATCCTGCCCCCCTAAAATGCAAAAGGTAGTGTGTGATTTAAGCCAGGTTGGGTGATAATCTGGAATGTTTTGCCTTTAGTTGTCATCCTCTTCGATTGTAAAGTTTTGTACCACACAGAGAGATTTTCTGACTCAGGGTGGAAATTAACCCTTTTGATGTGCAGTTTACTTTGTCCAGAGCTTTTTTAAAAATGTCTAAATTATTCAGGCTTGTTATTTACAATATCATGAATATGTTATGACAAGTGTTGGTGTTGGAATTTTTAGCTGCTTTGATTCTGAATTTAAAAGGTCTGTTCTTGATTGGGTGGTTCTCAGTCACATAGGTCAGGGGGGGGGGGGGAGGGGGGGGGTTGTTTTTTTAATCTTGTATCCATGGATCTTAAAAATAATCCATGTTTCTATGGTGCCAGTGTGTAGCCTGTGGACTGATAAACAAATAAAAACCATTTAGAAAGTGCTGAGGTGAAAATATAGTGTACATCTTACTATTCTTCGAAGTAAAGCAAAGAATGATTGAACTCTCAAGCATTTCTTTGCCATGATGATAAAAAGTCTTGTGTTCGAATTGTAATCAAATTATGTTTGAAATCTTCCTTTAAACATAAAAGTTACAAGTACTTAAAAGTGTTTGCTGTGTACCATCATTTATTTATATATTTTTTATTCATTTAGTTTTATACTGAGGATAATGGAATAAGCACTCATGTGCTTTTTTACATCCAGTCCCCGTGTGTATGCAGCTTTGTAAATGTCATCTGTTCCCACCGGCACACAATGGCCTACTCTTATGAAAAGTGTCCATCAGTGTCCATTACTACTACAACTGTGTCATGGATTGGTTTCAGTTTTACGGAGGACGAGGCGGGGGCCGAGGAGGCCGAGATGGCGGTGCACCCACAGACCCCAACTCAGACCAGTTCAGAAAACTTTTTATTGGGGGTCTGAGCTACGACACAGACGAAAAAAGTCTGCGAGCACATTTTGAAACATGGGGCGACATTGTGGACTGTATTGTAATGCGCGACCCCGGCTCAAAGAAATCCAGAGGGTTTGGGTTCATCACATACAAGGAGGCAGAGGGCATTGACCAGGCTCAGGCGAACCGACCCCACAAGATAGATGGACGGGAGGTGGAGACAAAGCGTGCCATGCCCAGAGAGGTAAATAAAATATGTTATTTTGTGAAGTAAAACCTTGTACTCGTTTCTTTTGATTTGCTAGGTTTGAGTTCTTGTTATTGCAGTCAACTTGAAAGATTGCCTGTAGCTGTATCAGCATAACAGTCAAGAAAGTAAGTCAGGCTGAGGTAGGTTTTAAGTCAAATTGCAAGTTGAAATCTAGAAATTATGTCACAATAAAAGCTTTGACTTAAAAATGTAGAGACTTGGATTTTAGTTTGTAGGTTTTATAGTGGTTTTTTTTTGGGGGGGGAGGGTTGTTTGGTTGGTTTTTCAGCTTTTCTTTTTGGTTGGTTTTTCATTAAAATCTCGAGTGTGTACAGGTATGTGTTATATACAGAGAGAGCCTGGTATTTTTTATTATATTTCAGTTTCAGAATTTGAAGAGAAAAAAACAAACAGGGAGGGGATAGTTGTTTGTAAAGGACAATTTGTACAAATTATTGCCACTTAGATAATTACCAGCCTGGTGAGAGATAGAGGATTCAACTGTATTTTTCCCTCTGTCTCTGTATATTTTATTTTTCTGTTGTCAGTTGTGATCACCCTTGTCCCTTTTTTTCCACCAGGAAACGGGATCTCAGCAAACAGTCAAGAAAATGTTTGTCGGTGGAATGAAAGACGATACCACTGAGGACATGGTGCGAGAGGCGTTCTCCGAGTTTGGGGACATCATGGAAGTCAACATGATCACAGACAAAGCCTCGGGCAAAACACGAGGATTCTGCTTCGTTACTTTCAACGATTATGATCCTGTCGACAAGTGTGTCTGTGAGTATTTTAGATTTGCATTTTTCTTTCTCTCAGTTGTATGCATGTGGGGGTGGAGGGGAGGGGGGGAGGTGTTCTCCTCAGTTTCAAAATGGAACACAGAATGGCTGTCGTGAGAGGAAATCAATTACAAGTTGAGAAGAAGAAAAAATATTATTCAAATAAAAGTTCCTGTTTCAAAGGTAATGTCATTTAAAAATTACAGATGAAAAAATATTGAATTAATCATAAGTAAAAGTTCCTGTTTTAAAGGTGTCTTTCATTCAAAAAGTGCCATGTTGAATTTTTGTACTTGAAATTTCACTTCATGAGAATATAAAACCTTGAAAATGATTCAACAAGATAAGGCGGGTATGTGTAAGTTTTGTAGACTACTGGGAAAAAATCAGATACAAGAAAACTTCAGAAAGTATAGTATCATGTGACATGTGGTTTTTATGCAGTGGTGAACGAAAAATTCAGAAAGTAGTCTATTATCATGTGACATGTGGTTTTATGCAGTGGTGAAAGAAAAATTCAGAAAGTAGTCTAGAATCATGTGACATGTGGTTTTATGCAGTGGTGAAAGAAAACTTCAGAAAGTAGTCTATCATGTGACATGTGGTTTTATGCAGTGGTGAAAGAAAACTTCAGAAAGTAGTCTAGATTCATGTGACGTGTGGTTTTATGCAGTGGTGAAAGAAAAATTCAGAAAGTCTGTTATCATATGACGTGTGTGGTTTTGTGCAGTGGTGAAACGACACAAGCTGAATTCCCGCATGGTGGAAGTGAAGAAGGCCGTTTCCAAAGAGGAGCTGGGAGGATCTGGTGGGGGAGGACGAGGGGGTGGATCAGGAAGAGGAGGTAATCAGACTGTTGTTTTTACAGATTTCATCTTCAATAGAAGTGTATAAACTTTATAAGTGTTTGTGTGCGTGCGCGTGTGTGTGCGCGCGCGAGTGAGTGCACATTCGAATTTGCTAAAACTGTAAATTGTCATTGATTGCTTGTGTGTTGTATAGGTCGAATGCAAGCGCTTAAATTTGTTTGTTTTTTTGTTGTTGTTGTTGTTTTTTACAAGATATATATAGCGCTTTATAAATTCTATGTATTATTACTATTATTATTATTTACACAGAGAAGGGAAGAAGAGTTACATAGAGGTGGACATTGCCTGTTTATTGATTCACTGGCTTTTTTATACTGGCATCATAGCCATGAATAAAGTTTCTTGGTTTGTGTAGGGCATGCATACTGTATATTCTCACTTTGTCATGATTGTTTAGACATGCACAAAACTGGACATAATCAGTAGAGTATGAAGTATTGAAGACAAAAGAAGAAATCTCTGAAAATGTCTAGGACATTCAAGTCGTTGACTCTTGGGCTTTTGATTTGTTCGCTTTCCAAGGTTCAGCACTACACTAATTCTATTTACTTTTATCATTAGGGGTCTGCCTTATAATTTTCTGTACCTAACAACAAATTGGTTAAAGATTTGGATTTCTATCAAGAAATGAAAGCTTTATGAAATCAGAGCATAATACTTATTCATTTGTGCAAACTATTTATAGGCCAAAGCAAAATTACTGGTTTATAGAAAGGAAGGATAATTTGTTTCCCTCCTACTTTCTCTTGTGTGGAGACTGTAAACGGTTCTGTTGTGAAATTGAGTGGCAAGTTTTTGTTTTAGAATATTAATCCTGACATGTACTCTACTTCAGGTCTTCTCTCAGGGAAGCAAGTGCTCACATAACATGTAATGGTATTGTTTTGCTGGGGGGGGGGCTGTCAAGGCCTAGGGTGAACAACAAAAAAATTTCCGTAACGGCTTCTTTCAGAAAGAAAAGGATCTGGTCATGAGTAAAATGTTAAAATCTGAAGCTGGCATGAGTTTCAAAGGGGAAAGAGATGGTATTCAATGCGAGACAAATTTGTATCTAAATTTCTTGTGGTTAATTTCCGTTTAAAAAAATTTTTAATATTTTTTTTTTTAATGATTTACAGGTCATGGTGACTTTGGAGGATATGGCGGTAGAGGTGGTGGAGGTGGTGGTTACAGCCAGGGAGGTGAGTGCTGCCTCTCTTGTCTGTCTGTCTCTGTCTCTCTGACTCTGTCTCTCTCTGTCTCTCTCTGTCTCTCTCTGTCTCTCTCTGTCTCTCTCTCTCTCTCTCTCTCTCTCTCTCTCTCTCTCTCTCTCTCTCTCTCTCTCTCTCTCTCTCTCCACCCCCTTTCCCCATCTTCAAGCAGTATGTATAGATATTAAAGGGTTTCTTAGGTATGAAAATAGTTGATTCTTATTGTTGTATGCAAATCCTTATCCCATTATCCTTGATGTAAAAGAATATAAAAAATATATAAATAAAGAGATAAAAAATTAGTCATAGAAGTAAGTATGAAATAAACTCAACTTTGCCTGTATGCACACAGGCTACGGTGGTGGTCCCGGGGGTGGTTATGGTGGAGGCCCAGGCGGTGGCTACGGTGGTGGTGGTGGCGGCTACGGTCCTGGTGGCGGCGGTGGCTATGGGCCAAGTGGCGGCGGCGGTTACGGTGGTGGCGGCTATGGAGGTGGTGGTGGTGGAGGCTACGGTGGAGGACAGGGAGGTGAGTCAGTTTTTTTGGAGAACAGAATTCCTGAAGCAGCTGAGGTGTAATTCTGAGGTGTAATAGATCATAAGGGACCACTACATGTAACCTTGAAAGTTTTTCTGTGGGTACACAGCTGTCGGTTTTCCCCCACTTTCAGCTCCTCTCAGCTGCTAATTATTTCATTCCGTCCCATCCCAGCCCAGATAGGGCCAGCTGGTGTTAATCATAGCAAGAACTGACCACACTAGGACTAGGTAAAAGGAAGGGGCATGCTAGATTTAGCACTCTTGACTGAGTGATGTTGGATTTGTACACTGTGTGTTGTTTTCTGTGGGCACAGGGAAAACAGAATTCCTGAAGCAGCTGATTAGGCAATTCTGAGGTGTATTATATCATAAGTGATGACTAGATAAAACCTTGAAAGAATGCATAACCATGGAAGTCCTGGCGATGGTGTCGATGATGCTAACATGAGTGGAGAGAGGGGCAGTCCTAAGGTGTCAGCGCCGTCACTGGCAGAACCCACTGACACTGACTGTCACCTTGGAGACCCACAGTCGCCTTCGGGCAGTCTGAGACACCATCAATTTCAAACCAGATGTTCATTTTCTTTTCTTATATTTACCCCTTCACTGAGCACATTTTTCCGAAATGGCCAAGTCTGGCCATGGCTAAAACAGCCATGAAATGCAGAAATCTTCAGTACGTCTGAACTTTGCAATTCATGCCAATCTCGCTTCAAATTTTAAAAAAGTAATGTGAGGATAGTTCCCACAATTTCATTTGCATGTATTTGCAAATGGATTGGACTGAGCTTGTGGCAAATTTTGGTCAGAAAAAAATCGTAGTTGCTGCACTACATTTGCTGCAGGTCCTTCCTTATACTAGTCTTGTCTTACTTCAGCACAGGAAATAGCGTAAGAGAAACGAAAATTTTGTGTGATGGATTGCAGGAGGGGATAAGATATGAAAAACCAGGACTCGTAATTTAACTGTCTCATATAGTGAACTGACACTATCAACTTCCTGTTCATGAAAGACTTATGCCATAATTAGCCGAAATGGGTGTGTATGTCTAAAACAATTGTTGGAGTTGTGTTTCCATGTATTCTGTATGAAAACACTGCAATACTAAATCACATTCTCTTAAGGTGTCTATAGTGCATGGGCAGAGGGAAAGGGTTTCCTTTGGCCATACACAGCTCAAAAAAGTATGGCATGATGGTACTGCACTTTCGAGTTGTTCAGCAGTAATATGTTACTGCACTTTTGATTGATTTTACAAGACTAAAGAGGAGTTGAGAAGCTGCTTCTTTGTAAACAGAAAGTAACAGTAAAAGACACCTGTGGTAAAGGAAGGGGGTGGGAGAGGAGTCGATGATGCTAACACGAGTGGAGAGAGGGGCAGTCCTAAGGTGTCAGCGCCGTCACTGGCAGAACCCACTGACACCGACTGTCACCTTGGAGACCCACAGTCGCCTTCAGGCAGTCTGAGACACCATGAAGCAAGATCTTCCTTCTCATTTTCATGTTTCTTGTTAGAACTGATTTTGTATACATGTGTAAGAGTTGTGATGGCCTGTGTAATTTAAAAAGAAAAGAAAAATCTTTTCCCACTTTCACATTACCCAATTAGAAATCAACTCCTGCAATTCGCTGTAGGCCCTAAGCTGCCAACGATCTCTTTTTTTTTTCTCAGTACACACAGTTGTAATCTCAAAAGGCCAAGTTACAAATAAGATTTCTACTAAACTCTGGTATACATTCTGTAGTTGTACACTAAAATACTGGTTAACTTAGTCAAAAATGGTATTATTGTGACTGTTGCTTGTGTCAGTGTGTTGTAAAAAAGTTAAAATGAATCAACACAGTGTTTGACCGAGCCCTTTTTTAGGAACTGGCGCAATATAATTGAAAGTCTTTTTCAAAAATCGTGGAAAACAACAATCAGTTGCTCATTGTGATTCTTGCATTTGGTAAACCTCAGTGCACTAGATTAGAAACAAAAAAATGAAAATATTTTAATTAGAATGAAAAAGCTTTTTGGCGCTAAGATTATTTTAAAATTCAGAGCAGAACCTTGCTGCTCATGTTTACTACAAACCAATTTGCGGTTGCATTCTTCACTAGTATTTGTTGTCAATACTGTTACAGAGGTAATCAGATATTGGAGATAATAGAATATAAAAAAAAGCAATGCATAAATCACTTTCAATGATTTGGTGAGTTGCTGCTGAATGATAAGGGAGGGGGGGGGTTGGTTTGTTTTGTAAATATATATGTATGCATGCCTATGATAAAAAGAACTTTGTTTAGAAGTAGTGGAGGGAAAGACTTGTCGATGATGCTAACATGAGTGGAGAGAGGGGCAGTCCTAAGGTGTCAGCGCCGTCACTGGCAGAACCCACTGACACTGACTGTCACCTTGGAGACCCACAGTCGCCTTCGGGCAGTCTGAGACAACACCTAATGTAACTAGTCTTCCCCCTTTCCTCCATCCATTTTCACCTGCATACTTTTTTTCTTGCACTGATTGCCTAGCTTGGCCTTGCCCAGTGCTCATCACACATGAGTGGTTGTGCATCATTCAGCGTTTCTCAGTTTATTTCTTTATGAATAGTTCTGTTTCGTTTAGCAATTATTGTTTTTAAACAAATAGGTTCAAAATTTGATATGTTAGCCAAAAAAGATGTGTGCATAGACCTGATGGTTAGAAGTGTTGTGTACAGATCGGCTCTGAGAGGCCAGTGCTTGATACCTCATTACTGCTGCCTTGTGTTCATACATACAGAGGCAAGTGTAGGGCAGAGTGATAACTGGAAAACTCTTTATTTTGCCAACTTTATACAAGTTCACAGAAACTGAATAAGGTGACAGCCCTGATGTGGCTTGCGGGGTTAGTAGGACTATAAACAATATTCTGATTATGATGCATGTTAGGCAGCAGGTAGGAAAACTACTGGACTGGACAGGTTGCAGGTTGCAAAATCTTTACAATCAGTATGTAAGGAAGAGAGCAAGGCAGTTCATTATCTGCAAAAAATCTATACCAACAGTATTCACGCAGCATGAGTGGGGGTGATAAAAGTTGGACCATGGCAGCTGAAGTATAGCTCACCTATACCTGCAGCAAACCTTCACAGGTAATGCTGATTGTTGCAGGTGGCTGGAACAGTGGAGGTGGAGGGTTTGGCCAGAACTACCAGAACAACTATGGAGGGGGAGCCATGAGAGGAGGTGGTGGTGGTGGTGGCTACTCCCAGAGAGGCACCGGCCCCTATGGAAGTAAGAGCAAATACGTATTTATTTGATAAAGTGTCTGCTGTTAAGGGGTGTGCAAAGCTTTGGTTATTTTGGGGTTGGGGGAAAGGTGGGGTGGGGTTGTTTGGTTGGTTGGTTTTACTTTATAGTGAATCAGACATAATAACTTGTTTGTAGAAATTCAAAGATTTGTGTTCATAAGAAAACTGATTCATCATTCAGTGTAAAAACTTGCTTTTGGAAATTCAAAGATTTGCGTTCATAAGAAAACTGATTCATCACTCAGTGTAAAAGCTTGCTTTTAGAAAATCAAAGTTTTGCTTTCATAAGAAAACTGATGAATTCATCTCTCTGTGTAAAAGAACAAAGAGGCTTTTTCATGCAGGAGACAGTACATTTCCAAGCAAGATTCAAATACGGTACTAAAATAAGAAAGTCAATGATGCTAACATGAGTGGAGAGAGGGGCAGTCCTAAGGTGTCGGCGCCGTCACTGGCAGAACCCACTGACACTGACTGTCACCTTGGAGACCCACAGTCGCCTTCAGGCAGTCTGAGACTTTGTCGATTATCATCAATTATATTTGAGTTGTGTGTCTTTGTCAGCCAGATGTTTCAACTTTCTTTCGATGTGTCATGGCAATGCAGTATTTGTTGCTCGTAGAAAGCAGTATTTTTTGCTCGTAGAAAGCTGTGACCTAAAACTATTGTAAAAATTAAGCGTCTGTAAAAGTGGGAAGATATGAGTTATTGATGCAGTGTCTGTGAATACAATCGAGCTTTTTAGATGCTCATTTGAAATATCTAGTAAACTTAAACGAAAAAGGTCTTAAAAAAAAAAAAAAAAAAATCTGTAATTTAGATGTTACAAGTCATAAAAGTAATTTCTTTGAAAAGCCATTTCATGTATACTGGTTTAGTGGTTATGTAACTGAAGAAAGTTCTAATGCGGCCTTTGCAATCTGTAGGGCTGTAAATGGGGAACATTTGAAAGAAAGGAATGTAGCGTTGTATGTTCGAGAATTCCTTCAAAAATGGTAAATGTGGAAAGATTTTTCTTCAGCTGGCTATGGCAGTGGAGGAGGTGGTGGCGGTGGCGGCTATGGTGGTGGTGGCTACGGTGGTGGCTACAACCGGCGCTGAAACACCTGGTTTTATCCAGGAGACAAATCTGCTGAGGTAAGTGGTGATTCTTGAGATTTTGCCCCCAGCCCTCGTGTATATTATAGTTAGATGAAAACCGTAACTTCCATCTATGAATGTTGAGAAGTATAAAGGAAAAGATGAGGATGGCAGGGGGCAGTTTTAATTAAAACAAGCTCATGGGTAAATATTCGAAAATGTCTATAATCAGTAGAGTTCATTGATTCGATTCTTTTTTGTCAGTTTATTCCCAAGTTCTGAGAGTGTATACATACCATAGATTACCTATTGTTTCTGCTGAATCAAAAGAAATGCACTAAAGTTTTGAAGGAAGCTGTGTTGTTAATTATCCGTCATTACAAGAAATGGAGATGATAAATGTAATAGAAGTAAACGGCTAAAGATGATGTATCAAAGGTAAAGAAAGATTATGTTGACTATCGTTTTGAGTGCCATCAGATATTATTTTTCTTAGCTGTAGTTAATTGAATCGTTTTGAGTTAATGCCTTTGTGTTTTGCTTGGACTAACGAAGTTGTTCTTGGTTGTATTATTTAGGACAGGAACAGAGAATCAATAGAGAAGCGACAGACAGGCAGGGGGTCAGAGGATTCAGAGCAGTGGCAGCTACCTAGATACAGACAGACAGGCAGGCAGGCAGGCAGTTCCTCCCTCCCTAGAAAGCTGGAGCCAGATACTTACTGACCAAAGGATTTAAGTGTGGAGCTAGAGGTGGTGGAGACTGAGGTGCTAAAAGACATTGCATAAGAAGTACACTCCCTCTTGTCTTCATTGTAGGCACACACACATATACTCCCCACCCACACCTGTTGTTACTCTACTACTGACAGTGAAGAGAGAGGAAAAAAAAAGCTTCTGTTTAGATTTCAGCAACTGTGACACCTTGTTGCTGTTCTTCAGTTTTGTGTAAGTGATCATGAGTATGGACATTTTTTTTTAATTTTTTTTTTTATTATTCAGTTCGGGACACGTTTTTTTCCACAAGGTAACTGTAACGATGTGTTTGCAGTCTTCAGCAGTGTACTTTTTAGTTTGCAAAACTTGTAGATCAATGATCTCCTATCACCCACTATCATGACCACCGACATCTATTTTTGGATCTGATCTACTGTTTTTAATTCTTCTCACTGCGAGGTCTGCAGAAGGCAGCTAAACTGAAAAAGTTCGTTTCTTTGTGAAGTTACAGTTTGTGGAATCATTTTTTTTTTTTTTTTTAAACTCTGTCGTGTGATTATGTGTACAGAGTGATAGTTGTGAACAATTTTTTTTACGATTTCTGTTACTCTTCCTCAGCAGATTTGGTCAACTCTTAAATTAAGTGGGTAGTGTTTTTTTTTTTGTCATAGAGATTCTGTTCATATTGTGTCAATGTTGTGAAAGAATGAATAAAAAAACCTTGTGGAAATCATTCCGTAGTTTCTGTTATGACTTCAGTGTTAGTGTTACTGGTTCAGTCTAGTGATGTTCTCTGTTGGTTTGTGTGGTTTAACAGTATTTGTGTGTACTGAAATGGTCTTGGTACATTTAAAAGTATCGTAGAATAGAAGAGCAGATACTGTGGGATAGAACAGATTTTTTTTCCCCCCAAAGACTCGGTGGAGATTTTTTTATGTTAAAATTATGATTTTCTTTCAAAGTTTGATACACCAACTTTCAAAATTGTAGGTGCTATACAAAGACCATTTTAGATACTCTTGAGTGCTCTGTAGAAAAAAAGGAAATAGAAGGAATGGTACAAGAAGTGATTGTTGTTTGTGTGTGAATGTTCTGTATTCTAATGTCAACTGTCATTGTATAAGAAACCTTTACATGTGGATGTTATATTTGTATTGTTTTTAGAGAAAATTAGCGATTTTAAATGCATCACAAACACTGCAGACAGAACGGCAGTTCAGCATCAAGAGATATTGGGTCAGAAACATGCACTTCTCCAGTGCACACACACAAAACACACACACACACACACACACACACACACACACACACACACACACACACACACACTCACTCACTCACTCTTACACACATACACACACAGACACACACCACATTTTTGTTGTGGGGAAAAGTCTACTCCGTACATTACCAGACAGTGAATACTATTTTCAAACTTTCACGGAGAACTATGTGCTACAAGAATATCACCATGGCAGGAATGTACGACAACAGACAGTGTTATCAGCTAAGCTACCTAGCTAGCTATTGTGTGACTACTAAAGCTGCTAGCTAGCATCGTTTGGACAAGCAGGTTGCTTGGTTGGTTGTCTTCGCCAAATAAACCCTGTAACTGGGAATGAACGACAGGCAGCTGTAGTCAGGTTACCAGAGCCACCTCACTAGAACATCCAGTTATAGCAGACTGAGAGGGCAGGTATGGTATGACACTTTTGTTCAGTTGACTTACGGTACGTGTAGATTAACTTACGAAGTTGGTTTAGATTGTGTGAAATTACAAAGAATAGCATAGAGTATGTAAAGCGAGGTCAGTTACAGATTCATTTAGAATATTGAGGACAGTAAAGCAGATATCTGTTAAATTTGATATGCATCATTAGAAAAGATAATGTTATCCAAAATTCAGTTGTAATGTGAGATATATTTTACTGTTTTATCATATTGAATAGATTAGTTTTCAAGTTATCAGGTAGCGTATTTATAGCTAGTAGTTTCCCCAGAGTGGAAAGTTAAATGTCCTGAAGTGTGATGCAGGAGAGCAGTAGACCAAATGTCTCGTATCTTATTCATTCAGAAGAAAGTTCAAAAGATGCTTTTCTGTTTTATGAAATTCAGCCTTGTTATGTGGAATTTTCCCCTATGAATTAAGACAGGGACTGCTGTTGCATTTTACGGTTGCTAAAACGGTAAGGATATGGTGGTGTGTGTTCTTTCCATGAACCTGACTTGCTACTTCAGATCCAAGCGTAAAAAAACAATCTTTAACCTGACAGAACATGAACTTGAAATAAACAGACTCACCCTTCCTTTTTTGCTGTAATCATATCTCATTTTCTCTTGGCTGGAGTAAGCGGAGGGTTGAGTGAAAGAAAAGTTTTCTAAATGAAAGAAATGGTAACTGAAAAGCAAGGCAGGTTCGTGGAAAGAGGAGAGGGTTGGAAAGTGGGAGATGCTGACTCTGTTCTGCTTTCTCCGTGTAGGGTTGCATGAGCTGCCCAGGAGAAAGAGCTGATCGCTTTTCAGACACGCACAGCCCAGAAAAGAAACTGGTGAGTACATTGAAAATACTTTGCTGGTTTTTTTGTTTGTAAGAGTACAATTGTACATGTAGCCAAACCAGTTCATTTTCGTTTCAAAACTGATGCCTAATAAAGAGGATTTCCTTTGGGGTGGGTGTATGGGTTGTTTTTTTTTCTGTTTATTTTATTTTCGTAGCATATGAAATATTATGCTGTCTTCTAGATTACAGTTGGAAAACAAAACAAATACTAGCTTTCATGACACATACCTATACAATTATATTTACAAATTGCTGACAGCAAATGTGGGTTTGCTTTTTTTTGTTTGTTTTGTTTTAGCTTTTTGTAAAGGTGAAAGAACAGAAAGATAACTGCAGAAAATGAGGCCAAGTTAACCAAGAAATTTACAGTACAGTCCAAATACACTCTAATTGATTTTTGTATCCTTTTTTATTCCCCCCTCCCCTGCTCTCTTTTTCTCTCTCTCTCTATCATGACTACATAACAATGTTGTGCATGGTGCTGAGTCAGGCCTGCAAGTACAAGTTATGCTATCAAAATATCTTTTTTGGCCCATGTAAATATTGAACGAGTTTTGCCGGGGTATGACATGGTAACATAATAGTACACACAAATCAATTTTGTTTTTACTTCCACTGGACACGCACACTCACAAACCCTCTGGCACATGATCAGTATGTCTTTTCTTTTTTAATCTTTATTTTGTGAGATAAATTTGTTTCAAATAGTTAAGAGTGGAAGGAAGATTTGTATTTACATCTAAGTAGTAAATTTGTTTCCTCTAATAATTTTCAGGGGAAAAAAAGCAAGGAGACTGAATGAAAGAGCAGGGTGTTTTTTTGTGTGTGTTTTTTTTAGCAGAGAGGATTACAGTGGTTGAAAACATGAGTCACATGGAATGACTTGGATATGTGAATAACCGTAAAGTTTCTTGGATTTCATTTGAATAATCCATCGTTTCATTTATTGAATTATGAAATGTTCTTGCGAACGTCTTCAGAGGGGGGGGGGGGGGGTAGTATAGTGCTGAGAGCGTTGATGCCCAGGATCGAGGCGCCTGATTTTGGGATTTTTTCCCCGGGAGTTACATCACAACAGACTTGGCTCCCCTGAAATTTCTTCACATGGGAATATAACTGAATTTCTGTTTGCAAACGCACAGAACATCTTGCACACTCACATAAAGAAAAACCATTCTGCCTTTGAGAAGAATTACCAAAGTTTAGAAAATCACATGTACATGGATATTGTGTTTAGACACCATCACGAAAGTTGGAATGCGGTGGGTAGTGGTGGGTAAATAAACAACAACAAAAAACGGTCACATACATAATCTCTCACCTTTTGTGAACCTCAGAGCTGTAGGCAAGGAACAAAAAATGTATATATTCTGTGTTGGAATCTTCCTGACTGAAAGTTTTGCTGTAATAACAGGTGCTGGTGTCCAGTCTACAGAGGACTGGTGAGGAGCTGAGTCACAGCCAACACAGGAGGGAGCTGGCACAGTGGGCAGTGGTGATTCAATCGCCTGCAGTTCTGGCATAACAGCTTTTTCTTTTTTTTTTAATGAAAGGAAAAAAATATGCTGTTGATCGAACCAGACAAGTACTCTGAGAAAAAAAATCAGAATCATAAAGAAATATACGCATGTGAGATCAATAAAATGAGTGAGTTGTGTTGAGTGTATGGATGCCATTTTATATACAGGTGTGTTTATGTATTTTATTTTGAGGATAATGGAATCTGCAATCATGGGGGGGGGGGGGGGGGAGGTTTGTTGGGTGTTTTTTTGGGGGGGTGGTTTGCATCTAGTCCCTGTGTGATAGTTTGTGGATTTTGTCATCCATTCCCACCAGCACACAATGGCCTACTGTTATGAAAAGCAAGACATGTTTTAACCCTCTTCCATTCGCTTTTCTGACCAAGAAACTCCTCCTAGTATTCGGAAAATTTCAATCTTTTTCTAGTAAAACACAGTTCCTTAGTAATATACACCACCATATAAATACTACTGATAGTAGAGTCTTGAAATTTGACAGGAGTGTTCATAAGTTGTCATAGTTTACTTTGCATCAAAATTTGACAGTCCTGCTTATATATGTCGTGTTGCTGTCCCCCTTTTTGTCACCAAATCAAGGTGACAACATGTTCACTTCATGCTGTTAGTAAAATAATATGCTCTAACATGCACATCATGCACTAGTATGAGTCAAAATTGAAAAAAATAGTGTCCTACCTACAGGCCCTCTGTAGGATTCCACGTCAGGGTAATCCGATTGAATAATACACATCACATGAAGATTGTCACCAAGTCCATTGTCTGGGATTGTACAGTTTTTCTACACACTAAAGAGAAATAAAAAATACGCAAACACGGTACATTATTCACAAATGTACATATTTACACTGCACAAGTGGCGCACTATACACTATCAACATGTAGTATGGGTGTCACACAGCAGGTGTCACTGCCCATTGTCACACCTGTGTCACATGTCACCTCGCAGGTGTCACTCTGTGTTCTCCTCTTGTGCTGGTTGTCCTGCCATATTCTGCTCATGGTAGTCCCTAAAACAGTCCCGATCCCGCTTCTGATGGCACAAGTGCACTTGGCAGAAAGTGCAGATGTAGGATGACTGCACTGATCCATTTTTGGGTGTGCGCCGCCCAGCGATGGCACATTGGCGACACACTCTCTTGCAGCCTTCCTTCTTCACCAGCTTGTGTTGGTGGATGCTCTGGTATGCAATGAGAGCTGTTGGTGTCTCCTTACGTTTCATAGCCACCTTTTTTCTGGATGAAAAACCTCCTCTTAGTTGTTCGATGAGGTCACAACGGAAGGACAGGTGGTCGTAGCTTTTTCTCACAGGTGGATCATGGGGTGACCTCTCCCAGGTGAGAAATGCCTGAATAATGCAGAGATTGATCATTGAATTGAAAATGTATCTCCACCACTTGTTAGCATGGCCCACTGGATAGTAGGCCAGGTGCTGGTCACACTTGTCCACACCGCCCATGTTCTTGTTGTAGGCAGTGATGACTGTGGGGGTCTCCTTGCCCTCTGTCACCTGCACACCTGGGGGCTGGTTTGTACTCAACATGAAAATCTGCCGCTTGTCTTTGTAGACAGAAACCATCAGTGGGCCTTGTTGTCTCTGCAGCAGATCTCCTCTGTTGGCCAGCTTGGCCCCCTTCACATCATCTGGCAGTCCTCTCCTGTTGTGCATGACTGTCGCACAAGCATAGGTGTCCTGGGAGTACAGGTGTTTCAGAAGAGGTACAGAGGTAAAAAATCGGTCAAAATATAGGTGTCGATGTTGTTTGAAGTAGTCAGAGGCCAGTTTGGTGACAACTTCTTCACCAAGGGTAACACCCGTATTTTGGCGACTGTGTCGACCTGTGTACACATCAAAGTCCACACAGTACCCTGTGTCTGCCTCACATATTTGCCACACCTTGATGCCCCACTTAGTTGGCTTTGCTGGCATGTACTGCTTGAAAAACAGCCTTCCTTTGAATCCAATCATAGATTCATCGATGCTCAAGTCACGGGATGGATTGCGTCGTGCCTTGAACTGGGCTTTGATGTCATTGAGAAAGGGCCTGATCTTGTAGAGAGGGTCGTACTGGGGGCTGTCACGTCCAGGTGTGTCACTTGTGTCTCTCAAATGAAAATACTGATTCAGCTTCAAAAATCTTGTTTTGGGCATGACAGTACTGATCCATGAGTGAGAAAACTTGGGGTCAGTGGACCAGTACATATGTATTCTGGGCAGACGATTGATTCCCATCATTATCAGTATAGACAGGTAAGCCCTGATCTCCTCAGGTGTTGTGTCTGTCCACAAAGGATCAGAAGCCACACCTCTAGCAGCGATCTTTTGTGTAGCATACTTATTTGTCTCATCTGCCGCACTACGAAAAAAAGTTGGGGAAACAAACAGAAAAAAATAATCCAGGGGCTTGGCACTGAGCGGGTAGTGTGTGTACAGGGCCTACAGGCAACTGAAAATCTTTCACTGCCAGCGCTGTGTGCGCCGCGCGCCACGTCGTCTGCAAATTTAGTAGTGGAATGTTGTCTTCAGGGTCACTTTCTACTGCATAATCCTCATCTATTTCATCCCTTCCTTCTTCAGTTTCAATTTCAACATCAGATTCTCCATTCTGTTGTCTTTCAATCTCCTCAACTTGACGCATAATTTCGTCAATTTCATCCTCTGGAAAATCTTCCCACATTTCATCTTCGTGCTTTGCCGCCATTCTTAACTATGAGAAAATGTGTGAATGAAAATGAGAGACGCTGACTAATTTCTTGAGAAGGGAAGGATGTGTAGTGCCAGAAATAGTACTGAAAAGCCATTGGGCTATCCTTACTATAGCGGGAAAAGTCACTCATGGTGTGTGTGACCTTGTTCATGCTTACAGCGTGACGGAAAATACCCACTGGCCGCGAGCGATTCTCGGCATGCTGCGGCACGATAAAATAAATGGGGCCTTTTCCGAAAAGCCCGCTGCGGCATTAGAAAATGGGAGAGGGTTAACATGTGCAGAAGTATTCTGCATGTGTTTGCACACTGGACCTCAGGTTTATAGTTTCGTCCAAAAGATTTGGGGGGAGAGCAGAGTTGGCACTTCTGCTAACTCGGAGAAAAATTTCGCCTTGAACGGGAGTCGAACCCAAGTCAGCAGATCACAAGTGCACTGTGCAACCAGGCCATCCTGTCCCCCATGTCTTTAGCTTCTCTGGTCTTTTCGGTTTGAGTGCATTTTCTGAAGTATGTCCATATTTCTTGGTTTTGTCTGGTAAACTGCTATTTGTACTTTAGTTCTTTCTCTCTGATTCCTTGTAAAATGGTACAGAATTTTTTTTTATTTCAACACATAACACACATTGCTCCAGCATTATTGACACCAGCAGAGAAGAAAATGTGCCTGCACAAGTTGGGAAAATGGTACAGAACTGATTTTTGTGTATATAACAAGACATTGCTCTAGCATTGACACCACCAGAGCATAAAATGTACCTGCACAAGTTGGCATCATGGAGGATTATTCTTCGGCGTACCCTGCTCATGTGTTGAGCACTATAAATGGTTAGAGATGATCCAAGTATGCTGACTGTATCTGTCAAAAATTCCATTGGGGGCTATACTTCACCAATTGTAAAACTGGGTATACTGGTCAAGCCTCCAGTCTCTGCTGGATAGTTGCACGTTTCCTCAACAAACCTTGCTCCAACATGTAGAATAGAATGTTAACATATTCAGCCCGACAGGAAAATGAGCACTCTTCTATACATGAAGTGCTTCAACCTCCTTTATGATTAGCATCGTGGTTACAGATCCAAAAGTGAATGTTGATTAACCCTTTGACTGCCCATATACAGAACCTGAATCTGCTCTGCCAAAGGATTTTTGCCCAAATGGGGTAATAATTCACCAAAAAATCTAGGATCTAAACTACTAACAATTTGATATTGACATGTGTACAACTTTTGCACAAAATTGAATTTTGCATTAAACCAAACTAATTTGAAGGCCAAGTTGGAATTTATAAACATGCCTGAATCATCCAAAAATAAACAAATAAATATAAAAACTGCTCCAATCAGCCAACGAAACTTAAGAAAAAACAGACTTTCCGTCTACGCAACGGGATTTCCCAACCATATATGGGTAGAGGGAATCCCACACAAGCTTAAAATATCAATTGTTTTGGAATGGACCTTAAAACGAAGTTAGGAAAAATCGGGAAAATCGGTGCACGTCATATGACGTGGTACAGGCACTGGGAGTGCTTTATCATCAGCACGTCATATGACGTGCTAAGGCAGTCAACGGGTTAAATACATCATCAGTTTCTCTGCTGCTTGCCCACCCTAATCACACCAGACACTACTGAGATTCGAACCCACAAATCTGGACCACTATCCGTGAGAGCCAGTTGAGCACATTAACCATCAATATTGAGAAAAACTCATCAGCAAATCAGCATCCAAAGCACAAGATCAGCATGATTGTAAAATTATGGGGCACCACTATGTCATCCTTTTTGAAGCACAGGAGCATGTAAAATTAGTACTTTAACTCTTATAATTTGTGTACAAGACAGACAACACTTCAAAGATGAAAGATAAGGTCCCCATGCATCAGAACGCACTTGAAAAAAGACAAGGTAATATCAAGAAAGTAACAAATGTGTCTGGTAAACTCCTGAGAAAAAGTCATTTTGATTTCTAGGAATGAAGAAAATGACCCCCCCCCCCCCCCCCCCCCCCCCCCTCGCCCCTCAAAATGATGTGCCTTGCTCAAGAGATGTTTAAGTCTCTCACAAAGTAACAGAAAAGATGCTTAAAGTAAATCCATAACAACGCATATTCCACAGAACTTAAGGCTAGACACGAGTCCAAAAGTGCCCCCGATCATTTTTTTTAGAATAAAAAATTACTGGATACATTTATGGAGATCTCCCTGTGTGAATGTAAAGAATTCAGGTTGTAAAATACATCTATAGAAACGGGTTACTTCTACTTCTTATAGATGAAAAGGTTTAGGAATTTGAAACATAGTTTTGGTGGCCATATTGGACTTTCCATGGTAACAGTGCAGAAAATTGAGTAACTTGATTTTATGCTTTTTTTAAGCAAGCAGGCCCGTTCGTTGGTTGGTTTGGGGATTTTTGGTCTTTCTAATAATTGAATCTTGGGCACAAAAATTCCACCAGACAGGCTACAGTCATCTGCTACCAAAACAGGTAGCTTAGCACAGCATTTGACATTTCAGATGACTGCCCCAGCCCTTGGCCCCCTCTCCTTGTTCACTCCTGTGATCCTCAAATTCTGAATGATCACTTCAACAGTTCAATATGATTATTTTCCTAAACTTCACCCTCTTTCTCTTCACCTTTGCTGAATTGTGCCCCTTCAGTACCAAAAAAGTCACATTGCACCTGACCCACTTTCCACTTGAAGCCAATTTTAGGCAGGTGAGAGTCAGGTTGTCTGTTTTTTAGATTTTGTATAATCGGTCTAAAACTATAAGCTTTCGACTACCTTGTACTGTAGTTACCAAGGCATAATTATTGTCTTTTGCTTTAAAAGTGTGGTTTTTTGCCTAGTGGTCAGGTTCACCTATGGGGAGATTTTTGCATATGCAACCTTGGCACAGCCAACATTTAGGTAACCACATTCCAACTTCAGGGATATTTTTTTTTGGGGGGTATAACCACATTCCAACATCAGTGATATTTTTTTTGGGGGGTATAACCACATTCCAACTTCAGGAATAACTTTTTTGGGGGGTATAACCACATTCCAACATCAGGGATAATTTTTTTTGGGAGGTATAACCACATTCCAACATCAGTGATATTTTTTTTGGGGGGGGGTATAACCACATTCCAACATCAGTGATTTTTTTTTTTTTTTTGGGGGGGGGGGGGGGGGGGTATATAACCACATTCCAACATCAGTGATATTTTTTTTGGGGGGGTATAACCACATTCCAACATCAGGGATATTTTTTTTGGGGGGGTATAACCACATTCCAACATCAGTGATAATTTTTTTGGGGGGTATAACCACATTCCAACATCAGTGATAATTTTTTTGGGGGGGTATAACCACATTCCAACATCAGGGATATTTTTTTTTGGGGGGTATAACCACATTCCAACATCAGTGATATTCTTTTTTTGGGGGGTATAACCACATTCCAACATCAGTGATATTCTTTTTTTGGGGGTATAACCACATTCCAACATCAGTGATATATTTTTTTTTGGGGGGGGGGGGGGGGGTATAACCACATTCCAACATCAGTGATAATTTTTTTTTTTTTGGGGGGGGGGTATAACCACATTCCAACATCAGTGATATTTTTTTTTTGGGGGGGGGTTATAACCACATTCCAGCATCAGTGATAATTTTTGGGGGGGTATGGCCACATTCCAACATCGGTGATATTTTTTTTTGGGGGGTATAACCACATTCCAACATCAGTGATATTTTTTTTGGGGGGTATAGCCACATTCCAACATCAGTGATATTTTTTGGGGGGGTAGCCACATAACTTCAGGGATAATTTTTTGGGGGGGAGGGGGGGGGTAGCCACATAACTTCAGGGATAATTTTTTTTTTTTGGGGGGGGGGGGGGAGGGAGGCGTAGCCAAATTACAACTGCAGGGATAATTTTTTTTTGGGGGGGTAGCCGCATTCCAACTTTTGGGATAATTTTTTTTTTAAAGTGCGTTTAAAACGCCCAACTCCTTTTCCTCACCAACCATTGCAATACAAAAATTTAAAACAATTTTCTTGTTTTTTTTTTCATTCGTTTTGGGGGGTTATTTTTACTGCATAATTTTTATTTACCATTTGCTGTATATACACGGACCTGACCTGAGGGAAAATGTTACCTGATATTCACTGTAACGATCTAATGTCACTCTCTGCTTCTCTTGAGGCATCTCACCGTCTACCTTTATTCGCCAGTAAGTCAGCTTCTTTTTTGTTGTGGGTACTGTTTTAATGCAGTATGAAAAGACTCACTGGACGACTGTGCTCTGTGAATGGACTGCTGCAAGGCAACAAAGAGCGGAGGAGAAAAGGATGTTCAGCCTCAAGTTCTTTCTGTGCACAATATTAGGATCAACACGCTGACAAGCTTACCCATTGATTTGACTTGACAGATATAAAAGAATAGATAATTTTTTTTTAACTTGCAAAAACGGAATAATCTCTGAGCAGAACAGATTTTGGTAGGAATTGAATCTCTTTCAAGATTCACAGAGTGCATAAATTAATACAATTTTGGGTTGTGGGGATGCATGCCAGGGGCCTGTTACAGTTAGTATAGATAGCATAGATCCCCACACTTGCTGCAGATTCTGTGCTAGGAATTCCCTTTTTTTCTTTTCCTCTCTTTGTTTCTGTCTCACTCCTTTTCTTCCTGTAACCTCCTCCTCTGTCTATCTTATTTTTTATTATTATTATTTTTTTATATATCGAGGATAAAGGAATAAGCACTCATGTGCTTTTTTTTACATCCAGTCCCCCTGTGTATGCAGTTTTGTTCTGCCTTCTTTGTCCATCCCCTCGCCTTTTTTTTTTTTTTTTCCAGAAAGTACTTAAAGATAACAATTCTCTCCCAAGCCAGAGGTACATGCTTGGGCCCAACCTGTCAGGCACTTAACGGCAGTCGCTCATACGACACGAAGAGGTAATTTTAAAGATTCCTAAGATGTTATGCAACTTTCAGAAAAGTTAGAATGAATAAAGTGTGCGCACGCGTGCGTGCCTGTATGTGTGTGTGCGCGTGCGTGTGTGTGTGTGTGTACATTCGAATTTGCTAAAACTATAAATTGTTATCGATTGCTTGTGTGTTGTATTGGTCGAATGCAAACGCTTTGATTTGTTTTTACAAGATATAGTGCTATATAAATTCCATACATCATTATTATTATTATTATTATTATTATTATTATTATCATTATTATTATTATTATTATTATTATTATTATTATTATCATTATCATCATCATTATTATTATTATTATTAAAGCGCACATTTCTTCTGAGGGGGACGGGATAGCCTACTGGTCAATACATCGCGCTGGCAATTAGACGACACTGGTTCGATTCCCGTTGGAGGAGATTTGTCTTATGTAGCTAACATCAGTACTGACTCCACTCTCCCCAAAGTCCTTCGTATGAGACTATAAACCGAGGCCCCGTGTGCGAAGGGACGCAGAACATCTTGCCCACACGTTAAATCCTGCCCCACTTTTCGTAAGAGTAGACCATTGTGTGCCGGTGGGAACCGATGACAGTTGCAAAACGGGGACTGGATGTAAAAAAGTACATGAGTGCTTATTCCATTATCCACAATATAAAAGAATAAATAAATAAAATGAGTATGAAAACAAAGTGTGGCGAAGAAAACGTGCCTGAGCTATCATTTCGCGTAATGGGAAAGAACAAGTAATTTCATCAAGGAGCGAAATGCCGGTTATCTCCCTTATTACGGGGGACGCTTTGTAAAGTTGAATTAACACTAACTTCTTACAAAATTTATGATCGTTTTTAGAGTTCTAAGCAAAGACTTAGTGCCTCGAGTTGTTGCAAAACTAAAGCAAAAAAATTGAATATCATATGATGAAAAAAAAAATGCGGGGAGGGGTGGGATGAATGGATGAATGTCTGACCAAAATGTTCAAAAAGACATGTCAATAACATTTTAAACTTAAAAAAAAAAAAAGAACAATTAGTAAGATAAACTAATGTGACAGGTGGAAGAATTGCGTAAAGCGTTAAATAAACAACAGAAAAACATTGTAGTCTGTTAACTAAAGACAGTAAAAAAAAAATTTAAAAAAAAAAAAAGAAGAAGAAGAAAAAGAAAAGTCGAATTCGTAAGAATGTTAATCTACACTGCATATGTTTGACAAAGATGACTGCATTTGCCTACAAAACACTACATTCTCACACCAGCAAATAAAACAAGACAAAGTGCACACACACACACACACACACACACACACACACACACACACACACACACAGAGCCACACAGCCCCTAACACACACAAAGACCCAAACGTGTGTTATCAAAGGGTTCTTTTTTTTTTTTTAATCCACATTTACAGTTTCAACAAATTTATATCTACCAGCTTTCCTATGTAAAACTGAACTGTCATTGTTGTTGACCACACTATATGCTTTTATCTTGTTGCTGCTTTATTGTTTAAGTGTGTATGTATATCTCTGATTTTCTTTGAATAAAATTTGGTTTAAACCAATGATCTGCGACTGTATCAAGGGAAGATAATGTGGGAATTGTAATACCATCGTCATTTGGAGCAATAGTATTACAAGGGAGTCACATAGTTAACATACCATAACATCAAGCCTTGTTACTTCTCCTTCTGGCTCTTGCCAGTGTTAACAAATTCAGGGATTCTTATATTTTGATTTCACTATCTTATGTTTTTTAGCCCGAATTTGTAAGTACATTTTAAAAAAATTATTTATCTTTTTTTTTTATTACACTTTGATGCTTTAGCATTTTTGTAACAAAAATTAAATCAAAACAACAACAGACAACAAACAAAGCCCGTACATGTACTAGTCTTATTTTCTATAGAAATAATGAGGGTAGAGTAGGACCATACACTAAAAAAGATTAAAAACAAAACAACAACAACAAACAAACCCGAAAACCAACCAAACAAAGAAAAAAAAAAGGTTGACCTAAATGTGCTTGCAGAGAAAGTCAGCAGCTACCAGTCACACAATACAAACTGCCATACCCCCTTTTCTAAGCACCCCTCCATTCAGCACGCTACCACACGCTCCATAACACCTGCCAATACCTCCAATCAATACAGGCAGGCAGCCCTACACAGTGCCTAAGTACCCCACTGCTACAGTATATTATAGACCATCGCCATATTGTATTTGCTGCAGGACTGCTTTGGTATGAAACTATGGCTAAGAGGCAGGCATAGCGACAGAGTCACTAACGTAGTGTGTACTTTTCTGCCAGACAATAAGATGTAGTCCACAGAAGAGCAAGAAATATTGTTATGTGCTGGTATGCAGCAATAAGAGACATCATGCGATGATTTTGAGTGGTGATGTACTTACTAAAAGATTGGCCTATGATTTACTTTTACCAAAAGGATTTTGAGGACCAAAAGTGTAAGCAGTGCAATGACAAGAACAATTACAATTGATGATGAAAATGCCAACGAAACTGTAGGACCGGTGGATTACATTTTGTGACGTACTAATCTTATGGGAGACTGGATAGCTCAGTGGTCAGAGCACTCCCTTTCCCATGCTATGGTTTTTAGCAGCATTGATGTGGTTACCACATGGATGGGTGACTGATTGTCTGCCTTGGCTACAGTACAGTCCCGCAGTTCACCCAGCTGTAAATGGGTACCTGCCCTCTTTAAGGTCAGGGAAGGTAAAGCAGCCAGGGAGAGGAGATAGATGCTGCTCTCAATATGTGCCCCTGGAGAAGCTGAGGTCTCTGACACCTAGCTTCCCAACAAACCCATAGGTTATGGGAACACCTTTACCTTTAATTTAATAGGCATTTTCCATATACAGTAAATCTGAAACCTAAATTTTAAGCACTGTTACAACAAGTGAGTCAGATAAGATGCCATATTATGATAACCTCTTGTTTCCTTTCCTTTTGGTTTTTACATGTAAACAAAGGCAGTGAATCATACATGTTGACTGATAATATCTTTATCATTTTTTTAATAGCCTGAATCTGTAAATATTTACCTTTAATCGCAGTCTCTAAAGCTTTAATGATTTTGGTAAAAGGAAATCAACATTTTAAATGTCTGTGTTAATTATCCTTATTACACAAATCACACAGTAATCAGGCCAACACACACACACACACACACACACACACACACACACACACACACACACACACACACACACACACACACACACCCTGACCCAATTGTGTTTGCAAACAGAGTCAGCCAACAGCCACACAATGTAAACCAGCCTTCCCCTTTCCTAAGCAGCCCTCCATTCAACACACTACCACCCTCTCCATGACACCTGCCAATATCTCCAATCCATGAAAGGCAGTCCCACTCACTGCCGATTATTCTGCAGTAAATAAACCATCAGCCATATTGTATTTGCTGCGGGACTGCTTTGGTATGGAAAATATGGCTGCCCTACAATGGGTGATGTGGGATGGAAGGATGGAGGTTTGAGGAGGAAGGAGGCAGGTCTCCACAGGCAGATGACAGTGATGGATGAAGGCTGAATGCAGCAGCCTCCAGACAGCCAGCCCTGATTACAGTCCTCTGCTGCCTTCCTGTCAGGCCCCAAGCTGGCTTACAGTCTGCAGCAGCCATGCTGGCAAGAGAAGCAGAGGAAAGGTGTTTTTTTCTGGCCTGGAGGTAGAGAAGCTATGGCTGCCAATGCATTGTTGCTGTTGATGAGGTACATTGCAAAGTTTTCCTTAAGGATTTTTATTGAAACGTATATGTACAATTTTTCAGATCCTTTTTTAATACTGTGTTTTATCACAATGTAAGAAAGTTAAACAGTATTCACTTTTATTGTTTCAGTTGTGACTAAGATTGCCTTCCATATTTACTTACCCAGGCTTTGCGCTCTAATGTCTTTAGAGGGCAACCCCATAGTCTTCCAAGACTGATGGGTGCCTACTGCCTACTACTACTGTGACTATTAGAACTGAATGATAGACAATGCTATGTATTCTGCACCCAATATCCCATGGGTAGATGCTTCATTATGGAGTAATCGAGTGTGCCTATAAGTCTTTGATACATACTGGATGTTTGTTCCTATCATCCATATCAGTGACCATAATTGGCCTGCCTGTCTACTTAAGACCAAATGTTGGCCAGATTATTTTTTTTTAGCAATACACAAGGGGTTATGAGAGTATTAATACATGAACTTCACTTTGATGTCTCACCTAGAATATTTTATCTAGAACCCAAGATCCTTATTTAAAGGCACACAAAGCATATCACTTACATGTGAAGCAAAGTCCATTTTGCATGGAAGAGAAGGCTTTTTTGAGCAGATGGTATGGAAGATACAATGTTAGATCTACCCATCATGCACCCAGGTATCACAAGTTCATTGTGTTTATGCAGGTGGTGAAGCATAATAATGACACCTGTGAAGTGTGCAGTGGTGGTATAGCATAAATGGAAACAGAAATGTATTCCAGAGAGGATGTGACTGACAATAAAGATGCTTTATTTACAGCAGTGATGGTAACATGAGAAAGTCACTAGGGCATCAAAGCTTCTCACTTCTGTTTCAACTACACATCTTTAATCTTCATGTATATGTTTAGTGTCTAAAACATGATTTTTTTTTCATGGAAAGCTAGGTACAAAAACTGTATCTAAAGAAAAACTAAACCATACTATATTTTTTGGCTGTTACAGTTTTGGGTTATACTATATAAAGCTTGAAATTGCAACAAATCTGACTGAAAAAAAACAACCAAACCAAAGATCAATACTTTCTCACCCCACCCCTATTACCCCTCAAAAGTCACTAACCTCAATGTATGTGCACAGAATGTTGGCCACCAGTAACACAACACAAACTGCCCCCTTTCCTAAGCAGCCCTCCATTCAACACAATACCTCCCTCTCCATGACACCTGCCAATATCTCCAATCCATGAAGGCAGTCCCACTCACTGCCGATTATTCTGCAGTAAATAAACCATCAGCCATATTGTATTTGCTGCGGGACTGCTTTGGTATGGAAAATATGGCTGCCCTACAATGGGTGATGTGGGATGGAAGGATGGAGGTTTGAGGAGGAAGGAGGCAGGTCTCCACAGGCGGATGACAGTGATGGATGAAGGCTGAATGCAGCAGCCTCCAGACAGCCAGCCCTGATTACAGTCCTCTGCTGCCTTCCTTCCAGGCCGCAAGCTGGCTTACTTACAGTCTGCAGCAGCCATGCTGGCAAGAGAAGCAGACGAAAGGATTTTTTTCTGGCCTGGAGGTAGAGAAGTTATAGCTGCCAGAGCAGGGATGTTGTCAGTATGGTAGGTCTATCAGAAAGTCTCTGTGTATAGCAATGTTCTAGTCTGTGGTAGGTCTATCAGAAAGTCTCTGTGTATAGCAATGTTATAGTCTATGGTATGACTATCAACAAATTTCTGTGTATAACAATGTTATAGTCTATGGTAGGGCTATCAGAAAGTTTGCTTTGAGCTGATGGTATGGAGGATACAAAGTTAGGTCTACCCAGGGCATCAAAGCTTCTTATTTCTGTTTCAACTACCATCTTTAATCTTCATGTATACAGGGTTCGCGCTAGGATTTTTTAAAACCGGTACTGCGAGTTGCCATTTCAGAGATATCTTGACCAACTCCCCCAAAATCGGTCCCCAGAAAATAAAATCCCCTACGTACTGTGAACAAAACGAAACTATTCAGTGAGAGGGTGGGGGAGGGGGGCGGGGATTGTTCGGCAGAAAAACTCTATCTAAATTGAACGCAAATCTCTCAGACTTTGACTGCCCTGCTGCTGCCACACTCGCTTCTTGGGCACGAAGCCACACAGGAACTAGGATTTTTTTTCTAGCGCCTGTGTCATCGTCTGTGTCAGACTGTTGTTTTGCATGGCATCATTGGTGTGACTTATATTCTTCTTTTTTGTTTCTATGCTTAGTGCTCATCTAGATCTTTCGTTCACTTTAGATTTAGTTTTCGACTCTTCTCTCTCAAAGCAACGCGCAAATTCATAGTCATAGACCCTCAGCAAAGCGGGCCATCCTGTGCCATTGTGTGCCGGTGGGAACAGATGACATTTACAAAACTGCATACACACGGGGACTGGATGTAAAAAAGCACAGGAGTGCTTATTCCATTATCCTCCATATGAAAGATTAAAAGAATAAAGAATAAATAAATCTAGGCCCCATTTACTCATTGTGAATGGAAGTGACTGTCATGCCGAGAAGAGCGCGAAGCTCTATTCTTTCACAGTAAAGCTTGCTGTTCTGCGTGCTAGGTTAATTAAATGAGGCTGGCGCCAAAGATGTTCGTTGGAAGGGGTAGGTGGTAAGCACAGTACAGGCGCATGACAGACTGTCAGAAAACGTCACTTCAGACTTTTTTTTTTGGAGACGGAAATCTAATCGGTTAGGAAGCTAGGCACAAAAACCGTATCTAAAAAATAACAACTAAACTTACTATATTCTTTGGCTGTTATAGCTCTGGGTTATACTAACTAAAGCATGAAATTGCAACACAATTGATTGGAAAAAAACTGAAAACAAAGATCAATACTTTCTCACCCCACCCCTATCACCCCCCAAAAGTCACTAACCTCAATGTATGTGCATAGAATGTTGGCCAGCAGTCACACAACACAAACTGCCCCCTTTCCTAAGCACAGCCCTCCATTCAACACACTACCACCCTCTCCATGACACCTGCCAATATCTCCAATCCATGAAAGGCAGTCCCACTCACTGCCGATTATTCTGCAGTAAATAAACCATCAGCCATATTGTATTTGCTGCAGGACTGCTTTGGTATGGAAAATATGGCTGCCCTACAATGGGTGATGTGGGATGGAAGGATGGAGGTTTGAGGAGGAAGGAGGCAGGTCTCCACAGACAGATGACAGTGATGGATGAAGGCTGAATGCAGCAGCCTCCAGACAGCCAGCCCTGATTACAGTCCTCTGCTGTCTTCCTGCCAGGCCGCAAGCTGGCTTACAGTCTGCAGCCATGCTGGCAAGAGAAGCAGACGAAAGGATTTTTCTGGCCTGGAGGTAGAGAAGCTATGGTTTCCAATGCATGGTTGCTGGTAATGAGGTAAGCCTATAACAAAGAAACAAACAACCAAACCAAACCAAACCAAACACACACACACACACACACACACACACACACACACACACACACACACACACACACACACAATCTCAAAAACAAAAACCAAACAAAAACTACATAATTAGCCAAACCAACAAAACAAAAACATTTAAAACAAACCAACACCACCAATACTACACTAACAGCAACATAACTACTTCCATTATGTGCTTACAAAGGAAGTCAACCACCAGACACACATTACAGACTGTACCCTCCTTTCCTGAGCATTCCTCCATTCAACCATACACAGCAATACTCTCCATGACACTTACCAATACCTCCAAATCAATACAGGCAGCAGTCCTGCTGACTTCAACTGTCCATTACCCTCCAATGAATAAACCACCCCCCATTTTATACCTGCCGCTGTATGAAAACATAGCTACTTAAGCGATCAATGAAGGATGGAGGTTTGAGGAGGAAGGAGGCAGGTCTCCACAGACGGATGACAGTGATGGATGAAGGCTGAATGCAGCAGCCTCCAGACAGCCAGCCCTGATTACAGTCCTCTGCTGCCTTCCTGCCAGGCCCCAAGCTGGCTTACAGTCTGCAGCAGCCATGCTGGCAAGAGAAGCAGACCAAAGGATTTTTTTCTGGCCTGGAGGTAGAGAAACTATGGCTTCCAATGCATGGTTGCTGTTGATGAGGTAGATCAAAAAACTTTTGTTGATGATTTTTATTGAAACTTATATGCTGAATTTCTCAGATCCTCTTTTGATATTGTGATTTATCACAATATAATAAAAGTTAAACAGTATTCACTTTTATTGTTTCAGTTGTGACCACTAGAACTGAAAGATAGACAATGCTATGTATTCTACACCACATATGCCATATGGTACATGCTTCATGACGGCATGTATAATCCAGTGTGTTTATAATGCTTTGATATATACTGGACGTTTGTTCCTATCAACCATGCTAGTGAGGATGATTGGCTTGCTTGTCTACATAAGACCAAATATTGGCCAGTTTTTGTAGCAGTAACATAAGGGGTTATGAGTGTATTAGTACATGGGATTTAACTTTCTGAATTCATGTCTCACATAAAAGATTTTATCTAAAACACCAAGATCCTTATTTGAAGGCACACAAAACATGTCACCTACATATGAAGCAAAGTCCACTTTGCCTGGAAGAGAAGACTGCTTTGAGTTGATGTATGGAGGATACAAAGTTAGGTCTACCCAGCATGCATCCAGGTATCACAAATTCATTATGTTTATGCAGGTGGTGAAGAATAATAAAGACACTTGTAAAGTGGCCAGAGGTGGTATAGCATAAATGGAAACAGAAATGTATTCCAGGGAGGGTGTGACTGATAATAAAGATGCTTTATTCACAGCAGTGTTGGTAACATGAGAAAGTAACTAGCAATAAAAGTTTCTTATTATTTTCTGTTTCAACTACAAAGCTTTAATCTTCATGTACATGTTTAGTGTCCAGACCCAAACATGATTTTTCTTACATAGGAAGCTAAGCAGAAAAACCCTATCTAAAAACAAAATCAACTAAACCTTACTATATTCTTTGGGTGTTACAGTTCTGGGTTGTACTAACTAGAGCATGAAATTGCAACAAAAGAAAACAAAACCCAAAGATCAATACTTTCCCATTCCACCCCCACAGCTTCCCCCCCCCCCCCCCCCCCCCCCTTAAAGTCACTAACCTCAATGTATGTGCACAGAATGTTGGCCACCAGTCACACACACAAACTACCCCCTTTCCTGAACAGTTCCTCCATTCAACACACTACCACCCTCTCCATGACACCTGCCAATATCTCCAATCCATGAAAGGCAGTCCCACTCACTGCCGATTATTCTCCAGTAAATAAACCATGGCCATATTGTATTTGCTGCAGGACTGCTTTGGTATGGAAAATATGGCTGCCCTACAATGGGTGATGTGGGATGGAAGGATGGAGGTTTGAGGAGGAAGGAGGCAGGTCTCCACAGGCGGATGACAGTGATGGATGAAGGCTGAATGCAGCAGCCTCCAGACAGCCAGCCCTGATTACAGTCCTCTGCTGCCTTCCTTCCTGCCAAGCCGCAAGCTGGCTTACAGTCTGCAGCAGCCATGCTGGCAAGAGAAGCAGAGGAAAAGTGTTTTTTTTTCTGGCCTGGAGGTAGAGAAGCTATGGCTGCCAGAGCAGGGACATAGTGAATGTAGTATTGGTAAGTGTGGCACTGCTGTATTGCAGGAAGTTGGCTTACAGTCTGCAGCCAAACTTCCATAGAAGAGTTTGCCCCCTTAGGCTAATGGTTCTGATGATACACAGTTAGATTTTTGCATGGACCTGAGGCTTTACTAATGTTTTGGGTTTATATACCTGGTGAAACACATATTGGGCAAGACTAGTGGTCAATTGTGATGTAGCATCAATGAAAACTGAATCATGTGTACCTTGAAGGTGTATTTCTTTGTGAAGGAGAATGTTTATTCCTACCACTATCATTCAAAATTGAGAAAGCTGTAAAGGCAATCTTATTCTTAGGGCCTTTCTTGGTTTTAGGGATATTGTCTTTTAACCTTTTAAAGATATGTCTGGTGTTTATCCTCATGTTCCCCTATGCCTAATCATCTTTTCAGAGGAAGCTTAATACAATAACAAAATGTTTTACTGTTGTAATCATTGTTACAGGTTACAGTTCAAACTTTCAAAAGGGTGATCAAACCATTAGGTGGTAACAACAACAACCCTCCCCCTCCAAAAAGAAAAAGGTCACTATGTTACAATGGTTATGCAATGGTTACTGGCTCAAAGGTTGTCAGTTAAAATTCTATGAGAATGGAAGGAGTTTTTTTTTCAGAATCAAATCAACTTCTTAGGGAGTGAGTTTGTTTGGGGCTTATTGTGAAGACTGGGACTAAGTGGTTGAGTTTTGTTCTGGTTGCTCAAAATTCATTTACTGGACCAAAACTGCTGGTGTCTATATCTAGTGGAATCGTGGTTTAGAGGTAACTACTGGCCTTGAAAGTGAGAAGCATGGGTTTGATCCTTATTTAAACCCTAGCTTTTCCACCATCCACTTGACCTTGAGAGGTAGTCTTAGTTTTAGTCTTTTGGATTTAGAAAACAAACTGAGGTCTTGTGTACAACAAATATTTATTCTGCATAAAAGAACGTTGGTAGGAGGCTTTTCTAGTGTTGTCATGCGTATTTTAACTCAGGGCAGGCACCACTGAACACCAAAGTGATCTGGCAGGTGTGCAGGGCCCTTTGGTAGCTTGTGGCATGTTGGCCTAACATTGATAAGCTACCTGTGGATTTTTTTATTCTGAGGATGTGAGACGACAAGCTTGGGTATGACTAGGGTGAAGACAGCAAGAAACATGTATCACAGAAGGTAAGGCAGAACCCCCCCCCCCAAAAAAAAAAAAAAAAAAAAAAAAGCAAAAGTAAAAGAACAACATCAAACAAAACAGAGCAAAAAACAAAAACAAACTCAAACACAAAACAAAAACCAGCCAACCAAGCAAAACAATTTTTCTTTAAGTCAAACAAACCAACATCCCAACAACAATACCCCCACCCCCCAAAAAAAAAAAAGAAAGAAAAAAAAAAAGACAACTGATGTGTGTTCTTATATATAAAAAAAATCAACCACCAGACACACAATACAAACTTTCCACCCTTTTTTTCTGAAAATTCCTCCATTCAGCCATACACAGCAACACTCACCACGACACTTACCAATACCTCCAAATCAATACAGGCAGCAGTCCTGCTGACTTTAACTGTCGATTACCCTCAAATGAAAAACCCCCCCCCCCCCCCCCCATTTCATACCTGCTGCTGTATGAAAATAATAGCTACCTAAGTGATCAATAAAGGATGGAGGTTTGAGGAGGAAGGAGGCAGGTCTCCACAGGCGGATGACAGTGATGGATGAAGGCTGAATGCAGCAGCCTCCAGACAGCCAGCCCTGATTACAGTCCTCTGCTGCCTTCCTGCCAGGCCGCAAGCTGGCTTACTTACAGTCTGCAGCCATGCTGGCAAGAGAAGCAGAGGAAAGGATTTTTCTGGCCTGGAAGTAGAGAAGCTATGGCTGCCAGAACAGGGACATAGTGAAATGCAGTATTGGTAAGTTTGGCATTGCTGTATTCCTGGAAGCTGGCTTACAGTCTGCAGCCAGACTTTCATAGAAGAGTTGGCCCCTTCAGGCTTATGGTTCCCATGATACACAGTTAAGAATTTTGCATGGACCTGAGGCTTTACTAATGTTTTGGTTTTATATACCTGGTGAAACACATATTAGGCAAGACTAGGGGTCAACTTTTGTGATGTAGCATCAATGAACACTGAATCATGTGTACCCTGAAGGTGTATGGAATTGTAAAGGAGGATGTTTAATTTCTACCACTATCATTCAAAACTGACAAAGCTGTAAGGAAATCTTATTCTTAGGGTATTTCCTGGTTTTAGGGGATATTGTTCTTTTTATTTAATTTTAACCGTTTAAGTACATGTCTGGTGTTTACCCTTATGTTCCCATTAGGCCTACTCCTCTTTTCAGAGGAAACGTTTATTATTGCTGCCTCCTCTTCTGTGACGTCCCCATCCTGCTGTTCCAACGCCGCTCATTCCAATCTCCCCGCCACTTTTCAAAGGAAACTTAATACAATAACAGAAAAGTCTTAGTGTTGTAATCATCGTTACCGGTTACAGTTCAAACACTCACAAGAATGATGAAACCATAAAGTGGTAACAACAACAACAACAACCCCCTCCCCCCAAAAAAAAGTCACCATGGTACAGTGGCTAGTGCAATGGTTACTGGCTCAAAGGTTGTGAGTTCAAATTCCATGAGAATGAGGTTTTTTTCAGAATCGTATCAACTTCTTGCAAGAGTGAACTTGCTATGGGCTTATTGGTTGAGTTTCATCTGCTTTGCTCAAAATTTAGTTACCTGACCAACACTGCTGGTGTCCATATTTGGTGGATTGGTGGTTTAGAGGTAATGTACCAGCCTTGAAAGTGAAAAGCCTGGGTTACATCCCAATTTAAACCCAAACTTTCTCCCCATCAACTTGACCTTGAGAGGTAGTCTTGGTTTTAGTCTTTTGGATGAGAAAATAAACTGAGGTTTTGTGTACAACACATATTTGTTGCACATAAAAGAACATCAGTATGAGGCTTATCTGGTGTTGTCATGCATATTTTTACTCAGAGCATGCACCACTGAACACCAAAGTGACCTAGCAGTGGTGTAGTATTTTTCTGGAAGCTTGTCCCATGTGTCCTAAACATTGGTAAGCTACAAGTGGACTTCTGATTCTAAAGACATGACATGACAAGCTTGGGTATGACTGGGGTGAAAACACATGAAAGGGACATCACAGAAGGTAAGTCAGACCCCCCCAAAAACAAACAAACAAACCAACAAACCTTTCAACAAAACAATAACAAAACACCAACAACAAACAAATAAAACAAAGTAAAACTAAAAAAAACAATAACAAACAAACTAAAAAACAACAAAAGCCTGACAAAAAAAAGCTTAAAAACCCCCAAATGTCAAACAAACCAACACAACAACAATAACAACAACCTCTACCCCTCCCCCCCAAAAAAAAAAAAAAAAAAAAAAGGCAACTGATGTAATAAAATGTTCTTATAAAGAAAGTCAACCACCAGACACACAATACAGACTGTTCCCCTCTCCCCACCCCCTTTTCCTGAACATTCCTCCATTCAACCATACACAGCAACACTCTCGACTACACTTACCAATACCTCCAAATCAATACAGGCAGCAGTCCTGCTGACTTCAACTGTCCATTACCCTCCAATGAATAAACCACCCCCCATTTTATACCTGCCGCTGTATGAAAACATAGCTACCTCAGTGATCAATGAAGGATGGAGGTTTGATGGGGAAGGAGGCAGGTCTCCACAGGCGGATGACAGTGATGGATGAAGGCTGAATGCAGCAGCCTCCAGACAGCCAGCCCTGATTACAGTCCTCTGCTGCCTTCCTTCCTGCCAGGCCGCAAGCTGGCTTACAGTCTGCAGCAGCCATGCTGGCAAGAGAAGCAGAGGAAAGGATTTTTCTGGCCTGGAGGTAGAGAAGCTATGGCTGCTGCCAGAGCAGGGGCGTAGTTAATGTAGTATTGGTAATGCTATAGTGTTGAGGAGTGATATATTGAGAAGCTGTAGGTGTTTTAAAGAGAACATACCTAGCTCCTCTTGCATAAGTGTAATAGGATAGCCCAGTGGTCAGAACATTACGCTGGCAATTTGACGACCTGGGTTCGATTCCGGTTCGTGGGGATTTTTCATCAGTGCTGACTCCACTCTCCAACAAAGTCTTTTGGATGAGTCTATAAACCGAAGCCCCGTGTGCGAAGGCATGCAGAACATCTTGGCAAACGTTAAATCATGTTCCACTTCTCCTAAGAGTAGGCCATCGTGTGCAGGTGGGAACAGATGACATTTACAAAACTGCATACACACGGGCATTGGATGTAAAAAAAAAAAAAAAAAAGGACACGAGTGCTTATTCCATTATCCTTGATATAAAAGAATAAATAAATATGTAAATGAATAGATAAGTAAAATAGTAAATAAATAATATTTTCGAAAATGGTGTACTATATCATTTCCCATGATACACAACGGGTTTAAGCATGGGTAAGTGTGTGTTGAAGTTGTGTGACATAGTTTAGATTCATACATTTTCAGCCTGACATACTGAATGCCTTCTTTTCACAGTATTCTTATTTACTTTGTTTGATCTTGGGCACACCCGTGCGTGCACGCACGCACGCACGCGAGCGCATGCACACGCACACACACACGTACACACACACACGTACACACACATACACACACACACGCACACACACACGCACACACAACGCACACGCACACACACACACACACACACACACACACACACACACACACACACACACACACACACACCCAAAGATACCTAACAGGTCTATATCAACAGTAACTCATTACTACCATTGCACATTTAATTAAAACAATTGTCAACCAACCAACCAACCAACCAACCAACCAATCAACCAACCAGCCTACCTACCTACCTACCAACCAACAAACCTATCTATCTATCTATCTATCTATCTATCTATCTATCTATCTATCTATCTATCTA
>CM060338.1:18409032-18414032 GCA_030674155.1 Stramonita haemastoma
TTATTTACTTAATTAATTTTCGGCATTTCCAAGGAAATATATTTAAAGAGATTTTTTTCATTTCTTCTCTTCTGAAAGATCTTTTTTCTAACATTATTACGAAATTGATTTGAAAAAGCTAACTAGTCATTTATTTTTTGATGAATGATCATTTCTAATTAAATTTTCGAGAATTTTATTACGTAAAGATTTTCTGAATTAACTTTTCGACATCAGCCTATTAACTCGAAATCAACTGATCAACGAGAAGATCTCACTGATGTGGCCCCTGCAGTCGGCTGGGCTATCAACATCATTAAATCAATGAAGCAAAATTTTATCCCCATGACGCCCCCGCCACATGTCCCTTACCATCCCACCCCAACAGGCGCGCGCGCGCGTGCACACACACACACACACACACACACACACACACACACACACACACACACACACACACACACACACACACACACACACACACACACACACACACACACACACACACACACAAGCGCGCAAGCACACACACACAAGCGCGCAAGCACACACACATGTACACACACACACATACACACACACACGCGCACACACAACACACACACACACACACCACACACAATATATTATATATATAATAAGAGAGAGAGAAGAGAGAGAGAGAGAGAGAGAGAGAGAGAGAGAGAGAGAGAGAGAGAGAGAGAGAGAGAGAAGAGAATGCGGGTGTGTCTATATCACCAAGTAGTGAAGGACATTAAAACAAAACAAAACAAAACACACACACACACACACACACACACACACACACACACACACACACACACACACACACACACACACACACACACACACACACACACACACACCACACACACACACGTGTTAAATACCCCAAGCAGCTTTCCTAGAAAAGTAGGCTGGTCACCTACGGCTGGTGGCATGGACGACAGGAATATACCCAGCATGCATCCTCGTATTTGAATCAGCATAGACTCCGTCAGGTACAACATGCCCACAACATACAACCTTTTTTTTTTTTTTTTTTTAAACTTTTATATCGCGGATAATGGAATAAGCACTCATGTGCTTTTTTTTTTTTTTTACATGCAGTCCCCGTGTGTATGCCGTTTTGTCAATTGTTTTATCCATTCCCACCGGCACACAATGGCCTACTCCTCCGAAAAGCGGAACGGGTTTTTTAACGTGTGTGCGTTAGCACACGGGACCTCGGTTTATAGTCTCATCCGAAGGCCTTTTGGGGGGAGCTAATGTTAAGCAGCATCGAGCATGGTTACCAGTTGGATGGGTGACCGTTTGCGCACCTTGGCTTCAGTACAGCCCCCCCCCCCCCCCCCCCCCCCCTCCAGTTCACTTGGCTGTAAATGGGTACTGCCCCCGAATCCTAAACATGCTTTACTTTTTGCTGCCCCCCCCCCCCCCCCCCCCGTCGGTCTGCCTGTCTGTCTCAGTCTCTGTCTGTCTGTCTGTCTGTCTGTCTGTCTGAGTCTCTGTCTCTCTCCCTCTGTCTGTCTTTCTCTGTCTCTGTCTGTCTGTCTGTGTCTGTCTGTCTGTCTGTCTGTCTGTCTGTCTCTGTCTCTGTCTCTCTCTCTCTCTCGCTCTCTCTCTTGTAAAACCCTTAAATTCAGTCAAGTGTCTAGCTCTCTCTCACAACAACTTTTCTCTCTCTCCTCCCCCCCCCCCCCCCCTTTCCCTTCTTCTCTTCCCATCGTTTTGGCTGAAATTTAATGGTATATGTCAAAGTTTTTGTCCGTGGGACACTGTGCATTGGAGACAGATTGTTGCTGAAAAGGTATAGTGGCTTAGTCATTTTGAGTCAGTTGAATGTGTTCCACGTTGTTGTTAAACTATTTTCTGTAACAAATAATAAGGTCGGGGGTGGTGGGGATGGTGGGGCTGGATGGGAGGGGAGGGGTGATAAAGGGGGCCCTCCTTACGATCCCACGAAGGAATTTTCAACAACAACAAAAAGATTGCTAAAACCAGAAATTATTTAAAGGTTAGAAAAAAATCAAGGCAAGGCAGGGCAGGGCAGGGCAGGGCAAATTAAGGCACGGCAAGGCAAGGCAAGGGACTGAACAGCAAAGGCTATTTAAAAAAAAAACACCTACAGGTAACATGAAACAGTTGCATCGTGTACATAACGAACTCAGAGCATTACAATACAATCAGACATTTGGGGAGCAACTGAATAACACGCTTCAAACTTTTTCAATGCAGCAACATGGCTACAATATCAACATTAGGGAACTAACATTACTTTTATACAAGGTCAATTCTCTCTCTCTCTCTCTCTCTCTCTCTCTCTCTCTCTCTCTCTCTCTCTCTCTCTCTCTCTCTCTCTCTCTCTCTCTCTCTCTCTCTCTCTCTCAGACACACACACACACACATCACACACATGCATGCTGGGTAACTTTACTTAAACATACCTTGTTTAATCTTGCTTTCGGGTATGCCTGGTTGGAACAAGGAGTGGGTTGTGAACATACTTTTATATCGTTCTTTAAACAAAGAATGAAATATGTATATTTACAAGAGTAGAATGGATCTATAGTGGCTAAAGACACATATCAGTCATATAGACTATTTAAAGCTGACTTTGGATGTGAACTTTATTTCGAATACATGGATATAAAAAAAATGTTTTAGGGATTGTTTAGTAAAACTTCGTCTCGGCTTGCTACCAAATAATGGATCATCTTTCAGGAGAACTTTAAAAAAGAATACGGACTACGTGTGTAAGTTGTGTAAGGTATAAGAGGATGAAGAAAATTTTATAAGAGATTGTATTCTGTATGAAAATCTAAGGTATAAGCACCTGGTCCCAATCGATCAGCCATACGTAAATGTGCTGAAATATGGCTCTGTCTTTACCATTCGTAAGCTAAGTTTATATCTTTTCAATGTCTTAAAAAAGGCAGAATTTTGTGGAAAACTTGGAGACTTGACAAACAAAATAACAGCATTTAAAAGAGGTCAGTTTAATTTAAAAGGACACATGTTCACACTTGATATGTTTTAGCAGTTGCCACATATGTCATGAGGTTTTCTTTTGTCTTTGCTTTATTTGCTTTGCTTTGCTATGCTTTGTTTACCCCATTCTTAGGGCTGGTGGCCTGAAAAATAAATCTTGTTCATTGTTCTCTCCTCTCTCTCTCTCTCTCTCTCTCTCTCTCTCTCTCTCTCTCTCTCACACACACACACACACACACACACACACACACACACACCACACACACACACACACACACACACACACAATCTTCATAAACTCCCCCCTAGATAGGACGCCAGTCTATCGCAGGGTTAACCCCCAACACAAGGTTGGTACCTCTTTTACACCTCGGTGGGGTGAGAAAATAGCCGTAAAGTGCCTTTTCCAAGGGCACAACACCATAGCCGAAAGCTGGGATCGAACCCGCAACCTTTAGATTCCGAGTCCAACGCCCTAACCACTAGGCTACAGCAGTTTCACATCCCCCCCCCCCCCCCCCCCCCTATTATTTATCACTAGAAAACTACCCACACCAAAAAAAACATTCAACATTGTTGGGGCTAGGTTTTTTTTTTTTTCTCTCTCTCTCCCTGAGAAAGGAGCTAGCACAGGCGCCAAGCCGCACTAACGTGACCCGAGGCGATGTGACCAGCATCTCCCTCGCATGCCATCCGCGACATGACTGTGACACGATCCTGGCAGTCACACAAAACCCCAGGAGACAGCGCGACTCGTGACAAGATCCTGGGATGCAGTCACACAAACTCAGAGGACAAGGCGACTTTGGCTCGGCAGCCATGTTTCTCCCACGTTCCCGCAACTCCCAGCTCAGGGAAGCCTGCCTGGCGTGGGAGTGGTGTCCCCCTGTCGTCATGGACACGCGTGACGCATCGCTTCACACCGTGTCACCGTGTTGTACTTTGGAGACGGGACAGATGGAGAACAATGTTTTTTTTTTGGTGTGTATCATGGAAAAAAAAAAAAAAAAAAAAAAAAAGGAATTGTTGAGAACTGGTTGAAAGAATAAACTATGTATTCAAGGTAGCTGAGTAGTTAAGGCAACAGGTCTTCTATTGTGATGAAGACGGGGGATGTTTTAGTGGACTATTTTTGTTTCTTTTCGTACCTGCAAAAGGGGCGGGATAGCTAAGTGGTCAGAGCTCTCGCTTTCCCCAAGTCAAGTTAAGCAGCGTCGTGCGTGGTTACCAGTTGGATGGGTGACCATTATTTTGCGCGCCTCGGCTTCAGTGCAGTCCCCCCAGTTCACCCAGCTGTAAATGGGTACCTGCCCTCTTAAGGGTCAGGGAAGGTAAAGCAGCGAGGGAGAGGAGATGGGCGCCGCCCTCAATATAGCTGGCCCCTAGAGAAGCTGAGGTCTCTGATGCCTTGCTCCCTTACGACCGCCTCGGTTACGGGACACCTTTACCTTGATCTTACCTGCAAATGGACTTACAAAAACAATACTGCAAGGCACTGTCCAAAGAAGGAAGAAAAAAGAGGGAGACCAAGGAAGAGATGGGAGGACAACATCAGCGAATGGACAGGCGTAGAACTCAACAAAATTTGGTGAAAGGCAGAACAGAGGAAGGAATGTAGGGAGCTGGTTGTCAAGTCTTCATGGGTGCCCCCACGGTCGCCAGACTAAGGGATGGATAGATAGATAGATAGGTAGATAGATGGATAGATAGATGGATGGATGGATAGATGGATAGATAGATAGATGGATGGATGGATGGATGGATGGATGGATAGATGGATAGATAGACAGACAGACAGACAGACAGACAGACAGACAGACAGACCTGGGCTAGAGCTCAGAAGTTCACCAATGGTAAAACTTTGCCTATTTTATAATGCCACCGTTTTGGCTCAGCCCAGTCTAATTTCTTTGTTTATATACAATGGATCGGTGGTCTAGGTGGTAACGCGCCTTGCCTAGAAAGCAAAAAGTCCAGGTCGGAGTGTGCTGTGGTTCGAATCCCGTTTGGACCCAGAACTTTTTTCCCAT
>CM060338.1:18419032-18421532 GCA_030674155.1 Stramonita haemastoma
AGAGACAGACAGACAGAGAGACAGAGAGAGACACACAGAGAGAGACACAGAGACAGAGAGAGAGGGATGGAAAGGGTGGTTTTGGGGGCCGAAAAATGTGGGGAGGAGGGGGGGGGGTGAGAGTAATAAATTATGTTACTTTTTGGGTGTCGGAATAAAAACTCTCTCTCTCTCTCTCTCTCTCTCTCTCTTCCTCTCTCTCTCTCTCTCTCTCTCTCCACACACACACACACACACACACACACACACACACACACACACACACACACACACACACACACACACACACACACCTCTCTTCTCTTCTTTCTTCTCTCTTTCTTCTTTCTTTCTTTCTTTCTTTCTTTCTTTCTTTCTTTCTTTCCACACTCACACATACACACACACGCACATACATACACGCGCGCGCGCGCACGCGCGTCAATACAATCAAAATATGTAGGCAGTACAATACAAATGTAAATTCTGATAATAAAAATGAGCCACAGAAATATCAATACACAAAACCAGCTTCATAGTTTGAAGCGTAACACACCAATCATACAACCAGCCCATCAAACACAAACAACTCACGAATATAGAAGTTTGGAAGAAAAAACAACAACAACAAAATATATAACAATAGACACATACACATTTTCAAAGAACGAGTCATAAAAAAAAAAAGAGCAAAAGCAACCAATATGAGTCACTTAAAATTTCAATTAACATCAATTCCAATAACGTCAGTCAATGAAATTTTTTAATTAACATCACCTTCAAACACATCAGTCACTTAAAATTTCAATGAACATCAATTTGAATAACTTCAGTCACTGAAATTTTCAATCATCATCAACTTTAAACACAGCAGTCATTTAAAAATGTAAATCACCATCAATTCCAATAACATCGGTTAGTTTAATTATAAAGTTGAATCAGCATCAATTAAGTATCAGTACACAGCGGTAATAATTAAATAAATAAGACATGAATATCTAAATATCACTCGGCACAAAAATAAACAATAATTATACAATATATCATCGTATATCATGCAGTTCTACTGATATTGTAACCGCTACAAAAAGACATTAGTTGAGCGCAAAAGAAAAGCATTTACTGGAGAAGCTAATATGTTCAATCCTGCTGAAGTGTGACGTCACCTGCGACATATACATTTTTTTTTGTCCCCGTACCGTCTACGGAAAAAAGGCCGATCACTGATCAATAAAAATGTACACTTCATGTATCTTTTTATCTGTGGCATGGGGAAAATGTATAATTTTTGTTCTTGTTGTTCTTTCAAAAAAAATGAGAACATGCCTGGTGACGTCACACCTAATCCCACTTCCGAGGGATAGAACATAGTAGAGAGAGAGGAATGAGGGAGGGGGGGGGATGGGTACCAAAATAAGGCATTAAATGATGGGAAAGCCATTAAATGAAATATCAATTTAATGATAATGCCATTTTACAAAGAAACAAAAAGGACAAACAAAAAAAAAACGACAAAAAAATAGCTCGGAGTAAATGATCAGAAACTTGTGTGATTTCGTTCTCCAGCTTTTTTGCATTTGTTTGTGTTGCTTTTGTTGCTTTTGTTGTTGTTGTTGTTGTTGTTAATGTGGTTGTTGTTGTTTTTTAACTGTCTCCGATATTCGGCAATAAAACTTAAGGTCAAAGCAGCAACTCACAACAAAAAGGAATGAATTTCACCATAGTTTTAATCATCTCTCTCTCTCTCTCTTCTCTCTCTCTCTCTCTCTCCTCTCTCTCTCTCTCCTCTCTCTCTCTCTCAATTTACTTGTTTATCTGTTCATTCACATGCACATTGCGCATTCCCCTTCCTTCCTTCCTTCCTTCCCTTCCTTCTTCATCCATCTATTCATTCAAAAGCAGCAGTAAGAGCAGTAGTTGTCATTGTTACTGTTATCATTATTAGGTTATACTTGTTTGGCTTTTGCAGAAGAGCAGATGGAGAATGGGAAATCTGTCTTGTGGAGTTTACTCTTATTGAGCAGAACTTCATGATTTGAGCCCCTAAAAGCCTGACAAATAGAGAGAAAAATAAGAGTGAAAGTAGATAAGGTACAGGTAAGGTGTCCCATAACCTGTGTGGTCGTAGGGGAGCGAGGCGTCAGAGACCTCAGCTTCTCTAGGGCCAGCATGTTGAGGGCGGCGCCCATCTCCTCTCCCTCGCTGCTTTACCTTCCCTGACCCTAAAGAGGGCAGGTACCCATTTACACCTGGGTGAGCTGGGGGGACTGTACTGTAAGCAAGGCGCGCAAACGGTCACCCATCCAATTGTTAACCACACTTATGCTGCTTGGCTGGGGGAAAGCGAGCATTCTGACCACTGAGCTATCCCGTGCCCCTATTATGGGGAAAAGTAGGAAACAAAAAGTTTAAACACAAGGTAAAAATTTCCTTGTTGGCTGTTTTTTAACATTCAACAAAAAAACTTAGATAAATCAACTGACAGTGCTTTTAAACAATGAACCTAAATAAAAATGTTTTC
>CM060338.1:18429032-18434032 GCA_030674155.1 Stramonita haemastoma
TGAAGGAAAGGGATTGGGGGGGGGGGGGCAGGGGCAGGGGGGGGGGGGGGTCGGTCTAGGGGTAACGGTAACCACCTTCCTAAAGCGAAAGGTCGGATTCGATCCTGGTTGGGATCGATCCCCGTTTGTGCCCCAACTTTTTCCCATCCTTGACCGTGAGTCGTGGTTGAGTCTAGTCTTCGATGAGCCGAGAAACTAGTTGTGCACATGCATTTAAGACATAAGAACCTGGGTGCTAGTCTTCGAATGAGCCGAGAAACTGAGGTCCAGTGTGCAACATGCATTTAGAGCACAAAAAGAACTCACGGCGACAAGAGAGTTGCCCTTGACAATATTCTGCAGAAATGTCACTCTGATGGTAAAACAAATACATATACAGACAGGGGAAAATGGGTGGCGCTGCTCTTGTGGCGACGCGATATGCTCTCCTCCCCTCCGGGAAAGCATCCTGAATTTCACGTAGAGAAATTTGCCGTGACTTAAGGTGATATACAAATACAAAATAATACAAATACGTGCCTGGAACCATCAACTTTTTCTGTTTTTTTCTTTGTTTCAACTCAATTTGGTTTTTTTTGTGTGTGTGTGTTTTTTTATTTAGGTTACCTGCTTTTTTTTGCTTTTTTTTTTTGCTTTTTTTTTTTTTTACTTTCTTTTGTTCTATTATATTATACCTTTATCCATTTTAGCTTAGGCCTATTGCAGTTTAATTTGGTTGATTTTATCTATCTATTTATCTATTGATCGATTGATTTCGAACCTGCAGGATCGTTCTTTTATTTTGTTTTGATTTATTTAGAAGGCTGAACATAATTAATTTTGTGTTCTTTAATTTTGTTACCCTGACAAAGATGCTATTATTAAACAAGCAAAAAATCTTCTGGTGCTCACAGAAGAGAGGCGGGAGAGAACTAAAAAAAGATCTGGTGCTAACTTGTTCGGGTAAGAATCTGTGAAGAAGATAGCTTTATTCCGTGTTACAATATTGTCTGGTTTGGGTGTTGCAGTTTCGTTTAATTTAGAAGTTCCTGGTAAATGTCTGATCTGGTGTTGGTTGTTGAGATCTCCTCAGTTTTTGTTGTTGTTGTTGTTGTTGTTGTAACGTAACGTGCAGCGTCATGCGATGTTTTGTTTCATGGCACTTTCTTGTTTGTTAGGGTTTTTTTGGTTGTTTTTTTTTTAGTGCTTTCTATCCTGTTTGCTATTATCTATCTTTATGTTTGTCAGTAGTGTTGTTTTTGTTGGTTGTTTTATTATCATTATTATTATTATTATTATTATTATATCATCATCATCATCATTATTTATTATATCATATCATCATCATCATTATTATTATTATTATCATTATTATTATTTCAGTGTCATGATCCAGATTGTTTTATTTTAATTTTGTTGATCTGAGGAAGATTTTATAACAAACCAATTAGTCTTGGCGCCTTAAGACTTTGTTGATATAAAAATCCAAGAATAAGGTGTAATTCTTTTACATTGCGTTTATTCCAGGTTTTTATGATCTAAAGTGCAGTATACATGCAGTTTCTTGTATTTTGTACTTATTCTTTCTTCGGTTTATTTGTAAGCCCAAACAATGAAAGACTTCTTATCCTTTCTCTTGTTTTTTGTATTATTTATTTATTTTATTCATTTATTTATTCTTTAGTTTCTTTTTTCTGTTTAACAGTCGGAGTTTCGTCTGTAATTTTATTGACTTAACGAAGATAATTATGCAGTTATTGGTTTAACCAGAAATTTTGGAAAGGGTCACAAAAAAGAGCAAACATTATTTTGACAGGACAAGATGATTTGAAACATTGTCTTGTACCATTTCTCGTCTACCAGTATCTATGGAAAAAATTAAATAAAAATTGAAAAAATCTATGGGCATCTAAACAAACTATACAATAATCAAAATTTCACGGGGAAAATATGAAAAAATCACTTACGTTCCTCTTAGAATTTCCATTCATCTCTGGCAGGTTTGGAAAAAGAAAAAAAAAGGAACTGTGTACACCAGCTTAAATCCAATCCAATTCAATCAATCTTGTTTATAGCTCCACCAACCACAGAGGCCATAATTATCGGGCTTAGAACTCTCCATGTAAAAAGATTAAGATAACAAACATAACTCGAAGTGAAAAACCAAAATAACAAAGACATAGATCTTAGATAGATAAACACCCCTTTCTATCTTTATGTCTGACCCCTTCTTACTTCCATTTCTCTCTCTCTCTCTCTCTCTCTCCTCTCTCTCTCTCTCTCTCTCTCTCTCTCTCTCTCTCTCTCTCTCTCTCCTCTCTCCCTCCCCACTACAAACACACATACGCGCGCGTGCGCTCACACACACACGCACGTGTACTTGTGTACGCACACATAAACACACACAGAACTGCATGCACACACAACTAACCAACTACAACAAAAACAAAAAGGAGATGGAAAAAAACACTGATTCACAAACATACAAAATAGATCGGCCTATCATTGTATCGTACACTAATGTGCTTCTTCATTTATCATGTCAACAAAAAAAATTCAGAAAAATATCAAAATCAGAAAATGTATATAATATATATACACCTTTACGTTTTTCTCTCTCTCTCTCTCTCTCTCCTCTCTCTCTCTCTCTCTCTCTCTCTCTCTCTCTCTCTCTCTCTCTCTCTCTCTCTCTCTCTCACTCACACACACTCACACATGCTCATACACACAGGTATATATATACTATGAGGATGAAGGGAAAACCAAGTATCATAGTTCCCCCTATCCTAACACATAAACAAACATAAACATTCAGTGGAAAGTGACGAAATCTTTTTTTTCAATAAAGAGAAAAACAAACAAACAAACAAAAAAACAACACATCAATCCGTCACAAAATCATTTCACGATTTCAGAGCAACAAGAACATGTTTATGACTGGTAGCAAAATAAATAACCATCTTCCTTCATAAACAGACCCAGAAATCAAACAAACAAAACCAAAAAAACAAAAAAAAGAGCAGCAAAAAGGTTGGCAGCACATGGAAACACCAAACAAAAAAAAATAACCCACAAAAACACAGCACCACATCTGCACAAAATAGTGATGGTAGATTAAAAAAGATAGAGAAAGTTTGACAATAGAAACGACGGTAGTTAAGGAATTTCCTTTGACTGAAAGAGCATTCCCTTTCAAAAGGGTAACTTTTTTCTTCCTGCCGCGCCGCGCAAATCCGCTGTGTTTTTCAACACCATTCAAAACCAAAACACTGACTGACTGACTTCTTCAAGCGAGAAGAAGATTTACCTTCCACGGTAGTTTGTTTTGTTTTGTTTTGTTTTGTTTTGCATCTCATGTGCGTTCGGTTTTGACTTAGTTTTGTCTCGAAAAGGAGATTTATAACTTCTCTTTTTTTTTTCTCCAAGTTTTTGCAAATCAACAACGTAGTGTGATAATCTGCTGCTCCATTGAATGCAGTCTGGAGGTGACAGATCCACCAATGAAGAATTCTCACCAGCCATTATCAGACTGATTTTTTTGTTTTGTTTTTTAAAACAGCAAAACGTCACAAATCCTCTCTCTCTCTCTCAACAAAAAGTTTTTCACAACTCTTGTTAATCAATTAAAAGGATCTCCTCCCATTCGACCTTCACCTCGCCTCGTGACACAGCGCTAACCCGGACATACTCCCCAGACCTTCCAGTCCCGGCGGCAAGGCGCCTGCGCAGTGATCAGGAGTACTTCCGCTTCCGGCGCTTCCGCTGCTGAGGGACTTCTCGAACTGGATCTCGCGCATGCGCTTCTTCTGCTTCATGCGGCGGTTCTGGAACCAGATCTTGACCTGGGTCTCGTTGAGCCCCAGAGCCGCTGCGATCTCGATGCGTCGAGCCCGGGTGAGGTATTTGTTAAAGTGGAACTCCTTTTCCAGCTCCGTCAGTTGCTTGTTGGTGAAGTTGGTTCGGCCTGAGCCCGGAGGCACCGCGCCCGCTCCCGCGCCCGTCTGCTGCGCGCCCGCGCCCGCGCCCCCTGTCCGCTGTCTGCCCCTTAGTGCCCGAGCCCGGGGACCGCCGTTTTGGGTGTTGTACTGGTAGTCATTGGATTTCGTCACTGCACACAGAAAAGAGGGGCAGGTTAAGTTTCGTGAAATGTAAGTTTTAAAAAAGTTTGTCTGTCCCGAGCCTAAGGCTCATCAGGCCGGTGCTTATCTCGGTTTCTGTGGCGTTAAGCGACTGAGAGTCATAGACTCCCCCCCCCTGGATAGGACGCCAGTCTATCGCAGGGTTAACCCCAACACAAGGTTGATACCCCTTTTACACCTGGGTGGGGTGAGAAAATAGCCGTAAAGAGCCTTTTCCAAGGGCACAACGCCATAGCCGAAAGCTGGGATCGAACCCGCAACCTTTAGATTACGAGTCCAACGCCCTAACCACTAGACTACAGCGGCGGCTGTGAAATGTAAGAACTTTTTTAAAAATCAGTTTTATCCATCAAAGAGGGCAGGTCAAGTTTCGTGAAATATAAGAAAGTTGTTTTGTTTTTTTTTAATCAGTTTTATCCATCAAAGTGGGCAGGTTAAGTTTCGTGAAATGTAAGAACTTTTCTTTTTTATCAGTTTTATCCATTAAAGGGGCAGGTCAAGTTTCGTGAAATATAAGAAAGTTGTTATCAAAGAGGGCAGGTTAAGTTTCGTGAAATGTAAGAACTATTTTTTTAAATCAGTTTTATCCATCAAAGAGGGCAAGTCAAGTTTCGTGAGATGTAAAAACTTTTTTTTTAATTATCAGTTTTATCCATCAAAGGGGCAGGTCAAGTTTCGTGAAAGATAAGAAAGTTGTTCTGTTGTGTTTTTTTAATCAGTTTTTATCCATCAATGAGGGCAGGTCAAGTTTCGTGAAATGTTGTTTTGTTATTGTTTGTTTGTTTGTTTTCGTTGTATTCCACAATGACCTCCAAAAGAGGAGGCAGCTGCTGTTTCGGAAACTGGGCAAAATTTGGTGATAGTGGAGATGTCTTGCTCACA
>CM060338.1:18445940-18448440 GCA_030674155.1 Stramonita haemastoma
AAATCTCCAATCAAAGACTCTTCTTGAACTCTCAGACAGCAATGATTGTTGTCCCTCACAGGAGCAAAACTGCATTGTGCTGCTATTAAGCACCTGACAAGTCAGGCCCAGTGCATTCAAATTTGGCACATAAAAGAAATGTTATGTTTAAAATCTTTCTTGAAAAAAGGCAGGAGAATGGACCAAAAAGGAAAAAAATAGACAAGAAGGAGGTATGTAAACAACACCTGAGCAAAATATGCATGCAGACCAGGTGCCTTGGCGCAGTGGTTAGCGCCTTGGATTTTAGACTGGAAGGTCGCGGGTTCAATTTCCATAAGAGTCATAGGGACTTCTTGGACTCTGGCCGCCTGCTATCCGGAGTTAGTATGCTGTGGGCTCAGTGAGTGGGGAGACTGGGACCACACAGTCGAGTTTCATCCACTTTACCGATGCAAATTTGAGTGTTGCTCTAATTACCTGACCAACACTGCAGGTGTCTGTATCTCTCGGGCCTGGTTGACACTGGGATATATTATGACAGTAAGCGTAGAGTACAACCTTGTCAAGTACTCTCAAAGTGGATGCACTTCCACAGCAGCAGCATTACATCATCCTCATCACCATTGATCATCATGCAATAATAAACATTGCCTCTGCTTCGGTGGCCCCCGTTGCTCTGGTCTCATGGTTACCTCAGATTCAGTTTACCCATACACTTCTGTGCCTGTGGTGAGTTTGTGCCAAAGCCTTTGGGGTTGGCGGTTTGCGGGCGAACGGTCATTGGAAGGACATTGTGGTGGTCGCCACCTCAGGTGGGTGACTCACTCAGTCTGGCTCCGCGACTGAGCTAATACTGTCGTTAGTAGGGGGCTTAGTAGGTGGTGTCCTGCGTATATTAGCTCAGAACAGGGACCACTGAACACCACCAAAGTGACCCAGCAGAAGTGCAGGGCCCCTCTTGCTTGTGGCCCCACGGAGGCCTAATATTGATGGGCTCCCTGTGGACTGCTGACCCTGAGGATGAGACACAACGAATCTGGGTATGACTGTGGTGGAGAGATTGAAATGAGCGGCGTGGGAACAGCTGTGCGGGGAGGTCACAGAAGACAAGGCAGCAAAAACAATATATATATGTATATATTATATATATTATATATATATATATATATATATATATATATATATATATATATATATATATATATATATATATATGTATATATACATGCAGAGCTGTGAGATATACTGCACAGGCCACAGTTCTGCTTCAAATATTTATGGAATAAAATTGAAACTAAAACGTTTTACCTATTCACAATCATACACACACAGACTTGTAGGAAGTAGTGTACAGGTGCACATGCACGTGCATACACTGGCTCAGGAGCACACAAACACACTACACACACTACACACACGCACCCACACACATACACACGCACACACAGTTGCCATGATCATCTTATAGTTGTAGGTATGATCGATGAAATGATTTTTTTTCATTATTGTTATATAAATACGTATTCACAATTACACTCAGGGACTTGTGTATGAAGTATGTATATGTGCGCGCGCACACACACACACACACACACACACACACACACACACACACACACACACACACACACACACACACACACACACACACACACACACACACACACAACACTGACTGACCTGACCCTACCAACCTGCAAGGCTACAGATAACTCATTTTCTTCAAAGCCAACCCTTCTTTTTCCTCATCTTTCTTTCATTCTCCATCTTCTTTTTCTTTATCTCTTTTAATTTTTTTTTCAATATTTCTTCAACTGTGCTCAAGAAGACGAATTGTCTCATTTCTCTGATGACGTGATGATATCCTAGCTCCCTAAAGTTCTCCCCCCCCCCTCCCCTCCCTTGCAAGGAAGGAGGTTTCACAGGCGACACAGCCACACTCCTCCATCATGGTGACAAGTCAGGGAGATGGGACACGAGGAGGGTTGTTGCACGTGCTGGCTGGCTGAAATCCAGGTCGCTAAGAGCCTTAGTTGAGACAAGAGTGTATTGTACCATCTTGTTGTTGCTGTTGTTGTTGTTGTGAGTTTTATGATGTGCACTTAAGCATTCACTCCCAGAGTTACTGTGACTCCATTCTTGCCAGTGTGTGTCTTGCACCAGTACCCTGGATTTCAGCCAGCCAGCACTTTTCTTTGAAGAAAATGTCGCTTTTATTATAATAAGTTTTTGTTTGTTTGTTGCAGGACTGTGTGGGGCATGGCATGCATTGGGGGTGCTGCTAGAACGTGTGTCACCATGAGTGCAGCGCAACCTCTTTTGTTGTTGAAAATTTCTGTTTGTGAATGTATTTGTTTCTGTATAAAAGTGGCTCTTTGCTGCAAAGTTTTGTCAGGAACAATGTTCTTATTGTTGTCGTCGTTGTTGCTGTTGTTGCTGTTGTTGTTGTTAGTTTTATGATGTGCACTTTGTGTATATTGTACAAGAGATTTTGTTTGGTTTTTATCTGCATCGAATG
>CM060338.1:18453440-18505940 GCA_030674155.1 Stramonita haemastoma
CAAGATCTTGATAGGTGTCATGCCGACAAACGCTGCTAATATCATTTTGAAATTCAATGTGTTTTCTTGGTGTCACTGATAATGTTTTATTCAAAATGTGTATACCACAATACCGCATCCATTCATTCTTGATTGCCCAAGGAATTGTAACGGGTTGTATGGCCTATACAATTAAATTCTTGAGTCTTGAGTCTCTCTCCTCTCTCTCTCTCTCTCTCTCTCTCTCTCTCTCTCTCTCTCTCTCTCTCTCTCTCTCTCTCTCTCTCTCTCTCTCTCTCTCTCTGGCTTACAAAAACACATTAGACTGGTATCCTCCCATCTTTAATCTCTCACCATCATATTTCTTTCCATTCCTCTTTTTCTATTCATCAAACTATTTTTCTTTTTGTCTAAAAAACCAAACCACACACACATAGAACACACAGAATCTGTCTTCTATTCTACCACTCATAGAACACAGAACCACCCTATCCTCTTCTACCACTCACAAAAATATAGAGAATCTATCCTGGAACACTCACATAACACACAGAACCAGCCCGATTCTATCCTACCACTCACAGAACAAACAGAACCACTCCTATCCTACCCTACCACTCACAGAAACCTGGCACAAAGGAACACAAAAGGCAACCTAACCAAGAACAGCACGTGAAACTCCTAACGTGATCAGATCACAGACCCATCCATCATCGCCTCACTGGTGTCACACAAGCTGGAGGCACAGTAGCAGCGAAATTGAAACAAAGCTCCAGAGACCTCACCTACCTCTTGTCCCATGAGAGGGAAGGGGGTGGGGGTGGGGGGCTGAGGGGAGAGAAGGGAGGTAGGGAGCAAGGGTAGAGGTTGTGTAACCTCATTCCGGCCTTGAGGACGTGACAATCACAGGCTCATCCATTATCTGGTCAATTCTCTGTAATGGATCGGGGCTGGGTCCTTCTTTGGGTTGTGGAGGGTCTGTGGCTGTTTGGGAGATGGCCTGAATGGGGTGTTGGGGTATGGGGTGTTGGGGTATGGGGAAGAAATTCTGAGTCCTCTGTGGTCCACTTCCCACTTTCCCCTTCCTTCTGTATTCTGTCTTTCCTCTTTCCCTTTTTCCATTCTCTCCTGCCCTTGTCTTTGATTTTTTTTTATATCTAAATGGTTATTTCTTTTTCAATTGTGTTTTTTACAAGTTAAGACAACAAAGTAGTCTGGTGTAAAGTTCTGCCTCTTCTTACACACACACACACAAATTGTGATGAATGACCACAATATATAAAGGTAAAAGATAAAAAAGAGGGGGCGGGATAGCTCAGTGGTCAAAGCACTCGCTTTCCCGAAGTCAAAGTTAAGCAGCATTGAGCCACATTATATGCCCACAGAAAAAGAACAGGAAAATCATGTTGATAAAAAACGACAGACACATCCTCAGCCATGGTTTTTCTGTTGAAGGAGGTGAAATGATGAACTACCTTGAGTTTAATCACATGAAACACAATCATGATCCTACTGTCTTTGTGTTCTTCAGTTCAGTTCACTGACCAAAGTGTGATAGGCTGCATCATCATCATGATCATCATCATGATCATCATCATGATCATCATCATCATCATGATCATCATTATCATCATTTGTGATATATATATCCTAACAGAGAGATACAGAGACAGAGACAGATTATTTTATATCGAGGATAATGGAATAAGAACTCATGTGCTTTTTACATCCAGTCCCCTTGTGAATGCAGTTTTGTCAATTTTGTCATCTGAGTGAGAGAGAGAGAGAGAGAGAGAGAGAGAGAGAGAGAGAGAGAGAGAGAGAGAGAGAGAGAGAGAGAGAAGAGAGAGAGAGAGAGAGAGAGAGAGAGAGAGAGAGAGAGAGAGAGAGAGAGAGAGAGAGAGAGAGAGAGAATTAGAAAAAAGAGGACAGAAGAGGAGCAAGAGAAAGAGAAGAAAAAGAAGGAGAAGGAGAAAGAAAAAAAAAACAAACACTAGCCTATGTGCTTGAGAAAAAAAAGGGTGCTTGAATTTCAAGGAGCTTCTCATTCAACCTGCTCTGATTTTGAAATAAATAGATAACAAAAAAGAATGATTGGTATGGCAACACAATATCCTTCAATTAATATATATTATACACGAGACTGGTTCTTTTTTTTTAATATAAGCCTATATCCAATGACTAATACCTAGACCAACACACTATCCATTGTAATACTACAAGAAAGTCGCTGCCTAATAACTTAAGAGAAGCATAGTCTTAATCTCTCTCTCTCTCTCTCTCTCTCTCTCTCTCTCTCTCTCTCTCTCTCTCTCTCTCTCTCTCTCTCTCTCTCTCTCTCTCTCTCTCCCTCAACTGCCTATCTGTCTGTCTGTCTGTCTGTCTGTCTGTCTGTCTGTCTGTCTGTCTCTGTCTCTCTGTCTCTGTCTCTGTCTCTGTCTCTCTCTCTCTCTCTCTCCTCTCTGTCCCTCTCTCTCTCTTCTCTCTCTCTGTCCCTCTCTCTCTCTCTCTCTCTCTCTCTCTCTCTCTCTCTCTCTCTCTCTCTCTCTCTCTCTTTCTCTCTCTCTCTCTCTCTCAGAAAGTATCGGCACTGAAGTAATTATTAAAATAACTAACCATCTGATGGGCATAAATACAGCAGAACAGAGAACCTATACCCATCCCAGTGTTTACACAGTTACTACTGGGTCCCCAGAATAAAAGATTACGGACCTGTGGTGAATGACTTAAAACATATACAGGAGAAAAATGTTTTGAAAATAGGCAAGAGAATGAACCAGAAAGGCTCGAAAATAGGCAAGAAAGAAAGAAAAACAGATACACAAGGGGAAAAAAAACCCCAACCAAACAGAGAAAGTAACAGAAATGGGGACATTTCTAGTACAGAATATCCAAGATTGAATTGAGGTCCCAGCAGATATTTCTGATTAATTAAGGGGGAATTTCCCAAGATATGGGGATGCTATTTACACTGGAAGAGTTCCCTTATCTATCCCCCACAAGGAATACTATTTTTAGACCAAAACGCACCGAAAGAAAAGTGGACCCTAAAATAGCAAGAAATTTAGCAACACGTGACAGAACACACCTGAGAACATGAACTGACACGAAAGAGTAGACTGACAAGAAAATCTTTGAAAACAAGACATACGTCCAAGACTTACTTTTAAGGATCCCGTTGTTCAAATCTTGCCAGCTTAGCTACTCCGGACTGTGTAGAAATATATATCCTTGTAGAGGGTATAAATCCATTTCATTTTCTTTGTTGAAAGATGCAACACATGTTCACAAAATTAATCCAACACAGCTTGCGAATCACTTTTTTTTAAGCCACAGTAAAAGATGGATGGAGTGTCTAATTCACTTGGTCAAACTTCCTAGTGGTGGGACGTGTGTGAGACGCTTCCTGCAATATACCCACTTTCTTTTTCTCCAGTTCACCAGAAAAGCTGACCATTGTTCAAGGAAGAGTTCATAAATGTCAGGTTTTTTCCCATGAGAAAGGAGGAAAATGTCTTAATTTTGTCCCTGTAAAAATGTTTTTTTTAAAAGGGGGTATTGCAAGTGACATGACACTGATCCGTCTTAAGGGGGATTGAATAGACACCATGTCTCTCTACTGACCTCTCTGAGTGCAAGCCACTCTTATCTTTGTAAAAGTGACTGGCTCGGGCTTTGCAGGCGTTGTATAACAGACAGACAGACAGACAGACGGACAGACAGTCAGACAGTTTAATAGACAGACAGACCGATCAACCGACAGACAAACAGACAGAGAGACAGATAGATAAATAAACAGACAGACAGACAGATACATACATACATACACACACACACACACACACACACACACACACACACACACACACATACATACATACATACATACATACATACATACATACATACATACATACATACATACATACATACATACATACATACATACATACAGAAGGAAAGAAAAAAGAAAGAAAGAAAGAAAGAAAGAAAGAAAGAAAGAACATCTTGCGCTCATATTAAATCCTGTTTCGCTTTTTGTAAGAGTAGGACATTGTGTGCCGGTGGGAACACATGACAAGATTTACAAAAGCGCATACACACGGAGACTGGATGTAAACAAAGCACATGAGTGCTTATTCCATTATCATCGATATAAAAGAATACATAAATGAATGAATAAATAAACATATATAATACATACATACATACATACATACATACATACATACATACATACATACATACATACATACATACATACATACATACATACATACATACATACATACATACATACATACATACATACATACATGCATGCATGCATGCATATATGCATGCCTATCTGTTTGTCTGTCTGTCTGTCTGTCTGTCTGTCTGTCTGTCTGTCTGTCTCTCTGTCTCTGTCTCTCTCTCTCTCTCTCTCTCTCTCTCTCTCTCTCATTTCTTTGTCATTCCCGTTTTCCTCTTTAAAGAAAAAAAAATTGCTTTCTCCTTTTTCAGTCATCCCCAGTATGAATGATTGATACACTGCAGATTCATTGGATAATGCGTTTTGATGGACAGGTCCTCCGATCCCGTGTTCTTCTTCGGCTATTACCCTTGTTGTTGATTTTTACTGTGTGGTTTTTTGTTGTTGTTTTTTTTGTATTCATTAGGGGGCGGCGGGGGTGTTCATTCCTTGGTTAGAGGTCTGAGGTTTACCGATGTGGATTTTGCGTATGCGACCGTTTTTCCCCGGCCCACCATGAAGGTAGCCGCATTCCTACTTCGGGAACAACATCCATAAGTTTCAAATGTAGTAAGTAGAAGCTTTTTTTGACATATGTATGTATATATAGATACATAGACAGACAGACAGAGACAGACAGACAGACAGAAATACATACAGACATACAGGCATACAGGCATACAGGCATACAGACAGACAGACAGATAGATAGATAGATAGATAGATAGATAGATAGATAGATAGATAGATAGATAGATAGATAGATAGATAGATAGATAGATAGATAGATAGATAGATAGGTTTGTTGGTTGGTAGGTAGGTAGGTAGGCTGGTTGGTTGATTGGTTGGTTGGTTGGTTGGTTGATTGACAATTGATTTAATTAAATGTGCAATGGTAGTAATGAGTTACTGTTGATATAGACCTGTTAGGTATCATTGGGGGTGTGTGTGTGTGTGTCTGTGTGTGTGTGTGTGTGTGTGTGTGTGTGTGTGTGTGTGTGTGTGTGTGTGCGCGCGCGCGCGCGTGTGTGTGTGTGCGTGTGTGCGTGTATGTGTGTGTACGTGTGTGTGTGTACGTGTGTGTGTGTGTGTGTGTGTGCATGCGCTCGCGTGCGTGCGTGCACGCACGGGTGTGCCCAAGATCAAACAAAGTAAATAAGAATACTGTGAAAAGAAGGCATTCAGTATGTCAGGCTGAAAATGTATGAATCTAAACTATGTCACACAACTTCAACACACACTTACCCATGCTTAAACCCGTTGTGTATCATGGGAAATGATATAGTACACCATTTTCGAAAATATTATTTATTTACTATTTTACTTATCTATTCATTTACATATTTATTTATTCTTTTATATCAAGGATAATGGAATAAGCACTCGTGTCCTTTTTTTATTATTTTTTTTACATCCAATGCCCGTGTGTATGCAGTTTTGTAAATGTCATCTGTTCCCACCTGCACACGATGGCCTACTCTTAGGAGAAGTGGAACATGATTTAACGTTTGCCATGATGTTCTGCATGCCTTCGCACACGGGGCTTCGGTTTATAGACTCATCCAAAAGACTTTGTTGGAGAGTGGAGTCAGCATTGATGTTAACTCCAGGTGAAAAATCCCCACGAACCGGAATCGAACCCAGGTCGTCAAATTGCCAGCGTAATGTTCTGACCACTGGGCTATCCTATTACACTTATGCAAGAGGAGCTAGGTATGTTTTCTTTAAAACACCTACAGCTTCTCAATATATCACTCCTCAACACTATAGCATTACCAATACTACATTAACTACGCCCCTGCTCTGGCAGCAGCCATAGCTTCTCTACCTCCAGGCCAGAAAAATCCTTTCGTCTGCTTCTCTTGCCAGCATGGCTGCTGCAGACTGTAAGCCAGCTTGCGGCCTGGCAGCAGGAAAGCAGCAGAGGACTGTAATCAGGGCTGGCTGTCTGGAGGCTGCTGCATTCAGCCTTCATCCATCACTGTCATCCGCCTGTGGAGACCTGCCTCCTTCCTCCTCAAACCTCCATCCTTCATTGATCGCTTAAGTAGCTATGTTTTCATACAGCAGCAGGTATAAAATGGGGGGTGGTTTATTCATTGGAGGGTAATCGACAGTCGAAGTCAGCAGGACTGCTGCCTGCATTGATTTGGAGGTATTGGTAAGTGTCGTGGAGAGTGTTGCTGTGTATGGTTGAATGGATGAATGCTCAGGAAAGGAGGGTACAGTCTGTAATGTGTGTCTGGTGGTTGACTTCCTATGTAAGCACATAATGGGTCTAGTGCCTTTTAGGAGTTCTTGTTTATGTTGCTGTTAGTGTAGTGTCCTGTTAGTTTAAATATTTTTGTTTTGTTGGTTTGGTTGCTTTTTTGGTTTTGTTTTTGTTTATTGTGTGTGTTATTGTTGTTTTTCATTTTAGTTTGGTTGTTTGGTTGTCTGGTTGTTTGTTTGTTTGTTGTTGTTGTTGTTGTGTTTTTTTTGGGGGGGTTCTGCTTCATCTTCTGTGATGTCCATTTTCATCCCAGTCATACCCAAGCTTGTCATGTCATATCCTCAGAATCAGAAGTCCACAGGTAGCTGACCCATGTTAGGCCACCATGGGACAAGCTGCCAGAAAGGCACTGCACTACTGCTAGGTCACTTTGGCATTCAATGGTGCCTGCTCTGAGTTAAAATATGCATGACAACACCAAATAAGCCTCCTACTGACGTTCTTTTATGTGCAATAAATATGTGTTGTACACCAGACCTCAGTTTATTTTCTCATCCAAAAGACTAAAACCAAGACTACCTCTCAAGTTCAAGTGGATGGGGGAAAAGGTTTGGTTCAAATAAGGATCAAATCCATGCTCCTCACTTTCTAGGCTGGTGTGTTACCTCTAGACCACCAATCCACCAGATATGGACACCAGCAGTATTGGTCAGTAAAAAAAAAAAAAATTTGAGCAACCAGGACAAAACTCAACCATGTAGTCCCAATGTTCACAATGAGCTCATAGCAAACTCACTCTTGGGAGGAGTTGACCTGATTCTGAAAAAAAACACCTCCAACTCTCAGGGAATTCAAAGACACATCCTTTGAGCCAATAACCCAAAGTGCTCACCACTGTTCCATGATGACCTTTTTCTGGAGATGAAATGGGGGAGGGGGGGGGGAGGGTAAGGGGTTTGTTGTTATTGTTACCACTTAAAGGTTTGATCACTCTTGTAAATGTTTGAACTGTAACCAGTAACAATGACTACAACAGTAAGACTTTTCTGTTATTGTATTAAGTTTCATCTGAAAAGAGGATTAGGCCCACAGGGAACAAGGCAGACATGTACCAGACATGTACTTCAAAGGTTAAAAAGCAATATGCCTTAGACCAGGAAAGACCCTAAGAATAAGATTGCCTTAACAGCTTTGTCAGTTTTGAATGATAGTAGTAGGAATCAAACATCCTCCTTTACAATTCCATTCAACCTTCAGGGTACAGTGTCTCAGTTTTCATTGATGCTACATCACAAAAACTGACAACTATTCTTGCCCAATATGTGTTTCACCAGGTATATAAAACCAAAACATTAGTAAAGCCTCAGGTCCTTGCAAAATTCTTAACTGTGTATCATGGGAACCATTAGCCTGAAGGGGCCAACTCTTCTATGAAAGTCTGGCTGCAGACTGTAAGCCAGCTTCCAGGAATACATCAATGCCAAACTTACCAATACTGCATTTCACTATATCCCTGTTCTGGCAGCCATAGCTTCTCTACCTCCAGGCCAGAAAAATCCTTTCCTCTGCTTCTCTTGCCAGCATGGCTGCTGCAGACTGTAAGTAAGCCAGCTTGCGGCCTGGCAGGAAGGCAGCAGAGGACTGTAATCAGGGCTGGCTGTCTGGAGGCTGCTACATTCAGCCTTCATCCATCACTGTCATCCGCCTGTGGAGACCTGCCTCCTTCCTCCTCAAACCTCCATCCTTCCATCCCACATCACCCATTGTAGGGCAGCCATATTTTCCATACCAAAGCAGTCCTGCAGCAAATACAATATGGCTGATGGTTTATTTACTGCAGAATAATCGGCAGTGAGTGGGACTGCCTTTCATGGATTGGAGATATTGGCAGGTGTCATGGAGAGGGTGGTAGTGTGTTGAATGGAGGACTGTTCAGGAAAGGGGGCAGTTTTGTGTTGTGTGACTGGTGGCCAACATTCTGTGCACATACATTGAGGTTAGTGACTTTAAGGGGGGGGGGGGGGAGCCGTGGGGGTGGAATGGGAAAGTATTGATCTTTGGGTTTTGTTTTCTTTTGTTGCAATTTCATGCTCTAGTTAGTACAACCCAGAACTGTAACACCCAAAGAATATAGTAAGGTTTAGTTGATTTTGTTTTTAGATAGGGTTTTTCTGCTTAGCTTCCTATGTAAGAAAAATCATGTTTGGGTCTGGACACTAAACATGTACATGAAGATTAAAGCTTTGTAGTTGAAACAGAAAATAATAAGAAACTTTTATTGCTAGTTACTTTCTCATGTTACCAACACTGCTGTGAATAAAGCATCTTTATTATCAGTCACACCCTCCCTGGAATAAATTTCTGTTTCCATTTATGCTATACCACCTCTGGCCACTTTACAGGTGTCTTTATTATGCTTCACCACCTGCATAAACATAATGAACTTGTGATACCTGGATGCATGCTGGGAAGACCTAACTTTGTATCCTCCATACATCAACTCAAAGCAGTCTTCTCTTCCAGGGAAAGTGGACTTTGCTTCATATGTAGGTGACATGTTTTGTGTGCCTTCAAATAAGGATCTTGGTGTTCTAGATAAAATCTTTTATGTGAGACATGAAAGTTAAATCCCATGTACTAATACACTCATAACCCCTTATGTTACTGCTACAAAAACTGGCCAATATTTGGTCTTATGTAGACAGGCAAGCCAATCATCCTCACTAGCATGGTTGATAGGAACAAACATCCAGTATATATCAAAGCATTATAAACACACTGGATTGTACATGCCGTCATGAAGCATGTACCACATGGCATATGTGGTGTAGAATACATAGCATTGTCTATCTTTCAGTTCTAGTGGTCACAACTGAAACAATAAAAGTGAATACTGTTTAACTTTTATTATATTGTGATAAATCACAATATCAAAAGAGGATCTGAGAAATTCCACATATAAGTTCCAATAAAAATCATCAACAAAAGCTTTTTGATCTACCTCATCAACAGCAATCATGCATTGGAAGCCATAGTTTCTCTACCTCCAGGCCAGAAAAAAATCCTTTCGTCTGCTTCTCTTGCCAGCATGGCTGCAGACTGTAAGCCAGCTTGCGGCCTGGCAGGAAGGAAGGCAGCAGAGGACTGTAATCAGGGCTGGCTGTCTGGAGGCTGCTGCATTCAGCCTTCATCCATCACTGTCATCCGCCTGTGGAGACCTGCCTCCTTCCTCCTCAAATCTCCATCCTTCCATCCCACATCACCCATTGTAGGGCAGCCATATTTTCCATACCAAAGCAGTCCTGCAGCAAATACAATATGGCTGATGGTTTATTTACTGCAGAATAATCGACAGTGAGTGGGACTGCCTTTCATGGATTGGAGATATTGGCAGGTGTCATGGGAGAGGGTGGTAGTGTGTTGAATGGAGGACTGTTCAGGAAAGGGGGTAGTTTGTGTTGTGTTACTGGTGGCCAACATTCTGTGCACATACACTGAGGTTAGTGACTTTTGGGGGGTGATAGGGGTGGGGTTAGAAAGTATTGATCTTTGTTTTCAGTTTTTTTCCAGTCAATTATGTTGCAATTTCATGCTTTAGTTAGTATAACCCAGAGCTATAACAGCCAAAGAATATAGTAAGTTTAGTTGTTATTTTTTAGATAGGGTTTTTGTGCCTAGCTTCCTATGTAAAAAAGATTATGTTGGGTCTAGACACTAAACATATACACAGGGTTCGTGATAACCGGTAATTGTCGGTAGATTGTAAACAGGGAATACTGAAAATTTTCGAAGCAGCCGGTACCGTGTACCGATTCTGTTTGCCTGTGACCAATTAGATTTCCGTCTAAAAAAAAAAAAGTCTGAAGTGACGTTTTCTGACAGTCTGTCATGGGCTTGTACTGTGCTTATGCACCTACCCCTTCCTACCCCTTCTGACGAACATCTTTGGCGCCAGCCTCATTTAATTAGCCTAGCACCAGAACAGCAAGCTTTACTGTGAAAGAATAGAGCTTCGGGCTCTTCTCGGCATGACAGTCACTTCCATTCACAATGAGTAAATGGGGCCTAGATTTATTTATTCTTTATTCTTTTAATCTTTCATATCGAGGATAATGGAATAAGCACTCCTGTGCTTTTTTTACATCCAGTCCCCGTGTGTATGCAGTTCTGTAAATGTCATCTGTTCCCACTGGCACACAATGGCACAGGATAGCCCCTTTGCGGAGGGTCTATGACTATGAATTTGCCCGTTGCTTTGAGAGAGAAGAGTCGAAAACTAAATCTAAAGTGAACGAAAGATCTAGATGAGCACTAAGCATAGAAACTAAAAAAGAAGAATATAAGTCACAGGAATGATGCCTTGCAAAACAACAGTCTGACACAGACGATGACACAGGCGCTAGAAAAAAAATCCTATTTCCTGCGTGGCTTCGTGCCCAAGAAGCGAGTGTGGCAGCAGCACGGCAGTCAAAGTCTGAGAGATTCGCGTTCAATTTAGATAGAGTTTTTCTGCCGAACAATCCCCCCCTCCCCCACCCCCTCACTGAATAGTTTCTTTTGTTCACAGTACGTAGGGGATTTTATTTTCTGGGGACCAATTTTGGGGGAGTTGGTCAAGATATCTCTGAAATGGCAACTCGTAGTACCGGTTTTTAAAAATCCTAGGGCGAACCCTGTATACATGAAGATTAAAGATGGTAGTTGAAACAGAAATAAGAAGCTTTGATGCCCTGGGTAGACCTAACTTTGTATCCTCCATACCATCAGCTCAAAGCAAACTTTCTGATAGCCCTGCCATAGACTATAACATTGTTATACACAGAAATTTGTTGATAGTCATACCATAGACTATAACATTGTTATACACAGAAACTTTTTGATAGTCCTACCACAGACTAGAACATTGCTATACACAGAGACTTTCTGATAGACCTACCATACTGACAACATCCCTGCTCTGGCAGCTATAACTTCTCTACCTCCAGGCCAAAAAAAATCCTCTCCTCTGCTTCTCTTGCCAGCATGGCTGCTGCAGACTGTAAGTAAGCCAGCTTGCGGCCTGGAAGGAAGGCAGCAGAGGACTGTAATCAGGGCTGGCTGTCTGGAGGCTGCTGCATTCAGCCTTCATCCATCACTGTCATCCGCCTGTGGAGACCTGCCTCCTTCCTCCTCAAACCTCCATCCTTCCATCCCACATCACCCATTGTAGGGCAGCCATATTTTCCATACCAAAGCAGTCCCGCAGCAAATACAATATGGCTGATGGTTTATTTACTGCAGAATAATCGGCAGTGAGTGGGACTGCCTTCATGGATTGGAGATATTGGCAGGTGTCATGGAGAGGGTGGTAGTGTGTTGAATGGAGGACTGTTCAGGAAAGGGGGTAGTTTGTGTTGTGTGACTGGTGGCCAACATTCTGTGCACATACATTGAGGTTAGTGACTTTAAGGGGGGGGGGGGGGGAGCAGTGGGGGTGGAATGGGAAAGTATTGATCTTTGGGTTTTGTTTTCTTTTGTTGCAGTTTCATGCTCTAGTTAGTACAACCCAGAACTGTAACACCCAAAGAATATAGTAAGGTTTAGTTGATTTTGTTTTTAGATAGGGTTTTTCTGCTTAGCTTCCTATGTAAGAAAAATCATGTTTGGGTCTGGACACTAAACATGTACATGAAGATTAAAGCTTTGTAGTTGAAACAGAAAATAATAAGAAACTTTTATTGCTAGTTACTTTCTCATGTTACCAACACTGCTGTGAATAAAGCATCTTTATTATCAGTCACACCCTCCCTGGAATACATTTCTGTTTCCATTTATGCTATACCACCTCTGGCCACTTTACAGGTGTGTTTATTATGCTTCACCACCTGCATAAACATAATGAACTTGTGATACCTGGATGCATGCTGGGTAGACCTAACTTTGTATCCTCCATACATCAACTCAAAGCAGTCTTCTCTTCCAGGCAAAGTGGACTTTGCTTCATATGTAGGTGACATGTTTTGTGTGCCTTCAAATAAGGATCTTGGTGTTCTAGATAAAATCTTTTATGTGAGACATGAAAGTTAAATCCCATGTACTAATACACTCATAACCCCTTATGTTACTGCTACAAAAACTGGCCAATATTTGGTCTTATGTAGACAGGCAAGCCAATCATCCTCACTAGCATGGTTGATAGGAACAAACATCCAGTATATATCAAAGCATTATAAACACACTGGATTATACATGCCCGTCATGAAGCATGTACCACATGGCATAATGTGGTGTAGAATACATAGCATTGTCTATCTTTCAGTTCTAGTGGTCACAACTGAAACAATAAAAGTGAATACTGTTTAACTTTTATTATATTGTGATAAATCACAATATCAAAAGAGGATCTGAGAAATTCAACATATAAGTTTCCATAAAAATCATCAACAAAAGCTTTTTGATCTACCTCATCAACAGCAACCATGCATTGGAAGCCATAGTTTCTCTACCTCCAGGCCAGAAAAAAAAATCCTTTCGTCTGCTTCTCTTGCCAGCATGGCTGCTGCAGACTGTAAGTAAGCCAGCTTGCGGCCTGGAAGGAAGGCAGCAGAGGACTGTAATCAGGGCTGGCTGTCTGGAGGCTGCTGCATTCAGCCTTCATCCATCACTGTCATCCACCTGTGGAGACCTGCCTCCTTCCTCCTCAAACCTCCATCCTTCCATCCCACATCACCCATTGTAGGGCAGCCATATTTTCCATACCAAAGCAGTCCTGCAGCAAATACAATATGGCTGATGGTTTATTTACTGCAGAATAATCGATAGTGAGTGGGACTGCTTTCTTGGATTGGAGATATTGGCAGGTGTCATGGAGAGGGTGGTAGTGTGTTGAATGGAGGGCTGCTTAGGAAAGGGGGCAGTTTGTGTTGTGTGACTGCTGGCCAACATTCTATGCACATACATTGAGGTTAGTGACTTTTGGGGGGTGATAGGGGTGGGGTGAGAAAGTATTGATCTTTGTTTTCAGTTTTTTTCCAGTCAATTGTGTTGCAATTTCATGCTTTAGTTAGTATAACCCAGAGCTATAACAGCCAAAGAATATAGTAAGTTTAGTTGTTATTTTTTAGATATGGTTTTTGTGCCTAGCTTCCTATGTAAAAAAGATTATGTTGGGTCTAGACACTAAACATATACACAGGGTTTGCCATAGCCGGTAATTGTCGGTATTTTACCCATTGTAAACAGGGAATACCAAAAATTTTCGAAGCAGCAGGTACGTGTACCGATTCTGTTTGCCTGTGACCGATTAGATTTCCTCTCAAAAAAAAAAAGTCTGAAGTGACGTTTTCTGACAGTCTGTCATGCGCCTGTACTGTGCTTATGCACTTACCCCTTCCTAGGAACATCTTTGGCGCCAGCCTCATTTAATTAGCCTAGCACGCAGAACAGCAAGCTTTACTGTGAAAGAATAGAGCTTCGCGCTCTTCTGGGCATGACAGTTACTTCCATTCACAATGAGTAAATGGGGCCTAGATTTATTTATTCTTTATTCTTTTAATCTTTCATATCCAGGATAATGGAATAAGCACTCCTGTGCTTTTTTACATCCAGTCCCTGTGTGTATGCAGTTTTGTAAATGTCATCTGTTCCCACCGGCACACAATGGCACAGGATGGCCCGCTTTGCGAGGGTCTATGACTATGAATTTGCCCGTTGCTTTGAGAGAAGAGTCGAAAACTAAATCTAAAGTGAATGAAAGATCTAGATGAGCACTAAGCATAGAAACAAAAAAGAAGAATATAAGTCACACGAATGATGCTATGCAAAACAACAGTCTGACACAGACGATGACACAGGCGCTAGAAAAAAAATCCTATTTCCTGCGTGGCTTCGTGCCCAAGAGAGTGTGGCAGCAGCACGGCAGTCAAAGTCTGAGAGATTCACGTTCAATTTAGATAGAGTTTTTCAGCCGAACAATCCCCCCCTCCCCCACCCCCTCACTGAATAGTTTCGTTTTGTTCACAGTACATACGGGATTTTATTTTCTGGGGACCGATTTTGGGGGAGTTGGTCAAGATATCTCTGAAATGGCAACTGCAGTATCGGTTTTAAAAAATCCTAGTGCAAACCCTGTATACATGAAGATTAAAGATGGTAGTTGAAAGAGAAATAAGAAGCTTTGATGCCCTGGGTAGACCTAACTTTGTATCCTCCATACCATCAGCTCAAAGCAAACTTTCTGATAGCCCTACCATAGACTATAACATTGTTATACACAGAAATTTGTTGATAGTCATACCATAGACTATAACATTGTTATACACAGACACTTTTTGATAGTCCTACCACAGACTAGAACATTGCTATACACAGAGACTTTCTGATAGACCTACCATACTGACAACATCCCTGCTCTGGCAGCTATAACTTCTCTACCTCCAGGCCAAAAAAAATCCTTTGGTCTGCTTCTCTTGCCAGCATGGCTGCTGCAGACTGTAAGCCAGCTTGCGGCCTGGCAAGAAAGCAGCAGAGGACTGTAATCAGGGCTGGCTGTCTGGAGGCTGCTGCATTCAGCCTTCATCCATCACTGTCATCCGCCTGTGGAGACCTGCCTCCTTCCTCCTCAAACCTCCATCCTTCCATCCCACATCACCCATTGTAGGGCAGCCATATTTTCCATACCAAAGCAATCCTGCAGCAAATACAATTTGGCTGATGGTTTATTTACTGCAGAATAATCGGCAGTGAGTGGGACTGCTTTCATGGATTGGAGATATTGGCAGGTGTCATGGAGAGGGTGGTAGTGTGTTGAATGGAGGGCTGCTTAGGAAAGGGGGCAGTTTGTGTTGTGTGACTGGTGGCCAACATTCTGTGCACATACATTGAGGTTAGTGACTTTTGAGGGGTAATAGGGGTGGGGTGGGAAAGTATTGATCTTTGCTTTGGTTGTTTTTTTTTCAGTCAGATTTGTTGCAATTTCAAGCTTTAGTTAGTATAACCCAGAGCTATAACAGCCAAAGAATATAGTAAGTTTAGTTGTTATTTTTTAGATACTGTTTTTGTGCCTAGCTTCCTATGTAATAAAGATTATGTTGGATCTAGACACTAAACATATACACAGGGTTCGCGATAACTGGTAATTGTCGGTATTTTACCGATTGTAAACAGGGAATACCGAAATTTTCGAAGCAGCCGGTACCGTGTACCGATTCTGTTTGCCTGTGACCGATTAGATTTCCGTCTCAAAAAAAAAAGTCTGAAGTGACGTTTTCTGACAGTCTGTCATGCGCCTGTACTGTGCTTACGCACCTACCCCTTCCTACCCCTTCCAAGAACATCTTTGGCGCCAGCCTCATTTAATTAGCCTAGCACGTAGAACAGCAAGCTTTACTGTGAAAGAATAGAGCTTCGCGCTCTTCTCGGCATGACAGTTACTTCCATTCACAATGAGTAAACGGGGCCTAGATTTATTTATTCTGTATTCTTTTAATCTTTCATATCGAGGATAATGGAATAAGCACTCCTGTGCTTTTTTACATCCAGTCCCCGTGTGTATGCAGTTTTGTAAATGTCATCTGTTCCCACCGGCACACAATGGGAGGGTCTATGACCATGAATTTGCGCGTTGCTTTGAGAGAGAAGAGTCGAAAACTAAATCTAAAGTGAACGAAAGAACTAGATGAGCACTAAGCATAGAAACAAAAAAGAAGAATATAAGTCACACGAATGATGCCATGCAAAACAACAGTCTGACACAGACGATGACACAGGCCCTAGAAAAAAAAATCCTATTTCCTGTGTGGCTTCTGCCCAAGAAGCGAGTGTGGCAGCAGCACAGCAGTCAAAGTCTGAGAGATTCGCGTTCAATTTAGATAGAGTTTTTCTGCCGAACAATCCCCCCCCTCCCCCACCCCCTCACTGAATAGTTTCCTTTTGTTCACAGTACGTAAGGGATTTTATTTTCTGGGGACCGATTTTGGGGGAGTTGGTCAAGATATCTCTGAAATGGCAACTCGCAGTACCGGTTTTAAAAAATCCTAGCGCGAACCCTGTATACATGAAGATTAAAGATGGTAGTTGAAACAGAAATAAGAAGCTTTGATGCCCTGGGTAGACCTAACTTTGTATCCTCCATACCATCAGCTCAAAGCAAACTTTCTGATAGCCCTACCATAGACTATAACATTGTTATACACAGAAATTTGTTGATAGTCATACCATAGACTATAACATTGTTATACACAGACACTTTTTGATAGTCCTACCACAGACTAGAACATTGCTATACACAGAGACTTTCTGATAGACCTACCATACTGACAACATCCCTGCTCTGGCAGCTATAACTTCTCTACCTCCAGGCCAAAAAAAATCCTTTGGTCTGCTTCTCTTGCCAGCATGGCTGCTGCAGACTGTAAGTAAGCCAGCTTGCGGCCTGGCAGGAAGGCAGCAGAGGACTGTAATCAGGGCTAGCTGTCTGGAGGCTGCTGCATTCAGCCTTCATCCATCACTGTCATCCGCCTGTGGAGACCTGCCTCCTTCCTCCTCAAACCTCCATCCTTCCATCCCACATCACACATTGTAGGGCAGCCATATTTTCCATACCAAAGCAGTCCTGCAGCAAATACAATATGGCTGATGGTTTATTTACTGCAGAATAATCGGCAGTGAGTGGGACTGCCTTCATGGATTGGAGAAATTGGCAGGTGTCATGGAGAGGGTGGTAGTGTGCTGAATGGAGGGCTGCTTAGGAAAGGGGGCAGTTTGTGTTGTGTGACTGCTGGCCAACATTCTAAGCAGATACATTGAGGTCAGTGACTTCTTTTTTTTTTTTTTGGGGGGGGGGGGTTGGAAAGTATTGATCTTTGGTTGTGGTGGGGTTTTTCAGTCAATTGTGTTCCAATTTCATGCACTAGTTAGTGTAACCCAGAGTTGTAACAGCCATAGAATACAGTCATGCTTGTTTCAATTTTTTGTTTGAAGTTTTTTGTGTCAAGTTTTTTGCATTGAAAACTTTTCAAAATTCAATGCTGGGTCCAAACACTGAACATTTACTTTGTAAGCCTTCAAATATGGATCTTAGGTTGTAGATAAACTCTTTTAGGTGAGACATCAAAGTGAAATCCCAAGTATTAGTACACTCATAGCCTCTTTTTTATTGCTAGAAAACTGGTCAATATTTGTAGACAGGCAGGCCAGTTATGGTCACTGGTATGGATGATAGGAACAAACATCCAGTATGTATCAAAGCTTTATAAACACACTGGATTATGCATGCCATCATGAAGATCTACCATATGGCATATGTGGTGTAGAATGCATAGCACTGTCTATCATTCAGTTCTAGTTGTCACAACTGAAACTATAAAAATGAATTCTGTTTGACTCTCTGCCATTTTGATAATACACAAAATTAAAGAAAGCTCTGAGAAATTCAACATGTAAGTTTCAATAAAAATCATCAACAAAAGCTTTTTGATCTACCTCATCAACAGCAACCATGCATTGGAAGCCATAGCTTCTCTACCTCCAAGCCAGAAAAAAAACACCTTTCCTCTGCTTCTCTTGCCAGCATGGCTGCTACAGACTGTAAGCCAGCTTGCGGCCTGGAAGGAAGGCAGCAGAGGACTGTAATCAGGGCTGGCTGTCTGGAGGCTGCTGCATTCAGCCTTCATCCATCACTGTCATCCGCCTGTGGAGACCTGCCTCCTTCCTCCTCAAACCTCCATCCTTCCATCCCACATCACCCATTGTAGGGCAGCCATATTTTCCATACCAAAGCAGCCCCGCAGCAAATACAATATGGCTGATGGTTTATTTACTGCAGAATACTCGGCAGTGATGTGGGACTGCTTTCATGGATTGGAGATATTGGCAGGTGTCATGGAGAGGGTGGTAGTGTGCTGAATGGAGGCCTACTTAGGAAAGGGGGCAGTTTGTGTTGTGTGACTGGTGGCCAACATTCTGTGCACATACATTGAGGTTAGTGACTTTTGGGGGGTGATAGGGGTGGGGTGAGAAAGTATTGATCTTTGTTTTCAGTTTTTTTTCCAGTCAATTGTGTTGCAATTTCATGCTTTAGTTAGTATAACCCAGAGCTATAACAGCCAAAGAATATAGTAAGTTTAGTTGTTATTTTTTAGATACGGTTTTTGTGCCTAGCTTCCTATGTGAAAAAGATCATGTTGGGTCTAGACACTAAACATATACTATACATGAAGATTAAAGATGGTAGTTGAAACAGAAATAAGAAGCTTTGATGCCCTGGGTAGACCGAACTTTGTATCCTCCATACCATCAGCTCAAAGCAAACTTTCTGATAGCCCTACCATAGACTATAACATTGTTATACACAGAAATTTGTTGATAGTCATACCATAGACTATAACATTGTTATACACAGAAACTTTTTGATAGTCCTACCACAAACTAGAACATTGCTATACACAGAGACTTTCTGATAGACCTACCATACTGACAACATCCCTGCTCTGGCAGCTATAACTTCTCTACCTCCAGGCCAGAAAAATCCTTTGGTCTGCTTCTCTTGCCAGCATGGCTGCAGACTGTAAGTAAGCCAGCTTGCTGCCTGGCAGGAAGGCAGCAGAGGACTGTAATCAGGGCTGGCTGTCTGGAGGCTGCTGCATTCAGCCTTCATCCATCACTGTCATCCGCCTGTGGAGACCTGCCTCCTTCCTCCTCAAACCTCCATCCTTCCATCCCACATCACCCATTGTAGGGCAGCCATATTTTCCATACCAAAGCAGCCCCGCAGCAAATACAATATGGCGGTGGTTTATTTACTGCAGAATACTCGGCAGTGAGTGGGACTGCCTTTCATGGATTGGAGATATTGGCAGGTGTCATGGAGAGGGTGGTAGTGTGTTGAATGGAGGGCTGCTTAGGAAAGGGGGCAGTTTGTGTTGTGTGACTGGTGGCCAACATTCTGTGCACATACATTGAGGTTAGTGACTTTTGGGGGGACAGTGGGGGTGGGAATGTATTGATCTTTGTTTTCAGGGTTTTTTTCAGTCCATTGTGTTGCAATTTCGTGCTCTAGTTAGTATACCCCAGAGCTGTAAAGCTAAGAATAAAGCAAGGTTTAGTTGGCATTTTTAGAGAGAGATTTTGTGCCTAGCTTCCCATGTAAAATAAATCATGCTCTAGACACTTAACATGTACATGAAGATTAAAGATGTGTAGTTGAAACAGAAACAAGAAGCTTTGATGCCCTGGTGACTTTCTCATGTTACCAACACTGCTGTGAATAAAGCATCTTTATTGTCAGTCACACTTTCCATGGAATACATTCCTGTTTCCATTTATACTGTACCACCACTGGCCATTTCACAGGTGTCGTATGCTTCACCACCTGCATAAACACAATGAACTTGTGATACCTGGATGCATGCTGGATAGATCTAACTTTGTATCTTCCATACCATCAGCTCAAAACAGTCTTGTCTTCCACACAAAATTGGACTTTGCTTGTATGCAGGTGATATGCTTTGTGTGCCTTCAAATAAGGATCTTGGATTCATGATAACATCTTCTAGGTGAGATATGGAAGTAAAGTCCCATGTATTAATATACCCATAACCCCTTGTGTATTGCTAAAAGAAAAACTGGCCAGTATTTGGTCTTATGTTGACAGGCAAGCCAATTGTCGCCAGCATAGATGATAGGAAGAAACATACATTATGTATTGAAGTCTTATAAGCACACTGAATTAAGCCATCATGAAGCATCTACCACATGGCATATATGGTGTAAAATACATAAAATTGTCTATCGTCAAGTTCTAATGGTCACAACTGAAACAATAAAAGTGAATACTGTTTAACCTTCCTATATTGTGATAAAACACAATATTTAAACAAAAGGATCTGAACAATTTTACATGTAAGTTTCAATAAACATCATTAACGAAAACTTTGTGATCTACCTCATCAACAGCAACCATGCATTAGCAGCCATAGCTTCTCTACCTCCAGGCCAGAAAAAAATCATTTCATCTGCTTCTCTTGCCAGCATGGCTGCAGACTGTAAGCCAGCTTGCCGCCTGGCAGGAAGGAAGGCAGCAGAGGACTGTAATCAGGGCTGGCTGTCTGGAGGCTGCTGCATTCAGCCTTCATCCATCACTGTCATCCTCCTGTGGAGACCTGCCTCCTTCCTCCTCAAACCTCCATCCTTCCATCCCACATCACCCATTGTAGGGCAGCCATCTTTTCCATACCAAAGCAGTCCCGCAGCAAATACAATATGGCTGATGGTTTATTTACTGCAGAATAATCGGCAGTGAGTGGGACTGCCTTTCATGGATTGGAGATATTGGCAGGTGTCATGGAGAGGGTGGTAGTGTGTTGAATGGAGGCCTGCTTAGGAAAGGGGGAAGGCTGGTTTACATTGTGTGGCTGTTGGCTGACTTTCTTTGCAAACACAATTGGGTCAGGGTGTGTGTGTGTGTGTGTGTGTGTGTGTTGTGTGTGTGTGTGTGTGTGTGTGTGTGTGTGTGTGTGTGTGTGTGTGTGTGTGTGTGTGTTGGCCTAATTACTGTGTGATTTGTGTAATAAACAATAACACAGACTTTGAAAATGTTGATTTCTTTCTACCAAATTCATTAAAGCATTAGAGACTGGGTTTAAAAGTAAAATTGTGCAGATTCAGGGTAAAGAAATAATAAAGATATAATACTTCAACATGTATGTATGATTCACTGCCTTTGCTTACATGTGAGAACCAAAAGGAAAAGAAACAAGAGGTGATTGTATGGCATCTTAGCTGACTCATTTCTTGTAACACTGCTCAAAATTAAGGGATCATAAGTACTCCTATATGGAAAATGCCTATTAAATTAAAGGTAAAGGTATAGGTGTTCCCATAACCTAAGTGGTTGTTGGGAAGCAAGGTGTCAGATACCTCAGCTTCTCCATGGGCCAGTATTTTGATTGCAAGACCTATCTCCTCTACCTCAATGCTTCACCTTCCCTGACCCCAAAGAGGGCAGGTACCCATTTACAGCTGTGTGAACTGTGGGACTGTACTGAAACCCAAATCCAAGAGGTTACCATGCTCAATGCTGCTTAACCTTAGCATGGGAAAAGGGAATGCTCTGACCACTGAGCTATCCAGTCTCCCATAAGATTAGTACATCACAAAATGTAATTAGTCCTACAGTTTTGTTCACATTGTCTGAATGTCATCATCACTTATTTTTGTCATTGGAGTGTTTACACTTTTGGTCCTCAAAATCATCTTGGTAATGTAGATCAGTGAGGGATTTTTAAGTATATACATCACCACACAAGTCATTGCATGATGTCGCTTATTGACTCATACCAGCACATAATAATATTTCCTGCTCTTCTGTGGACTACATCTTGTTGTCTGGCAGAAAATTACACACTACATAGTCACGGTGCCTTCCTCTCGGCCATATTTTCATTCCAAAGCAGTCCTGCAGCAAATACAATATGGCAACGGTCTATAATATACTGTAGCAGTGGGGTACTTAGGCACTGTGTAGGGCTGCCTGCCTGTATCGATTGGAGGTATTGGCAGGTGTTATAGAGCGTGTAGTAGCGTGCTGAATGGAGGGGTGCTTAGAAAAGGGGGCATGGCAGTTTGTATTGTTTGACTGGTAGCTGCTGACTTTCTCTGCAAGCACATTTAGGTCAACCTTTTTTTTTTCTTTGGTTGGTTGGTTTTCGGGTTTGTTTGTTGTTTGTTGTTGTTGTTGTTTTTTTTTTTTTAATCTTTTTTAGTGTATGGTCCTACTCTACCCTCATTATTTCTATAGAAAATAAGACTAGTACATGTACGGGCTTTGTAAGTTGTCTGTTGTTGTTGTTTTGATTTAATTTTTGTTACAAAAATGCTAAAGCATCAAAGTGTAATAAAAAAAAAATAAAAAAAAAGATAAATAAAATTTTTCAAATGTACTTACCAATTCGGGCTAAAAAACATAAGATAGTGAAATCAAAATATAAGAATCCCTGAATTTGTTAACACTGGCAAGAGCCAGAAGGAGAGGTAACAAGGCTTGATGTTATGGTATGTTAACTATGTGACTCCCTTGTAATAACATTGCTCCAAATCACCCCTGATGGTATTACAATTCCCATATTATCTTCCCTTGATGCAGTCGCAGATCATTGGTTTAAACCAAATTTTATTCAAAGAAAATCATAGATATACATACACACTTAAATGATAGAGCAGCAACAAGATAAAAGCATATAGTGTGGTCAAAAACAATGACATGTTCAGTTTTACATAGGGCAGCTGGTAGACATCAATTTGTTCAAACTGTAAATGTGGATTAAAAAACAAACAAAAAACGCCTTTGGTAACATAGATTAGGGACTTTGTGTGTTAGGGCGCGCGCGCGCGCGCGCGCGCGTGCGTGTGTGTGTGTGTGAGTTTTGTCTTATTTTATTTGCTGGTGGGAGAATGTAGTGTTTTGTAGGCGGACGTGGTCATCTTTGTAAAACTTATGCAATGTAGATTACCATTCTTACTAATAAGCTTTTCTTTTTTTTGTTTTTTAACTGTTTTAAGTTAATACACTATAGTGGGATTTTTGTTATTCATCTTAGGGCTTTATGCAATTCTTCCATGTGCGACATTAGTTTTTCTTGTTAAATGTTCATAAAAAAAAGGGGAAAAAAATCGAGCTGGATGTCTTTTAGAACACTGTGGACAGACATTCCCCCCCCCCCCCCCCCCCCCCCCTTTTTTTTTCTCATCATATGATATTCGATTTTTTGCTTTACTTTTGAAACAGCTCCAGGACTTAATTCTTTGCAAAGAACTCTAAAAACGATCATTTAATTTGTATTCATTAAGTAAGTTTGTGTTCATTCAACTTTTGCAAAGCAGCCCCCCGTAACAAGGGAGGTAACCGGTATTTCGCTCCTTAATGTGTTTACTTGTTCTTTCCCTTACTTCGGGCAACTGGAACTTGGGAAAGGATAAAAGCGAAACGATAAAAGATACGTTTTTTGACCACATTTAGTTTTCATAAACAGAAGAAATCCGCGCTGTATTTATTCTAACTTTATTGAAAGTTGCACAACATCTTGTGAATCTTTCAAATCACCCCTTCACCCCCCCCCCCCCTCCCCCCAAAAAGAGAAGAAAAAAAAAACACCAAAAAAAACCCAAACCACTCACGGCTTTCAAGTTTAGCCTTTTCATGATCTTTCTTTAGGAATATTAGATTTTTAAAAAAATTCATCGGCACAAGTATCTCAACAGTGGTTAAGTACTCAAGTGATAGTATTCACTACCACAGCTTAATCATCTGGTTGGTACTTCTTGGGGGGGGGGTTACAGTTTGGAAAGGATAGTTTTGGGTTTTTTTTTCTTTATCATCGAAGGCTTTGCCACTATTGTATGTCGTGTGGTCGGAAATTGTTGCGCTGCCATTAAGTGCCTGACAAGTTGGGCCCAGTGCATCTACCCCTGGCTCGAGAGAGAATTGTTATCCTTAAAGTCTTTTTGGAAACAAGGTAGGAGAATGAACCAAGAAGGCAGAAAATAGACAAAGAGGAGGTTACAGGAAGAAAAGGAACAAAGCAGAAACAAAGAAGATAGAAAAAAAGGTAATTCCTGGCACATAATTTGCAGGTGTGGGGATGCTATCTATACTAGGCCTAACAGGCCCCCGGCATCCCCACAGCAGAAAGTGTATTAATTTATGCACTCTGTGAATCTTGAAACAGATTCAATTCCTGCCAAAATCTGTTCTGCTCAGAGATTATTCCGTTTTTGCAAGTTTAAAAAAAAAATATTAAAAAAAAATAGTTTTAGCAAATTCGAATGTACACACACACGCACGCACACTTTATGAAAATTTATTTATTCTTTTATATTTATTTTTTTATCAAGTCAAATCATGGGTAAGCTTGTCAGCGTGTTGATCCTAATATTATGCACACAAGGAACTTAACAGTCTCGCCTTGCTCTTGTTGCCCTGCAACAGTCCATACACTGAGCATACAGTCGTCTAGTGAGTTTTTCTCTCACTGCATGTAAGCACCCATGGCAACAAAGAAGCTGACCTACTGCCGAAATAAGGTAGGAGGTTAGATGCCTCAAGAGAAGCAGATAGTGACTTAAGGTTACAATAAATATAGGGGTACATGTTTCCTCAGTAGGAGATACTGCAAAAGGTTGATATGCAGTAAAAAGAACCCCCCCCCAAAAAAACCAACAAACCCATAACAAAACAAACCCCAACCCATATTGAATAAAAAAAAAAATTAAAAAAGGAAAAATGTAAAAATTTTGCTTTGTGATGGTCAGGAAAAGGAACTGGGCATTTCTAAACACTTTTATCTCCCAAGTTGGAACGCAGCTACCTAAAATAACTTATTTAATAGTGGTGGTGGGAGGGAATGGTCACATACTGATACACAACAATCTCACCATTGGTGAACCCCTGACCACTAGCCCCCCCAAAAAAACGCACTAACCCAAAAACTGTCTTGGTACTAAAGGCAGTCGAAAGTTAATAGTTTTAGAATTATAAAAAATCTCCAAAATCGACAACCTAACCCCCACCTGCCTAAAATGAGTTCTAGAGGAAAAGTGGATCTGGTACAAAGTAATGCAACTTTTTTTGTACTGGAAAGGCACAATTCTGCAAAGGTGAAGACTGACAGAGGGTGAAGTTTAGAATAATATATCATATTTTACTGTGCTCATTCAGAATAATTTGAGGATCACAGGAGTGAACGAGGAGAGAGAGAGGTCAAGGGTTGTGGCAGTCATCTGATTTATCTTATGCTGTGCTGCAGTTATGGTAGCAGATGACTGTAACCTCTATGGCGCAAGTTTTGCAGGCAGGACTAGTTCATTGTAAGAACCCCAAACCAAGGAATGGGTTTGCTCGCTTACTGTTGTGTAGATGTGTGTCAGTGTATGCATGTATAGTTCTAGTGTGTGTTAGCTTACTCAAGTTCTGTGGAATGTGTGTTATGAATTTACTTTACTAATTAGGCATCTTTTTTTTTACTTTGCGAGTCTCAAAAACATCTCTTTAGCACAGCACTTTTTTTTTTTTCCATTGGGAGGAGGGGGGGTGTTTGCATTTCTTCATAACTTGAAATCAAAATGACTTCTTTATCAGGATTTTGCCAGGGACATTTCTTACTTTTTTTTTTTTAAAAGCGTTTGCTATGTGATGCACAGGGGATCTAGTCTTTCACCTTTGAAGTGTTGTCCGTCTCATACACAAATTTTGAAAAAGTACTTATCTACATGCTCATGTGCTTCAGATGGAGGACAAGTCATAGTGGTGCCCAAAATATTACGATCATGCTCTTGTGCTTGGGATGGTCACTCACACTCACTCAGTCCCATGTCCCAAAGGACGTAGGGGGGACATGAGAGAAGACGCAACAGAGATCTTTTTCCATGCTTCACGATCCTGTGTGGCTAGTAGGAGGTGTTGCAGGGGTTGGGCGGTCCAGTCTTTGATGTTGTCAACCCATGATTTCTTTTGGCGGCCTCTTCTTCTCTTGCCCTCGACTGTTCCTTGCAGGATGGTTTTTGCTAGGGTGTTGTGTCTTGTGGTGTGACCAAACCACATCAGCTTTCTCCTCTTTATGGTGGAGAGCAAAGGCTCTTGGGGGCCCACACGCTTTTTGATTTCTTCTTTCACATAGTTATTGGTCTTGTGTTCTTTGTATGATATTTTGAGGAGTCTTCTGTGGCACTTGTTCTCGAATGCTTGGATTCTCCTCTCTAACTCTGCTGTCAGAGTCCATGATTCACAGCCATATAGGAGGATAGATATCACGAGGGATTTGTAAAGGTGGTATTTGGTGCAGAAGCTGATGTTGTTGCTTCTGATGATCTTCTCGAGTCTGACTAGAGCAGATGTTGCTGTTGCAATGCGAGCTTTCACTTCATTGTTTGATGTGCCATCTTTTGTTAGGATGGAGCCTAAGTATTTAAATTGGCTCACCTCTTCTAGTGTTTCTCCATTCATCTTTATTTCCGTGATGTCATTACTCGCGCTGTTGACCATGATCTTTGATTTCTCTGTACTGACCTCCATGCCGTATGCGCTCGCTCGATCTGTTAAATTGTCTGTGAGGATTTGCAGTTCTTGTTTGCTGCTGCCCATGAGGTCAATGTCATCTGCAAATCTGAGGTTGCAAAGGGGTCTTCCACCAATGGAGATGGAAGTGTGGTGGTTTTGCAGTGTCTCTGTCATGATGTTTTCGAGGAAGAGGTTGAAGAGTACAGGTGAGAGAAGGCAGCCCTGGCGAACCCCAACCGTGGTCTTGAAGAACTCGCCCACGTGATTATTCATAAAAACTGCACTTTCTGCGTTCTCGTACAGAGCTTTGATGACTTCAATTAGACAGCTGTCAATGTTGAAGTGCCTGAGTACTTGCCAGAGGCCGTCATGCCATACCCTGTCAAAGGCCTTTTTGAAGTCTATGAAATTGTGGTACAAGTCTTTTTGGTGTTGGAGATGCTTCTCTATCAGAATTCTCAGATTGAAAATTTGTTCCATTGTGCTGCGTTTTGGTCTAAAGCCCGCTTGTTCTTCTGCCAGGAGTTTTTCCGCTTGGTTTTTCAGTCTGTTGAGGACTACCTGCAGCATGATCTTGCTAGGATGACTTATGAGACTGATGGTTCTGTAGTTCTGGCATTGTTTGAGGTTTCCTTTCTTTGGCAGGGGTATTACAAGAGACTGTGTCCATTCTTTTTTGTTTGAGGTTTCCTTTCTTTGGCAGGGGTATTACAAGAGACTGTGTCCATTCTTTTGGCCATTCTTTGGTGTCGTGGATCTTCTGACAAAGTTCTGTGAATCGCCTTGCTGTTTCATTACCTCCATTTTTTATGAGTTCAGCTGGGATGTTATCGATTCCAGGGGACTTCCCCTTCTTCAATTGTCTAATAGCTGCATCTACTTCACACCTTAGTATTGGTGGGATGGTACGACTTGCTGAAAAGTTTTATCTCATTGATAGTTAAACTAATAAGCAGCACAACTGGCTCTTGCAGCTAATGGTCCAGGATTTGCGTGTTCGAATCTCAGCAGTATGGGTGATTACGGTGGGCATGCAGCAGAGAAACCGATGTATTTTATTCTTCACTTTTGGACCTGTGACCACGATGCTAATCATAAAGGAGGTTGAAACACTATGATTAGAGGAGTGCTTATTTTCCCCTGTGAGGCTGAACATGTTGAAAAAAAAGAAAAAAAGATCGTCTTCTACACGTTGGAGCAAGGTTAGTAGTGCAAATGGTCCCCCATCCACTTGGTAACTACGCTGGATGCTGCTTAACCTTGGCTGGAGGAAAGCACGTACTGACCACTGGGCTATCCGGTCCCCCCAGATGGTGTAATCAAAATAAAAAGACTAAGAGAAGCTGAGGATATGGGGGACAGGATGGCCTGGTTGCACATTGCTTTTCTGATCTGCTGACCTGGGTTCGAATCTCGTTCAAGAGGATATTTTTTTTAGCATCAGTACCGACTATGCTCTCCCCCAAAATCCTTCAGATGAGAATATAAACCTAGGTCCAGTGTGCAAACGCATGCAGAATACTTCTGCATGTTAAAACCTGTTCCGCTTTTCGGAAGAGCAGGCAATTGTGTGCTGATGGGAATGGATGACAAAATTCACAAAACTGTAAGGGGGATTGGATGTTAAAAAAACAAAAAAACCCCACGTGAATGCTTCTTCCATTATCCTCAAATTAAAATACATAAACACACCTGTATATAAAATGGCATCCATACACTCAACACGACTCACTCATTTTATTGATCTCACATGCATATATTTCTTTATGATTCTGAATTTTTTCAGAGGACTTGTCTGGTTCGATCAACAGCATATTTTTTTTCTTTCATTAAAAAAAGAAGAAGAAAAAGCTGTTATGCCAGAACTGCAGGCGATTGAATCACCACTGCCCACTGTGCCAGCTCCCTCCTGTGGTGGCTGTGAGTCAGCTCCTCACCAGTCCTCTGTAGACTGGACACCAGCACCTGTTGTCACAGCAAAACTTTCAGTCAGGAAGATTCCAACACAGAATATATATACATTTTTTGTTCCTTGCCTACAGCTCTGAGGTTCACAAAAGGTGAGAGATTATGTGACAGTTTTGTTGTTGTTGTTTTTTTTACCCACCACTACCCACCGCATTCCAACTTTCGTGATGGTGTCTAAACACAATACCCATGTACATGTGATTTTCTAAACTTTGGTAATTCTTCTCAAAGGCTGAATGGTTTTTCTTTATGTGAGTGTGCAAGATGTTCTGTGCGTTTGCAAACAGAAATTCAGTTTATATTTCCATGTGAAGAAATTTTCAGGGGAGCCAAGTCTGTTCTGATGTAACTCCCGGGGAAAAATGCCAAAATCAGGCGCCTCGATCCTGGGCATCAACGCTCTCAGCACTATACTACCCCCCCCCCCCCTCTCTCTCTCAAGACGTTCGCAAGAACATTTCATAATTCAATAAATGAAACGATGGATTATTCAAATGAAATCCAAGAAACTTTACGGTTATTCACATATCCAAGTCATTCCATGTGACTCATGTTTTCAACCACTGTAATCCTCTCTGCTAAAAAAAAACCCACAAAAAAACACCCTGCTCTTTCATTCAGTCTCCTTGCTTTTTTTCCCTGAAAATTATTAGAGGAAACAAATTTACTACTTAGATGTAAATACAATTCTTCCTTCCACTCTTAACTATTTGAAACAAATTTATCTCACAAAATAAAGATTAAAAAAGAAAAGACATACTGATCATGTGCCAGAGGGTTTGTGAGTGTGCGTGTCCAGTGGAATTAAAAACAAAATTGATTTGTGTGTACTATTATGTTACCATGTCATACCCCAGCAAAACTCGTTCAATATTTACATGGGCCAAAAAAGATATTTTGATAGCATAACTTGTACTTGCAGGCCTGAGCACCATGCACAACATTGTTATGTAGTCATGATAGAGAGAGAGAGAAAAAGAGAGCAGGGGAGGGGGGAATAAAAAAGGATACAAAAATCAATTAGAGTGTATTTGGACTGTACTGTAAATTTCTTGGTTAACTTGGCCTCATTTTCTGCAGTTATCTTTCTGTTCTTTCACCTTTACAAAAAGCTAAAACAAAACAAACAAAAAAAAGCAAACCCACATTTGCTGTCAGCAATTTGTAAATATAATTGTATAGGTATGTCTCATGAAAGCTATTATTTGTTTTGTTTTCCAACTGTGATCTAGAAGACAGCATAATATTTCATATGCTACAAAAATAAAATAAACAGAAAAAAAACAACAACCCATACACCCACCCCAAAGGAAATCCTCTTTATCAGGCATCAGTTTTGAAACGAAAATGAACTGGTTTGGCTACATGTACAATTCTACTCTTACAAACAAAAAACCCAGCAAAGTATTTTCAATGTACTCACCCGTTTCTTTTCTGGGCTGTGCGTGTCTGAAAAGCGATCAGCTCTTTCTCCTGGGCAGCTCATGCAACCCTACACGGAGAAAGCAGAACAGAGTCAGCATCTCCCACTTTCCAACCCTCTCCTCTTTCCACGAACCTGCCTTGCTTTTCAGTTACCATTTCTTTCATTTAGAAAACTTTTCTTTCACTCAACCCTCCGCTTACTCCAGCCAAGAGAAAATGAGATATGATTACAGCAAAAAAGGAAGGGTGAGTCTGTTTATTTCAAGTTCATGTTCTGTCAGGTTAAAGATGTTTTTTTTTACGCTTGGATCTGAAGCAGCAAGTCAGGTTCATGGAAAGAACACACACCACCATATCCTTACCGTTTTAGCAACCGTAAAATGCAACAGCAGTCCCTGTCTTAATTCATAGGGGAAAATTCCACATAACAAGGCTGAATTTCATAAAACAGAAAAGCATCTTTTGAACTTTCTTCTGAATGAATAAGATACGAGACATTTGGTCTACTGCTCTCCTGCATCACACTTCAGGACATTTAACTTTCCACTCTGGGGAAACTACTAGCTATAAATACGCTACCTGGTAACTTGAAAACTAATCTATGCAATATGATAAAACAGTAAAATATATCTTCACATTACAACTGAATTTTGGATAACGTTATCTTTTCTAATGATGCATATCAAATTTAACAGATATCTGCTTTACTGTCCTCAATATTCTAAATGAATCCGTAACTGACCTCGCTTCACATACTCTATGCTATTCTTTGTAATTTCACACAATCTAAACCAACTTCGTAAGTTAATCTACACGTACCGTAAGTCAACTGAACAAAAGTGTCATACCATACCTGCCCTCTCAGTCTGCTATAACTGGATGTTCTAGTGAGGTGGCTCTGGTAACCTGACTACAGCTGCCTGTCGTTCATTCCCAGTTACAGGGTTTATTTGGCGAAGACAACCAACCAAGCAACCTGCTTGTCCAAACGATGCTAGCTAGCAGCTTTAGTAGTCACACAATAGCTAGCTAGGTAGCTTAGCTGATAACACTGTCTGTTGTCGTACATTCCTGCCATGGTGATATTCTTGTAGCACATAGTCTCCGTGAAAGTTTGAAAATAGGATTCACTGTCTGGTAATGTACAGAGTAGACTTTTTCCCACAACAAGAATGTGGTGTGTGTGAGGAATAGTGAACAAGTGTGTGTGTGTGTGTGTGTGTGTGTGTGTGTGTGTGTGTGTGTGTGAGTGAGTGAGTGAGAGTGAGTGAATGTGCACTGCAGAAGTGCATGCTTATGACCCAATCTCTCTTGATGCTGAGCTGCCATTCTGTCTGCAGTGTTTGTGATGCATTTAAAATTGCTAATTTTCTTTAAAAACAATACAAATATAACATCCACATGTAAAGGTTTCTTTGACAGTGACAGTTGACATTAGAATACAGAACATTCACACACAAACAACAATCACTTCTTGTCCCATTCCTTCTATTTCCTTTTTTTCTACAGAGCACTCAAGAGTATCTAAAATGGTCTTTGTATAGCACCTACAATTTTGGAAGTTGGTGTATCAAACTTTGAAAGAAAATCATAATTTTAACATAAAAAAATCTCCACTGAGTCTTTGGGGGGGAAAAAAATCTGTTCTATCCCACAGTATCTGCTCTTCTACTCTACGATACTTTTAAATGTACCAAGACCATTTCAGTACACACAAATACTGTTAAACCACACAAACCAACAGAGAACATCACTAGACTGAACCAGTAACACTAACACTGAAGTCATAACAGAAACTACGGAATGATTTCCACAAGGTTTTTTTATTCATTCTTTCACAACATTGACACAATATGAACAGAATCTCCAAAAAAAAACAAAAAAACACTACCCACTTAATTTAAGAGTTGACCAAATCTGCTGAGGAAGAGTAACAGAAATCGTAAAAAAATTGTTCACAAACTATCACTCTGTACACATAATCACACAACAGAGTTTAAAAAAAAAAAAAAAAAAAAAATGTTGATTCCACAAACTGTAACTTCACAAAGAAACGAACTTTTTCAGTTTAGCTGCCTTCTGCAGACCTCGCAGTGAGAAGAATTAAAAACAGTAGATCAGATCCAAAAATAGATGTCGGTGGTCATGATAGTGGGTGATAGGAGATCATTGATCTACAAGTTTTGCAAACTAAAAAGTACACTGCTGAAGATTGCAAACACATCGTTACAGTTACCTTGTGGAAAAAAAAGTGTCCCGAACTGAATAAAAAAAAAAAAAATTAAAAAAATGTTCATACTCATGATCACTTACACAAAACTGAAGAACAGCAACAAGGGTCACAGTTGCTGAAATCTAAACAGAAGCTTTTTTTTTTCCTCTCTCTTCACTGTCAGTAGTAGAGTAACAACAGGTGTGGGTGGGGAGTATATGTGTGTGTGCCTACAATGAAGACAGAGGGAGTGTACGTCTTATGCAATGTCTTTTAGCACCTCAGTCTCCACCACCTCTAGCTCCACACTTAAATCCTTGGGTCAGTAAGTATCTGGCTCCAGCTTTCTAGGGAGGGAGGAACTGCCTGCCTGCCTGCCTGTCTGTCTGTATCTAGGTAGCTGCCACTGCTCTGAATCCTCTGACCCCCTGCCTGTCTGTCGCTTCTCTATTGATTCTCTGTTCCTGTCCTAAATAATACAACCAAGAACAACTTCGTTAGTCCAAGCAAAACACAAAGGCATTAACTCAAAACGATTCAATTAACTACAGCTAAGAAAATATCTGATGGCACTCAAAAACAATCTTCCGTTACCTTTGATACATCATCTTTAGCTGTTTACTTCTATTACATTTTCATTTATCATATCAATTTCTTATAATGACGGATAATTAATAACACAGCTTCCTTCAAAACTTTAGTGCATTTCTTTTGATTCAGCAGAAACAATAGGTAATCTATGGTATATATACACTCTCAGAACTTGGGAATAAACTGACAAAAAAGAATCGAATCAATGAACTCTACTGATTATAGACATTTTCGAATATTTACCCATGAGCTTGTTTTAATTAAAACTGCCCCCCTGCCATCCTCATCTTTTCCTTTATACTTCTCAACATTCATAGATGGAAGTTACGGTTTTCATCTAACTATAATATACACGAGGGCTGGGGGCAAAATCTCAAGAATCACCACTTACCTCAGCAGATTTGTCTCCTGGATAAAACCAGGTGTTTCAGCGCCGGTTGTAGCCACCACCATAGCCACCACCACCGTAGCCGCCACCCGCCACCACCTCCTCCACTGCCATAGCCAGCTGAAGAAAAATCTTTCCACATTTACCATTCTTGATGGAATTCTCGAACATACAACGCTACATTCCTTTCTTTCAAATGTTCCCCATTTACAGCCCTACAGATTGCAAAGGCCGCATTAGAACTTTCTTCAGTTACATAACCACTAAACCAGTATACATGAAATGGCTTCTCAAAGAAATTACTTTTATGACTTGTAACATCTAAATTACAGATTTTTTTTTTTTTTTTTTTTAGACCTTTTTCATTAAGTTTACTAGATATTTCAAATGAGCATCTAAAAAGCTCGATTGTATTCACAGACACTGCATCAATAACTCATATCTTCCCACTTTTACAGACGCTTAATTTTTACAATAGTTTTAGGTCACAGCTTTCTATGAGCAAAAAATACTGCTTTCTACGAGCAACAAATACTGCATTGCCATGACACATCGAAAGAAAGTTGAAACATCTGGCTGACAAAGACACACAACTCAAATATAATTGATGATAATCGACAAAGTCTCAGACTGCCTGAAGGCGACTGTGGGTCTCCAAGGTGACAGTCAGTGTCAGTGGGTTCTGCCAGTGATGGCGCTGACACCTTAGGACTGCCCCTCTCTCCACTCATGTTAGCATCATTGACTTTATTTTAGTACCGTACTTGAATCTTGCTTGGAAATGTACTGTCTCCTGCATGAAAAAGCCTCTTTGTTCTTTTACACAGAGAGATGAATTCATCAGTTTTCTTATGAAAGCAAAACTTTTGATTTTCTAAAAGCAAGCTTTTACACTGAGTGATGAATCAGTTTTCTTATGAACGCAAATCTTTGAATTTCCAAAAGCAAGTTTTTACACTGAATGATGAATCAGTTTTCTTATGAACACAAATCTTTGAATTTCTACAAACGAGTTATTATGTCTGATTCACTATAAAGTAAAACCAACCAACCAAACAACCCCAACCCACCTTTCCCCCCAACCCCAAAATAACCAAAGCTTTGCACACCCCTCAATAGAAGACACTTTATCAAATAAATACGTATTTGCTCTTACTTCCATAGGGGCCGGTGCCTCTCTGGGAGTAGCCACCACCACCACCACCTCCTCTCATGGCTCCCCCTCCATAGTTGTTCTGGTAGTTCTGGCCAAACCCTCCACCTCCACTGTTCCAGCCACCTGCAACAATCAGCATTACCTGTGAAGGTTTGCTGCAGGTATAGGTGAGCTATACTTCAGCTGCCATGGTCCAACTTTTATCACCCCCACTCATGCTGCGTGAATACTGTTGGTATAGATTTTTTTGCAGATAATGAACTGCCTTGCTCTCTTCCTTACATACTGATTGTAAAGATTTTGCAGCCTGCAACCTGTCCAGTCCAGTAGTTTTCCTACCTGCTGCCTAACATGTATCATAATCAGAATATTGTTTATAGTCCTACTAACCCCGCAAGCCACATCAGGGATGTCACCTTATTCAGTTTCTGTGAACCTGTATAAAGTTGGCAAAATAAAGAGTTTTCCAGTTATCACTCTGCCCTACACTTGCCTCTGTTTGTATGTATGAACACAAGGCAGCAGTAACAAGGTCTCAAGCACTGGCCTCTCAGAGCCGGTCTGTACACGACACTTCTAACCATCAGGTCTATGCACACTTTTTTGGGAGCTAGCATATCAAATTTTGAACCTATTTGTTTAAAAACAATTGCTAAATGAAACAAAACTTTTTACAAAGAAATAAGCTGAGAAATGCTGAATGATGCACTACCACACATGTGTGATGAGCACTGGGCAAGGCCAAACTAGGCAATCAGTGCAAGAAAAAAAGTATGCAGGTGAAAATGGATGGAGGAAAGGGGGAAGACTAGTTACATTAGGTGTTGTCTCAGACTGCCCGAAGGCGACTGTGGGTCTGCAAGGTGACAGTCAGTGTCAGTGGGTTCTGCCAGTGACGGCGCTGACACCTTATGACTTCCCCTCTCTCCACTCATGTTAGCATCATCGACATTCTCTCCACTAATTCTATACATAGTTCTCTTTCATCATAGGCATGCATATGCATACTTGTTTAAAGAACAAAATTTTTTTTCGTCATATTCAGCAGCAACTCACCAAATCATTGAAAGTGGTTTATGCATTGCTTCTTCATATTCTTTCCTAATATTCGATTACCTCTGTAAAAGTAGTTGGCAATAAATATTAGTGAAGAATGCAATTGAAAATTAGTTTGTAGTAAATATGAGCTGCAAGGTTATGTGCTGAATTTCAAAATAATCTTATAACCAAAAAGCTTTTTCATTTTTAAATATTTTCAATTTTTTTTTGTTTCTTATCTAGAGCACTTAAGTTTACCAAATGCAAGAATTTACATTTGCGACTTTTTTCTTTCCCATCATTAGAAAAAAAAATTTCAATAGTAATGCGCCAGTTTCTGAAAATGGGCTCTGTCAAACACTTTGTGTGAATTTATTTTAACTTTTTACAACACACTGGTATAAGCTACAGTCACAATAATATCAGTTTAGACAAAGTTAACCAATATTTTAGTGTGCAACTACAGAATGTATACCCAATTTAGTTGAAATTTTAACTCATTTGTAACTCAGCCTTTTCAGATTACGACTTCAAATTGTATAGTGAGAAAAAACAGAAGAAAAGATACATTACTGGCTGCTTGGGTCTCACAGCAAGTTGCAGGAGTTAATCTCTAATTGGGTAATGTGAAAGTGGGAAAAGAAGAATTTTTTTATTTGTGTTTTAAAAAAAAATGTTTTAATTACACAGGATATTCAATAACTTTTACACACACAAAATCAGCTCTAACAAGAAACATGAAAATGAAAAGGAAGATCTCGCTTCATGGTGTCTCAGACTGCCTGAAGGCGACTGTGGGTCTCCAAGGTGACAGTCAGTGTCAGTGGGTTCTGCCAGTGACGACGCTGACACCTTAGGACTGCCCCTCTCTCCACTCATGTTAGCATCATCGACTCCTCTCCCGCCCCCTTCCTTTACCACAGGTGTCTTCTAGTGTTACTTTCTCTAAACTAGCTTCTGTTTACAGAGCAGCAGCTTCTCAACTCATAAAACACTTGAAAGCACAGTAACATAGTACTAAACCACTCGAAAGAGCAGTACTATCATGCTGTAATTTTTTTTTTTATAGCTGAGTATGGCCAAAGGAAACCTTTTCACACACTCACACAATTGTGTTTTAGACATAACCCACCCATTTCAGCTCATTTTGGTTAAATTATGAACAGGAAGTTGAAAGTGTCAGTTCACTATATGAGACTAAGAGTTATAATAATGTGTCCCGGTTTTTCATATCTTATCCTCTCCTGCAATCCTTCACACAAAATTTTTTGTTTTTCTTACGCTATTTCCTGTGCTGAAGTCGAAGATAATAAAAGGAGGGATATGCAGCAAATATAACAGCAACTACCATTTTTTTCTGACCAAAATTTGCCACAAGCTCAGTCCAATCTACGCCATTTGCAAATACATGCGAATAAAAATTGTGGGAACTATCCTTGCTTTACTTTTTTAGAATTTGAAGCAAGATTGGCATGAATTTCAAAGTTTAACATGCTGAAGATCTCTGCATTTCAGTGGCTGTTGTGGCCATGGCCAGACTTGGCCGTTTTGGACCAATGTGCTCAGTGAAGTGATAAACATATGAAAGGAAAATAAACATCACCTGGTTTGAAATTGATGGTGTCTCAGACTGCCTGAAGGCGACTGTGGGTCTCCAAGGTGACAGTCAGTGTCAGTGGGTTCTGCCAGTGACGGCGCTGACACCTTGTGACTGCCCCTCTCTCCACTATTGTTAGCATCATTGACACCATCGCCAGGACTTCCATGGTTATGCATTCTTTCAAAGTTACATCTAGTCATCACTTATGATATAATACACCTCAGAATTGCCTAGATCAGCTGATTCAGGAATTGTGTTCTCCCTGTGCTCACAGAAAACTATTCACACAGTGCACAAATCCAACATCACTCAGTCAAGAGTGCTAAATCTAGCATGCCCCTTCCTTTTACCTAGTCCTAGTGTGGTCAGTTCTTGCTATGATTAACACCAGCTGACCCTATCTGGGCTGGGATGGGACGGAATGAAATAATTAGCAGCTGAGAGGAGCTGAAAGTGGGAGGAAACCGACAGCTGTGTGCACACAGAAAAACTTTCAAGGTTACATCTAGTGGTCCCTTATGATATATTACACCTCAGAATTACGCCTCAACTGCTTCAGGAATTCTGTTCCCCCTGTGCCATGCCCACAGAAAAACGACTCACCTCCCTGTCCTCCACCGTAGCCGCCACCACCACCACCTCCATAGCCGCCGCCACCGTAACCGCCGCCACCACTTGGCCCATAGCCACCGCCGCCACCAGGACCGTAGCCGCCCACCACCTCCACCGTAGCCACCGCCTGGGCCTCCTCCGTAACCGCCCCCAGGGCCACCACCGTAGCCTGTGTGCATAGAGGCAAAGTTGAGTTTTTTTCATACAAACTATGACTCATTCTTTCTTTCTTTATTTTATTCTTTTACATCCAGGATAATGGGATAAGCACTCACATGCTTTTTTTCATCCAGTCCCCGTGTGTATGCAGTTCTGTAAATATTGTCACCTGTTCCCACCGGCACACAATGGCCTACTCTTACAAAAAGCAGAACAGGATTTAACATGTGCGCAAGATGTTCTGCATGCATTCGCACACAGGCCCTCAGTTTACAGTCTCATCCGAAAGACTTATGGGGAGAATGAAGTCAGCACTGATGTTAACTCCAGGGGAAAAATCCCCTCCAACAGGAATCGAACTCGGGTCATCAAATTACCAGCGCAATGTTCTGACCACTAGGCTATCCCTTCCCCATAATACTAGACAGTCGTGTACTTAACCCTCTTAGTCCCAAACCGGGATTTGCAGGGATTTAATATTCAAAGATCACACTTCAAACCCCCCCTCTCCCCCCCCAAATTTTTCTTTTTGAATACACAATTTCACGGTGACTGGTGGATAATGGTGGTACAGAACCAAGCCTGAAAGCTTGCATCAAGAGAAACCAAGCCAGCAATATTCACCAGGAAAATTGAAGCAACAATGGTCTGCTTGCACTTATAAAAAAAATTCATTTATCTTCCATCATAAAAAAATTCATTTATCTTCCATCATGTGTCATTGCCAGGTTCAGTACCTAACAGTTACAGTTCAGTATTCTTTGAAATAAGCAATCAATACAACAAAAATAATCTATTTTCATACCTAAAAAATCCCTCTAATATCTATACATACTGCTTGAAGATGGGGAAAGGGGGTGGAGAGAGAGAGAGAGAGAGAGAGAGAGAGAGAGAGAGAGAGAGAGAGAGAGAGAGAGAGAGACAGAGAGACAGAGAGACAGACAGACAGAGAGAGAGAGTCAGAGAGACAGAGACAGACAGACAGAGAGAGGCAGCACTCACCTCCCTGGCTGTAACCACCACCTCCACCACCTCTACCGCCATATCCTCCAAAGTCACCATGACCTGTAAATCATTAAAAAAAAGATTAAAAATTTTGTTAAACGAAAATTAACCACAAGAAATTTAGATACAAATTTGTCTCGCATTGAATACCATCTCTTTCCTCTTTGAAACTCATGGCCAGCTTCAGATTTTAACATTTTACTTATGACCAGATCCTTTTCTTTCTGAAAGAAGCCGTTACGGAAATTTTTTTGTTGTTCACCCTAGGCATTGACAGCCCCCCCCCCCCCCCCCCCCCCCCCCCCCCACCAGCAAAACAATACCATTACATGTTATGTGAGCACTTGCTTCCCTGAGAGAAGACCTGAAGTAGAGTACTTGTCAGGATTAATATTCTAAAACAAAAACTTGCCACTCAATTTCACAACAGAACCGTTTACAGTCTCCACACAAGAGAAAGTAGGAGGGAAACAAATTATCCTTCCTTTCTATAAACCAGTAATTTTGCTTTGGCCTATAAATAGTTTGCACAAATGAATGAGTATTATGCTCCGATTTAATAAAGCTTTCATTTCTTGACAGAAGTCCAAATCTTTAACCAATTTGTTGTTAGGTACAGAAAATTATCAGGCAGATGTCATATCAGGATGATAAAAGTAAATAGAATTAGTGTAGTGCTGAACCTTGGAAAGCGAACAAATCAAAAGCCCAAGAGTCAACGACTTGAATGTCCTAGACATTTTCAGAGATTTCTTCTTTTGTCTTCAATACTTCATACTCTACTGATTATGTCCAGTTTTGTGCATGTCTAAACAATCATGACAAAGTGAGAATATACAGTATGCATGCCCTACACAAACCAAGAAACTTTATTCATGGCTATGATGCCAGTATAGAAAAGCCAGTGAATCAATAAACAGGCAATGTCCACCTCTATGTAACTCTTCTTCCCTTCTCTGTGTAAATAATAATAATAGTAATAATACATAGAATTTATAAAGCGCTATATCTTGTAAAAGAAAACAACACAACAACAAAAAAACAAACAAATTTAAGCGCTTGCATTCGACCTATACAACACACAAGCAATCAATAACAATTTACAGTTTTAGCAAATTCGAATGTGCACTCACACACGCGCGCGCACACACACACGCACGCACACTTATAAAGTTTATACACTTCTATTGAAGATGAAATCTGTAAAAACAACAGTCTGATTACCTCCTCTTCCTGATCCACCCCCTCGTCCTCCCCCACCAGATCCTCCCAGCTCCTCTTTGGAAACGGCCTTCTTCACTTCCACCATGCGGGAATTCAGCTTGTGTCGTTTCACCACTGCACAAAACCACACACGTCATATGATTCTAGACTACTTTCTGAATTTTTCTTTCACCACTGCATAAAACCACATGTTACATGATTCTAGACTACTTTCTGAATTTTTCTTTCTCCACTGCACAGAAACCACATGTCACATGATTCTAGACTACTTTCTGAATTTTTCTTGTAAATATCTGATCTTTTCCCAACAAGTCTACGAAACTTACACATACCCACCTTATCTTGTCTAATCATTTTCCAGGTTCTGTATTCTCATAATGTAAAAATTCAAGTACAAAAATTCAACATGGCACTTTTTGAATGAAAGACATCTTTGAAACAAAAATTTTTACTTGTACTTTTCGAATGACATTACCTTTGAAAAAGGAACTTTTAAGTTATTTGACTAATAATTTTTCTTCTCAACTTGTAATTAATTTCCTCTCACGACAGCCATTCTGTGTTCCATATTGAAACTGAGGGGAACACCCCCCCCCTCCCCTCCACATGCATACAACTGAAAGAAAAATGCAAATTTAAAATACTCACAGACACACTTGTCGACAGGATCATAATCGTTGAAAGTAACGAAGCAGAATCCTCGTGTTTTGCCTGAGGCTTTGTCTGTGATCATGTTGACTTCCATGATGTCCCCAAACTCGGAGAACGCCTCTCGCACCATGTCCTCTGTGGTATCGTCTTTCATTCCGCCGACAAACATTTTCTTCACTGTTTGCTGAGATCCCGTTTCCTGGTGGAAAAAAAGGACAAGGGTGATCACATCTGACAACAGAAAAATAAAATATACAGGGACAGAGAGAAAAATACAGTGGAATCCTCTATCTCTCATCAGGCTGGTAATTATCTAAGTGGCAATAATTTGTACAAATTGTCCTTTACAAACAACTATCCCCTCCCTGTTTGTTTGTTTTTTTCTCTTCAAATTCTGAAACTGAAATATAATGAAAAACACCAGGCTCTCTCTGTATATATAACACATACCTGTACACACTCGAGATTTTAAAGCTGAAAAACCAACCAAAAAGAAAAGCTGAAAAACCAACCAAACAACCCTCTCCCCCCAAAAAAAACCACTATAAAACCTACAAACTAAAATCCAAGTCTCTACATTTTTAAGTCAAAGCTTTTATTGTGACATAATTTCTAGATTTCAACTTGCAATTTGACTTAAAACCTACCTCAGCCTGACTTACTTTCTTGACTGTTATGCTGATACAGCTACAGGCAATCTTTCAAGTTGACTGCAATAACAAGAACTCAAACCTAGCAAATCAAAAGAAACGAGTACAAGGTTTTACTTTACAAAATAAAATATTTAATTTACCTCTCTGGGCATGGCACGCTTTGTCTCCACCTCCCGTCCATCTATCTTGTGGGGTCGGTTCGCCTGAGCCTGGTCAATGCCCTCTGCCTCCTTGTATGTGATGAACCCAAACCCTCTGGATTTCTTTGAGCCGGGGTCGCGCATTACAATACAGTCCACAATGTCGCCCCATGTTTCAAAATGTGCTCGCAGACTTTTTTCGTCTGTGTCGTAGCTCAGACCCCCAATAAAAAGTTTTCTGAACTGGTCTGAGTTCGGGTCTGTGGGTGCACCGCCATCTCGGCCTCCTCGGCCCCCGCCTCGTCCTCCGTAAAACTGAAACCAATCCATGACACAGTTGTAGTAGTAATGGACACTTTTCATAAGAGTAGGCCATTGTGTGCCGGTGGGAACAGATGACATTTACAAAGCTGCATACACACGGGGACTGGATGTAAATAAGCACATGAGTGCTTATTCCATTATCCTCGGTATAAAACTAGATGAATAAAAAAAATATATAAATAAATGATGGTGAAGTACACAGCAAACACTTTTAAGTACTTGTAACTTTTATGTTTAAAGGAAGATTTCAAACATAATTTGATTACAATTCGAACACAAAACTTTTTATCATCATGGCAAAGAAATGCTTGAGAGTTCAATCATTCTTTGCTTTACTTCGAAGAATAGTAAGATGTACACTATATTTTCACCTCAGCACTTTCTAAATGGTTTTTATTTGTTTATCAGTCCACAGGCTACACACTGGCACCATAGAAACATGGATTATTTTTAAGATCCATGGATACAAGATTAAAAAAAACAACAACAACCCCCCCCCCCCCCCCCCTGACCTATGTGACTGAGAACCACCCAATCAAGAACAGACCTTTTAAATTCAGAATCAAAGCAGCTAAAAATTCCAACACCAACACTTGTCATAATATTTATTACTACCCAACATATTGTAAATAACAAGCCTGAATAATTTAGACATTTTTAAAAAAGCTCCGGACAAAGTAAACTGCACATCAAAAGGGTTAATTTCCACCCTGAGTCAGAAAATCTCTCTGTGTCAGTGTGTGGTACAAAACTTTACAATCGAAGAGGATGACAACTAAAGGCAAAACATTCCAGATTATCACCCAACCTGGCTTAAATCACACACTACCTTTTGCATTTTAGGGGGGCAGGATACCGGGGCTGTCAGAGCATTGGGCATGCTGCCCATACAAAAAACCGCATACACACTGAGGCTGGATGTAAAAAAGCACATGAGTGCTTAGACTGTCAGTTTTTATTCCATTATTTTCTAAATAAAGAAGTCAATAAAACCACTATGTTATATGTACATGAAACAGGCTAGGGATCATTTTTACAGGTTATCCATAGGCTACTTTTTTTTTCTTTATTCACTTGAGAGTAATGGATGGAATAAGCACTCGTGTGCTCTTTTACATTCAGTCCCATGCAGTTTTGTAATCTGTAATTGTAATTTTGTCATCTGTTCCCACCGGGAATGGTATTCTCTTACGAAAAGCCGTGCACGATTTGTGTGCACAAGATGTTCTGCGTGCGTTCGCACACGGGACCTCGGTTCACAGTCTTATCCGATGGACTTTAGGGGATAGGCCTAGTGGAATCAGTACTGATGTTAACTCCAAGAGAAACATCCCCTCGACCGGGAATCAAACCCAGGTCGTCAAATTGAAATAGCCTAGATGTTCTGACCACTACCGGCACTAGGTATCCCGTCCCCATGCCTAAAGCTAAAAACTCGACTGCCCCTTTCCATTGCACTTAGAGCAATAAAATTTATGTCTGCGCATTAAAATAAAAATGTGGTACTTGGCGGGCTAGGCCTATCACCCGTGACTAATTTGCAGATTAACGAAAATATTACTAGGCCGAGCGGCCATTTTTTAAATGGACGGGTCCAACTCAAAGTGTTCGGCATTTTTAAAGAGATTAATTTGCATCACTAGACGGACCACAAGGCTACTAAGAACAATATAAACCGTGGCCTCTTTCTCCATAGCATATCTATAATACTTAATACATCATAACTCGGAAGAGACAAGCTTCACGGCGAAAAATCTTGACACAGCACGTGCTTTGAACCGGTGTAGGGAAGGAGTGCCAGGAGTGCCAGTGCGCAGTACGCCTAATTACATAAAATCTGAAATTTAGTTAACTCATTTACAATTCCTTGCAAAACCTATCGAATACAAATCTACGAGTAATCCTGGAAAATGGCAACGAAAATGAAAGAAACTTTGTGCACAATTGCTTACCTGTGGCATTTTTCACGAAACACTTCTTCGCTGCCTCAACGCAGTCCGATCCTCTTCTTTGTCGAGGTGATTCACGTGACCGTTTTCAAAACGAGGTTCTTCCCGTTGGATTTTCGAGAAAATTCAATACTTCCGGGTGTTTTTCTTTTTCTGTTACTTATAATCTTTTTCAAAATCAACAAAAATTTCTTAGAGAAAAAAGCGTCTTGAGATTATAACATTTCACATGAAATGAACAAACCATTCAAAATACATTTTAAAATATTATGATAATCACAAAGGGACGTAATCCACAAGATTGTTTTGAAGTTATTAGGCCTAGTGGGTAATTGCCCCTGAAATCGGCTAGTTCACAAACCTGGGCTATTATACATATTTTGTTTACTGACAACATGACGAACAGTTGTTGTTTAATTAATCAATTGGTTATTTGATCAAATGATCACTCGTTTGATTTATTCCCCGGGCAATTTATTGATTGATTTAGCGTAAAAGGTCAGCCTAAGCATGAACTGAATACCTAGATCGGAAATGAATAGTAAAAATACAAAATGCCTTAGGCTATTTTCTGATACACGGAACTTTGGTTAAATCTAGATATAGGTTACTAATGCAATGACTGGCTATTCTTGGCTATATCAGTTGCAATTTTGCGACGTGAAGGCCAACTTTACGATGAAATAAAATCATGTGGGGGTTACTGATGCCTTAACAAAGAGTGGTCGAAAGTTACAAGCAAGAAAAAAATCAGTAGAGGCTTAAAAAAAAAAATATATATATATATATATATATATATATATATATATATATATATATATATATATATATATATATTGTATGTAAAGAAAAGGTCTCATGCACATAATACACTACAACGTGGCAGTCCACGGTATCAAATGACAGAACTGCTGATCAGTAACACACTCACACACACACACACTCACACACACACACTCACACACACAACACTCACACACACACTCACACACACACTCACACACTCACACTCACACACACACACACACACACACACACACACACACACACACATTGAATATCAAACTGGAGTATGATGATTCGAACAGTTAAACAACATACAGCCGTCAAATTGTCAAAATCCCATAATTAGCTACCTAAATGGGGTTGGGGTTCGCATACGCAAAAATCTCACCATTTGGTGAATCTCAAAGCTTTGGCTGTAGAATGAAAATAAACCAACCTAAACAACGAAACTATTGATGAAGTAGAATTGATTAACTTGAAATGTAACAGAAGCACAATATTTTTCGTATGCCTTATCCATCACTTATAATTATAAAATCAAGTAAAGAAAAAAAAAAAGGTAAAGGTGTCCCACAACCTAGGTGGTCGTAGGGGAGCGAGACACCGGAGACCTCAGCTTCTCTAGGGGACAGCATATTGAGGGTGGCGCCCATCTCCTCTCCCTCGCTGCTTTACCTTCTCTGACCCTAAGGAGGGCAGGTACCAATTTACAGCTGGGTGAAATGGGGGAACTGTACTGAAGCCAAGGCGTGCAAATGGTCACCCATCCAACTGGTAACCACACTCGACGCTGCTTAACTTAACTGGGGGAAAGCAAGCGCTCTTGACCACTGAGCTATCCCGGGCCCAGCTTGTCGTCTATCGATGCAACATCCTGACCTTGGAAGTCGAGTCACACACACAAAATAATGGGATGATGCCGTCTAGTGAGAAAAAGAAATAGGTAGGTGTGCATCAGATTGTCATTCATTCATTCATTGATTCATTCATTTATTCGTACGTTCTTTAGTTCATTCATCCATTCACTCATTTATTCAATCTTTCGTTAATTCTTGTGTGTATGTGTCCTCATTGAAAATTTGGTGGGTCCCCCCCCCTCCCCCCCCTCTTACCAGGGTTATTCTTTTTAATTATGTTTCTGTCTTTACATTCGTACACACAAGTCTTCCTCACTTAGTGTTGGGTCCTTTCAAAAGAAGAATTCTGCTGTGTTATATTATGCCATCTCAGATACACCATGATTCAAGATTCTGCTAATACTGGTAATAGAACGAGTCAATTTCCATCTGTTTGATTAAAGGGAAGTAGTACATTTCAGATATATTTCTTCTCTAAAATATGGTTAGTTCCCTTGGATTGTAAACTGGCGTTCGCGCGTTATTTGTTCTTTCTTCTGGAAGGGATAAAAGTGGGGGGTGGGGGTATGGTGGCAAGGAGGGGAGTGGGGGTGGGGGGTAGACTAGGAATTGTACACACACACACACACACACACACACACACACACACACACACACACACACACACACACATGCGCGCGCACGCGCGCGTGCGTGCGTGCGTGCACACATGTACGCACGCTTGCAAGCACGCACGCATGCTCGCACCCCCCCCCCCCCCCACCCTCTCTCTCTCTCTCTCTCTCTCTCTCCTCTCTCTCTCTCTCTCTCTCTCTCTCTCTCTCTCATATCAGAACTTGTGAAAAATCGTTCAATAAATTTGAACACACACACACACACACACACCACACACACACACACACACACACAACACACACACACACACACACACACACACACACCACATTCCTACTTAACTAATCAACCCTCGCAATTTGACGATCCGGCACGAGTCCTGTTCAAGGGTATTTTTCTCCTGAAGTTAACGTCAGTACAGACTCCACTCTCCCCAAAAGACCTTTGGATGAGACTAGAAACCGAGGCCCCAACGCACACAGAACATTTTACCCACACGTTAAATCCTGTTCCGCTTTGGGAAAGTGTAGGCCTTTGAGTGCTGGTGGGAACACATGACAAAAGTTAGAAAACTGCATACACACGGGGACTGGACATAAAAAATATTTGTTCCATAATCCTCGATATAAAAGAATGAATTAAAAAAATGATAAAAACAAGTCAGCTCCAAATCAGTTATTTCCCTTTCCCTGTTCATTTCTAACTAAACCAGCTCCAAGTCAATCAGTTATTTCCCTTTCCCTGTTCATTTCTAACTAAACCAGCTCCAAGTCAATCAGTTATTTCCCTTTCCTTGTTCATTCCTAACTAAATCAGCGCCAAATCAATCAGCTATTTTCCTGTTCTTGTTTTTTTCCTAACTAAATCAGCTGTAGGTCAATCAGTTTTTTCCCCTTTTCTTGTTCATTTCTAACTAAATCAGCACTGAATCAATCACTCAGTCCCCTCACTAATTCTGACAGATGTTTAAATCCCCTCCCTCCCCCTCCCCCCCCTCCCCCCCCCCCCCCAAAAAAAAAAAAAAAAAACAAGAAAAAGAAAAACAAAGAAACGGCACGCACGTACGCACGCACGCACTCACGTAGGCACGCACGCACGCACACGTACACACACACACACACACACACACACACACACACACACACACACACACACACACACACACTTGTCGCCTAATATCTATGCCAGTGAAAAGATGTAAAAGAAAGGAACGAGTTATGGGCTCATTGGGAGGACTGGGACCACACAGGAGAATTTCTTCCACTTTATGGATACGATTTTGAGTGTTGCTCAAATTATCCACGAACACTGTAGGTGTGTCTTTATCTCTGGTGCCATGTTGATGCCAGGATATGTTATGATAGGAAGCGTAGGGTAAAGTCCTGTCAAGTAGTCTTAAAGCAAATGCACATCCATAGCAGCATTGTTTCATCATCTTCATCGTCATTGATTACCATAATTATCATAAAAGAAAATTGTCTCTAATTCCATGTTTCACAGATGATGAGGCAGCACCCCCCCAAGAAACAACAACAACAACAACAAAACCTAACAAAATTAATTTTAAAAAATCCAAAAACAAAACAAATGAATCAAATCAAAACAAAAGGAAAACGAAAGAAACAATTCAAAAAGAAAACCCAGTGGGACAAAGACACACACTATACACTCTGTGATGTGCCTTGAGAACGAATTATTTTCATTCGCCGGTAAAAAAACAACATGCGATGTCCATGTCAGCCGAAATGTTAAGAAAATAGACACTACTTTGCTTGACCATAACAACAATACTATTGGGTGGAATGCGTAGTGCCTGGTCTTCCCATGCGCATGTAAACTAAGCAGCAGATCTGCCTACTGGCCTCAGCCCACTCTTTCCGACTTCATGGTAGTCATTAAAAATTTCATACGAACCAAGAATTCAGATTTATTTGGGGAAAAAGAAACAAAACAAAACAAAAATCGGGAGGCAGATGGTCTGGGTAAGCAAACAATACACATGACAGGGAGACGAGGAAGAGATAAGAAAGAAAGAAAACAAAACCACCAGAAGCAGAGGGAGTGATAAAAAAAGGGAGAAATTTCTAGCACAAAATTTCCAGGTGGGGGGATACAAGTTTTACCGACAGATCCCACACAATCCCCATGAAGAGAAAAATTTAAACTGAAAATACGAGTATTTTCAAATCATTAAAACTTGTATGTAGTATTCAGCCCACTGAATATAGATTTTTAGCAACAAAAAGATTAATACAAACCCACTTCGAAATACAACATCAAACCTCCAGTGAAAACATGCAGTAAGGGTAAAGGTGTTCCATAACCGAAGTGGCCGTTGGGGAGCAAGGTGTAAGAGACCTCAGCTTCTCTAAGGGCCAGCATGTTGAGGGCGGCGTCTATCTCCTCTCCCTCGCTGCTTTACCTTCCCTGACCCTAAAGAGGGCAGGTACCTATTTACAGCTGGGTGAAATGGGGGAAGGGGGGGGGGGGGGGGACTGTACTAAAGCCATGGCACCTAAATGGTTACCCATCCACTTTGGTAACCACAACGCTCAATGCTGCTTAACCTTAGCTTCGGGAGATCTTATGGCATGATTACACCATATTACTTCAGTTTCCTTTTTTTTTCTCTCTTGACAAGTGAAGGAAGATTTTCATAAGATCTTTGAAAGGCTTCTTTCTCTTTATCTTTTAATCACCCAAAGCTTGTAGTTTAGTACATAATTTAATTGGTCTAATTCTGAGAATTTGCGGGATTCTTGTTTGTGAGTTGTTGTTGTTGGTTGTTTCTTTGTTTTGCTGTTGTTGTTGTTTTGCTGTTGTTGTTGTTGTTTTGCTGTTGTTGTTGTTTTAAAAGGTGTGAACTGTGTAATAATGCTTGTGGACTAGCGGCGTTTTTAATATCACGATCTTTAAATTGTGTGTTATTGTGTTTCAGAATTTTTTTATTTGTTTGTTTGAATAACTAGTCATCGTTTTATCGAATTGTTTAGTCATTTATTATCTTGATTGGTTTTATTTTTGTTTTTGCTTTTTTTTGTTTTTGTTTTTTTATTTTAGTGTTTTTCATCTCTTGTGAACACTGGAGTAGGAAAGACAACTGGAAACAGTCACATCATCTTTGTTGTATGGCAGGTACTCTCCCTTTAACCGTCGTCCTCGGGCACACAAATACGCTAAAAAAAAAAAGAAAAAAAAAAAAGAATGTTCTAAGCAAGCACGTGCACGTACGCATGTGTGTGTACACACACACACACACACACACACACACACACACACACACACACACACACAACACACAACACACACACACACACACACACACGGGACGGGATAGCCTAGTGGTCAGAACATTGCGCTGGCAATTTGACGACCCGAGTTCGATTTCCGTTGGAGGGGATTTTTTCCCTGGAGTTAACATCGGTGCTGACTCCACCCTCCCCAAAAGTCTTACGGATGAGACTGTAAACCGAGGCCACGTGTGCGAACGCACGCACATCTTGCAAACACGTTAAATCCCGTTCCGCTTTTCGTAAGAGTAGGCCATTGTGTGCCGGTGGGAACAGATGACAATATTTACATAACTGCATACACACGGGGACTGGATGAAGAAAATCACGAGTGCTTATCCCATTATCCTCGATATAAAAGAATTAAAATAATAAATAAATAAAATAAAATAAAATTAAAATTAAAATAAATGAATAAAAAAAATAAAATGAAAAAAAAAAAAAAAAATGAATAAAAATAAATAAAATGAATAAATGAATACACACACACACACACACACACACACACACACACACACACACACACACACACACACACACACACTCGCACGCGTGTGCACGTGTGTGCGTACACGCAAGGGATTTCTTTGTGTCTATTCCCCCCCCCCCCCTCTTCCAACTTTCCCCGTCTCCTATTTTTCTGTGTAGAACTATAAAATCTCTCAATAGTTACGGGTTTTCTTTTGTGCCGCTGTTTTGTTAATAAAGTTGCCAATAGACGTTGCTCTTGTTTCCATCCAAAGGTTGATGGACAAATGTTTGGTATTTGGCAAAAACAAAAGATGATTAACAAGCAATTTAAAAAATGCGTGCCTATGCACATAATTATCTGTATTCTAATATTCAGCAGGTTTACCAAAAAAAATCCCAGCAAATTTGGATATAAAAATAAAACAAAAAACTCTTCCCTCCCCAAAACAACAACAAACAAATAACAACAACAAAACCCATACCAAACAAGAACTGTGGGACGAACGTTTCTTCTTCTTTTTCATCATCATCATCATCATCATCATCATCATCATCATCATCATCATCATCATCATCATCATCATCATCATCTTCTTCTTCTTCTTCTTCCTCCTCCCCCTCCTCCTCCTCCTCCGTTTTCCTCTCCCTCTTTGACTTTTTGAAGGGTTTATTTATTTATTTATTTAAACCACTTTATGTCACAGCAGATTTTTCTGCGTGAAATTCGGGCCGCTCTCGCCGGGGAAAGCGCCTCGCTACAAATGCAGCGCCTACCCATTTTCTTTTTTCTTTTTCCTGTTTGCTACTGTATTTTTTTCCCTATCAGAGTGGCCTTTTTCTACAATTTTTTTTTTACGTGTGCTAAATAATGATGTGTAACACACAGGACCTCGGTTTATCGTCTCATCCGAAAGACTAGTATCCAGACCACAACTCATGATCTAATAGATGGGGGAAAAGTTTTGGGCTCAAACAGGATTTGAATCACCGCGCACTCCGACCCGGACTTTTCGCTTTCTAGACAGGCGCCTTACCTCTAGACCACCGATCTACCATTAGGTAACCACACTGAAGAGTTGTTTGCCAGATTCCTCTTTTTTACCGGTCGTTTGCCAAAGCCTAGGCCTCTATCTCTGCAACTAGTTCACCTATCCAGTCTGCAAAAGTGCCATTCTATCTTTTTCTTCTTTTAAAAAAAAATTCTGTATACGTATGTGTTACTCTTCTTTGACAATTTCGTACATAATATTTTCAGCGAGACCGTTGGATTTCGTAACGTGTCCATATCAATGCAGAATTCTTTTTGTAATTGTCGTTTTCGTTTGTTTTTTGTTTTTGTTTTTCTTGTCCTTGTCGTGGTGTGTGTGTGTGTGTGTGTGTGTGTGTGTGTGTGTGTGTGTGTGTGTGTGTGTGTGTGTGTGTGTGGCGTGCGCGCGAGCGCGCGCGCGAGCGCGCGCGCGTGCGTGTGTGTGTGTGTGTGTGTGTCTGTCTGTCTGTGTCTCTCTCTCTCTCTCTCTCTCTCTCTCTCTCTCTCCTCTCTCTCTCTCTCTCTCTCTCTCTCATATTAAGGTTTGAGTCAGTTGGAGATTAAGTGTTTGTTGAATACATATTTATCTCTTTTAAAATAATCATTATAAATGTGGGGATTGTGCGTTTCTTAAATGCATACCTATATCTTTTTTTGGAAATCATAGGTTGAACTGTTGTTGCTGATTGTGTGTGTGGTTTTTTAAATTTTTTTTTTAAAAAGAGTCCCTAATCAGAGCAAGGGAGGATGGGAAAAGTATGTACATACTTACTCTGTAACCATTAAAAATAAAGTTTTTCACTCATTCATTTATTATTTAATTATTCTCTCTCCAGAAAAAAAATACTCTAGAATGTCCAGTGTATCGGCATGATTTCTGTGAGTTTGAAACAAAATGTCTTCCGAAGTCGAACAAATTAACGATCTTGGGATATCTACCGTCAGAATGGTATTTTAGGATGTAAATTATGTCATATATTCAAAACTAGACACGAAAGAATTCTTTGTTGTGTAAGTTATTTTGTGGGTTTCTTTAATTAACTCCTCTGAAACGGCGGTCCTTTATGAATTTTAGTAAGAACAAAGAAGACATCAGCGTTCTTGCTAAGGGAGGCAATTCAAAGCATGGGGCGACAATCCTTTATGAATTTTAGTAGTTTTAAAGAAGGCAACAGTGTTTTTCATGGTCAGGGGAGGGAATTCTAGGTGTCACGCATTAGCGCAACATGGACCGATGGACATATAGGCAAAATAAAATAAACGAAAGGTAATTTTTTTTTCTAACTTGCTTTTGAAAAAAAATGTTGATTGTAGATGTTCTGTGTTCGGCATAATAGACTGTTGCTACCCTCATCCCCATACAAATGAAAAGGGAGTGAAAGAGGCTTTGTAAGTACATATCCCGCACACCCTGCATGTAAATCTCTCCCAGAGACAGCAGGCTATATAAATGAGCGTTAAGGCAAAGCCATTAATTTGTGTCTTCAGGCTGTTGTCAATTTGGAGTTATTTTTTTCAGGAAATGTGTGCGTTTCTTTTCTTTCTTTCTTTTTTTTAACTGAAGGCGAGAATATGTACCTGCAGTGACCTGTTCTTTTACCTACCGCTTGTTCCTTTATCTTACTGATTGTCAGATTGTTGTTTTGTAGTTGTGATTTTTGCGAAGGCGTTCCTTCTTGATTTGCTGATACTCCCTAATCAGGGCAAGGGCCGGAGGAAAATGATTTATGCGAATGCTTATCTGTATTCCTTGAAAATAAACATCTCTCTCTCTCTCTCTCTCTCCTCTCTCTCTCTCTCTCTCTCTCTCTCTCTCTCTCTCTCTCTCTCCTCTCTCTCTCTCTCTCTCTCTCTCTCTCTCTTCTCCCCTTTTATCAAAATGTTATGATTTGAATGACTTATTTT